>CM063283.1:61165242-62365242 GCA_032173965.1 Sitta carolinensis
CAGCTGAGAGACAGCATACACCACTGAGACTGCGGGGGGCAGAGGGCTGTTTGCCAGTCACTTCTATTAAATTATTTTTACAAGAAAGAGGTGATTTTCCTCTCAGGTGAGGACTTAGTCCCTAGACAATGGAATCATTCTGTCTCTGTCAAACAATTTCCTCAACCAGAACTAAAGTCTGGTATTGTAGTATATTTTTTCAAGCTTAGTTTCAAAGGAATGGTCATTTAGATGGTTTTGTAAAAGTCAGTGTCACAATGTGGGTATAAAAACATCAGTTTACAACTTGCAATAACTGAATTCTACTAAGGAAATCTACCAAAACTTTGCAATAAATTTCCACAAAGTTATAATAAGATGAGGGATGAATCCCTCAAGCGAAAATGGGAAAATGAAAACAGATGAAGAAGAAAATTAAGCTGATTTTCTACCAAGACTCAGTGCTGCTCACCAGTGCTCAGACACACATCTCTGTAAGTCTTAAAATCTTCAAGATTGTGAACATGCATAAGCAATATATCTGTCTACATATAGAAATGCAAATTATGTGCACGGAAGGGTAATCAAAGACCTAAACTTTTTAATGTATTTTTTCAGATGCAGAGAATTTCTGGTGGCCTCATGTTTCCAGTGCTAATGTCAATCATCTCTGAAAGTCCAGCCATGAACTTTAATATTTGAAACTCTGAAAACACTTTCTTGTATGATAATTTGCAGGCCAAGATCTCAGTAGAAGTTTATCATGAAACAAAATTTAGTTACCCTGATAACACAGCTATGAAGTTCAATTCAGTTTATACCTGAAAAAGAGCAAATGGAATAATGAAGATTTCAAGACACCAGATTACTGCAATTTACAGCATGGAAGAGAGTGGAAAACTCAGTCCAAAGTGAGCAGCACCTCTGTAACGTTTCTCATTCTTTTATTTAAGCATACTATATGTCTTTGTAGGATTAGAAACTAAACTTCATCTATGATCTACCATGCCAAGATCTCTGTTCAGCATAGAGATTTTGAAGAAGCACTCCTCTTATCAGAGAGGAAGAAACTAAGTCACTCCTCAAGGTTTAATCACTCCATTAAAGCTAATAGCAAAACTGAGTTAGTGAAGCTATGAATTCATAGAATCATAGTATATTCTGAGTTGGAAGGGCACCTACAACGTGCATTGAAATCCAATTCCTAGCCCTGCACAGCACCATCCCCAAGAATCACTCCATGAGCCTAAGAGCATAACCCAAATACTCTTGAACTCTGTCAGGCTTGGTGCTGTGACCATTTCCCTGGGGAGCCTGTTCCAGTGCCCAATCACCCTCTGGTTGAAGAAAATTTTCCCGATATCCAACCTAAAGCTGCCCTGGTTTAGGTTGGATATCAGGAAAGTTCCAGGCCATTCCCTAGGGTGCTGTCACTGGTCACCACAGAGAAGAGATCTGTACCTGCCGCTCCGCTTCCCCAACTGAGGAAGTTGCAGACTGCCATGAGGCCTCCCTTCTCTCTCCTCCAGGCTGAACAGACCAAGTAACACCAGCCACTTCTTCTGTGGGTTCTTCTCAGGACCCCTCACTATCCTCATTGTCCTGCTTTGGACACTCAATAATAGTTTAATGTATTTTTTTCTATTGTGTCACCCAAAGCTGCCTCCAACACTTGAGGTGAGGCCCCAGCTCAGAGCAGAGCAGGAAAATCCCCTCCTTTGCCAGGCTGGAGATGCTGTGTCTGATGCCCCCAGGACACACCTGGCCCTCCTTGCTGCCAGGGCACTGCTGACTTATACTCAGCTTGCCATTGATCAGGACTCCCAGGTCCCTTTCTGCAGCATTACTTTCCAACCTCTTGCTCCCTAGTTCGCACATCCATCTATGGTTGCCCTATCCCAGGTTCAGATTTGGGCAGTTCCCCTTGTTAAACTTAATATGGTTTGTGATTGCCCAGTCTTCTAATTTATCAAGGTCCCTGTGCAGGGCCTCTTTGTCTTCAAGGGAGTCAACAACTCCTCCTTTTGTGTCATCTGCAAACTTGATTAGTGTCCCTTCAAATCCTGTGTCCAAGTCATTAATGAAGATGTTGAAGAGAACTGGTTCCATCTATTCCCACAGAACAGTGTAGACTTTTCCCAAACATGTAACAACTAGAACAGTTATTTCAGCTCTCAAAAGCATAAATTGACTCCTGTAAGATAAAGATTTCAATTGTCCAGAGTCCAGAAGAGTCAAGATTGTGTGTCTCTGTTAGTGGTCTTGTCATGATTACAGGTTAAGGATCTGTGTCCATTCCTGAAGCTGGTTTGAAGTAGAAGTCAAAAACTACTGCCAGCCATGTCTTAATGTGAGCAACCCCAGCAGCTGTCTCAGTTTTTAAACTTTGATGTACCTCAAACAGCAGCAGAGCAGCTTGGCCCCTCTGTCATGCTTAAGCTTGACTGTGATCCTGAGACCAGGATCCAGATACTCCTGTGCCTGCCTCACAAGAGGGATTTTCTCTGGAGTAGCAAGCCTGGCTCACTTCTGTAAGAAAAGTTTTCATTCATGGAGGAATGATGTTTGCTGTTGTCCTCTAAAAGTCAGTGGAAAAGGAATGTTTCATTCCTTTTAAACAAGAGCAATTTGAAGCAGAAGCTTCCTACTTGCCATTACTCTTAGACTACACAAGTGTGTGTTGGAGCTGGAGAGAAATCAGGAGGAGGATTCAATCATTCTTCTCATTGCTTTTCAGAAAAATTCAAGACTCATTGCCCTGGTGAAACAAACAGTACTGAATATATCTATGTAGTTATTGAGTAGGGCAGTTTTTCAGTGTAAGAGATATTTGGAATCTATTCAATAAGTATTCTAATGTTTTCCCAAGTTATTGTGTAATATTAAATTCCACTCTGGAGCCAAGCACATGAAATTAAGATATCTAAACAGTCATTGGCTAAGTTTATTTTGAGAGCTAATGCTAAATAAATTGTGTTTGAAACCTTGTATAAGCTAATTGAAGACATTTAGGTACAATAATGCATTCAAAACCACAGAGTTTTGTGGGAGAGAATGCCCCACTGAATACCATTTCCTGCTAGGTGAGGCTTCCTGCCACCAATACTGCTAGTTTTGCTAGGATGCATTTGACAATCCTCCTTATCAGCTTTTCCTCCTGATCAAATAAAATCACCCCTGTCTCTGGAATGGCACTGGTGACCTAAATCCCAGTTCTAGTGAGAGTTGCTGAAACTGTGGGAAATGGATTGAGGAATGAGAGCTAGGTGTTTGCAAAGAGACATGGCCTCACAGCTCACTGTGCATTTTAAATATTTTCCATATTGCTTTATGGGGAATCATTTGAGGGTTGCTCATCCATATTCCAAGTGTAAAATAAAATGACAATAAACAGGACTGTTATATAACAAAATAAAAAACAGTCTTGCTAGACTTTTTCAAAACAGAAATCTCAGCTTTTCTCATGCATTATGCACTTTTAGTATCTTTTAGATCAATATTTTATATGTAGTGTAATAGCCCTCCTTTTTCTTTAAACAGAGTTGATTGGAGAAAGGAAGGCAGAAAGGTTTCATTGCTGTCTAACTGGCATTGATTTTTTAACTGCTGAATTTAGAGCAAAAGAGGCTCCAGTAAAGGAATACATTTTTATTTCATGTGACATATATTCCCTAAGGAGAACACAGTAAAAAGAGGGCAAAGAAGGATTTGGGAAGCTAATTAACACCATAAAAAAATCAAAGAAATCAAAGGGAGAGAATTTAGGAAGGCTGACATGGCCACTCCAGAGGAAGGATCAGTCATATCTCTGTCTTTCTTGACAGATGATTCTCTGAGCCACTTTTGAAAATCTCCAGTGACAGAGAGACTAAAATCTCCCTAGGTGATCTGTCCTCATGTTTACATAACCTTATAGTAAAAAAATTTCAGAATCATAAAATATTCTTAGTTGAAAGGCATTGAAATTTTACTCCTGGCCCTGCACGGGACGTCCTCAAGTGTCACACCATGTGCCCAAGAGCATTGTCCAAATCCTTCCTGAACTCTGTCAGGCTTGGTGCTGTGACCACTTCCCTGGGGAGCCTGTTCCAGTGCCCAGCCACCCTCTGGGTGAAGAACCTTTTCCTGATACCCTGCCTAAATCTCCCCTGACACAGCTTCAGGCCATTCCCTTGGGTCCTGTCACTGGTCTTCACCAGAGAGAAGAGATCAGTGCGTGCCTCTCCTCTTCCCCTCACAAAGAAATTGTAGAATGTGATGACTTACATCAATCTCCTCCAGGATGAACAGACCAAGTGACCTCAGCTACTCCTCATGGCTTCCGCTCACCATCCTTGTTGCCCTCCTTTGGATGTTCTTTGATATCTTCTGTTGTGGCACCCAAAGCTGCCCCCAGCACTCGAGGTGAGGCAGTCCCAGCTCAGAGCAGAGCGGGACAATCCCCTCCTGTGCCTGGCTGACCATGCTGGGCCTCATGTCCCCAGGACACCATCAGCCCTCAATGACGCCTGACTTAAATGTCTGCAGCTTCAGTTCTTCGGCTGTAGACTCTGACTTATATTTCGCAGTTATGAATATAGTTTGCTATTTTTTTTGAGGTCTATTGTCTCTATTCCTCTTCTTTTATTTCCTGAGATAAGAATGCCATTGTTCAATGGTCAGTGCCACCTTTTCCCTTCTCTGACTTTCACATCATCAGTGTATTGGTTTTGCAGTACACTGTAGAAGACATCTCTCAACTTCCCATTTCCAGTTTAGTTCAAGAACTAGACAGTCTATGTTCTGCTGTATTAACTGACATCTCCATCGCTCCCAGCTTCTGATAATTGCTCTTTTTGCTCTAACTAAAACTTTTTTCTTGATCTTTCTGGCTTGGTAGACTGAAGTATATTGAAAGACTAACCGTGGGATACTTTCATATAATTAAATTTCTCTTATGATTATTCAGACCATTTCAGTCATTCTATTCTCTTTATCTGCTGAACACAGAACAAGTAAAAATATTATTTATAAAGAAAAACTCTTAATATTTTTGTGGTTTACTCCCCTTGACAGGTAATTTTTCATATTAATATTTTTAGCTATATCAGTAATTCCACCATTTATAGCAGTTAAGTTGTAATTTTTGTTATGCTTTATGCTTTTATTCCATGTGGCTTATTCTCAATACATCTTCCATTGCAATATAGGCATAAAAAATACGGTCATTAAAGACATCATTTTGAGTCCTTATTTTGCTATTGACAATGGATCTCTATTCTCGGGTCAGATGTGCACGTGTCTCTGTGTACCATGCAGGTACTTGGCAGGATAGTGAAAGGTAGAGATGCATATCACCTGCTACAGTGTCTGTGAAAAAACACTTTTTAAAAATTCAAATAGTGCTGTTAGACCATACTCAAATATCATAATGGAGATAGCAACTATACTAATTTTTAATTTGATAAAGTTCATTATTTGTGGTTTAAAAAAACCCAATCAGAATGTAATTTTACTTGCTTACAGCTTAGGCTTGCTTACAGCTTTTTCATTTGAAAATGTGAATATTCAGCTCTGGGCCAATTTCCCATAAAAGTCAATGTGTCTAAACCCTTACATCAATGCCTGTCAAACACCTGAGTTAGGAGGCGTACTGACCCACTGGCTGCACTGAATACAAGAGGTATATTTACTTCTCAGAATGGGTGAGGTCAGATGAACTGAACGCGTCCCTGTAGTGCAGGGAAGAACTTGAAAATAGATACTTAGAATCTCTCGGGCCTTTTCATTTCAGTGGGACTTAGGCAAGCGAGTTACCTTTGAAAATCCCATTCTTAGTACATAAACAGTGCATTGTCAATTTTCAGTACAAGATACCCTCTGAAAAGCTGATATTGTGGTCATGATGCATGCAAGATCCAGAATGATCTTTTTCATCTCAGTACGCAGTAACAGAAATAGTTTTTCTTGTTAGAAGACCAAACTTTTTATTTCAAATCTTTTGGTAAATATTATTTTATTTAAAAATAGATACGAAAAAACTAGAGGAATTTCGCTATTCCATAGATTCCTCTGACAGGTTAGAAGATCCCTATGAACCAAGCCAAGATAATGAATGTATCTAATAAAGAATTTCTTGTCATATCTAAACCAAAACATTTCACATCTCTTATTCAAAGAATGTCTTGTTGCTGGTTTTAGTCAGTCTCTGAAAATCACTGCCAATCTATCTTTTTAAATTAATATTGCTTGAGAAAAATTGAAATGTCTTTGGAAGTTGCAGTTAATAACTGGAGAAAGAGTTTTGTCTCTATGGAAGAATAATTATTCTTCCAAGGAAATTAGGTCTCTGGGGAAAGTGGTATACTTTGAGACCAATACTAATACTATTATGAGAATACTTGGATTTACTTTACCTATTCTAACTGCCCAAGATTCAAACATTATTTGACATACTAATAGAACACTTAGTATGAGCTTGAAAATAAAAATTCTGTCCCACAGTAATTTATGTGATTTTTACAATTTTATTTCATCTCAAATTAAGCGCTATTGTTTTGGTTTTGTTTTTTTGTTACAGATCACTTCAGAAGATATTTCATTTATACTCATCTACATTGTTTTCACTTCCATAATATGTTCTGTAATAAATCTTCAATATCAGAATAATACCACTCAAAACTTTTTAATTGTATCAAAATATAAAAATTAAGAAAATTACAGTGTGATTTTAAAATGTTTTTGCTGAATGGAGTCAGCATTTTCAGATGGAAAATCATGCCTTTGCAAGATGTTTTGATCATATTTTATTATTTTGATGTGTTATTATGGGGAAACTTTTTCTCTTATAGTGTTATAAAATATTTCTGTAATCAGAATGCTAACTAATTAGAGAGCCTGGTATACACACTGGAGTTCTGAAACTGCCTATTCTCCTTCTGAAGAGATATATATTTTATAGTCTGTAAACAATTTTCATAGGGAATAGCAATCTGCGAATAGAAAAAAAAAAATATGCATTACTCGTTTCTGGGTTTTTTTTGGTTGATTGGTTTTGATGGGGGTTTTCTTGAGGCATATATTTTACATATAACTCTTGATCCTAACAGCTGAGGTTCTTCCAGAAAGGAGCCAATCACAAAGAAAAAATCTATCCATGATCATGTTAAGAAATTTTATATTTCTTTCTTTCAGTTAATCTCAGAGCATGCTGCTAGCAATTCTTCAGAAAGGTGGAATTAACTCAAGGGGTGTAATGCCACTGAGCTTTGTGGAGCTGTGTGTCCTCATGCAGACCAGTAGCCTTTTTATTATGCACTCTGACATAATCAATTAAATTTAGCACTGTTCGGGAGGATATTTTGTTCTTCTTGTCTTATCTATTGAAATGTCATTCAATCTTTATGGAAAAACATCCAAAAATTCAGGTTTTGCCTCTCATTATTCCATAGCAAAGATATCAAGACAGATTTAGATCCAGACAGATCAGACAGATGCAATGTGTTATTTCTCAAAGTGCATCTCATTATAAAATAATTTGTGTATACAATACAAGTGGGAATGGATGGTGTTTTAGGACTATATTTCAAACCTGTGTATAATTATGTGTGAATAAATACGATATTTAAAAGTATTAGAGCTGAAATGTCAGAAGACTCTATTGCATTTATCTTGCACCTTGGGCAAGATAAAGAAGTAGATAACTATAACTTGCCCTAGTATGAAGTCCAAAAGGACCTTTTACATCTTTGAACCTGATGTGCTTGCACCATAGGAACACAGTCATCCCCTCCCAAGCGTGCCTCTGTGTCTGTATTACACCATTGCTACTTAGAGACACAGGGCACTTAGACAGTTTTCAAGGTCTCAGAGGGAGGTATGTCAGGCTTTCTCTATGTGAACTTTGTTTGACCTGCCTGCAGCTTTGTTTGACTTCATTTAGCCGTGGCATCAATTCCTTTTATTGACCAAGTGAATGGCTAAGTTGCATCACTTCCTTATCTTTCTATGATATGTCACCTTGTTCTTCTGCTGTTTTCTGGCCTTCTGATTGTTTACATATTTGGGAGTCAGTTTCTCACGATTTTCTATTAACAATATTGTTGTTGATATTCCTTCCAGATAGGAAGGATAATTGATGGACATTTTCTAAGACCAGTGGAATTGAAGAGGTTGAACTTCTGTCTTCCAATATGGTCCCTTTCTGTGAAAGGTATATAAGGTAAAGTCAAAAAATAAATCTCTTTTTCTCCTCTTGCTCTGACTTTGTCATCTCTGTTGTGTCTCTCCGTGATGTCACGGTGTCAATGATATACCCTGGCTTTTTGAGTCAGTAGCAGAAACATAATGTAAAAAAATATTTCATGTAAAGTAAAATACTTATGGCCTTAACACAATGATGTTTTGTAGAGAAACGCAAGCCTTGAGAGGTGGAGACAATGTGAGTGGTGCAGAGAAATACAGGCATGGGATTATTAGAGAAGGGAACAGGCTGACCCTATAAACAGCTCAATATTAGTAGTTAATGAAACTCAGACCTAGAGCTGAAAAAAGCAGACTTTAGAGATAAGAAAAATTATAAAGAAATAATATATAACATATAAAAGTGCAAAATTATATTAATTAGAAGAATTATTTGGATTGGAAAAGACGTCTGAAATCATCAAGTACAACCTTTGACTGATCACCATCTTATTGAATAAAATCTGGCACTGAGTGCCATGTCCAGTAGTTTCTTGAACACCACCAGGAATGGTGACTCTACCGCCTCCCTGGGTGGTCCATTCCAGTGCTTGACAACCCCTTCATGAATAAATTCCTCCTGATGTCCCACCTGAACCTTCCATGTTGCTATTTAGGCTATGTCCTCTTGTCCTGTTACTAGCCTCCTGGGAGAAGAGGTATCTTTTTTTCTTCAGGGGAAAAAAATCTTCAGAGGGAGAAAAAAAAAGTGTTTGTCACAGTTTAAAGAATAATATTGCCATTACTGAAGTTTCTAACTCAATTACTGTGTTCTTTATTTTTCCGTGTAAATTATATCTAGAGTAATAATGATTCTTGAATTAGACTCTTACGATTTCATTTACATTAAGAATAAAATTTTGCCTTTAGGTGTGTTTCTCTTTGCCCACGAACAAGGTTTGAGCATAGCAGAATGAGATTTCTTTGGGGTCAGCATGTGCATTAGAGCATTATTTTTACCATAGATTTCCAGGCTGTTTGCTTCTGATAGTACATAAATCTCAGTTTACTGACACCCTGCAGCTCTGACTTGGTTTTTAGCTGTGATTTATCCCACTAATATACTGGCAGAAATACTCCTTTATTTTAGCTTATTTTTTATAGACATTTTTATAACCAATCCCTTTAATAATTCAGATCAATTGCTTATCCTATTTCTAGGATGTTGCCAAAATAAGAAAAAAATGATTTTGCTGTAAACATGATTGAAGACAAGAACAGATTGCTGGCAGATATTGTGGAGTTACCCACCTTGGCAATATTCAAAACACAAATAGACGTGACCCTGCACAACTTGCTCTAACTTGACCTTACTCTAGACAGAGGGTGATGGACAAGGTGTGTGGGTGTGTTCTTACCTCAGTTCTTTGTGATTTTTTTAATTTGGATTGGTGTTGCAAGGAACCCCACAGTAATCTGTCAGGATTCTGCCTCCTTACTGGTTATTTACAGGCAGCGTAAACAAGATTTGGCTGAGTCATACCAAAAGGTTTTATTTTATTTCCCTGTGAAACAAGTTTTGCAAAGTATAAGACTCCTAACAGCTTCTGGCTTTGGTCAGAGTACAGATTACTCAGAACCTTGATGGTTACCAACAGGTCAAATTGACAGATGACTGCATTTGTATTTTATTTGACTTATGGCCCTGCCTATGTGAGAAGTCTTTGTTCTTTATATAGAATTATTAAGACTTATGCCACGAATTTTGTAGGTCAGAGCTAGTACAAGAAGCACAGGGAATATATTTTTTAGGGAATTTGAGGAATTTTTATCAAGAGAAGTTATTAGGAACAGATAACACAGGTGTAAATAGTTCTGATGGAACATGGGGTTAGACTAGGGAACCTCTCCAGACCATTTCCTGCCTCTTTTGTAATTTGTCCACACAGGAAAGCTGAAGTACAGCCTATGGCTATATACCTGAGGGCAAAATATGTCAATCCTGTACGAGTGGAGTTTTACTTTCCTGTAGGACTAGCCTCAGCTAGAATCACTGACATAAGTTACAGGCATTTGAACATGTCTTCTCAGTTCTTCCTTCAGCCATTACCAACCCAGTCCTAGCCTCATTGAAAGGGATATAAAAAATAGCAAATCCAGTGTGCATGCAGTATAATATTTTGACTTCTCTTATGTAAAAGAAAGCTTTAAATTTTTTTTGAGGAATTTTGCACCTGTATAGCTGCTAATGACTTGAATGGGTGTCATCCATCAATTTCTGATGACGATTTTGTTCCCACATAGAGACTAGAAGAAATGGTAAGAAGTCTGAATTATAAAGAGGCAAGTTTAGGCTTTTCAGTAGTAGAAAAATGTCCTTATCTTGAGGAGACTGAGTAGTGTCTGTCTTACAGGCCATTAGTGGAAGGAGACCTGCATGATCTCTTCCGCAGTGGAAGACCGGCAATAGTTATGAGCAGAAAAAGTAGCAATGAACTCCTGTTAGGTGCCTTGGACTTAAACAGTGGAAACATAACTTAGCAGCCCTTCATTTCTGTTTTAGTCTGTATCAGAAATAAGAAATCATGACAGAATTGATGATAGGGTACTGTGGGGAACTGGTGATCAGGGACTTGGGTTGCCTAAAGCTTCATTTCTTGTAACCAATGGCCATGTCTTTTTGATGGATATCATGAAGACATATGCTAACATGGGAGTTGTGAAAATGTTAGAGACTGTTTGGACTTCAGTAAATATATGGATTACCAACTGTTAGAAGAAAAGTAGTAAAAGCACTTAGTTTGGCTGTGGAATACTCTGTGCCAGGAGCTCAGTGAGCCAAAACTTAGAGCTGGCTGTAGGAAGCAGAGGAGTGGATTTATGGATGGTTGTAATATTTGTGTCCATGCTAAATACCCAGTGGCAAGCACATAAAAAGGCAGAGTATCAAAAACCAACTTCCCTGAGTCCTTAAAGCCTACTAAGAGAGACCATGCAAGAGTAAGTTATGGAGGCTGTTCTTTCACATCATCTTCAGGATCTATGCCAGCTTCTCCAAGGCAAAGTTCACGCTATTTTTAAATGCCATCTAACTTTCATGTGGTCTATGAAGAGGAAGAAATCCATTTGAAGGGTTAGTTCTTAGAGGGGTTTCTATTAGTATTCTCTCTGGAGAGGGCAACAATGATCTTTAACAATGGGGGAATATAAAACTCAGCAAGACTGAACTGTTAAGTTAGAAACCCTGAAGGCAGACAGTGTGAAAGCCCCTCATTCCAGCTCCTAGGAAATACATCATTACCTTTTGATTGCCATTTCTATTGACTGTTAGTGTGATATATAAATCTTCTATAATGTTAACAATAAGAGAGCAGTAGCAGAAACAAACTGTGTATTTCACAGAGGTACATCTCTGGCTCCTGGAATCTGTCGTCCCCTGCTGTGTTAGGGCTTTGTCTGAAAACCTTTGGAGGCAATGGACACACTCATGCTGTCTCCAACAGGCTTCAGTCAGTCTTGTAAAATCCTGCACACCTTAGTATCTGTAAAAATAAGTACCTGTTAAAAAGAGAAGCAATAAAAAAGCACTTCTGTAGGAATCAGAGCTAATGAAGCTTAATGGCCCTTGAATTAGCTGTTTGTGAATTCTGTCTGAAGCAACTCATAATTGTGATATTTGGTAGTGTTTTCCCCTGTATGCATCTTCTTGTGTTTTGCAAAGATGAGAAACTTCCTTTCATTAGAGCACTTAAAAGTCAAAAAGTACACGAATTTAGTTATTTTAAATGCTCTTTGCCACATTTAAACAATACATTGGAATGTGACTAGAGAAGGACACAGCAGTCATAGAAAAGAGTTTTGTGATCATGTGAGCCTCTTTTCTTAAAGAAACTGAGCTAAACTTTCTTGTCTCTCTTCCTTGCCGTGACACATGCAACAGACTGGTTAAGGGCTGGGACAGTAGAAGCTATCCAAATCAGCATGGATGTTTTTAATAGCCTGCAACTGTGAGGGAAGAAGCATGCTGTTTGAAATCCCTCCAGGTGGGTCTGATTTATATTTTTTTCTTACCCAGCCATGCCATTGTTCTGCAAAATGGTGTTTAAGACTAGCTACAATTTTCAAAAGGTTTTCTGCTGTTGCTGTTTTGATTACCTTTATAGGTATACCAATCTTAATATCTCCCAGTCTTTGTGTTCTCTGTGTTTTTCGTAGATGAATATTCTTTCCTAATGGTTGCTGCAGACTTGTAATAGTTCAAAGTTTTGAATTCACTAGGTTAGTATAGCTCAAAACCTTCACAGGTTCCAACAATGACTGTTTAGACTTAATAAAAGCATCCCAGCAAAAACCTCCAAGCTTCAATTCAATTTACAATAAACATTAATGACAATCCCATAGCAGTAATTATTCATTTGCAGGTAATGTGTTAACTCAGCTATCCAGCAATGTGCAATAATCACATAAAGATAACACATTAGTTAGCCAGGCATTAATTTCAACCTGTTCTCCATTTGTAGTCTCCCTTCAGACCAGGTCAAATAAGTGGCTGACCACCCAGCATAGTGGTCATGAAATGATGTTTTATCCCAAGGAGAAAATTCCAGTTTGAATAACTGGAATTCCTCTGTCCCCATTCCCTCTCTGCCTTTTTTTTTTTTTTTTTTTTTTCCTTAAAAGCTTAAGCACATCCTAGAAAATCTTCTTGACTTACAGTTTCATGAATGCTATGAGTATTAAAAAATACCTTTCTACAGAAGTAACTGATGCAAAAAACTGGGAATTTTCAAGGGATTAAAAATACAAACATAAAGCAGGAAAAAAAAAAAGCATTTCTATACTGGAGGTTAATATCTATGCATCATTACACTGGCATGATCTAGATGTTACTTAATCTTATAATATTTCAGATATTTTCATGTTAGTTCATACCCCAACCCTAGAACATGGATGATCCATCAGGATGAGAAAGGACTGACCAACATTCTCTAGGAAAAAAGAAAGCCTTCCTTGGGTGATATTTGATCAGGATCTGAAGACTCATGTTTGGGGAGCATAAGTCTTTTCTAATGAATAAATGCGAAATTCATGTGGCTCCAAATCTTCTTTCTACCAGCTCATCCTCACCCAGAATTAGAAGGGAAAATCCATTTGCCTGTTCTGACATGAAAAGGGAAAACATCCAAAGAGATTTCTCCTCTCAAAAGATATTATGTAAGTTGAAGAAGGTCTCAGTGCTAAATACCACTGCAAATGCAGAGATACGGAAGCTGATCCAATTTCTCTTACGAGTAATTTTGACTTTTTTTGTTTCCTAGATATTTACCATATGTTACCTTGTGTAAATTTGCTTGAGATACATGCAGTTTAGAGCTGAGCTTCTGAAGCTGCTAGATGCCTGCCTTTTGTGACAACGAATCAGCTGTATTCTCCTAATGTCTTCAAGTATTTTGTAAGGAAAAGTTGGGAATACCTTTGATATCCTGAACAAACTCTAGCAGAAACCCTCTTTCACCTTGACTTGCCTCTTCCCTTAAATGGTTTTATACTTACACATGCCAGTACCAGAAACACCCTCAAAACCTCGGCTTCCACCTATCTAGTAACTATATTTAAATTTCGTCATCTTTTATTTAGGTATCTCTTACTGGCATTTTCTTGTGTGGTGCAAATTTCTATGAAGCAGTTGTATCTACAACTGCTGGATAAAATTATACATAGGAAAATAATGCACCATTATTCTTTTCCAGTAATAATAAAAAATGAATGCTTGAAACCAGAAACACACTCTCATGGTGTGTTTTTAGAAGATGGTGATGCAGAACCATAAGTCATATACTCTAGTGACAAGGATGCCCTCAAGGTTTACACTGAATTTTTCAAAGAGGCAGCAGTTTACACCATCATTAAAATAGTCTGTTTGCCTGGAACATCCATTTAAGCAGGGCAATATCTATTTCTGTCTCCGAAAGTAATTTCTAGCATGAGTCTTTTGTAATTTCTATTAATATTACAGAATGGAGAAGATTGATGCTGATTCACTCACTAGCTCAGTTAATTTTTCTTCAAGTATGGATTCCTATTAGGAATGTACCCATGTAATGTAATAAAACTTGCTCATTCCATTTGCAATCAGGTCTCAGTGCATATATATATTTTCCAGTGTCTCTCCTTTAATAATAATTGTCAGGAGAAATGCTTAACTGGCCCCCTGATAGTTCTATCCATTGCAATTCAGAAAATACTGAAAGATTCAAGGGCAATATTTACTGTAACAGAGGAGTGCACTCATTGATATTGTAGGTTCCAGTTTTGCTTTCTAATATGTAGAAAAGTATAAGCAAGAAAGAAAAAGCTAAAAAAGGCTCTTTTATTGCCTTATAGTTTAATCCTGTCAGCTCTGTCCACATCTCTTGCTTGCTATGCTGAATTCCATCTGTGTCCTCCGTTGTTTAGATACTTTAATCTCATATTTTCTGTGATAAATTATACATATTATTTAGTATTTACATATATGTATATGTGATATGGGTGTGCTATTGTTTTAGATAATCCATCCAAAATATGCTGCTTTTCTATTATCATGTCTCCCTCTTCTGAAAGTCATTGTTCCTGTGCTCTTCTCTCTTATTTATGGCAAAGACCAAGGTAAAGTCAGTGTCTGCAGTCAACTCGATGGAGCAAAATGAAAACAAAGGGTCATATCTTCTCCTTTGTTATTGACATGGCAAACATTGAGCTGTTGCCACTGTATCATTTTGCCCCTTTGGATTTGTTTTTATAACCACCTTATCTCTACTGAAAGATTCATTCCAACATGTTTACGGCTACAGACGCCAAATTTTCTGGTCTATTACTGTCATCTCTTCATACTTTAACATTGGCACCATACTTAGATTTCCTCTGGTCTTTTGGTGACATCTCTGATTTTAATGAGTTTTTGATCTATGCCAAGGAATATGTTGACTCCCAGTTTTGCATCCCATGATGAATCCCATCAGGCCTGGCAGATGCTGATTTGATGTTTGCTTGTTCCACTAATAAGCCTTGTAGTTTGGATGTGATCCTGGCCTTCTATTCCCAAAGCAGTAGTTGCCTTCTGCTCTGTCTGATCTGTTATGCTAATGTAGCTTGTGAGTAGCACAAACCAAAAGAGTGGTGATTTCCCCTTCAGGGGATGTAATAGATTCATCAAGCCACTGCTCTGTGCTCAGAAGTGTTTGATACAGATACATCTGTTCAATAAATCATAGATTCAGGACTACCAGTAGAACAGAGACATTTTTTTCCTGGAAGCATGAGATTTAATTACCTTAACATGTGTAATTCCAGTTTGTATTACCAGCACTAAAAAATTTATCACCTTAAAAACTGAATCTCAGAGCTTGACTCTCTTATCACTGACAAAATCAGACTTTTCCCTGGATGTGTTCTAATGTGATTTTGTTGAATACAGGAAAAACGCAAAAGCATAATCACACTAACAAAACAATAGTTTGAAAGGACACTCTTCCCCAGCTGATCAGTCATGATAATCAGTCATGGGTGTGCAGTTGACCCACCACAACATGCACCAGAGAGAGGTTAAGTTAAATGGGTGAATGTGGAAGTCTGTTTTGCTGCTGTTAGAGGCATCTGTGAGAGCCCCAGGAGCTTTTTCCTGCTCTGCATCCCATGGCCTTTCCAGGTCAATAGAAAGCCTTAGTGGATATTCTGTCTCTAAATGAACTAGCTCATAATGGTATCTGCAGAGCTATGTTGGCATCCCAGAACTTTCATGTCCTTGTCTAATAGCTTAAACAAGTTTTATTTGCCTGCTGGGAAGAGTAGAGATTCCCTTCCTGTGTCCTTGCAAATAATGGTGTTATCTCCATTGTAATCTTTGGCTGCTATGGCCCTCAAGACAAGGATGAAATAACTGATGGAAAAATCACATTACACTGGAAAAATTTCAAATAATAGGAAATGCATGGTGTGTGGTAACCACTGGGAATTAGCCATTCCACCATGTGGTGTAAATGCAGTCCATGAAATGTGGGGACTGGGACCTGAGAGCAGATGCCCTTGTGCAAGACAACAGTTCCTCTCCCACAGGAACCTGGTGGAATGAAAAGCTATAGGATCCTTCTTCCCAGAAACTGTGGCCCATGGGAACAATTGGCTAAACAGCCCACTGGTGTTTCACTTGTTTATTTCACACTGACAAATACAGCCCTTTATTCCTGATTCCTCTCTAGCACTTCTCTTGGCTAAATTATTCAAATGATTTAACCTTTCAGTTTATGGCCTTCTAGGAGGTATAAATAATCTTGTCTTTCCTTTTGATGTATTAGTCTTAAAGAAAATTATAGTAAAAAATACTAGTAAAATAGGATGAAAGACATCTATTTTCCACAGGTTGTTCCTCACTGTAGGTTGGATTGTAACAAAAATTGTCCTAAATCAGGAGAAGTAATATTCTCCCTTCTGTTCCTGTGTGATCTATCTACTCTTCAGTCAGACTGTGAGGAAATAAACTATACTAATCACTCAGTTTCTCAAACTCTAGTACACCCAGTGACTATATGCCTCATTCTGCCTTTTGTATTCATTGGTCAGTGCAGTTTAGCTGTACTCAGTGCAGTGTCAGATATTTCTGCTCAAATGGGGCAAATAATCATTTACTTGTTGTGATAGTAACAAGGCTGATGCTGCTCTTCAGTTTATCAAAATCTCTGCCATGGTAATACACAGGAGTCAGTATAAGGAATCTGCTTATACAGTTTTCCACATTTAATGATATATTATTTTTTCTTCAAGCATATTTCTAAGAAAATGTTTTGTTGAAAATTGAGTTAACACAGACTTTCTGCAAAGCATTGACCTGCTTTTAGAATGGCCTATGGAGATGCTGCCTTACAATGACCAAGGAGTTTGTGCTTCCGTGGTCTTCAGATAAATGCTTTAATAACTATAGCAGGAAGCCTATATAAAGACTCATGTCCTAATCTGGAGTTCTGAAGCTGTCAGTTCTAGAATTTTGTCACTATTGCTTTTATTTTAGTTGGGTTTAGCATGTAAACATATAATTGATATATTTATATTATTTTTTTAAATTATATACAAATATATTAGTTTAAGAGAAACAGTGTTCAAAAGTGGTGGTGAGGACAATTGCTGATCAAATGGAGATATGAGTGTGATCCATGTTTTTTCACTTCTGAACTGCGACATCATGACCCTGATCAACAACTTTGACATGCTGCTTGGAAACAATGGCCTGAGTGATAAAGAGTGTAGACTCCTTAACAGCTCCACAGGAATTCAGCAGCAATATTTCTAAATACAAAATTTCAATTGACCACATATGGATTTCATTCATTAAAAAATAATGTTTCCCATGGAAAGCAAATACAAACATTTTGCTTTGCCAAATGTTAAGTGTCCTGTCAAAAAGAAATAATCTGGGAGGAAAATTTGTTACACAGTTTCACGGCATCTCTGGTAAACTGAATTGTCCAACAGGTGTGAGTTGTTTCTAATAGATGTCATATTAATTAAGTTAATTTGAATACAGGAATTGATGTTGAGACGTTTATAAGGGAGGGCTTGTTATACCCTGCCTCTGAACTTGGACTGGTGCTGTAAATACAAATGGACTCAGCCTAATTTAGTTCTGTTGCTTCTAAGACTTCATCAGTTTGGGCTGTGTCTGCCTATTCATTGCATACTTTGCTAATTAGCTTGCAAGAGATATTAGGTCAGGTTATGCAAAAGATCTGTAACTTCTGAACTAGAGCTGAATTATATCTGGTTGAGTCAGAAAGTGAACCACAGGATGATGAAGTTCATCTCTTATTGCCTGGGATGAATCAGGCAGACATTGTGTGAATACCTTGTGAAATGGAGGAACAAAAGAGAGCTTGCAGAATTTATGAGAATGAGCATGGGCTTGTTTAAGTAAATTTAAAAACTGTTCCTCTGACTGTCTCGAATATTTGAATAAGAGGGCATTTAACAAAATGAAAATGGAGAACAGTCAAAACTGATAAAATACAAAATTATCTACAATTATAATTATCTACAGAATGTAAAATTAGCCTGAAGAACTCATTGCCACAGGAAATTACACATCTCCAGTATAGAAGAAGGGGTGTACTAGGGTTGCAATAACATATAGAGTGATTTTAATTAACAGTACAACTAAAATGATTAACATTCCAGGCTACAAGGCTTAAGCCAGTTACTAATACAAGGGGAATATGCTATCTAGCATAAAGGATATTTTATTCTACCACTGTCTTAAAAGGTTAATTTTTGCTCACATATCTGTTGCTGATATAGAAGACAAGATATTAGACAAATCTCACACCTGATTAAAAGGGCAAACACTATGTTCATGTAATAAAGCATCTGAAAAGCAAGAAAAAACCCATCCAAGCTAATTTAGTTCTTGATGCCTCATTCTCCATTTTCAGTAAAACATCAAGAACAAAAGTATGTATTTTTTTAAGATCAGTTGTCAAAATTAGAGAACCTTGTTTTCTCTTTTGAACATTTACTTGCAGCTTTTTGGTGTTTTCCTTTCCTTTTAAAATTTATTTTTAAAGCACACAAATACAACTTGCCAAAACAACCTTTCACTTTTGATACTGCCATCAAAGTAGTTACTGAATTACAGGTTTTTTGGTTGGTTTTTTTTTTAAATAGTATTTGTAAACTCTTCAGTGAATAAAGTGCCATACCTGCTTATTGCTCTACTTTTCAAAGTAGTTATTGAAACACAGTTTGAGTATAGATCTGGAATAGTGCAGCTTTCATTTCTGCCAGTGTTAATTTCTGTTAAACTGCACTTGCCTCCTCTCTACTTAGTCTTCAAGAGGGTTACACGGTATGTGTCACCAGTCCTAAATTCCTAAATGGAATCAGTACCCAGGCAAAGAAGGTAGCTATTGTAAACTGGAGATTTTTATTAAAGAATCACAGAATATTTTAGGCTGGAAGGAAAGCTCTGGAGGGCATCTAGTCCAGTCTCCTATCCAAAGGAGTCTAATTAGATGTGTCAGGGACTGTGTCCCATTGAGCTAGAATGCCTCCAAGGATTCTGGTATTTGACCATTTTTATGAGAAATTTTTTTCCTAGTACACAACTTATTTCCTGATTTCATCATCATTTCCTGAGCTTCCTTCTCTCCAGGCTGTGCAAGCACATCAATCTTAACTTGTCCCTGTATGTTCTGTTCTCCAGGCTCCTCCCCAGCTCGGTGGTGAGGAATGACGGCTCCAGTGAGTGCTCCAGTATTGCTACAGTTTTTTATCATACTTTGAAGTCCAGAATGAAGCACACTGCTTCAGATGCTCAAGTAATGAACAGAGGATCACTCACTTGGATTTCTTAGAGGCTATTGGCTTGCTCTGCACAATGGTGCACTGCTGGCCCACATTCAGCTTGGTATCCACCAGGACCCCTACATGGATAAGCTCTGTGGAGATCCTTCCTAGAAGTCTGGGTCTTAGCCTATAATGTTGCACCAGCATATTCCTTTCTGGATGCAAGACCTTTCACTTTGGTCTGTTTGAACATGACGTTCCTTCTTTTCCATTTCTCCAGGTCCTTAGTAGTAGCACCCAGTCCTGTTGTTCTCCCCAGTTTGGTATCAAACACAAATTTAGTAATCTCTCCCATCATCCGGGTCACTAATGAAGGCATTAAACAGTGATGGTTCCAGTAATGCCCAAATGTAATTGTTTGATTTGGTTGAGATACTCCATTTTTAAATTTTCTTTGAAAAATTGAGGAATTATTTTTTACTTAAGAAGTCCTCCACAGGTAAATGGTTTTCTTGTAAGTCTTTTGCTGCTGTTATTCATTTGCAGTGTTTCATTGGTACATGGGCATTTTGGGTGATCATGGGTGTGGAGCTAAGAGGTTGAATCACAAGTCACATCCAGATCTTTGCTGTGGTTTATCCTGGCAGGCAGCTAAACATGACACAGCTGCTCACTCATTCCACCCAGGTGGAGTAGGGGAGAAAAGTGTAACAAAAGAAAAAACAACCCATGTGTTGAGATAAAGGCAGTTTAATAGGACAGAAAAAAAAAAAAAAAGAAAAAAAAAAAAAAGAGTAATAACAACAACAATAATTACGATGATAATAATAATATTTAAAATATACAAAGCAAGTGTTGCACAATGCAGTTGCTCACCACCTGCTGACTGATGATGAACCAGCTCTTGAGCAGCTGACCCCAGCAAGGTTCACCCCTGGTTTACAAACTTAGCATGACACTATATATTATGGAATATCCCTGTGGCCAGTTGGGGTCATCTCTTATGGCTGTGTACCCTCACAGCTTCTTGTGCCTCTCCAACCTCCTCACTGGTAGGTTGGGATGAGAAGCCAAAAGGTCCTTGACTTAGAATAAGCACTGCTCAGAAACAACATTGGTGAGTTATCTCATTATTCTCCTAAATATGAAATACATCACAGTATCAGCTACTAGGAAGATAATTAACTGTATCTCAATTGAAACCAGGACAGTGTTTTATTCCAAACGGATTGCTGTTGCTACGAGAAAGAATTGTGGTTTAAACTAATAGGAAATTTTGATGGTAGCTGTTTTTATTTTGTAATATTATGGAATAAAGTAACGCGGACTGCACGTCATAGTTGTGATGTGTATGTGTAATAGAATGGGCCTAATATTGGATCAGTTGGTCTATGAGTGATCATATTCAACCACTACAGCAGGATTGCCTTTCTGTTGGCATGTTTTAGGAATGTGAGATAGAATCACTTCTGTACTGTTCAATTTTCCTTGAAGTCATTTGGAGTGTTTGATTATAAAATACAAACAAAATGCACTTACAATCCATTTAAAATTAATTTTAAACAACAAAACAAAAAATCTGTATATAGACGTAGTGATATATTTGAGATGTTTAAGCTGAATTCTGTATTTAATTGTCAAAGGCAAAGTGAGGTGAGTAGCCTGGTGGGTTTTTTTAAAAAAATTCTTTCCATGCATACCCAAATAGCATCCTGAGAGCAGTTCACATGCCATATCAGAAGTCATGGAGTGGACAAAACAGGCTCAAAAGAACAATAAAGTTTCCTGTCATATCTATGACTGAAACAACACAAAATGAGGATTTCAGAAATGGATGCACAGTACACATTCCAACTCAGAGGTTTGTCTGCTACAGTCTAGCTTAAATCAGCAAAAATCATCACTGAAGAAAAACTCTTGTAATACTTGTTCCTCTTTCCCACTCAGAATACATTCAGTATACATTCCATCCTTTTATATCTTTCAATACTCCTGTGAGTAATGACACTGATCATATGCATTCAAGTACTAATTCAGCAAAGCACTTTAAATCATGAAGACATGATTTACCTTGTTTAGTGTGATGCTCAAACCATATCTCTTTCTTCTTTCCCTGATTTGAAGTCTTCCCTGCATGAGAAAAGCAGAGCTCCTCAGTAAATTGCTACAATTCTAATGGCATAACAACTGCATTTACCATAAATTGTAGATTTCTTTAACATAGGCTTGAAAAAGTAAATACAATTCAAAGTACTGAAAATTTAAGTCTTCTCCTCCAAAGGTTTGGTACTGCAGTGCTGGTTGTGTTTTAACTAAAGATGGTGTTGATGCTCAACTGGGTGTCCTCTGAACTGATGACCTCTGAGTCAAGTGTCTTGGAGGGCCTATTGCAATTTAGCAGAAAATTTTCTGAATTCCAAAAGGTTTGCTACAGTGAGATTCCTGTTCAAATCCTTGAAGATTTTGTATCTGAATACAAGAAACTTTTGGGGGAAACTCACTTTGACTGCTAAAACTGTAAGTTTTGCCATTTTCAAAATGGGTGACTTTTTGAGGGAGCTTACCTCTCCTTGGCTTGCTTTTCTCGTTGCCTGCACTGACAAACAAACTAACCATTGAAATATTCTTGGCTGTGAGCTATGATCTCAGAAAACACATTTGATGTTCATAGATGGTCTCTTGGCTGCCTATACTTGAGCCCATCTGCTAGAATGGCACGATGCCGGCGCACACAAGGATACGCCAGTTTTCTGGGGCAAGGAGCACCACCCATGAATGGCTACGCACAGGCAAGATGCCGAGTGCTTCAAGCACCATTTATTTTGGAAGAATCCTTTTTATTTTTGTTATAGGATTTCCACACTGTTGCCATAGGACTCTTTAAATAGCTGATAGCTTTTTACAGTTATCAATGGCTGTTGTGCATGTTATACATGGCTGTTGTGGAGGAATGAGGCTGAAGAGTATCAAGTATCTCTTGAAATGTTGTCTGATGTTTGTGAAACACAGATTATTTGAAATAACATCTATGGATAAGTTAAAGAGGAGAACTGAGTGGTTCTGGTTTTATCATCTATTTAATGATAAAAACAGAAATCCTGATCTTGTGTGGCACAAAAGAACTTGCCAATATGGGATACATGGTGTGATCAATTAATCAAAAAGCTTCAGTGTTTCCACAGTAGTCAATAACCAATTAAGTAATTCTGAAAACAAAGTTGTCTCAATAAAAGGGGAAGACATATCAGGACAGGAATGAGAGGTCAGATTATAAAAAGAAAGGAAATTTAACACAGGATTTAAATTTGAAAAGGAATATGTGACCTGGAGAAAAATAACATGACTTTCCAACAAGTTCATCTTGGGACAAAATGAGAGGTTTGCTGCAATGATGAGCAGATACTGATGGATTGAGAATGTGATACTGAGTGAAGATAAGAAAACAAAAAGAATAATGCAGTTCACGCTTAAATAATTGTATCGCTTTAAGTGCAAAGAAAAGCTTACTGTGGTTTAAGAAAGGGCCCATTTTACATGTTTTCCATGATTTCTAACTGGAGAAGAAGTGGAATTTCTTCTCTGCTTCAGAAATGCTTTGAAATATTAAAGCATACCTTGCTCTGTATTATATGAGTGCCTCAAACCCTAGGCTAGCTTCTTATCAGGTCTGGTAGAGCTGCCTTTCTCATTGTCAGCATAAATTTCTTCCATGTAAGTATATTTATTCCTGAAGAAAATGTCATGATTTTTGAACAAGAAGCTCTCGTTCAAAAACTGTACTGATAGACAAAACACAAATTTGATGAATTGTCCAAAGACAGTTACAATCAGGGGAGTGACGAAGTCCTAGCAGTAATCTTGTATTCTTCCTCACCAAATATCTCACACACTTCAGGAGTTTGTGATACATTGGAAACATTTTTTTCTGTACTTGGTTCTCAAACCAAATGATTTTCTTCCCTCTAACTCCAGTTAAAGCCCAGCGACCTAGCAGTTTGTTCACTCTCGTGTGGTGTGGAAGACTTAACGTCGTTCTTCATGTTCTCTGCTATGCATACATAGAAAATTCACAGTACCTTTAGCAAGAAATATCAAGGGAATGCCATGAGAGAATCTGTTATTTCTTGACAAAAACTAATAAGACACGTCTGAATTCTTCCTCCAACTGGGCACTTGTTAGACTTACATAAATGTAGAGACCTTGAGGATTAAGTTGGACTTTTAATCTAAATTTGTATATAAGTATATCTGACTCAAAATAATTTAGCCATCTAATTCCCAGCAAACTACACTGAGGGATGGGTACTACATAGCCTTTGTGGATTTGGGACATAAAGTCGTAGCTAGTTCTCCTTCCTCTTAATCTCCTTGCTTACTGAACCTAATGATATCTAACCTCTACTGGCCACAACAAAACTAGTTAAGATGTAGCTTTAGAGGGAATAATGATGCTTATTATATCTCATATTATGTAATAGTTTCTATTGCAAATCTTTGTGAAGCTGAAATTGCTGAGGCTTTGTCCAAGAGCAGCCTTATTGCTGAAAACATACTGAATAAAGAGTCAGCAATTTTCAATATTAGAAGAAAAACTACTTTGGTATTATAAAAAATTAGATCTCGTACTTTTTAATAGTTATGCAGCCAAACTGTCCTGTAATAAAAGTTGAAGGTTGGTGTGGAAACCACCCTCTGAGAAGGTCATTTGGATTAGTTTTTCTGGCCTTGTAACTTCTGCACCAATTTCCACCTGTGCAACACTAAAAAAACTCACAGGTATTCAAATAGTTTTGAGCCTCAACATGAAGTAAGAGTTAAACATGCTCCCTCATTAGTTTTATCAGTATTACCATAATATTTAATTAGCAAACACACAAAATGAGAAGCTGCTTCTATGCATCCAGATGAAGCATCAAACAAATTTTTTCCAAATATAATTATCTTATTCAAGTGAACTGAGAACTTAATGACTTAACATGGTGAGGGGAAAATGAGAAATTAAGTCAAATTAATAAGAATTAATGCTCTGGCAATATCTACTGTAAAAAAAATGCATTTTCAATACTGATTGTTGATTTGCATGGTCACAACCATCCCTTTAATGTGCTCAGTTACACTTGCAGTCTCCAAGACATATAAAAGATGGTGATGCTTTTGTACTAAAATGAAACACATTTGCTCTCTACTGATAAACTAACATAATTCCATCAAAGGTGATGGAAGTATATTGATTTAAACTGGGAAAATGGTTCTATCTGTGCAGCTATACCATCAGCATATGCTCACACCTATTGTGGAACATTGCTGTTTTCCCAAAATCTTACTCCTAGCACCCTTTTTGCCTGCATTTATAGTCTCACTCCTAGGAAAAGTCCCATGCATCAGACTAGGCTCTTTGAGAGACTCTCAGAACTACTTCTGAAATATGGAATGGTTGTCGAGTGGATAAAATGAGATAAAATGAGAGGATAAAGTGTTCACAGGGTGTTGGCCCACATTGCAGCTCCTGGAATAAATACTGAGTGCAGGAAACTTGAATTGTTGGGAAGACTGAGGATGGTTGCAACAAGCTTCCAAAACATTCCATAAAATAATCTGAAACTTTAGCACTAGGCCACTTTAATATGGGACTCCTGTATCTATAGAAACAATCTAAAAGCTGATGTTTGTTGTCTCAAGCCAGAAACTCCTCAGATAGATGTTGGCAAGCCTGCTGTCCATTTATTGGTGTGAGGCATGTGCAATGTAACCTTTAAAGCTGAAGAATGTCCAGTTCTTTTCAGAAGAGGTCCTGAAATAGTGACTGACTTCTGCTGAGCACACTGAATGCCACAATCTTGAATAAGAGAAGACATACAGTAATTACATAGAAAAATCTTTGCTTCCCTTTCAAGGTACTACAGAGATGGTGTTCTGAACATGATTATATGTAGTATAGGAAGAGTGGATGCTGGTATTTCTCCTACATAAACTGTTTGTCTATGTTTCAAATGTCTTCATCATTACTATGGATGACTGTTCATTGTACAGCTGCCTGTTTGCCAGGTATTAGTTCAAATTTAGAGAGGACAAAAGGAAGTGATGGTTTCTGAAACAAGTACAGTCAGGGACTATAAAGCAGTGTCAAAGCTTCCCCTGCCTCTGACTAATTTTAAATACAGATCAGAAATGTTCTATTCCTTCAAGAAACCATTCTGATGATGAAAGAATGACTTGAACCATAACCCAGGATGCTTTTCAATACTTAGATTGGTTCATTTAGTAATTTTTGATATTTATTAATTCTTTAACTTTATTCTCCATTTAAGGATGGATGTATCCACCATACTACACTGTACAAAATGCATTTCAGGATTCTAGGGATATTTTAAACACATTTTACCTCAAACTTTACATTCCTTCTTTGGCTTGCAAATGTATGAAAAAAAAATTAAATTCATTTGGTAAAACATCTTCTGAGTTGGTATTCCTAACTTGGTGAAAGGTGTGGGGTCCAAATATTCCACAATGACATAAAGCAAGCCAGAGAATCAAAGGAGAGATGGCAAAAATTTGTGGAAGCAAAAGGCAATCTATAATAGCATTTTTACAATGCAAACGTAATATACTTTTCTAGATATTTAGGTAATAATTACCTAATTATCTTTCAACAATCCATCCCTTATTCCTGCTCCTTTTGGTACCTGACATTAATTTGTGTAACTACAATACTGTGGAAGTTATGTACAAACATTACTACAGCTTGAAACTATTTAATTAGTTGCCTGGAAAAGAAAGATAATGTCTTATTGTTTATCTGGGGTTAGGCAACTTATTCTGTGTTTGGAGATAATCACCTTCACTCTGGAGTGAGAAGATATCCTGCAATTAGCACAGAGCTAAAACTAGTCCCTTGATCCAGGGGAGATGGTGATTCCTGAAGGCAGTAACACATTCTAAATCTCAGCTATCATTAGAGCCTCTTAGACACTGCAAGACTCCATTTTATGAGGTTATTCTTTAGTGTATTTTCAGAACTGCCTTCTCCATTAATTGTTTCATATTGCAGTCTTAAAATTCCTCCTGTCTGCAGGATTCATTAGCAATGTCATTTTCCTGTACACACTTATGCAGGCTTTGTGTGTGATCTCCTAGGATGCATAGACCTCCTTCCTATCTAAGGATCTGGCATCCTCAGCCCATTAACTCAACTTTGATACTACCCTGCTAAAATCTTGTGCAATGTTGCAGAGCTGTCCACTGGGAAATGTTGAGCCCTTTTCTTATCTTCCTATTTTTAAAGATAGGTATTAGGTTTAAACATCACCATTCCTCTTCATTGTCAGCAGCTCCCTTAACCTGTTCCCATATCTGTAGATAGGACCCAAAGAACTGTCTCTTAACTGAAAGAAATGTTTCCAACTGTAGGTCTGGACAAGTCACTCGATGTGTTTTTTAGTGTGTTTTACTCCAACTCTGTTGAGGCTTCACAACACTCTCTATATCTTATTAATCCTGTATTGGCATTTACTAATGTAGAAGAGATGCAATTACTCTTAAGAAAAATGCACATGACTAAACATTTTTTTTTCCTGAGAATGCTTAAGTCTGATTTTTCAGTACCTTTTGTGTCTGTACATTGGTTGTACTTTGGAAAGATCAACTACTTCAAATGGGCTGCACCATCAGTTTCCATCCCGTTCCTGCTGGAATACAGTAACAAGTTTCAAGGTGACATTTCACTTCACAGTATGGTTTAGTGGACATGGCTGTATTTGGTCTATGGTTGGACTTGATGATCTTGGAAGTCTTTTCGAACCTTCAGGATTCTATGCTCCTGTAATAAATGAGGTGCTGTTTACAGTGAACATCTGGCAGTGTGTTTTACCTCATGTTGTGTCCTGACTCTGTCCAAACAAAACCCTTTACAATGCACCAGTTTCATCACAAATGCAGGTACCATGTACAACAGCTCAGGGTTCTTTTGATCCAGGCCAAGTTTCTTTTACCAACTGCGGGAAGTTAAAACTAAAGTGCTTGCAAGTAGAGTGGATGAGGTACAACAGACACAAGTTATAATGAGATGAATATAATGTCTCACTGGACATTTAAAAAAAGCTCCACAAGCACTTGATACAGGTTGGCTAAAACACTCTTGGATTCTCCATCCTTAGAGACTGTCAAAGCTCACTGGGACAAGGCTCTGAGCAATGCTATCACTGATGGTCCTGGTTAGAGCAGGGGTCATACTGTCGGACCTCCACAGGACCTTTCTGTTCTAAGTCATTCCATGATTCAATAAATTAGCAATTGTGAGTGGAGTACAATTCTCACATGAAATCCTGCATTCTACATTTAGAAAGTTTAGGCACACCCAGGTGGACAAAGGAGGAAGAATGTATCATGTCAGCAGAGCGTTTTCTCAACACTCACCAGATATTGACTTTAGCCCTCATTACTAGCCAAAAGAACTGCCAGATCTGCTTTCAAATTTTGTGGTTGATCCTAAATATACTCCGTAGGAAGATATTTAATTTCTCCATAAATCAAGACAAAATGTCGTTGGAGAGATGGAAAAACCTATGGATGAATCTTTGTAAAACCATCTGCACAATTAAAGAAGTAATTTGAAGCAAAATAAAGTGAAAAACTGTTCTGCCAAGCTCTGTTCCACTCCATGAATATAGACAGGAGAATTTTTGTCTGTAAGTGGAAAGTATTACCCTTTTCCTTTGTTATGTGTATACGCAGATAGATAAATAGATTTCACTTAGGGATATACTGACTCCAGTTTCCAGAGTTAATACACATATAACTTGGATAGATCTGGCAGACTGCCACATGGTTTTTTCCTGTATATAAAAGACCTGAAAATGATAAAGACATACAAAATTCAAAGTATTTGTTGTTTCTAACTAGAGATCTTAATAAATGCAGTCCAGTTTTACTGCCAGAATATTAGCAGTAAATGGTATTCATCTCAGATCTTGACCAGTAGTAGGTCATTCCACTGATTTTATTTTATTTAAGCACTCTTCATGTAGAAGAGGCTGAACGCATTAACTGGAAAACTAATGATATTTTTGAATTTCAACTATCAATAGATGCTTGAAAACTGTACTGCAAGTCTAGTAGGAAAAATGTTTATAGCTTCTGGAAATGGGCCATGGTGGGATACACTGCTACTTTACAGTTCAAGATAAGCAACCATATTTTAGTTAATAATCCTGGGAGCCAGCCAGCCTAATCCTTTTTTATTCATAAACTTGATTCTCTGTAAGCCATATATGTTGTTATCTCAGGACAGTTGGAGGGGTCTTCATTGTACATATAACAAAAATTATTCAGACTTGGGAGCAAAGACTTCTACATTCTAAGAAAACACATATATAGTGTTTTGGGGCTCTGCCAAAAGGAAAGACATCTTTGTGTTAAAATCAGCTCAAGGAATTGTGGTATAATTCTTAACTTTAACAACTGAGATAAACTCTAAAGTGAAAAATTTTAACACCTTAAGAATTCATGAGGGAATTTTGATTACTGCTATGAGCCATGATTCTACAGGATATGTATGAGCCGTGATTTTACAGGAAATGTCTATGGATTTCTGTCTTTGTTGAAAAGACTTCAGTGTGTGCCCTACTTGATTTATAGTATTTATATATGCCAGGATTGCAAGTAGCTTACTGTCCTGTCTCTGGTATTGGAATGATCCTGAATATGTTTGTGCAGTAGTCCTCCTGATCTAATTGCCCTGAAGGGATATCTAGAGTGATTAATCATAATGACTGTATTTTGATATGTGCATCTTTGATTCATTATAATGTGGCTTTTTAGAACTGTGCAGAGCCAGTGTGTTCCAAATGTCTGCAGGAGACAAGGGTCTGTTGCATGGCAAATTCCCAAGCATAATGAATCTAGCTATTGGGCCAGGGGTTTAGAAAATAGGGAAGGCTCCCAAAGACATAGGGAAAGCCTAGATTACAAAGGGTGTTCCTTTTGGATGCGAGACAGGAAGAGTGTTTATGGTAATAGTGGGCAAACTGGACTTCAAAAAACCTCTGAATGGCAGAAGAAGGAAAATCCAGATGACCTTGACCTGAGCCCAAAAGTTGAATTTGATAACAAGTGTAAGTTTGACTGTTTTTGGCTTGTTCCTCTACTAAATAAAAAGAAAATAGTATTTCAAAAAACTTTGTTGAATCATATCATGTTTGTCTTAAGATATGGACAGAAATTTTCTGGCAAATTCTACTAAAATAGTTAAATATATTGCTGTCTCAAGTTGTCTATCCTGTCTCTCTGCTGCTGCTTCTCATCCTCGTAGTTCCAAAGGTCAGAAGAATGTCCTTGTTGGTCCAGCTTACCAACCCTGCAGCTGTCCCACATCTCAAGCAAACAATTGAAAAAAATGTGCTTACAGGTTTGGAAATTAGGCTCTGTCAAGAAATTGTGATCTTCTGGTACATTCAGCCTGAGAAGCCACACTCTCAGCAGTGCACACTTTGAGGAGAAAGAACACTGGTGATGCCAGAGCGGTGTGTACTGTAAACCCATTGTCTACACAACTTTTTGATTGGTTATTTGCCTCTTCCTCTAAGAATCCTGCATTGGCCAGTGTCAGAGTCATGATACTGGATAAGAAGGAAGCAGAAACGTGAATCCATATCAAACACGGCCTGACTGTGGCTGTACTCAAATATACTCTGATCACAACTGTCAGCTGAGCTCAAGGTCCTACTAGTTTAAGTTAATAATAGCCCCTATTTAAACTGATAATTCCTTCATGCAGCTGTTACATAAAACCAAGATAAAGCTTCTTGGTGGTTTGCCTGAGGAATCAGCCATATAAAAGCTATTCCCCAGTTAGGCTTAATTATTTGTTTAATATATGCTTTTCTGTGTGCTTCAGTCAGCTTCCAACTCAACACTGAGGAACTGTGAAACCATTGAGACCAAATCCAAATAATTTTGTTGAGGTCAGTCATTCCAGTAGTTAAAAAAAAAGGTGTTCTTAAGCAGGCACTATTTGGTTCCCTGTGTAATATTTGCTTCTTTTAAAAGTCATACCTATTTTTAAGGATTAAAAATATCTGTCTCATTCCTCTGATCTTTTACATGGTTATTGCTGAGTTACACAGGTTTAAACCATTCCTTGAATAATTTAATCTAGAGGTAAAGTCTTAACAATTAAAAACACCATCATATTGAACACGTACTAGAAACTGTTTGCCAGAAACATTAGAAGAAAATGAGTATTTTTCAAAGATGTTTTATGTTTCATGTTGACAGTACACAAAGCAGTGCATATGTTTTGATGGATCTTCTGTTAAAGTTTCTTCTTCTTGAATATTATGTACTAGAGAACAGTACTAACTTTTTTTTGGAGATGATTTTAGTCAAGTTCATTGCATCCTAGGAAAGGTCAGTTAATGATTTGAAAATTGTTGTCCTGAGGAGTCTATTGTGTCAGGCAAAGAAGGAACCATATTCCAATGTAATATTCCATTGTATATAAAGGTCATCACAGCTACACCAAAACTGGGGGAGCTGGGAAATGACTTCAATATTATTCAGCACTCATCCACTCCTTACAGAGGAATTAACAGCTATCTGCCCCTCTTATTAGATTAGCTTCTATTAAAGTAAGCTTCTAAATATGCACGAGATTTATGGCATGAAGGACACATAACTTTCTAAGCACAACTCTCTAAGGAAATAGGTATCTCTAGAGTCACACAAGTAAGACTGATGAAATTGTGTCAGTTGTCACTCTGCTGGATCCAGTCATAGTTAACCTCCCTGCCAAATTTAAGGGATACCTTGGATACTGAGCAGTAACATATGGTGAATGCACCATTCTGGCCAGCACTGATGGCCTCTTCTTCCTCCTCAGCCCTGCTAGCTCCACATCTGATGAAAGCAGATTATTTAATATTTCCACATATTGGATTCACTATTTCTATTTTTTTTTTTTTTAAATTCTTGGTTTTATTTAAGTGAAAACAAATTTTGTCAGCCTGGAGTGGAAACAAGATTACTATTATTTGAGGGAACATTTTTATCTGCCCAATGTGATTCAAGGCAAAACTGCATTGAAAAAAACAAATTGTGTGCAGATATGTCTGAAACAGTCCTGAGGTTACACACTCTTAATGTGAGGATCTCATGAATTATATGAGAGGTCAGTTTTATCAAAGGCCCTGAGGGTATAATTGGAGTTCCTCCTCTGGTACCTCAGGCCATCTGCTATGGCATCTAATAACCTCATGAGAGCAATGAACAGCTCAGACTGTGATTTAGGGCTGTGGTCTGGCTGCCTATTCTGGCTTCTTTACAAAATGAAACTCCAATTACAGTGTCTAAATTCAGAAGAGAAATAAGCAATTCAAACCTCTGGCTATTAAGTACTGGCATCCCATACTGCTGGTGGAACAAGGTAGGAGCAATATTTAGACCACCAACAAAAGCTGCGTAAGTTAACCATTGTGAATTTCTTTCCTGTGATGCTACAGGGAATTCGGGCCTGACAGTTCTAGCACAGCAAAAATCTGAATTGTTCATTTTTAACTTAGGTACTGTGACTGTCCTTAGTCCATCTTAAATGTTGTAACACGCAGGCTGCATACAGACCTCCTCCTACTACTCTGTTGGAATTGTGTGAGAGGGAGGCACGGAGTGAAAGGAAAAGCCATCTGTGCATCACATCAAGTGGTGAAACAGGGGAGAAAGATCCTGCTGCTTTCAGCTCTGTTTCCATGAGTGCAGAAGTGCTGACAGGGGTAAGACAGAGAAACAGTGATGGAGAGTGAAATTGGAAAGGAATGAGTGAGATCCATGGACAGTTTGCCACCAACCATAATGGGATTATGATTTAGGCCAGTCTGTGGAGATTTTAATGAGTCAGATGAAGACAGCTAAATAGTTTAAGCAAGCTATGTGCAGACTCCTTTTTCAGTACTGAGCGTGCTAAGTAAGCATACAAAATCACATCCAGTGTCCATTATCCAAATTATATCATTATTCCCCAAGGAACACTTCTCTCCTAGCAGAAGTATGTGACAGGCTGATGCTCAAATCAACCTGTAGCTCATGGCAGAGGGAAGATTTTCATTAGACTGAAGTACAGGAACTCTAGCGATTCACTTGAAAATTTGTATTAATAAGTATGCAGATGTATTTGAACAGTAAAAAATCGGACTTTACTTTCCCAGTTTAACTGCATGACCCTAGATTTCCTTTTCCTTCCTCAGTGACTTGGTATTTGAGAGTTGTGCAAACTGTGAATTCAGGCTCTCTAGTTTATCACTGCACAGTCCTCCCTGCGCTCATTCTTCAGCACATTGACAATTGGCATAAACCTGTCACTCAAACTGTTAAGTAAGTTTGTTCACGAGGACAAATGTAGTTTGATGAAACACTGATCTGGGCCTTGAAGCAGTATAGTCAAGTGCTGCATCCAAGCACAGATCCTCTGAGGAGGACTGTGTTCTGATATCACCACCTGTCACACTGTTGGGTGGTATCACCTGTGTTACAGAGGCCAGAAAGTGAGAAGAAACTGCTGTTCAAAGATGTGCATGAAATCTTCAGTCCTGGGTTTTAGATATCTTCAGTCCTCTGACATGTTCCCAAGATCCTGCTGCAGCAGCCTGTCAGTTCTAGAGGTCCCTAATTAATTTGGCTCAATCATCCTTGTTCCTTCTTTATCTGTATTATATGGCATGCTCTCAAGTTCCTAGAAAATGCAGAAAGATCAAGGAAAAATAGGCATTTTTAAGGCAGCCTTATAACAAGCACAAAGGACTCAGTCTGAATAAGCATTACTGATCCCTAACACAGGGGACATTATGCTACCTACTCAAGTAGTTAGCCTTTTATAATGGAGCTTAGCACTCCAGCTTTAAATTCAATGAGCAGAAGTAGACAATTTCAGAGTATGTTTGTTTTCTTCCTAAAATAAGTTTCTAATATAATACAGATGAATTGTCCTCTGGAGCTTCCTTTTCTCTGCCTTGACTATAAAGAGAATCCAGGATACCGATCTTACCAGCAAACATCTGACTTCGAAGTGCCTTAATTAGGTGAGACAAGATGGGTCTATGACCTTGGCAGTCTCCTTTTAGGAGGGCTGCCCAAACTGGAGGCATCATCTCTCAAAACTTATTGTTTCTGAAAATAGGAGCCACATGGGATTTTGCATGTGAGAAATAATACTAAACAGGAATAAGAGAACAAAAATTAATGTACTTGCCAATGAAGTTTAACATTCCAAATTCTGTATTTATTTTGTAAAAATAGATATCACAGTCCCAGAAGTGACAGTCCATTCTTTACCTCACAGTAGACAATTAGAAAGTCGGAAAAATGGATACACAATGCCAGACAACTCCTCTGGGCAAGGGGTCAAAAAGTTTTCTGCCTTCTCTACCACAGTGGCATTAAACAGTCCTCAAGATGCCATGTAACCAGTCCTGTACAGCTACTGCAGGACTCCCCACTTAAAATCTGTTCAAGTCTAAGAAATAGAGACAGAAATAGTGTATGACATAAAGCCTAGGCTTACACCCTGCCTTAGTGGAGGTCCTTCACTCATTCCTTTATTACTTTTTCTTACCTTCATCTTAGCAAGACCAAGGAGATGGTACTCAGTATCCCGCAATAAGATTCATCACAGTGGTATTTATTTTTTAATAATATGGTTTGAAATGGCAACAGCAGACTAAGAATAGGCTCATGACCACAACTGAAATACCTGATCCATCACTCTGACAAGGAGAGCAAGAGAGCCAGGAACATTGTTTTCTCCTTGATACTTTTAAGGAAGAGGAGTTTCTCTTGCCATTTTTTTTTTCTCTTGAGAGAGGAAAGGAAGGAGCACCTGAAAAACAATTGACATGAAACATATTCACACATACAGTGCTGACTCTGGGTGTTGTCAACAGCAGTGTATGGGAAAGGGAGCCACTAACAGGTATGTTCATACTCTGGCTCTTTGAGGTGGTTTTGTCTTTTTAAGTATGTACTTAGACTTCTGATAACACTAAAAGGAAATCTATATCTGTCAGAAACTGAGAATTTAGATAAAAGTTTGTTTGGCAGTTTTTATCCATCTCCTCTCTTGATATATTTTATGCACATATTTACCAGGTAACTCTTAAGATTCCTTTTCCTCTTTCAACAGTTACACACCTAATAAAAACAGTAGTCACAGTGGGTGGAGATTGAATTCCCTTTCCTTTTAAGAAGAAAGACAGCTTGGTAAAAAAATCAGTGATGTTAATTAGTTGAATATAATTGCAAATTCCTTGGAGTTAAAATGTGCTGCATGCCATCAGAAAATGCTATTTGCCATATGGTATCAGAACACTCTGGAACAATGTCTTTTCCTCTACTATTTTCTGTAGACTGAGAATAGACTTGGATTATTTGTGGCTTCTCAAGTATTTGTGTTAGGCCAGCCAGCTCTCTAAGTGTCCCAAAACAGCAGAGAAGCATACTTCTTCAGTCCATATGTACTAAAAATAAACAAACAAAAAATCTTGGTTCTGCAAAGTTTTTAATGCAGGACTAAAGTTTCATTTTTCAGTGGTTTGGGTAAACTTTCAGAAACCTTTCCCTTGAATAGTCAAGACCCTCTGACTCACTACTGAATGGTATTATTAAGAGCAGTAAAAGACTCTTTAAGGAAGCTATCAAAAACTAGTCAAAAAATGTTGTGTACTTTATATGAAATATAATTAAAAATTATTTTAAAATAAGGAAAACAGTTAAATCTTTATATAGCATGGTTTAAGATTTAAAAAAAACCCCACAAAATTATAGGACTGTGCAACTATGCAACTATGCACATTTATTTACCTAAATTTTATGATCAAAAATTCTGAGTTTGCTAGCTTTGATGCAAAGTCCTTAGCAGTGTATTTGATAACATTCCTTACCAGTGATTTTCCACTCTTCATTTTTAATATACGCATTCACCTTTCACCCCAAAAAAGACACCAAAACTTGCTAAGAAATAGACATTCTGTTCCCATAGATTTATACATCTGAGAATTTGCTCTCTGAGTTCTTTTATTGTGAGAGATAAAGTGCGACTCGCTCAAGTCCTTAGAAACTCTGACTTAGAAGTGACATTAAAGTTCATTTTCAAGCTGTAAATGTATATTTGGATGTTACGACAGCAAAATTGCCTTAATTACACTTGTAGCTCAGTTTTTCTATTTTTTCTTCAGTTTTATGTCCATGTTAGTGCTATCAGGTTGGTAAAGCTAGCAGCTTTAACAGGAAAATTGGCAGTAAGTGTTTTCAAGCCTCATTGCTCAAATAGGATAGTTTTGGTAATGTATATATATTTTTCTCTTGAAACTAAACTCTGATATCACATGAAAAAGTAGGCCATGGTTTTAGTTGTTAGACCTGTCAGATGGACAAGGGTTTTTTTCCATACAGTCTGTAAACTGAAGATGAATTATAAGTGTGAGGAAATCCAGGATTAGGAATCTTAAATTTCTCAAAAGAGCCCCACCCCAAACCCCAGACACAGAGGAATTCATGCAAGTACTTCTTGCATCTTCATAGAGTCATAGAATCACAGAACAACTTGGTTTGGAAGTGACCTTTAAGGTCTTCTAGTCCGTCTACCCCTCTGCAGAGAGCAGGGACATTTTCACCTAGATCAGGTGGCTCTGAGCCATTTCTAAGCTAACCTTGAATGTTTCCAGGGCATCTACCACATCCCTGGGCAACCTCTGCCAGTGTTTCACCTCTCTTGCTGTTAAAAATTTTCTTCTTTGTAGCTATTCTAAATTGACCCTCTTTCAGTTTACAGCCATTTCCCCTTATCCTTTGGCAACATGCCCTTGTTAAAAGTCCCTTTCCCCTGATAGACCCCCTTTAAGTATTGAAAGGCCATAATAAGGTTTCCCTTGAGCCTTCTCTTTTCCAGGCTGTTCAACCACAACTGTCTCAGCCTTTTCTCATAGGAAAGGTGCTTCACTCTTCTGATCTTCCTTGTGGCTCTCTTCTGGAATGGTTCTAACCGGTTAATGTCCTTGTGTTGGAGGTCCCACAACTGGACACAGCCCTGCAGGTGGGTATCAGCAGAACAGAGCAGAGCAGAGGGGTAGAATCCCCTCCCTGGCCCTGCTGCCCATGCTGCTTTGGATCCAGCCCAGGATACAATTGGCTTTCTGGGCTGTGAGTGCACATTGCTGGGGCATGTTGAGTTTCTCATTCATTAGAAACTCCCAAGTCCTTCTCTGCAGGGCTACTTTGATCTGTTCATCCCCCAGCCTGTGTTGATACCAGGGATTGTCCCAGCCCACGTGCAGGACCTTGCACTTGGGGTAAATCCCCAGTATCAATCAGTTTCAGGGTGTTTGTGCTTCAAATAATTTACAATATGTATAGTATGATAAAATATAATTTTCAAATTAGGGCTGGCCGTGGAGATTTGTTTATGCTGCCTAAAATTTTAGAAGTGGTACCACCTTTATACTGAGGTTTCCGATGAGCACAAAATCAGTAGTTTTCCCCTATAGTTCTAACAGGTAGCTCTAACAACATCAAGGCAAAATTGTACTGTATGGAAATAAAACTAATTATGAACATTAAAAACATTTAATGTATTTTTTCCTCCTGTTTAATTTTGTGGGACCTATCATAGCTACATTTCGTGGCAAGGTTCCTTTAAAATGAATATTCAATGTGATTAAAGAAGCAAGAAAAAATATGTTCCCCTAGCTTTGTAATTCTGATTTCATTAAAGTAAAATTTTTGCTTATATTTAGAATATGCTTATATTTAGAATGAAAGTTCTGTCTTAGTGAACAAGTGGAATTATTTTTAGGACTTCTCTAAAGCCTTAGAGAAATGAGAAATTATTGGAAGGTAGAAGCTGTCAGAGAGGCTTTGCAGGCTTTAAAAATATTATCCTAATTTTCCACTTTCCATTAAAAAAATCACAGATGTTCTCTTTCTGGCTTCTCCTTCAAGTTAGCAACCTAAAGATTAAGCTTTCAGTTCTTGCTAAAGCAGGATTTTTCAGGAATCCTTAAAAACGTTTGCATTTATTCCAAATAGGATGAAATTAAACTGCACACAGCCCTCTACACTGTACACAGGATAGAAATTTCCTGCTGGATTCATAGCTTACATAGAATCTTGCTCCATTCCTTACAAATGGTGTAAAACACCATCTTTTGATGTCTCCATTTTTTGATGTGACACCACAGAAAGGATTGTACATTGTAGCACAAAAATCTCAGTTTCTAGAAACATTGGCCAGGGACTGGGCTTAATGAAACTAGGTCTGCTTCTTAACTTTGCTAACGAGGCAATGTGCAGCCAAAATGTGTCTGCTAGGAGCTGGTGTCTGGGGAAGTTCCTTGGGGATCTTCTCATCTATCCCTTTTGCAAAGTGCAGACATGCTCTTTGATTCTTTCCAGTCACATTTTGCCCGCAATTCAGCCACACTGAGACCAACCTGCTGAAATATTTTAGTACCATCAGACTGTTTCTTAGTTTCTTTGTGCAGGAGTTGTCATTGCCTGGTCAGATGTTGTTCTGACCTGCACAGAATGGATGTAATTTACTATAAAACAGAATGGTTAGTTGTCATTTCCAGCAACTTCTGTATGAAGATCCAGACTGGATGCAAGTGTATATTGAACTTATCTAAGACCCTTATCATAGCACAGTACTGTGTTAGGTGTATGCCTTACTGCTCTTAGAGCTATCTCAGCTAAGGATATATATTTTCTTTCTTTTAATTCCCAAGTTCAATGAAGCTCTGAGAAACCTGGCCTAGTGGAGGGTGTCCTCACCCATGGCATGGGGGTTTCTCCCCTTATAAGGTCCCTTCCAACATAAATCATTCCATGATTCTATGATTCTGTGACCATGACACACCAGTTATATCTGTGTGAGAGAATTCTGTATCAAACATTTTCAAAAGAAGGAAAAAATTCTTTCTATGCCTCCTTATGAACATGAAAATCCTGTGCTCTGGTGCACTACATCTGCTGAAAGACTGTTCAAGCATTACAAATTCAGGAATTCACCAGTGCCACTTATTCTGATGGAATCTGTTTCATTGCTATTGCTATTGTTATTATTACCTGACACTAAGAAATTATAGAATTTCTCATCCCTGCCCACAGGATACACATGAATTAATTCAATCACCATAATTCTATGATTAATTTACAGTTTCCTCAAGCCCCAATTCAGACTGCTGAACTTTCACTGAACAAAGAGACAGTAAAAGACAAGTTTTGAAAAAACACTAATGTAGTTTAAGGTGAAGGCAGGTAAAGAGAGATGAACATCAGCTTGCATTATGCAGAATTTATCCACTTGTCTCAGATCAACCTTGAATACAAAACAGGAGATTCTACTTGATTATAGCCTTATCAACCCAAAAAGGTGGGAGAAAAGTGTTTATCATAATTTACCAGATGGTGAATAGTGGCACAAAACATTAGGGTCAGATTTTAAAGGTCGTTTAGAAGCCTAGGGAGGCAGATGAAGATGAAATGTTATTTTTGAGGTTAAATTTAGTGTCTATGTGCATCATGAAGTATCTACACACTTAGAAATACATACCCAAGGAATTTACCCAAGGTCACTGAAAACATCTGGCTCAGGCTGTGTGATAGGACTAGTTTGCACACATGACCTGTGAGCACAATATCTTTCCTGCCTTGGAAAGCTAAATACCTATTCATTCTTCATAAGTTCAGTAGTGGCTTTCCATGCTCACTGCAGCATTGCAGAAATGCCTGACTTGATACTGTCTCCCTGCCCTGGGGAGTTTCTTCTTTGTGTACTTATAGCAAGGAGATGGGTTGCCACAGATAAGATATGCTTTAAAAGGCCCAATTATTGTTTAATAAACATTTTTTAAAAACCCAAATGTTATTTTCTTATGAAGTCTGTCCACCAGCAATGGCTATAAAATTTCTCCTTAAGTTTTGTTTCAGCAATTAATAGAGTCATAACAGTGATAAAATATGTAAAATCAACAATTAAGTGGACTTTTGGGGAAAAAAAAAAGTATTGGTTAGACACTTTCAACACCTACAAATCCTGTTGTAGTGGGGTCATAAAAGGAGATAAGCCAGACAATAATTCCACTAATATTGTGTGTATTTCTTCTCATACTGACACCAGAAATATTTTCAGAGTCTTAAATATTCCTGAGGCTGTAGACCATCATCCATGTGGTTGAGATAGGTAACCAGATAACCCATCCATCACAAGGAGTGGGGATCATTTGCCTTAGGTTTTCTTCAGTGACAACATATCTGGAGTCAGATAAAAGAATACAAGAAGACTTTAGGGTTAATGCTAGTGTTTCAGCTTGGAGAGCTCTGCATAGGTGAAGTACCTCGTCCATGTTTACTCTGTACTTCATAAGCAAATTCCTCTTTTGCTGTGTCAGACCGGTGTGCCTGAACAGACACAACAGGCCCTGCTGCTCCCACAACAGAATCACCCTCTCAGCAGCCTCAAGGCTCTGTGGTTCTGATCAACAACCATCTCCACAGAGCCCAGTCACACTGCTGACAGCTGGAAAGTGGTCTCACCATCGAGGCAGGCAGCCCCCTCTCCGCTGGGCTGACCTTGGCTGGTTCCCATACTCCCCCTCAGCCAGGCTTTCACTCCTCCTCCACAACAGAGCAGAAGCAGGGAACAAGATGAAAAAGCTCATGGGCTGATATAAAGACAGACACATCCCTTGGCAGTGGCCATCAAAGGCAAAGCAGACTAGACTTAAGGAAAAATAATTTAATTTATTGCAAACTTAAATAGTCTAGGATAGTGAGATAAAAAGACAAGAAGGAAAACCTCTTCTACATCTCTTCACCTGTTTCCTGCTTAACATATTCTGACTAACATATTCCTCTATACTACAAAGCTTCCATATGCTACATAGGAGCACTTTTGGAATCAGGCAAGGCACCCCAAGGTATCTAAAGTGTGCTAGACAATTAACTTTAGGCACTTGGATTATTCTGCACTGAGATTGATCATTTTTTAGCAGAAACACAGCCAGTGCCATTTGGGAGCTTGTGCAAAGTCCAAGACTTCTAGACAAACCAGTACTTCTAGAGCAAACCAGTACAGGGCAATGTTTGTGTAAGTCCTGTCCTGCTCTGAGGTAGGAACTGCAGCGCAGGTGAGATTTCTCATAACACATAAAGTGACACAAATTTTTGTAGTCCTATTGCACCATTGAATAAAGTCACATTCTGAAACCTCATATTGTCATAAACTGGAAATTTTAGGTTCTTTCCAGTCCTAAATTCTTGAAACATGTATTCTTCTCTCCCAGTTTAAGGGGGAGGGATTATTTGCTTCTTCTTTATCAAAGTAGCGATGGTCCTGGGATGTTACTAATACAATAGGGACAAAATGGCTCATATGTTGCTATTGAAAAATTCCTAAATTAAAGGCTGCATGTAGCATGCTAAGTCTCTTATTAAGCCATGACTTCAAACCCTCCTAAGTCAATCTAACAATGCTCTGAAGTTTAACTGCACAGTCTGGGTGTTTTTACTTTTTATTCACTTAAAAATTAACAATGACCCAAGCCTCCATACTTCAAACAATAAGTTCTATATGTACAGAGTCTTAAATAGTGCCTCAACAAGTATAAACACTTTCTAAATAATGAATGTTATTCTGTGGTTAGCGTCAGAGACTGTCATTTACTTATCGATATTTCAGTTGGTAGCTCAAGGAAATAATGAGGTACTTTAGACTGTGGGTTCTTGAAGGTGTCTCAGAAAGTTAACTAAGTAATGGAGGAAATCCAATTCCTGCATCTGAATCAAGCAGTGGCAGCTTCTTCAGAGATGGCTGAAGAGCCATCTAATTGTCCAACAGAGAGAATACCTTCCTACAGCTGACAATTCTTACTTTGAATTTAATGCTTGTTAAGTGATGAGCTTTTGACTAGAAATTCAATGAATGTTCTCCCCTGAAAGCTTTTAAAATTGCACTCACTCACACACTGACCTCCTTTTCTACTTTTCATGTAGGGTTACAGTAGAAAGTTCTTTGTATATCCCCAGCTTTGAGAAAAATAGGCTCAGAGGCAAAGCTGAGAGCCCTACAATCTTTATTTTTTTCTCAGGTTAGCAAAGTTAGAAAATCTGAGACAGTAATTACAGTCTTGTTCAAAATATTCCAACTCACTTGCGACCTCCCTCCAGTTTTTGTTTTGTTTTGTTTATTGCTTTGCTTTGTTTTGCTTTGTTTTGCTTTATTTTCTTTATTTTCCCCCTCCTCTATTATTGGTTGATATAACATGGTGAAAATGTGTGGATGATTGTAGGGAGTAAAACAATGTGATTTATATGATAAAAGCTGAAGAAACTACCATGTGTGGCAAGTCCATCATCAGCTGAGCTGGGTTTGAATTAAGGTATTGACATATGAATGAGAGAAGTGAGTGGAAGTGAGTGAGGGAAGCCCAGACACTCCTGTGTTTCTGTGTACCGGAAATGCCTTCAATTTAGCTTGTTCTTTCCAAGCTTCTAATTTCACAGGCATCAAATCACAGATTTGTTTGGTAACTTCTGAACCTTCCTTGATCGTATTGACTTTTGATTTATAAAGCTCAGTTTCACTTGTGTTCCAGATAATAAGAATTGAAGCATGAAAGTTAAATGGAATTTCAAAAAAAATCAATTTGTTGTTTAAATAAGCAACAGAATAACAAGTTCTGCTTGAACTGGAATGAGCTTTAGATCAAGTGGAGTTGAGCATCTTTCCAGAGATGCACTATACCAAGAGGTATTTTGATGGAGTTCAGTAATAGAAAGACCAAAAGTTCAGTAGGCTTAGTGAGCTCAATCACACAGAGACACATCAGATTATAAATAGGGAGAAAGTGGTAGTAATCTTCTATTTAAGAGCTTAATGTTTGAAACCAGACACTAAGATAAAGCAAATACAAAGAGTAGCTATCGAGAAAGTTCAAGGCATTCCTCTTTCCAAGGTTTTTAGGAAATGTGTGTTGAAAAATATTTATTCTTCCAAGAGATTCAAAACAGTGTCTTGGTTATGCATTTTTGTCAGAAATCTAAAATCAAAAATTACATGTACTCGAGTCACTTGAAAACACCATACCAGTTTTATATCTGATGGAAATCATTGGAACAATAATGGAAATAGTGAATTTGGCTTATACCCTAGATGAGACACTTTTCAAAATGACTGTGTCACCCACATTTTTATGGTTCTGAATTAAATTTAAAATTGTGCTATGATGAACTACATCCCAAGGTATTTAAACTCTGTTGTTCAAGTTAAGCTCAATTTCGGAGTGTAATACCAGAAAAATTCCACTGGGAGTTATTTAATTTCTTTATGCAGGTTCAACATGTATGAGAACACTTATACAGCCATTTAAAATCAATCAAGTGAATACAGTGCTCATCAGAGGTGAGCAATTTGCATTCCACATGTCTGAGGTTTCACTTAGCTTCATGGCTTTTACACAACTGAGTCTGTGGTTATGTTTAGGGTGTACACTGGGATACATCACAGCTATAGTTGAGTGAGTAGTTCATCACTTCCATCAGGGGCATTCAAACCTGTTGTGAAAAGTTACATAACTCATTTGAGAGTTTAAAATAACCTCTGGTAGTGGAAATTCTGTATCTTAGTGATTCTCAGTCCTTTTTCACGTAAGACCCACCCAAACATCACATTTGTTTCTGCATCTTGTCTGTTTCATTTTCATGAGGCAGGACCTGGGATAGAAGCTGTGGCAGGAAACCTGGCATGATAAAATACTGGCAAGAGATTCATATCTCTCCAGGTCAGATACTTAGTGAAGTGCATGCTCGTTGGAGGGGCGGGAAAGTGAGAACTGGGCTTTGCTTCGGCATTACTCGTAAGTAAATGGGCTGTAGAGCTGCTAAGCAAGTGGTGTTTGTCATTCTGTGTGCTTCAAGTACCATCAGCTCAACTCTGCTGTCAGTTCCAACAACAGACTCTGAGGATGTTACTCTGATGGTGAGGTAGTGCAATTATATTTGCCAGTCACAGATGGATTTCAGCTCCCCCCAAACTAAAATATTTGCTTTATTCCTTTCCAGGCTATGAAAATATAGAACAATTCATAATGTGAAAATTGAGCATCTAAAAACTCTGTTCCCAGTATTTGGGCTATGACTTTGAAATTAAAAAAAATAAATAACAGCTGTCTTCACTCTGCACATGTGTTTACTCATACATTAGTTTGCGCATTTGAATAATTACAGTAGTTAAGGGGATTATATGCATATTGTTAAATCTGTTAATTCTCGCAAGAGAGCGTTGTCATGCTAGATACCATGTGTTTGTATCATCAGTAAAAGAGGGTAAGTTTTCTTACGTTAAAGCTTCCAGTACATATTCAGTGTCTTATATGTTCACAAGGGTCAAAACTAAATAATGTTTTGAGTTCTGCAGAAAATCTCTCACTTCAACTTTTACATTACTGTGGAAGTTGCATATATGGAAATGTGAAGAGATGACTCTCAACACAGGATGCAGTAAATGAAAAACGATTTCTCATTCAGTCAAACAGCTGAAAATATTTTCTGACCAGAAAGTTAACTTCTGAGTAGCTTTCATTACTTCTGTACTTGCAAAATATGTCTGTTTATATGCCTAGTTCCTTGGACTATTTTTAGATTACTGTTAATGGACTGTAGGTGCCTTTGAGATTTTATTGCTCTTTACCTTATGAAGAATACTCAAGCAATTTTAACAGCAAACTCACAACTAACCTCCAGTGAGTTTTTTCCTTTTGTCTTCACACATATTCTGTCTACTTGCACTTCATTTTGATGATAAGTTGCAACCATTTAATTTCCATATGTAAAACCCTGAGAATTTTCTGTCTGTTTTTTTTTTTTGTTTTGATTTTTTTTTTTGTTTTGTTTTGTTTTGTTTTTGTTTTTTTGTGTTGTTGTTGTTTGTTTTCCTGTAATATTGTAGTTCCTAAGGTGAGATTACAACTGATATAGTTTGCACATATGGGTTTGACACCTCCGCTTAAATCTCAGGGCTTGTCCTCCCTGCCTTTTGAGGTCTGTCACTGCTTCTATGGCAGCTTTGGCCATGGTATAAAATAAAAGGTAGGAAAAAGCAATAAAATTGAGACAAAAAGTAGTTTCCATGTGAGATGATCTCTGCCTTTCAGGGCAGGTCACAAAGACAGAACAAGATGGTACAGATAGCTCAAGTCTTTTGCAAGCCGTTGGAACATTGTGTGTTGTGCTTCTCCTCATTCAAAGGGAATAGGAAAGAGCTGAGAAAAAGATATCAAGGGTTAAAAGATACTGAAGGCTTTACTACAAGGAGCAGCTGAGTAGGTGACGATTATTTTTGTCCTCAAAGCAAAAGATTTCAGAGGCTATATGATAAGCTTCTGTAAAATTATGAGTGACATGGAAAGTATAGATAGGACTCAGTTATTCATCATTCTTTTAAGACAAGAATCATCGATTGCCAAATAATGAGAGTAGAAGTCATTTTCATTTAAACAACGAAAGTAGTGGTTTTACGTAGAACATGTGCTATCATTGTGGGTTTCTCTGTAAAAAAATGCTGTGTACAGCCAAAGTTGACATTGGTTGAAGATCTCACTAGACAAGCACATGACACTGAAATTCTCAAATGGCTCTAAAATATGCAGAATAACAGCCAGTTTAGAATCTCCCTTAGCTGAAAATAGTTGGAAGATGTAATAGTATTAGTGAAACAATCAACTACACACTGTTTTCTTGCAGATCTCTATGCACTGATTTAGGGTCATGGCACCATCTGGTTAATTTCTTGTGGAAAGGCATCAGTTCCTGCCTGAAAAAAACAAAAGAAAGAGTCTACTTAAAATAATCTGGGAAAAACAAACAAACAAAAAAAAAGCAAACAAAAAATTTGGGATAAGTGAATGATGATGCTGAATATCATAGGCTCAAAAGTATATAAAGCCCCCCATAGTTTTTGAGGAGAAAGTTTCCAGGTGTCAGGAAACCCGACATCATCTGTTTGTTTCCAAAGGCATCCAAGAAGCTGGTAGAAGGTCTCTGGTCATGTTCTGCCTGACAATATGTCAAAACACAAGAACAGAAACGTAGCATGTGCCTTTCTTCCTTTTCCTGGTGCAATTGGGTGTCTGGGTGTCAAGAAGGGTGGGGGGAGCAGTGCCAGAGGTTAAACAGTTTTGTATGAAAGGCGAAGTGCAAAGGACATTGAGAACACCAAGAGATTTTGAAGAAACTTTAAAATGGACTGTAGCCTAAGAAACTCAATGTATATGTGTGTAAAACAGAAGCAAGGCAATCCCATTGCAATCCCATGGCACATTCCACTATCACTTGTCTACACACTGATTTATGGAGATAGTTATCCTTTATGGGCACTGTTGATGAACTCTTGATATGAGCCAGTATAGCTGCCTTTAGAGTGTAAATGGGAAAATACTCAACATGTGAGGTAATGTTTAGAACTGAACAGGCAGGAATTTGAAAATTAGCAAGTGATTTTTAAAGCTATCTTTGTAAGCTTTTATTTTGAATTTTTAGCCCCTTGCAGAACTCAGTTTTCTATAAGAATTCCACATGAGTGATCTTTGAATATATGAAGCCTTACCATGGCATGTGACTGGATATACAAAATGTCTTCTGTCAGAGATCTGAATATAAAATCAGGATATACACTCACACTGCAGCAGAGTACATCAACATTTCAGTTATTCAATGGAAATGAGCTTCAGACATGCCACCTTCAGTTCTTCCACAACAGGCTTTTCTTTGAATCCAGCTGAAAGGCAGTGGTGTGAGATGTGATAAATGTTAGAATTTTTATAATAACCAATACATGACAATGTCAGATTACTTTTATTTTCTGAACATATCAGTTTCTTGTTTTCTCCTTGTCTCCACTGTGATTTGTGGTGCTGGTATGCTTTGTGTTTTTCTTTGCAACATACTTCAGCTTGGAGATATAGAAAATGGATGGGGGAATAAAAGTATCCCTGGAAGAAAAAGAAATTCCGGCTGTGGCTTAAAAAATAGAACTAGCAGCTACTGCAATGTAAACAATGTGCTGATAGTTTTACATGGCCTCATATACATAACCTTGATGATACACTGAGTATGATCCAGGTTTCAGACTGAGGGGAATCACCTTGACTTCAGAGGATTTCTAAAAAAAAATACTTAAAGGCTATTGCAGCCAATTCTGCTCAGCAGTAAGTCTCATTGAGCTGGACTTTTCAGGACACTGCAGTTAGCCCAAAATACAAACAGGTTCCCAGTGGCAATTCAAAAGACAGCTTTCAAACAAAGGAATGTTTGCCTTTTATAGATAAAGCTTTACCACCATGCCAATTTTCCCATTCACCATATAGCTGTAGCTTAAAACTTCAGTGAAGCAATGCTCCCAGAATTAGACTGTTTCAGAATCTGTTGGACCTCCACATATTAGATTTCTGTTCTATCAGGTCATGTCAAGGCCTGTGAAATTAGTTTCACCTATGCAAATACACTCATCTTCAATCTTTGTTCCCAAATCCTAAGAAAAAAGCCCTTATTCCAGCTTTATTTTTGACTTGGATATAGGTATTTTTAACCTAGATTCTAGATGCAATAGTCAACCCTTCATTATTTCTTCTTTAAAGTCTTACTCAAACACTGACCTTTAAAAGTTCTAACTACAGCTACTTTTGCAAGGCCTGCACTTTCATGAAACAAAGCTCACTCTGTTCTTTGCTGGAAATATCGGATTCAGGCCTAAATTGGCAACCCAGTTCCTTTTCTTATAAGATTTAACTCTACTATTAACCACAGACAGGTGTCCAATACCTATTAAAAAAACTTGTATAAATTACGGACCTCAGCAGAAATCAATCTGCAGTCTCATCTGGTGGGCTGCACAGTAGCCAAGAAAAACAACAAACCCAGAACATGTTGGCAAGTAAGCTCCTCTTTATGTTTAATACCCCTTATAGGTGTCTATAAAATCAATACCAAAAATTTTGTGTTGTTACGAGCTGGACTTATGATGGCACTTCAGAAGTGATCAGAAAGTGGTACTCATTTTCCTGTCTCTAATTCTGAATGTCAAAGTTATTGGTTGTTAAAGGAATATTATGCAGACACAGATTGTTGATTCTTGGAAAACAAAACCCACATCCTTGCCTTCTGAGCTATACAAGACAGCTACATATTGAGTTTCTTAATAAACTATCCTGCCTACACTTGGCTTGTAATTTTTCAAAAACTGACAGCCTCCCCTGTCCTACCTGTCCCACTGCCCACATGTATTCAGAGAAATTTTGTCTGTATTGGTCTCATACTTCAGTTCTGACATGTCACACTCTAACCCTTAGCTGTTACTCAAACCTTCCATCAGATGTGGAGTTAGATGAAACAACATTACCTCGCAGGAATATATGACTACTACAGGGCAAAAGAAAAAAAATATCCCTGCAGTCTTGCAAGGGTAGTATGGATATCCAGGTTTCTGCCATTCCCACCTTGTACTCAGAAAAACACATCAGGTTTTCATCTGATCTCTGTCCTGTGTTAAACTTGTAACAGGTTGGCTTTTCCAATCCTTCCAAACTATGCACGAGCTTAGCCATGGGTAACCATTGTCCTTGAGATAGTAACATCATTAATTATCCAGTTGGATTTTGTCTGCACCATAATATCTGTAAGTTACTGCCTGCAATCTAGATAATCCTTCAAAGAGATAACTGGCAATTAGTTGTGTGTTGTGTCTTTCACCATCTAGTAGTTCTCTGGCTGTGAAGGAATCACGGAGGCACTCCAGGATCAGAATAGGTAGATTTACAAAACTATGTGGTCCTAATTACATAATTATCCTCTAAATATGTGGTCCTCATTACATATTTATCCTCTAAATAGCATAGTTCCTTTCGCAATGCTTATTCCTCTCACAATATCCAAACATTATGTTCCAGAGTGCTAAGTATGTATAAAGGTGTTTACTTTTTAAGTAGAGTTATGTTTGGCTTCAATTTGCTTTTATGGAAGTCCTAAGAGTTATTATGTTACTGTATTGAAAAAAGAAAAAACAAAAAAAAAAAGGAGGATTTAGAATAGTTTACCACAGTGAGAGACTGAAATCAATATTGTTTATATGGGCATGAATGTTATTGACTGTGTATTTACAATAACCTCCAGAAAGTAACTCTTAAACTATTAAACCTCCTTGTAAAGTATACAACTTCATAAATCTGACTAAACATTTTGCAATAATAATTAAATTAATTACTAGGAGAAAGCAACGTTTGATGGTTTTTATCCTTAGGAAAAAATGAGACCACTGACTTGATTCAAAGAGCCTGTTTTCTCCAGCCTGGTATTTGCAACTGGAGAAATAACTTTTTACTTTTGGAAGAAAATATTTCACAGCGAAACATAACCCAAACTGGATTAATCTGAAGACAATTGGTTTAACTTGTGCAGATTGTTGTTTACAATGTCGTTGATAGAGGCCAGCTCAGAAAAATGCACCCAGATGTCATTGTTTGGATATAGGACATTTATAAGTGACTAAGTAATTTATTACTCTATTGCCCTTAATCCAAGACTCACAGGGAAATCTGGGCTGAAAATGAGTGTTCAAGAGCTCCAGAAACAAGATAGCTGAGGAACACTTTTCATTATTTCATTGTGCTACACAGACGTGCCCACTAGAGAACATTGTCAACAATGCATAAGGAATTTTCAGTAGGTCACTGTTACAAACAGCCTCCACACAGCATATAGAGAAGACAAACTAATAAAAATTAAAAAGAGGTTCAGAGATATGAGGTGATGGAGATTCAGAGTTTAATAGTGGCAGCACTGGGGGCCAGGGCTCAGATCTGTTGAGTTGTCCCTTGTCTTAATGAGGAGAATATGTGATTTAGCTTTACATTTTGTGTGAAAGATAATTCAGGAGAAAAAAGGTGATTGGGAAAGGTCTAAATCTGTGAGAAGTGTGTACTGAGTTATTTTGAGTTTTTCACAAATATTAAAGACTTCAGTGATTTCATGGCTATCTAAGAATTGAGAAGATTGATTAGGTGCCACTTTGCAACTGAAATCAATTTTTGTTTAACCACACGATTCCCATAATTTTACAAGGATGCGACCCTGGCCAGGCCCATCTGCTGTCATTCAAAGGATCTATGGATTTTCTAAGATCTCTAAAGATATGGATCTATGGATGATCTAAGATCTCTAAAAACTAAAGGAGATCATGGATCCTCTTGGGAAACAAACTTTGTTGATGAATAGCTTTCTTCCTCTTTTTTTTTTTTTTTTCTTTCTCAACCATTTTTAGAACCAACAAAGTATAAAAAAATAAATTTATCAGTAATATTTTGGACCTAATATCAGTAAACGTTAGTTTTAAACTTAAGGCACAAGCAGAATTTTGCTATGAATAGTAGAGAAAAAAATCAAGTTTTTGAGAAATATAAAATAGATAATTGCCGGCACATTTATCTTGGGTTAGCAGGGCAAGAGAGAGAGAGAAATTAAAGATTATCCCAAAAGTAAGGTTGTGGCTGAACCCTGATCTCATTTAACACTTAATCCACAGAAAATTTCTTTCCTTGTATCTTACCAGTCTTTCTCATTTTTCTCTTTCTGGATAGGTTATTCTTATTTCCCAGCAGACCCATCACCTGCAGCTGTAGCTTTACCCTTCCTCCTATATCTCTTTAACTTTTTTTTCTTGGCCTTAAAATGGGAAAAGGCTATAATTCAGATTCAAAAGTGAAAACTGTTAGGGAGAGCAGAGCATAACTTAAGGCAATAAAAAGTTTCTGGCATTCATGCTCTCTAAAGACATAGACATCTAGACTCCTTGGCTGCTGTTGCATGAGAGGGAACAAAAGAGAGTGTTAAGCATTAAGGAGTGAGTCAGTTGCAGGATTCCTGGAATTAAGACTGAATGAATATCGACCAAACGAAATACAAGCATGACAGAGCAGCACTATATTGAAAAAAATATCATATGACTAAGTGGCAAACAGAAAATTATTCCATTTCCAAGTAATGTCAGAGACCAGGTTTTTATTAGCAAGACTATGAATAGATGAGGAATACATAATTTATCCATAGGTTCATCTGATGCACAGTTTGGATCCCAAGAGTTTTTTTTGCTAAAATTCCTACTCTTGCACTGTCTAAAAGTGTGTATTCTATACACTTTCTATTATCAAATTTATTGTACTGCTGAATCCCAATGTTCACCTTCACATTCTTGGCAGGCTTTTATGTGTTTGCTTACATTATAATTAAATGTTCTGTATTCATTACTTTCTAGTTCTGACTTACAATTACTCTCTTCAGTGTAATTACTTCACCATGTAAATTCAGTCAAATGTGTTATTCAGTGCATGTTCAAATTTTATTAAACAAGGGTAAATGTGTGGTCAATTACGCTACTACACATACAATTGCATCTGTTCTTAAAAGAAGCTCTTGAGCCTCTATTGTGCTTTCAGTACATGAATAACAGACCTATGAATCCCCTCTCATACTCTTTTCTATCAGTTCTTGTAATCTGCCTGTTATTAGCAGCAAATTAATTGAATATAGGGAAAACAAGGAAGCATACAAACAAACATGCTTTGGGGTAAGTCAATGATTTCAGATGGTGATAAAGTTAATAGACAGGGGATTTCTAGTCTTCCTGAAGCTCCTAGATGCCAATGTTAATTATTCAACAAAACTTCACTTTCTCATTATTCTTTTCTGTAGTATTCCAGCAAAACAAAAGAAAAGAGAAAGTTTGAGTGAATCCCCCAATGGCTAGCTATTAGAAATATTTTGGTTGGAAGCTGTTATACTGTACATCCTACAGTTTAATCCCATTGAAAATCCTCTATTGAAAATCAAGCTCCAGAGAGCAAAACCAAATTAACTGTAACACTAAGTTAGACATATTGAGAGTCTTTTAAAAGACCCTTTAATTTGATTTCTGGTGTCTGATCTTTTCATCACATGCATGTCACTTAAAGTGGAGTTCATTTTGTTTTTTCTTTCATATGAATTTTGTGTTTCTGATCTAATCTCCAACCGCTGCAAAGTGCAAGTTCAGGGAAAAAAAATAGTCAGATTAATCTCATTTGAGTTTAGTTAGCTCCAAATCAGTAGCCTAGACAAACAGTAGAGAGAAACTGGCACTTCTACAAGGTGATACATCCCCTGTTAAAAAACTCAACACATGTATGGCAAGATTAGCCAGCACCTCTAGGAATACCTGTCTCTCTCTCTCTCTGTTAAAGGAAGAGAGTCTAAACCTTAGTGGTATGGAAGCTACAGTCCTGGTCTAAAGCTAGATATATACGACATGCAAACAAGCTTATTCAAAGATAGAGTGATTTAATACAAGATGTTATGCTGAAAAGATTGGAATAGTTTTGCATTTGATACTGTATTCTCAGAGAATGGATGAGAATTTTATGCCACTTGCATTTTCTTAAACTTTGCAGAGAATCCTTTGCCAGGGTGTGACAGAATACAGACATGACCTTAGTTTTTAGAGTAGCTATTCATATTAAAAGGAAATTTTCTAAAATAAACAATAAAAACACAAAGAGATAAAACCTAATTTATATATAGTCCATATCAGGTTGAAATAACATCGAATGAATTTCATCCTGAAGTAAATTCATATTGTCAGGTTTAACAGCCTTTCATAAACTGGATTTATGCTCAGTGGTCTAAATTCTCCTTTCAATTAATTTTCAAGAATGGTGTTTGCTGTGATGTAAATGAGAAGAGAATCTGTCTCCAAGTGCCTAGAGGCCTTTATTGGGAGTTTGCTGATGATGCATACAAGGATACTAAAACAATGTTCTCTTCATCTAAGCATAGTCTTAAAATTAGATAGCAGTTAAGATATTCTCTTTTATTCTGCTGATTTAGAAAGTGGAATACATTTTTTGGAAGAAAGGATGCAGATTAAAAGTCAATGAGATTTTATTGTATCATGGATAATTATTTTCTATTGTTTTACCATTATTTCTTCATTTAGGAAAAGACTATGATTTAAATAATTTGATCAGCTCAGTGGCTTTATGTTCCATTTATAAGGCAAGAAATTGGAGTAAATACAAAATTTTCAATCATCAACCTTTCACTTTCAAGTTAATTTTCTGCAAAAAATGATGCTATATACATATATAAGAATAGTATGTATTTTATCTATAAGATTGGTGAATATATGTATTTTAACATAAATATGCCATTAATATATATTATCATTGATATCCTGTCTGTAGATGAAAGCTGTTTGAAATCTATGTAGCTTGAAAGTTGTTGAACACTTTGAAAACGACTCCCTTTTTTTTTTTTTTCAACATCCAAGAAGGAGTACATTTAATATAGAATATAAGGAAAATAAAGTAATAACCAAGAAAAGATTAGTTAAAAAGATCTATGAAATATAATAAGTCACGTAAATCCAAAAGATTTCTCTGGTAATTGTGGAATAAATGTGTAAAGTGACGATTTTAAAATTATAGCTACCAGTCATTACTTTGGGGTTAGGAAGAAACTTCCTACCTATGGCTCTGATTTATCTTCATACTCAAGGAATGTGAACTAGACATTGGCTCTGGATAAAATATGGGAAATAAGTGTTAATGTTAATCACAATGTCATTTCCTATGTGGTAGGAAGACCCCAAATTTCATTCCACCCAGAGGCTTTTAGTCATCTACAAGTGATTATGAAAAGCTTTAATGATATTAATAAATATTTCTTTATACCATCCCAAGCTCCCTTAAGCTTCTGACTAGAAAAAAGTCCAATCTTTATTTCTCTAATTATGCTATATCTATTGTGACTCATATTATAATTGTTCTTCTCCACAGGTGCAATAATATACAAATCAGTGCACATCAATCTAAAAGGAAAATCCATGACTTGTGACTGCCCCAGTTTTCCACACTCATTTATTTCAAAAGATTTTTCTCATCATAATCTTTCTTGCCCTTTCCACCTTCATATTCATGTCTGTAGCAAGTGACCATCCATGCCTTTATAAATTTCTTTTTCTGGTGCCAGAAGGAAGCCTTTAAATAAAATGAAACTGCTAGAGAAGATCTATTTTGCACTATTTGACTCTTCTGTAGAATAGAAATTTCTTCCAAAACTTAGTCAGTTAAGAATTATCCATTTTGAAAAAAAAGAATGTAGAAAATATTATAATTAGCTTTCATTTTCACAGTATTATTTAACTTCTAATTTTCTTTATATGTTCAAAATAGTACTTTTGGAGTAGGAGAACATAATGCTACAGCTACAGTGATAATGAAAATTATATATGAATAGAAGAGGAAAGTATCTTTTTTTTTTTTCAGGGATTCTATTAAGTACATTAGTTTTTTAGAGTTTTGTTGAAGCTTCAACATGGAGCATGACTTACAAAAATGCTTACAAGCATTTTTCCAAATAGCCTTGCAAATGAGACTACCTTTCTTAAGCAAAAATTTCCAGTTAGAAGATCAAAATGTGCACAGTCCATTTCATCTTAGCAACACAGCCCCAATAACATGGCATTTCATACCACTTGATTTCCTTGCTTCAAAACTCAAGTGTTTCCTTCCTGAAAATAACTTTGCAGTATCACAATTTTGGGCACAAAACACTCAAGATACTGGAAAATTATTTCTGCAGCGACAACATACGCAGGGTCAGGAACTGTATCTACCAGATTCTGTTCTAGAATGTCTGTCTGATTAACATTTCCTCTCAGCTTTTCTGTTTCCCAACATAATGTGCATGTGAAAAAACTGATAAGAACACAGTGAAATGCAAAAACCCCCATGATTCTGTTGCTTTGGAAGAAGGTCCACTCATGCATTAGCACACATGACTAGTACTGTCATGTCCTAGTGTAATGCTGGGGCATTTGGCTAACCTTGATGCAGCTTTCTTTGTGTTAGAAATGGTAACAGGGTAAGTAGGATCCCGAGCCTGTGGAGAGCAGCAAATCCTTCTAGCAGATAATTCACCCTGGCTAAGATAAGTACTTAAAGACACTGGTTTTGCAGGGTGTTGAACCTGTCTTAACAGCTAATCTTATTTCCTCCCCAACCAAAACATCTCAGTAGCAGATCCAGTACTTGCCATTCATTTCCAATTCGGTGGGGGAAAAAAATCATCTAAGTACAAAAACAATGCAAGGAAAAAGGCAAGAATACTCTCCTGGGATGGGAATGAAAAGCAATGAGAGCATTACCTACCAGGAAGAAAGGCTGAGAGAGTTGGGGCTGTTCACCCTGGAGAAGAAAAGGCTCCAGGAGACCTTATAACACCTTTAGTTGTTACAATGGAATTACAAGAGAGCTGGAGAGGACTTGTCACAAGGATATGTGATGATCAGAGAAGAAGGAATGGCTTGAAACTGAAAGAGGGCAGATTTAAATTGGATATTAGGAAGGTATTCTTCACTGTGAGGGTCGTGAGGCACTGGAATGGGTTGCCAAGAAAAGTTGTGCATGCTCTATCCAGGGAATTGTTCAAGGCCATGCTGGATGAGGCTTTGAAAAACCTGGTCTAGTGGAAGGTGTCACTGCCCACAGCAGGGGTTTGGAACTAGGTGTTCTTTAAGTCCCTTCCAACCCAAACTATTCTGTGATTATTCTATGATGCTCTGTACTTTCTGCAGAAATGGACTGCTCATCACATCTCATACAATCATGCCCTTAAAAGTAAATCCCTAAAATATCAAAATGTATCTCTCACTTCTCAATTAATGAAGGATAAATGTTTAGTTCAGGATACTGCATCTGGAGGATTTGAATTAGCAGAAATTAGGAATCTATCTCAGGTGTTTACTTCACAGTACAGCACACATCAGGTGTGCTGCTGAATGGGGATGATGCTAACATCATACAAGGCAAGTTAAATGTCCATTCATCAGAGCAATAAAAGGAGCTTCTCACAAGTACACTTCTAGTAAGTTAATAGACAACACTGAGCTGGGCAAGGGTGTTGATCTGCTGGAGGGCCAGAAGGTTCTGCAGGGGGATCTGCACAGGCTGGATTGATTGAGGCCAATTGTAAGAAGTTCAACAAGGCCAGGTGCCAGGTCCTGCACTTGTGTCACAACATCCCATGTATCACTGCAGGCTTTGGGCAAAGTGTCTGGAAAGCTGCCTGGTGGAAAAGGCCCTGGGAGTGCTGGTCAACAGCAGCTGAACCTCATCTGGTGTGTGTCCAGGTGGCCAGGAAGGCCAATGGCATCCTTGCCTGGATCAGCACTGGTGTGGCCAGCAGCACCAGGGCAGGGATTGTCCCCCTGTACTGGGCACTGCTGAGGCCACTCCTCCAATCCTGGGTTCAGTTCTGGGCCCCTCCCTGCAAGAGAGACCCTGAGGGGCTGGAGCGTGTCCAGAGAAGGGCAGCAGAGCTGGGGAAGGGTCTGGAGCACAAGAACTGTGAGGAGCAGCTGAAGGAGCTGGGGTGTTCAGCCTGGGGAAAAGGAGGCTCAGAGAGACCTTATTGCTCTCTACAACTGCCTGAAAGGAGGGTGTAGCCAGATGGGCATCAATCTCTTTCCCAAGTAACAAGTGATAGAATAAGTGGAAATGGCTTCAGGCTGTTGTCAGAGGAGGTTTAGATTGTATATAAGGAAAATTATTCACATAAATAATGTCAATAATGTCCACTGTTGAGCCTCAGAACAGGCTTCCCAGAAAAGTGGTTGAGTTGCCATCCATGTAGGTATTTAAAGAATGTAGATGTGGTGCTTAGAGATGGTTTAGCAATTGCCTTGGCAGTGCCATTTTAAGAGTTGGATATGATCTTAAAGGCCTTTTTTAACCTATATGAATCTACATCTGGGTATTAGTTGGTTCTGAAGTCTGCCTTTGAAAACCATCAATGCTATTTTCAAGAAAGACATAGCACTAGCCTTTGAGCTGTGAAAGTCTCATCAGGGAAGAGCTTTAACATGCAGGAAAAGTTCTTGTTCATACAATTTGGCATATCTTGGATGGGGAGGCCTGAATACCCTACAGCTTTGCTCACAAACATGAAATCAAAATTCAGTTTTCCTTAACAGAAGCTCTTGAAACACAGAACTCATCAGGAGCTGGGTAAGCCAAATCTACATAGGATATCATCCCTTATCTCAAGTGTTGTTAATGCTACAAATTCTAGACCTTGCAGGAAAGAAAAGGATTCTGTCAATGCAATCAGCTCTAACATTCTCTTAAAAATATGTTTTGATGTGCTGAGTCCTACAGGATAGCCTTAAATTATACTACTATGCAACTTAAAAGTCATGTTCTGAAAGATGGCCTGGAGCCACTAGAGCTTTCTCAGCTGTGAGATTCATGCCCCTTAGATACCTCTAAGACACATCAATTGTGATATTTAAGAAAAAACTAATAGAAAAGGACAAGGTTTTTTTCATGTTAGACCTTTTCTGCAATAAACTAGGCAATAATACACTACCATCAGCCTCAGTTTGGTCCATGAATTCCTCACACATACCATGTCATATACTAGGGGTGCCCTGGCTCAGATATGTATATTACATTATATGAAAAATTAATCACTTTTTTCCCCAAAACCCACTGCATATAATGCTGAGTTTCTTTGCATTGCAGCACCTAGACTATTTTTATCACATCATTATTCATGAAAAATGTGAAATAAATAACTACTACTGTTCCCTGTTTCACAGAGCTGGTGTGTTGTGCCTGACTGTAGTTTCAGCTCAAATAATTTGAACCAAAGCTACATTTACCAAAGCATAGATGACAAACCAAGATATAATTCTGTTGAGCCAGGTTTGTAAAATAATCTCTAGGTGGAGAGTTCTGTGCAAAATTATGTCCTTGTTAGGCCTTACATATTATGTCTTACCTGCTCACCTACACACTTCATTTTCCGCTCTCCTTCTTTTGGAGCTTTTTGCACTGTGTAGGTCTACTGTCCAAAGGGACTGAACTGCAATTGCCCTGTCCATACTACTACTACTAGTACTACTGCTACCAAAAAAGGTGGAAATGAGATGAAAGTCCAGATGAGTAAGAGGGCAAAGGGATTTATCCATGCAAACACAGCAGCCCTCTTTCTGACACCATGCATACCAGGACAAAACTGAGGCAACTTCATTATCTTAGAAGAGTTGTTCTAGATTTGCATTTGAATGAGTATGAAGATAAGTGGGCCTGGTATATCAGCCTTATTCATTCTAATCCAGGAGATACTGGCTTTTATTAATGTGGTGAGACCCACCAGTATATACCAACTCATCATCCATCTTTTTTTTAAAAAAAAAACCCCAAACCATCAAAAGAAACAATATTCAGATTTTAAAAAGTCTGATTTCCAAATAGAGATACTGTTATTTATTTTTAAAATATAAAGAAACACTAGTTCACACTTCTGTACAGAAAAGGTCTTAAAAAAGGTTAAATAAACTACATGAATAATTGATGCATAAATATCAGCAGATATTTGCACTACAGTGTCTAAAAGCATAGCTTCAGATGGTTTAATAGTTTGGATGTATTTATCAACTACTACTATTTTGTCCAAGTCTGCATTTTAAGCCCCAGTGATCAGGGGTATCATCATAAGAAAACAGTTTATGTCTCTCTCTACTTACTATCATAAGATGAACTGTGGATAGCTAATAGAGATTACACAGTATATTTTGCCATCAGCATTTACACTTTCCAGGGTCATCCTTATCATTCTAAAGAGATATCACAATGGAAAATGCAGCACTATATCAACAGGAAAAAATGCAAATCTCAGTTGATCAATGGACCACATTAGTTGTTTGGAGATTAATGGTAGCTCCAGCAATTCAGAAGCTTCACAGTTATATCCATAAGGTCAAAATACAATTTAGGACTTGTTTGTTTGCAGTGGTGCTAGTGGAAAATGTCATTTCTACCACTCTGATTTACTTCCTTAGTGAGCATGTCTTAATACAAAAAATTTGTTGCTGTTGTTGCTAAAGCTTCTGCTAAAGCTTCCCTATAAAAATGCACTTCATCTGAAAGCTGCAGTATTTCATCTGCTTTCAGTCTTTAATAGAGTAGAGGAATTCATTAAGTCATCTGAAAGCAATTTTCAATTATGAAAATACAATTTAAATAAGGGGAAGAGGAGTTTTTGAAGATGACAAAAGTGGGAAGTGATTGACACACTCTGTTGTCAGCTGGAATCAATTTCACACTCGGGGAAAAATACCTTCTCTAGGGTCGCTAGGGAAAGATCATCCATCAGCAGGGAGGAAACTGCAGGGAACCAGGAAAGGAGAGAGAAAGTAAATCCCTTCTTAAGCAAAATATTTAGCAGGCTGAACACCCTTAACCTTGACAAAATGAAGCATCTTTAATATAAATACTGAACCTCATAGCATAGGTACTCTAGGCAAAAACTAAGGATTTACAGGAATATAAGTATCTGTCCAAATTTGGGTCTTATTCAGGCACAAGGCCATCTGGATTCACAAACATTTTTGTCTCAGCAAGCACAGCAAGGTATCCCCAAAGGTCTTTACAGCTGCTGAATAACACAACAATAACATAAGTAGTGTTAATGCTTAAACATGCAGAGTCTCAAGGTAAACTTTGCAGCCTGGTGTGGGTCTGAGAGCCAGCTGTTCTTTCCCCACAGAGTCAGGGGTTCCTGTGGTGCCAGTTCTTCCTATGTCCTAGTCAAGATAAAAACACAATTAGAAATACTCTGACTCCCTGGTATGCCATGCATCCTTTACATAGTTGCCAAACTGCTGTTGGGCTGCTACTGAGCAGAAAACGTCTCTTATGAAAATACTTAGGAGAAGCTGACAAGCTGTGGTAAGTTCATGCTACATCAAATGAGGCACTAGATTTTAGGAAGGAAGAGTATAGGTCTGAAATCTTTAAAAAAAACCCCAAACCACCCTCCCCCCCCAACAAAAAAAAAAAAAAACCACAATAAAAAACCAACAAAAAACAAAACCCAACACCCCCCCCACAAAAAAAAAAACAAACAAAAAAAAAAAAAAAAAAAAAAAAAACAAAAAAAAAAAAAAAAAACCAAAACAGCCCTAAAGTCAGTTTGAGTCAGTTTGCAGAGGGGCAGTGACTGACAATAACAGGATTTCATTTCAAAAAGCAGGATTTCATTCCAAGTAAATACTGTGGAGTGATGCATAGGAAAAATGACTGATAGGTAGAGCAAGCAGATTACACACATGGGTAGAGGGGGATCATTCCGCTGATAGCACGGCTAACAAATCATTCCCTCCTCTGTGTTGCCAGTTTCAAGCAGAGACTGTTGTAAGTGGCAAACCTGCTCACACATATGTTCATGCACCAAGACAGGATAATAATTTTGAAGATTCCTGTCAATGATTTTTACTACCTTAATGTAGTGAAACCAGAACTGTTAAAACCACAATTGTACTGATTATAGCCACTATTTAAGAGCACTGAGACATGCACGAGCACTTGGGAGACAGATACTAGGAAGAATTAATACATTAAAATCCATGTACCTTTGAAAGCATATAAATGCAATAGAGAGAACTTAACAGTGGAATTAATAATGGGAAACCAAAATAGTTGGAACACTCCTTCTCTTCTGTCTGATATCTCTTCTCAAAACAACCCAGGCTGAACCAAGATGCCTGGTGCTTGACTTTATATATGTTGTATGACTGTGCTTGTGTTCATTGTAGGCTTGGAATGTGGGCTGGTTCTTATTTATCTTAGTCTTCATATTTATTTATTTCAGTCAGCATGAATGAAAGCTGTACCTAAACTCAGTGATATGAAGTTGCCCTGCCAGTAAAGGATTTAGCCTGAGAGGAACCATTGCAAGAACTGGGTTTTCCTCTGGTCCCCACAGGTCATCTTTGGGCCATGTGCAATTCTGCAATTCAAGTTTCTTTTGAAGACTGGTGGTTTTGTATTTGCCCAGATACTGAGAACGCTACCTAAAAACCCACTTCCCTGAGTTTCTTCATGTGATGACATTGTGAGTACATGCTGCATGCACATGGGCCTGAAATAAGGACCTGTGAAGCTGCACACTGTGCTAGGAAAATGTTGGAAGAGTGGGTCCACCAGGTGAAATGAGTTACAGCCTGTCCTCCTTCTGTTTCCCGCTGCTGTGGTCTCCATCCAACCCAAAGACCCCTGGTTTCACTGGGAAGATCTCTTGTTTTCCCAGCGCAAAAAGAAAAGACCAATGGCCTACAACAGGAAACTCTTGGCACCTATGAAATAATTTAAAATTTATTTGACGACATTAAGGTCCTCAAATACATTTAAAAAATCTCACCTAAATTATCCTCAAAAAATGAATTTGGATGTTTTTGAAGAATTGGCATCAGGAACTTAAAATCCCTTTTTCAGTTTCTGTGCAGTTAGGGAGTGATTTATACAAGAAATGTCACTGCTGTAGGGAGTATTTTTAAGTAAAGAGGCTGCCTACTATAATAGACTTTTGCAAAGATGAACTTCAAATATAAATCCTTATAATAGAGGGGATAAGTATTTATATATGTTCTTTCTCAGATGTCTAGGTGGTTAATAAATCTAACTCTGTGGTATTAACATCAGAGGGTATTGATCCTTCTACTTTGGAGGCTATGCATTTGCATTGATTTTCTTTTTTGCCCTTTTTGGTTGTGCATTTGTGACTCTTGCTAGGTGGGTCTGTTTGACTATCATTTAACTGTTTTTCAAATAAAAAATTGAATCCAGAGTCTGTCCAAGACACATAAAGCATTCATTTTAGAGTGTTAATTAGATCCTATGAATTTTTTTTCTTGCACTGAAGAGGATTGCCTTGAATAAGTTTAATAGCAAATTGTATTTATTTCGTACTTCTCTGTTGTACATAACTGTGAAAAATTGTGGTATAGCATCTGCTCTACTAAAAGGTAGGATAATGATAACCTAATCAGTATACCGTACCTTTCAGTCCTTTTTTTAATGTAGATAAACATGTGCTGCATAATGATAAGACATTTTGGGAAATAATTGATCAATTAGACCTTTTTTATTTCCCTCCTGATTGAAACATGTTTATATGTATGATATAGGCTCGGGAATGATTATCACAGCAGTGAAAGTTATGCCACTTATGCAGATGATGTACTGCTTCAATCCTAAGCATTGCCATTGTGTCATGTAGCTCCAGGCTCTTATAAATGACTTTGAAATGATAAAATCACTGTTCTGGTGTATTACAGGAACTAAAATGAGACCCCAGTGGTTTCCATGCAAATCATCTCTTGTGAGAAATTTGTCAGTGTCAAAGTTAAGTCTGTTGAATTCAATGTCCTCCAAATGAAAGTTTCATTAAATGTTCTTAATTACACATAATGGCCTATTTTACAAGTGTCTAATCTAAAGATATAAGGAGCACTAAGGTATAGAAAATACTTCTGGTCATAAACAACCTGCTGATAACCACATTTTCTAATATATTCATTTATAAGGAAATTTAGAATAAAAGTTCTGTTCCCTTACCACACAATGGATTGCATTTCTAATAGTCTGTCATTTTTACAAGCAGAGACCTGCCATTGCCTGAAGAGGAATTCTTTTCACCCTGCACAAGCAAGGGGATTTAGAAGACTCAACAGGCAGACAGGGACAAGAATTTACACAGATGCAGATCTTGTGTTAAGAAGTGTGGTTAAGAGTGCTTCAGGTTAAGAAAGTGAGATTTATGGAATGAGATTACAGATGTTTTCCCCCATCTCCATTGGCAATCAGATGTACCCTATTCTGCAGCATATTTAACCTGTAAAAACTGGTTAATTTGTATTGGGTTCATGCAGGGGATTACAGTTTACAAGTAACATGAACTGTGACTGACTTTTATGGTATGTAATTAAGGAACACAGTGAATTACCTTGTTTTGTAAAGAGGTTGTGTGTTGTTTGACTCAACCATCCCTCTCACATTAAACAATGAATACATGCATTTTCTCTATGTTATTTCCCTTTGGAGTGTGATTAACTTCCACGGGACAAGATGTTACTCAAAATCTTCTGACTATATGTCACCTTCACACAGCCCCTTTGGCTTAAAGGCATTACATGTCCACATAAATTTTCACCTAGTCTCAAAGGTTTTCCAGGCTTCTTTAGGGCTCCTCCACCCTATTAGCTGTCACCTAGATTCAGTATACCTTAATTGTCACCCTATATGAAGTTTCTTAACTTTTTTCTTTTCCATATCTTTCAGTTCAAGCAAGCCCTCAGCATACCCTAGAGTCCACTCTGAGTGGATGATCCCAAGAAGGTCCATTGGAAATGCCTTTCAGGATGATTCTTGGTTGTTCTGATCCCCAGTATTACCTTCTCATCTGGTATTGTTTAATTTGTTTGCTTTAGGGGAAGTTATCCCTGGCATCTATTAGATGATCCCCCAGCTCTCTTACAGGACCAATTGACTCCATAGGATAAAATTACTGATCTTGTGACAGAGAGAGGGAATGTAGAAGAGAAGATCAATAAAAATATATCAACACAAATTTTTTAAACCACTGCTAAGAGTTTCAAATGCTATTGATATTGGCTGGATATCTTTTGGACTGATATGCAAAATTAACTTCTTGGATGCAGTAAAGGAGAACAGATTGAAATGATGTGTCCTTTGATATCCTGAAGGCCAAACAGATGATCTAAAGCTTCAGTAAAGTCTTAAAATATGTATAAGGAGATATTTGACTTGATAAAACAGTCTGTAATCTCCAGATGATGCTTTATATATATATATATGTACACACACATATTTGTATATATAATCATATATCTATAACACTATGATTTTTATTTGCTTTTTATATATTATATACCCCAAGTTTCACCTCAAAGAACAAGCTGAAAATAATATGTCCACCCACTTGTTCTCCTGGTTGCTGTAGCTTATATTGCAGTTCTTCACTTGTGTCCACATCAGTATCTCAGTAGATGATAAAAGATATCTCAGTTCCATGAGACACAGAGGGCTCATTAGCCAAGGCACCATTTATATGTCTGGTGACATCCATTTATTTTAACAGTTTTACCGACTGCTCACTGGAATGAAGTAAATTACTCAAAAAAACCCCAAAATGACAGATCAGTGGCAATTGTTCTTTAAAAAATCCTGTCTCAGCCAGCAAAAAACAAGATGGGAATCAATGGTATAGTTCATACTCTGGTCCCAACACAGTTCAAAAACAAGCACCTCTTTCTGATTTCCAACAGTGTACAGTGCAGCGATTCCCTCGTTCCATAAAATCTAGAGGAGTACTAACATAAAACTTTACTGTGATCATAATTAATGGCCCTTCTTATTTCTCCATCTCATTCAATCAATTATTTTATTATAGTAATGTGAGCATTATCTTTTATGAGTGGTATTTATTAAATACAAATTAAAGTGGCACAGTAAATCTTATCTGCTCACCTTTCCTATGCTTATTTTTACAGTGATGTGTGAAAATGTTGAAAGCTGTTTTGTATCAGCATTTTGTCTTTTGAAACTCTAATGAGAAAACAACTTTTTTGAGCCATATTTTTAAGAGGGAACACATGTACAAAACCAGATTGTTGTAGAGAAATCAGACACTACAGACAAACCCACCTGGCAAGCAGGAAGAGGCTGGCTGAACAAACATATTGGATCATATGAGTTTGCAGAGCAGCTAACACCACCAAGTGCTTTTGGAATCCGTACATATACATGGTATAATCCTGCCACTGGCTGCTACACAGCTGAGCCTTAAGCCCATTAGCTTTTCTAAATTCCATCTTCTAATTCACCCTTTGTGTCCCTATACCTACTAATGAGATAATACTAGGTCTGCCTGACTCATGGCCTGGGGGTAATGAGTACCACCCTCCCACCTTTCCTTAAGTCAACACACGAGGACAGCAATATTTAGAATAGAACCTTTTTATCCAGCTTGGCATTACATGCTGCTCAGCTCTTAAAATGTAACTGCAAAAATGGTGCTATGGGATTTCACATTTATCTTCTCTTGATGGCTTCTATGCCTAATGAGATCAGATGGTTGTTGTAAATTCCAATTCTACAAACTCCACCTGGGAACAAAAAGTCAAGCACCTTTTCTCTGGCCCATGCATTATGACCTAAGATATGGATTAGGACAGAGTTTTCTTAGCAATTCTCTCAAAGAGAAGAACAAAGAACTTGAAAGGGTGCCCACAACTGCTGGGCCTGTTCTCCAGTGTAGACTGGATGGGGTATCATGCAATGCTTTCCAAAAATGGATTCTCCAGAATCCCACTGCTATGATCAGAAGAAGCATTTCAGAAAGAATTCCAGCCAAAATGTATTTATGACCAGGTTAAAACAATTTGTTCTTGTGTTAACCTTGTCCTCTGTTTCATATAAGCATTTCATTTTCCAGGTGCTGAGCAGAGCATGACTTCCCTGCATCACAGGCCAAGATCCAAACCAAGGCTTTGGCTCTTTGACCCTTCTTGCCAATGCTTTTTGGGTCCAATTAGCACACAGTCAAGCACAGGCCCAGTTGGGAGGCAACAGCTAACTGCTGAGAAACAATAAGGAACAGATTTTTAAATTACCACATGGAAATCATTTACCTCCTCCCTGCTGAGATCAGCATCTGATTCAATGAGCAGTTCTCTCTTACTGTTATGGCCTAAATTAACTCTAGTGACTTTGTCTTGAAACAAAGAAAAAATGCTCGTATTATCAGGTAGTATTAACCAGAAGGAAGGAAAGCACAGCTCCACCCATTGTACAGAATCCCTCTGTAACAGCATTCATAGTAAGCAAATAAGGACTAAAGACGTAGTCATGTATGTAGTGAGACAAAGAAAAAAAAAAAAAAACATACCAGAAGAAAGGCTCTGCCATGCTTATATTGTGAGCTACAGCCTTCTGTGCTCACCTTTCTTGTCCTTGGAATGTGGTTGAGCACAGGGAACTACCATCCAGTCAAACTCACCTCAGTCCCTGGAAAGGTGATGGAGCACCATCTGAATCCACATCTGGAGTGATGTGTCCAGTTCTGGGCTTCTCAGCACAAGAGAGACATTAAGCTCCTGGAGACAGGTCCAGCAGAGAGCAACAAAGATGATTAAGGGACTGGTGCAGCTCCCTTACAAGGACAGGCTGAGGATCTGGATCTGTTCAGCCTCAAGGAAAGATGACTGAGGGAGAACCTCACCAATGCCCATCAGTGTCTGAAGGAAGGCTCCCAAGGAGATGGAGCCAGGCTCTGCTAGTGGTGCCAAGCAATAGGACAAGAGACAACGCACAGAAACTGATGGCCAAGAAGTTTCACTTGAATACCAGGAAGAATTTATTTGCTGTGGAGTGACCAAGCACTGGAATTGGTTGCCCAGAGAGACTGTTGAGTCCCCCTCACTGGAGATAATCAAGAACCATCTGGATGCAATCCTGTGCACTGTGCTCTAGGATAGCCTTGCTGGTGAAGGGAGGTTGGACCAGATGACCCACTTGTGATCCCTTCTCACCTAACTCATTCTGTGATTCTGCTAAAGGATAAGAAGTAATCTTACTACATCATTCCACAATAACATAGCTGTGTTTGAAATTAGGAGGGTATTTTCCTCAGTGTATTACATATGCAGATCACTTTCATCCTGGAATTAGATAATGTACCTAGCTTTTCATATTTCCTCTGGATAACAATGAACTTCTGGCAAAATGTTATTTTTCTAGACTGTGGGTTCCTTGTGCCCTGCCTTGTTTACGCTAATCTACAGGTGCTTCTTCCTCTTTATGTCCTGCATCTTGGGTATTCTTTTGAGGTATAAAAGCATAACCTTTTATGGACTTGATCTAACCACAGTCTAACTCAACAATGGGCTCTAGATTCTTTGCAAATGTCTTGGGGTTCTGCTTGTGTGTGAGAGTCTGTCCTTTCCTCATTTAGGAAATTTGTCCTTTCCTCAAGCCTAAAGATATTTAGCTTTATAACTTTGGATCAGACATGGCTTACACCCCATCAACCTGGACCAAGGACAGGGCAAGCTGTCCTTTTGCTGTAGAAAACTGATTCAAACAGACTCTGTGATGATTTGGTTTGTAGCATCAGCAAATTTTACCTATGCAATTGATTCTAAAAGCAATGACTGTGGGAGTCCACAGGTAGCCTTTCTGCACTCTGGTAATTCCCTCTTGAAACAACTGATTCGCTTGTCTTCTTTTTTCTATCTATTCCCCACCTTCCAGTTCTTGTACTGATTCCCATTTTATCTAGCCTAACTAATAATGTCCCATGTGGGACTATATTAAATTATTTACTGAACTCCAGGTAGATTAAATCTTTTGTTTATAAGATTAGTTGGCTTCTCAGGGAGAGCCATCATACTAGGCACAGACAATGTTTGCTAAACTGTCACATTTTCCTTATTTATCACTTTTCTTCTTTTCACTGCTTTTTATTTGCTGGTATTTAAGAGCATTGCAGCCCCTAGCTCAGCAGTTCAGCATTTATCCACATGCTGTATAAGCTATACCTGTTTCATTCCAGTCATAAAAATGTTCCTTAGATTTCACAAGTCTAGTTAAAACTCCCTGCTGCTAGATAGTAATGCTGGCCCAGATGTGGGTTATCTGGTTCTTCAAGTCTGTGATAGCATTGCACTTTTTAAGTGTTTCTTCTACACAGTTATTTATTTTTTTCCATAGCATCACTGGTCATCATGCCTTTGTTCTCTGCATTCAAGACCGTTACTCTTTCATTACCTTTATTGAAAATTGAAGCAATTCAGTTTCATTGCCATCACAAGATTGTCTGAATCTCTACCAATACAGATTGCAGATGTCTGCAACCTTTTAGGACTGCTGTCCTTTTATTCATATGGCAGTAGAAAATTTTTCTCTATTTGTTCCAGTTCCATTAAAGATAAGTGAATCCAGATCTGCAAAGCAAGCAGGAGTTCACAGGGCTGAGGATGATATTCTTGCAAGTTAAAAAATTTTGAAACCTTGATAACTGCAGGGTGAAGACTCCTCACAGAAATTGTGCTGCTTTTGCTGTCACATCTCATTATTACCTGTAAGCTGATGTCTTTGAGCTGGAAACAGATACAGACTCAGGTGTATATCAGAGACAGATACAGAGTCAGCAGCAGAATATTGTTGATTAGAACATGATAAAACATCAGGAAAAAGACATTAGAGAGAAAAGCAAAGAAAAATTTGGATAATAAACCGTTGGTTTAATTCTATATATGACATGAAGCAGGTCTATGGCAGAACCAGCAACATAGGTTGGGCTGCCAATAGAATGTTCATGTTCACCACTTCACAGTACTGCTTCTTTTAAGTCTGTTATATCAGTCTTAGTTAAAACTTATAATGGACAGAGGCAGGAGAGCTGGGTATGTATAAAGGTGGGGCTGTCAGAGCAGCTGCCCTGATTTGTACACCTTGCAATGACATGTCCTGAGGGCTTTGTGCAAGTCTGTGTTGGTGGTCACAGCGGCAACAGGGGTAACACTTTCCTGGGCAGAGCAGAACAGCATAAAATGCTTTCCCTCTTTAGTTTCATAGTCATTGACACTCACCCTACTGTCCCTGTGTTCTTCTCTTCTGGTGCCCAGACCACAAAGCCATGATTATTTAGTTTATGCGTAGCTCATGCTCAAACCTTCCTAGTTTTGCTGCAACCTTATCAAAGCTAAATGAAAACACCTCCCTAAGCTTCAGGCTTTTGTTGTGGCCTTCAGATATAATTTGAAGATGTGAGATTTTCTTTGTTTGTTCCCTATAAAGCTAATTCTGTCTGTGCTGTTGCTGCTGACCCGACCCCCTCCATAATACAAGAATCCCTAAGTGCCACAGCACTCTCTGATCTTTCTCAGAGGGCTTGTATTTCTCCCATGGAATGATGCTCTTACTAATAAACATGAGACTTAATTTGAACTTCAAATACTAGGAAAAGAAACCATTCCCAGGCTATAAAAGCAAGAGAGGATTAAACAGGACAGTATCCTAATGGAGCAGAAGCAGGCCTCAGTAATTAGAGAGATGCAAGGCCTCGGGTGTCACAGCACAACAGAGCAATGTCTCCAGAGGTTGCTTCCTCATACAAAATAGGATGAAGTGTTAATAAAAAATGTGAGGCTTAATTAGGATCACAAATACTGTGAGAAGAAATCAACTCCCAGGCTATATAATTATGAAAACATTAGAAGCTCAAATACTCAAAAAGTAACAGAAATCGTGGGGTGTTTTTTCTGGACTTGCATGGACACAACAAACTGTCCATAGTGCAGGAGTCCAAATGATTTTTGGCTTATTTGACACTGTCTTGGCTGGGGCTAAATGAAGAGTTTTCAATTATGGTCATGTTTCTCTTCAGCTCAAAGGACAGAACCAGGCTACTGTAGCCACTCATCAGCATCTGTGTGTCACTGGGGAGCAATAACCTTTATAGCAAAGTCAGACTTTCTGAAAAGTGGAAAATAAGGTGTCTAAAAACCAAACCCTGCCTAAGCCTCAGGTTTTTATTGTAAAATACCTTCTCATGTTTTCAGCAACTTCTGGCAGTATGGGAAAAATCAAAACAAATTTGCAGAGATTTTTGTTAGCCTGAAAAACTTCAAAGAGAAGAGTACATAGGAATTCTAGAAAAGAAGAGCCTATGAGGTCAAATTCAAGGCTGATACTTGCAGTGAGGAAATGAACATTATAAATAATGCAGGCATTGATCTACATGTCACTAACAGTTAAGCTTGTTTCTCAAAAAGGGCTTGTATTTCTACCTCACAAGTGTAATCAAAGCAGTTTTAAAGCAATTTTGTTGCTTTTTTCCATCTAAGTCTGAGAAGACATGGGATGTTAAGGAAACCTTTCGTAAGCAGAAGGAGCAAAAGCTTCATGTGCCATAAGCATACAAAGGAGTCATACTGGGTCAGAACAAAGGCTCGTCTTGATTGTATTTTTTTCTTTTTTCTGATAATAGGTCATTAAGATTGTCTCAATGTGAATACAATAGGGAAAAATACAAAAACATAGCAGGTAGGGGATGATCCTGCTTCAGTAAATTCTACCATCCTGATAAAAACCCATGCTTGAAACTCTTTTATGAGAAATTGTCAATTAATTTTATGGTTTTCACACTATCTCATGGCAGTGATATTGACATTTTAATTGCACTTCATGAAGAAAAATAATCACATTTTGTTTGAACATGTTGTCTCGCCACTTCTTTGGATGGTTCTCTTCTTGTACTCAAGAAAATAAACAATAACCACTTCTTAGTTACCTTCACAATTCTATTCTAATTAAAAACTATAATTTAATAATATGTCTTTTATTTTTATTTTTTTTTTAAGTTTTAGTGTATTTATTCTGTTCTGGCATGAGATAACCAAAACTGCATGATGTTATGCCAATGTAGCAAAATCTCTTTGAAGTGACCAGATAAACAGCAAGTACTACAAGGGCTTGGACAATATCCAAGGTTGGAAACTAAGTACTGGTCAAAAGCTGTGATTTTAAAAACTGTTTTAAAAAGTGGGCCTGTCCCATCTGAGGCTAGTCATGATTCCTTCCTCCCTTTTGTGTTAGCAGAGGGGAGAAATTGATCTATAATACTTGAAAATCCAACTCTTCCCCTAAGGTTTTTATGGGAAGCCACTGAGATAAAATGAATCACTGTAAAGGTACTCATAATTTTAATTTCCCATGACACAGTAATTGAGCTTGAATACACAGTTCATTGCTCATTCTAGTTCTAACTTCACAGAGTATTTGCAAAATTTCACAAAAGGGGTAAATTTATTGCCTGAAGAATTAAAAAAGTTCTTGAACTGAAGCTGTTTACCAAACAAGAGGAATACACTGAGAACTTGAGAGAATTATGTGAGAAATCTCTGCAGGATACCTAATGCAGTGCTATCACACCAATATTTTTCAGACCTGCCTTCACAGTGGGCCATAAATACTTATTGTTGCCTACTGTAGGGCTTTAACAACCTGAGGCACATTAGTGTGCTTCCTGAGGGTTGTTTTATGCCAATCTCGGACTGTGGATATTTCAAAAGTAACCAAAACTTTTGGCCATGATGACACAGATTATTTTGTCTCCCTGATTATTCCACTGGGATGAACTCATGGTGAATTCATCAACCCGGGCCATCCAAAACCATAGCAACATTGGCTATGTGTTGCACGTCAGCATCCCACTGTTCCAAATATGATGAAGAAATGTTCCTCAGCCCAACACTGATTTTGTAACTGTAATTGTAAAGACATCTGAGCCGATGAGACCAAAGTCACATCACTCCAATGTTGTCTTAAAGCACTGTTGGTATAGGATCTTCACAGACATAAGACTGCCATGTTTAGAAGTAACAAATGCCCTTTTTTTATTTTTTTTTCTGATTTCTGTAGTGGACATTTTCTCTCAAATTATCCTTAATGGAAGCAAAATTGATGCAAGTGAGATCATTAAGTGAATCTGTTTGCAGTTAATTTTGTAAGAGATAATATATCATAAGATAAGGTAAGTGCCATATTAGAGGCATAAGCTGAAAATAAACATTGGCCAGTATCAGTTTTAAATTACCAATAAAATCAGTTCTTGTATTTCAGATTTTTATTGAGGTACAAGTTCCAAAAGTTCCACATTTCAAAATTTTCAAGGTACCCAGTGGTGCAGACAGGAGCATGCTGGAAGTATAATGGACTTTTTAAAAGGTTAATTACTAAATAAATATGCTTAAAATACTACTACTAATAATAATAATAAAATTGATTTATCAATTAATATAAATTATTCTGCTTCTTACATACACTCCATACCCTGCCCTCTTTGTGGAAATGGGGAGTAGGGGTCATGCCTTGTCTTAGCTCCATGTGTTGATTTATGCAAAATATGGCCTTAATGAGAACAAGGCATATGTGAAGTTTGAATATAGTTCATCAGGTGAGGTAATTCCCATAATAATTTTCTGAATAATTAATACATGTGAAAACTACAGTCTGTTTTGTGTTCCCTGGAACATTACTGCAGATTTGTGCTAATTTAAGTTATAAGTTATCAAAAAATTTCCCCTTAGTGAAAATACACTGAGACTCTCTGTTGAAAGACAGAGATCCAAAAAGAATTTGATGCTTGATGACCCTGATAAGCATCTAAGACCTTTGAAAACTATCTTGAAAGTGCTGAAACCTAGACAATGTCAGGAGTGGTGTCTGCCTGCATGGCTTGTGTCCAAGTGCAGTACCTTGTGTGTGTCCACTGCTGAGCTTTCCGCTTGTCAAAGGCCCTTACCAACATTTTTGTGATTCAAAGGCTGCTCAAGTCTCTCCTGTGCTTTCAAAGATTTGTGAAGATTCTGCATTAGCAAAGAGTAACCCAAGAAATGTCTGAAGTTCCCTAGTGGGAGATGTGCCTACCTCCTTAGACAAAAACACTCTTGAGAAAAGGCAGTTCTTCTGTCTATTTCTTATTGTCAAGTCCTTGTCAGGGTTGGTTTAACTCCCTCAGCTGATTTTGCTCAAGGCAGACGAGTGTTGTCACCTCTAGGTAAAGCTGCTCTGAAGGTGGCAGGTCTCACACAGACCTGTGTTGGCTGACTATTGCCACTGGGTCCAGCAACTAACGGATGAGTCCAGACAGTGATGTCTGCTTCCCTACACACAACAAAGCTAAAAATGCCTTTGAAGCATTACCTCTGACATCAAGGTGTTTGGTCTCCTTGGAGTCAGAGGGCTTCTCTGGAATGATTTGAAACACCTACTTTTAAACTTTTGAGAGAATTGTCCCCTGCATAACACTCCGTATTTGGAAAGGCATTCCAAAGTCATGATTCTCCTTATATTCAAGCTAATATTTGTATTTAGGTGCATGCTAGATTTGTTTATCAGAAATTTCAGGCCCCTTGATACGAAGTGTGCTGTGCTTCTCTGTCAGGAAAGGATGCAGGTTTACCAATTCAGAGTGGAGGGAAATTCAGTTTTTGTTTATTTTTACTACTAGTTCCATTTTCAAAACATAACGAAACATGAGTAAATGCAAACAATTGTTTCTTTTTCACTTGAAAATTATATAAACCTAAAAGCCATTGAACTATTAAAGAATCTGTGCATAACTGATGTGAATTATACCATGGACAATACACTGAATTTACTTTTTATGACCCAGATATCATATGTACAGACAAAGATTAGCAGCTGAAAGTAAACATTTCTAGATGTAAATAAAGTAATGAATGAAATCACTGCTACCATGAATATTCTAGCATTAATGTTCCAAATGGAATAGGGTGTACTCTGGTAGATTATGTATAATGTCACTGGGAGCAAAAACTATGAAATTTTGTTTTTATCTAGAAAATTTGTCTAAGAAAAAAAAATCCTGTTTCCTTGGGATGTAGCCATGCGTTTGGCCTTTGTATTGTAAAATGATTTTAAAAAACCATGAACTTGGGAGACTATATGTGCTGTGGATTAGCTGTAACTCTGTCTTGCTACAAAGAAAGCAAATTATGGTGTTTTTTACCTATGCATTGTTGAAGTCAGCAGGAGTTTTACCACTCATTTCTGTAGAACTGAAAATGTTTTAGGCGACACTGAGCACTTTCAAAATCCCCTACTTGTTTATGTTTTGAATAAAATGAGTAATTTTTATGTTGTATCCTTTCCTCTGTACAAAGACCCTCATCTGGGAGCAGGAAGAATAAAAAACTGACACTATTTTAGTGTAGCCACCAAACAATGGAGTTTCACAGTTTATATTTTTTATAGCCATAAAAGTCTGGATATATTGAGGACATGTTAAATTGCTTATGCACTGTAGAGGTGTGAACTTAGTATTTAAGAAGGAGGATTTATTAAAATGAATGTAAGAAAATTAAAGCTTAGTATCTTCCAGATTCTTCCTTAGCAATCAATAAATGAAATTCAATTGACATGTTAATGAGTAAGAAAACTTCAGAGACAATAAACATCAGCCACCTCAGATTTAAAAACAAAAAGACAAAAATAAATTTAAATCTCACTTCTATTTCTTGTCTGGAGATGTTGTACTGGTGGTTTAGACTGCTTTTCCAGTGCTGACATGAAGAAAAAGATGAAATACATGAACCAGAGGCTGCACTTATTCAATTGTATAATATTATAGGGAAGAAATGACATAGATTTGCAGAAATTCCTATACACACTAAACACAGTGGGACTTTATTGTATCTGACACTGTACACACATATTCTAAATGCTCTGAATGTTTTGTACTAGAAGAACTGTCCTACTTAAACATATAACCATATGGTTAGCTAAACAGGATTGCCTTATTTAAGACATTGACTTTCAACCTTTGCTACCCAATACTAATGGAAACTGGTGACTTCTAAAGTGACTTCAGAAAACAGCAAAGAAATGTGAGACCATAGGTGCTATTTGCATTTGTTGGTTTAAGAACTTGTGTAAAGGATCAATTTTCTTAGCATCTTGATGAGTTAACCCTCATCTGCCAAAACTGATACAGTGACACTTGTTATTTGCATTGTTTCTATAAATATATGTGTGCTACCATGTGGACAGTATAGTAGACATGGGCTAGACATGTTCGTTTCTCTGTGAAATACCCAAGGACTGGTAGCAGCAAGTTGTTACAGAAGCTTTGCATTTACCTGGAGTACAAGACGAAATATACATTTATGGGGAAAGAAAGAATATTCTTATAAGATTTTTTATAAGATAAGTGAACTTGGGAGAAGCTTCAATTTCAAGGTGAAATTAAGTCAAACTGTGTTTAGGAAATTCTTTGTTCATCTTTTGCAGTTGTCAGCTTCTTGATTGTTTTGCTTGTTTCCCAGAAGCACCTGGACCTGGCTAATGCTGAAGTCAGAGAACTGTCCTAATTCTCAAGGACTCCAATTCGCAAGTAAAATTGCTGTGTTTCAATAAATATCTTTAAGTGGCTGGGCAGAGGGATCTGAGCTACCGTTCACCCACCATTTTCTATATATGGGTTCTATGCAAACCTTTATATAGTAGACAAACTTCATTGTCCAAGGAAATGAGATTCATCTGAGCAAATTTAGATATTTAGAATGCAAGGATCTACATCTTCATTTATAATCTAAAATAATTTTAATCAATGTGAAAAAAAGATAATTCTACAGAACAATTTGCCATACCCTGGTCTGTATGCTTAAAGTGGAACAGAGGCATTTTGCCCTAACTAGCTTATTACACACTTTGAGGTTAAAAGGGTGCCAGGGTGACTCTCAAATACATCTGACCCTCACTGTAATATGGCTTGCACAGAAAGCAGAGAAGGGATGGAAATCTATATGCAAGTATATAAATAATACTAATTGTAGTTACTAATATCCAGCAATAAAGAGAACTATAAGTGCAGCTCTCAGTATGTCATCAGTCTTCAATGACTAAGAGACTGTTACATGCACCAGGTTCTCTCTCACTTCATCTCAGTATGATTTTCTGCATTTCTAAAAACACTTCCTCTTCAGGAGGCAGGCACTGAAAGTAAACAGGTCATGAGTGTGATTTGCTGTATTATTCGGTGTGTGAAGACAAATGACCTTTAGTTTATCATTACCTAACCCCCAAAACAAGGAAAGTACAAGTGTGACTTCCTAATGTAAGCACAACCTAAGGAACATACCTTCCTGTTCATTGCAATACACAGAAACCAAACCCACTGTAACATCCTTGTTTACACAAAATAGCTGCAAACAGACAATTCCCATCTGTTTGCAAATTCTTTGATTTGTTTAGGGGTTTTAATTTTATTTGATAATTTCCAGAGCTTTTATTACTCATATCTGAACTCTGTACAAAATCTAGTCTTTTATGCTCCAAGTAATCATCTAAATTCCTAGCATTTGATCAATTCTAGAAACAGTGAGAAAAATCAAGCTGATGAGTCTTTGGAGCACTGGGGGCTTAAGGGGAAGAAATTAATATTTTTAGAGTATTTCTGGTCAGCCTGCACCCTGGGATATCTGGATTTTGTTGAAATGGGAGAGCAAGGAAAGCATGTGAAATTATTAATAGTTTAAGGAAAATAGTACATTTGTCACATATTCTTTAAGAAATACTGTTTTCCTATGACAATCTTCCCCACTGTTGTAACCAGTCTGAAGTATTCCCATTCGGCTGTGAATGGTATTTCACTCAAACCCTTTCTGTTTACTGTGTTTATGAATTTTTCCCAGCATAGTTGCCTGCAGAGATGACCCTTGATTTCAAACACTGCTCCCAAACACAAACACAGTTGGACGCCAAAAGAAATCAGTCCAAAACAATATCTAACACATATTTGAAACCCCTGCATATTTTGACTTGCATTTGATGCCAATCTCCACATCAGACCCAACAACATTTCAAAAAAACAGCAGTACTGGATGATGGAATCATATTTCACTCACAGTAGGTTGTTCTGGACTTCTTTTGCCTTTAAATATATATTCTCTAGCCTTTTGTGTGCAGGATCTGCTATACCACTAAAAATGTTCTCCGAAGGATTGGACTACTGTTTATTTCAAGGACTAAACAGTCTGGTTTCTCTGAATTTATTTATTTGGGTAATTTTTTAAGCAAAATCATTGTGTTTTTTAGGAAAATCTCTACCGACTTTTCTGTATTTTAAATCAGTACCTGAATTCTAACCTAAGCCCTTTCAAGCCAGAAGCTGAAAGATAAGACTGCATACTGAATTAAACTGAATGGGTCTCTCTTCAGACAGAGAACTTACAATCTTTAGGGTCACAAAAGCCTTGGTTCCTGAGAAGTGTATATTTAATTTTGGAACTGTGCTTGTCAAAGAGAATGAAATACAAGAATAAGCAAGTCTAGAATCCCTTGTCCACAGCGTGTGTTCAATTCTTCTGCCTCATTCCCAAGAGTAAACTAAGAACACCCTTAGGTTTCTTTGTTTGTTTGTTTGTTTGTTTGTTTGACTGAGGGAATAGATTAGGCCCTCCCAATTTGCCTCCTACCACTGTAGTTCCTTGATGGGTGACACTGTAGCCTGACCAGCCTTTCCTCAGCTTTTTTTTTTTATAGCTAAGAACATACAAAAAGCTCTGCTGAATCATCACCACCACCTCTATGATATGGTGAGCAGACACAGGGAATGATCTATGGCCAGGAGCCCTGCTTGCATCAGTGAAGCCCAGTGTCCCCATTGCTCTGCCAAAGGACTCTCCCAGAACATGATGCTTAGCATCATTCTGTTTACAGGCATAAGTGTATTCATGGCCTGTTTATGCCTGCTTTCTCATGAGCTGATGAATCTCTGTCTTCACTGATGTTTTCACCCTGGCCAGCTTTTTGTCTTATAAGGTGAAGAAAATGAGCTTTTTTAATCTCCTGTCATGATAAGGAACTCTCACTACTTTCAATGAATTTATTAGCCATGATCCCACATGGTCAAAAGTAATTGCATTTTCTTGGATGCTGGGTGAGCTCTTAGTAAGCACTTTTACATTGGTATAAACATACTTTCTCTAGAGGCACTTCTCCAGGTGATTCATCCCTGGATGTCCTCTCTGTTTGAGTGGTAACATCACGCCAGCAATTCATTGTCCCTGCTGTGTTGTTTGCCTTATGTGATGACCCTTCAGCTCACACTGAAAATTATGATTAGTTCACTTCTTTGAAGCATCCAGATTTTTTTTCTTTCTTTCTGTGAGATATTATGGTTTTCCTCTCAACAAAAGATGTCTTCCAACTCTGAGCTATTATTGCATCCACACTTTTGTATTTTGCTCAATAATGGTAATTTGAAGGATGGCTCAAATTCAAACTGTGATGAACTCTACTGATAATCTTTCTCAAGATGAGCAGTTCCTTTTTCATGGACAACCAATTTTCATTTACACAACAAACTGTCATTTGCACTTGCACCTCTTCTCTAACTTTACAATTTTTATCTTCTCCAGATAATATAATTTTTCCTGCTGTACTGAATCAAAAGATTCACCAAAGTACAAATCTTCAGATTTATTTTTTTTTCTTTTTGTTTAGAGAAGGAAAATAGTCTAGCAGTCTATCCAGACACAATCTTCTTTTAGCAATGTTTAAACTTCCATTTTACTCCATGCCTTATTTTTGTTCTTTATCCAACACTTGATCAATATCTTCTGTATTTTGTAGTAAAGAGATCATCTGGCCAAACTTCTGCTTTATTTGCAGCTCTGCAATAATAATATGGAAAGGGTTCAATAAGGAAGAGAAGGTTATGAAGTTTTAATCCCCTCCATGTGTCCTTCATTTGTATCCTAATCTGATTCAAAGGAGTGCTGGTAAGAGGAAGACTATGGGAGCACAATATCATCAAGATTTTTTCCTCCTTCTAGAGCTTATTTGGGATTTTTATCAGATCAGTAAGCCACAGGTAAATGTAAAAATGCATTCTGAAATAAATTTAAGCAAGGGTTTAAGCTTGGTACTTTCAAAATAAACCCCTACATGGTAAAAGAAATAGGACTGACCATTTTCCAAGCAGATTCACTTTTCAGTTTTTATCATGAATTATGAAGCAGATCCATGTTCAAGAAAATGAGAAGTTGTTGCTACATATGAATTCTGCATTATAGAATTCGAAGATATAAATTTCTTATTCCTCGTTTTATAGTTATTTTTATTTTGCTTTTAATACTTATTTATATGGTATGAAAAGATCAGGAACAAGCATTTTATTGAGGCAGGAGTAGACTATGTTTTAGGTAAACAGATAGTAAACTATTAATAGTTGATAAATTTACTCCATGCCAAAGTGAACATCTTTATTGATCATCCAACATTACAATAAGACTTTGCATACAAAACTCATGAATCAAAGAGCGCTATTGTGCCTTGCAAGCCTTAAATTATAGTAAACTTTTAAAGGAACCGTGTGGCTCTTTAGTGAAAGGTTGTACATTATGATTAAGCATCAAAATGAACAGCTTAGCTTTGTATAACTTTCAGTCTGTAAAAAGTGCATGCATCAAGTAAAGAAAATCTTTGTAAAAGGCATACATTAAAAATAAGGTTAGAATACCAGGGATAGTGTTTTATTTGTGATACACCATGCTATTGAGAGACTCTAATTTCAATAACCACATCTCAGTGTAAATAAAAGGGCTCTACTTTATTTTTTTACTACCCTAAGAAGGCCTCACTGAATTTCTGGTCTTCATCTGTATTCCAGACACATACTTTCAGAATTTTTGAGATGTCTGAATGTTGTTTGATTTGCATCCAACTTGCTGACACGGCCCCATTTTGTTGCAGATCAAATAATCTAGATTTTTGGAGGCAAGTGATTAAGAATTCTTATTGATGATTTATACAGTCCTGAATAAACTAATTTTATTTGTCCTGTCATAACCAGCTTTAATTTTCTGTTCTGCTAGTAAAAAGCTTAGTGCTTGTATATTGTACTGCTGTAATGTCAACAACCTAATCTACTTTAAAGAGCAAAGTCAATATTGTATTTTATTAAAATAAATGTGAAGTTTAATTATATGTTTCAGTTAACCTTGGATTTGTGTTAGCTTTTATTATTTTCCATAAGTAAATCTTTATTCAAAGCCCTTATGTCCTTCTTCTGTCCATACTGAAGGAGTGTCTCTTGCAGGGCTGTTTGCAAGGGGCATATCCACTTTTCCACTCTGGTACTGTGGGCTTTTTGGATGTAGCAGATGTCCTAGGACTAATAACCATTTTAATTCATAAAATACAAAGGACATTGAGCCATTACTTTCTCTTTCTCCACACTGGGTCTTTGTGGTCATTTGGGAATCTGTGGACTACCCTTGGCAGCACCATGGGGTTGAATAGGGTAACACAGGACTGCAGGGACAGCCATAGGATAGCTGAAGATTGAGCTGGCTCTGTTGCATGTAGGCAAACAAATAAAATTCCCCCTGCAAAATGGAGCTATGTTAAATGTGCAAATAATTATTTGAATATTCATCTCAAGATGATATAATCACAAAACAAATGTGTCCTACCAAATGTTGGCCTCCAGGCTAGTGAGTCTATCTCACTCATAATAATATGAGGAATAAGGTATAAATCTTTCAGGTTCTGCTTAATTATTTGAAACTGGAGTTGAATTTAATCCTTCAACAGGTGCATAACAGAAATGTCAGAAGCAAGAGAGTTTTTACTGCTACAACTATGGAATATTCAGTGGACTAGAGAAAAGAACAGTTTACTTTTTGTTGAAGGCAAACCTGAATATCTGTAGTTAGACTTCTTTCTTGTTCTTTTAAAACTTAATTTAAATGAGGTTCTGTCATCATAAACACATTTTAAAAGGGAATGGTAAAGTAGTGTTTTGTTCTTATAAATTCACCATAATCTATAGTTTAGATCAAAGCACTTGAAAAATTTGAATTTTTGGAAAGCAATTACTTTCCTTCTCAAATTAAAAAACTTCAAAAATAAATAGACTTTCATCTACAAGTACAAAAAACGTCCAAAAAATTTCAAATATTTAGAAGTTTCACATTAGCCTTATTTTCAAGGAGTGCTGAGACCAGGAGTCTCATAAGCACAGGTTACATTGATTCAGCAGGGATAAAGCAAGGTCTTGAAATGAAACTTCATGTATTTTAAAGTGGGAGAGCTTCAGAAAGGGTAGTAAAGCATTTAACAGCACCTCTTCCTTTACTTCCATGTTTTTACTTCTTCAGAGTTTCTGAGGCACTGCTATCAGGCATGCTATCAAATATAATCTCTTAAGTTTTGTCAGTTCAAATTATCTTTCCACCATCAAACTGTTATTGCCAGCAAGATATTGATCCAGGACAAATTTCTCCTGCCCAATTAAGATGATTCTCCTGGAGGAATATGAACTGATCAATATTGTCTATGAATAGACCCCCTCCAGCCTCATTCAGACCCCAAGACCCATTTAATCTAGTAAATGAATGCATACAGACAAGGTATTAGCTATTAATTAATTTTGATGACAGTCCTGAATTCATCTTTTGTTTTGCAGTAAAAGAAATTCCCTCACCTCCAAAAGGAGGGATTTCAGCCTAGCAGGGTAAAAATCACCCCTGTACATCCTATATAAGGTCTTTCTGAAGCAACAAGAATTGACCTGTATGTATTGGAGAATACTCCACTGAACGGACTAGCAAAAGTAAACCAGAAAAATTTAAATAGACACCTAATAGATAAGAAAAAAACATTCCCATGTCCCACTGGTGATAACTTTATGCCCCATAGCATAAGAGTTGATTATCCTTAACATAATGGCAACATACATATTGACAATAGTTATTAATGATCATAAAATTATCCAACCCTTTAGAATTTCTGCCACAGTATTTAAATCAAATACCTCCTTCAACGATAAAACACAAATAGCTGAATATGGATTGCATACAGATCTATGTCTCTTTTGTTCATTCTAAACTCACTTCCAATTTAATTTAACCATGATTTTCTCTGTGTATCTTATCTTTCATAATTTTCACAGTAAGTCCCCTAATTTCTCCTTATGCAGCTAAGTGATTCCAACCTTTGTGACACCCCTATTTATGTTCTCTGTATTGCCATTTATTTTGCCCCATGGTGCTTTTGTAATTTCAGGTATGTTTTTCCTAGTGTTGGATGACTTCATGTGGATCAAGGACTACAGAAGTATATTATTCCTCAATGCCTTTTAGTGTAGCTGACTTTTTTGTCTTTAGAGATTTGATTCTGTTTAGCGCACTTGCCAAGTTATTCACAGTAATTTTCCTCAGAAAATCCCATAAGAATAAAGCACACATATGAAAAACTTTGTTTTGTCTGTTATTAGAGGTCACAACCTTTTGGTGTTCCTACAGTGAAATGAAAAATTAATACTTTGCTGTCACATACTATTTTTCCTTCTCTGATGGTTTAAAAGAATGAAGTGTTCCCACATTCTCTTTCTTTTTACATTAGAAGATGAATGCTTTTGATTTTATTTTGTGGTACTTTTGATGGTTCTGTGATGGTTAAAGCTGCCGACAATAATATAATCCATACTATGAAATCAAGACCATTACTTCATGCGTAGTGTGTTCACAAATGAAAAGAAATTTTTCCCTCTCTTCAAATGATAAAATTTCCCACAGTGAGCCAAAATTTGATTATGTGACCCAGTACAGGTTCTCCAAGGTCAGTGTAGCTCTGCTCTTAAGTTCAACAGAGAAGAGGCCATGGTGAGCCTTCCGATGAATGCAGAGATAAAGGTGGATAGAATTCAAAGCATTACATTTCATGAATAAGATGTCACAGGACAATATGCTTGTTGATCTGTCCTCTCTTGGGGAAATCATGGTAATGTACTTTCTGGAATAACTTTATAATCCTTCACGAATGTATGCACATCGGACAGCGTGAGAAATAAAAATATTGGATGAAATCACACAGTGGAGTGAATCTGCAGGTGGAACGCACTCTATCTTGTGACATCACACTGAGATAAAGGTATGTTGCATTTAATTTCTCTGTTTGAGTGTTCCCTATTTTCTGGAGGAATTTCTTCCTGTTGCTCAGGTTAGCAGTTGAAACCAGGTCCTTTGGTCTGATGTCCCAAGAGGTTGGGCAGTTATTCAGACATCAGTACTATAAAGTTTTGAATTTTAAGATAAGTGTTTAAATATAATTTAATTAGACAAAAACAATTCTATGCAGATTTTCATGACTGAGATTCTGGTTTCCTGCATTTACTTGGAAAATACAAGGCAATGTTTGAGTTCAAGTTGTTATGGCTGATCTGTATGAACAAAACAACAAAGCTAAATTCTAAAATGCTTGTGCTGAGAAGTGAGTCTGTGGAGAAAAGAACAGCTCTGCAGGATGCCCTGCTTGCTTTGTCTTATTGACATTATGTCAGATATGGTCAAAATACAAACAAAATGATCATTTTTCTAACCACTGCCACTGTGGAAGCTAAAAGCCAAAATATGATCTTCCTGGCTCATGAATCAATAACAGCAATTACAGGTCATACTCTTCCCCCAACTGCACCTGTATCATTTAATTGTGAAAAAGAATTCAGCCTTCGCTAAGATCTGAGGAAGACAACTGGTCTGCTGCTACTGTTTCACTGAAATAAATGGAATTTGAGGGTATTATACTAATTTACCTTGGGGAGTACAAATCCCTTGCCTTTCAAAGGCTGAGTTGCACACATTCTCCCAGTAGACTTACACAGAATTTGAAAGGATAACCTATTCTTTTTAAACCTCCTTGCAAACAGTTGTGTGACGTTGCACTGTTCTTTCATGTTCAGCACTGTGTCCCAGCATGTGCTTACACTTTGAGAAGGGTCTTCTATGTAAATCCCTCACTGATTTCACAGGCCTGGCCAGAGCCAGCTTGTGCTTTGAAGGTATTGTAGAAAAAGTGCTGGAGAAGTACATGGTATTACTAGGTGCTATCATGAGGCTGCATCAAACCCTATGGTGAAAATCTGCCTGTAGGTATTTATTGTCGTTTGAGACACTTGGAGCAGCAGCAGTTGAAAGGTCTTATTCACACAAGTCTGGGATGAAAATTGATGGATAACAAGTCTGTAATTCCAAAAGACCACATTTTATTATAATGGTCAGAGTAGACAAAACTCAGGGAAACTTCAGGAAATCCTCAAATCAATATATACAACAGAGCTACCTTCCTTTCCTAACCATCAAAGGAAAAAGGATTTGCTGAATATATGTTCCTCTTTCACTGGGTCTGTAAAACCTCTATTCTCTGAAAATGGGATGAAGATAATTTCAGGTTTATAATTAGATTTTGATTCTGTAGAAGTGAACTTTAGCATATGGATTGCAAGTAACTCTCCTGACAGAATAAAGTGTCGAGATGAACAATGTCATATCTGTTAAACAAAAGGTCAGATTCAAACCACAATTTAAGTTCCAGAAATACGGCTTCCAAGAAATTTTTTTCTGGTTATGCTCCAAATTTAAATTTTGGAAAGCTCTTTCAACTGCCTACTGACATTAGCAACTGAACTCTGGAGGTCCCCAGTTCTAATGTCCCTCTGTGTACCCTGAGTCACACCGAAGGATCTCACGTGGGTAAATGACTTCCCAACCCTTGGCTAAGGCACTCATGGGATAGACACTGGGCTTTTGTCTTGAGTTTGTCCCTGTACATTGTTACTGGCTGAATCACCAAGAGTCTCCAGAGCAGCAACCTGCTGTAGCAGCTGGTAAGATTCCTGGTGCTCTTCTAGGTGATGATTTCAACATCATTCAAAATTTAAACTCAGGCCTAAATTTTCTATCTTCATAAAAAGTTCTCTGACTATTGGCTGCTACATTAAAAGGGGATACTATTGTCACCCTGGACTCCCATGTTTTGAAACAGAACAGAGCTGTGCTCAGCACTTGGAAGAGCAGAAAAAATGTTTCTCTCTTAGGAGTGACCCCTACAATTCTTGCAAGAAATGCAGTCCTATCTACCTGAGAGAAAGGTGCTAAAATAAATCCCTGCCCTCTACAATCCTTTTTGGGCTTGTTTGGACAGCCTCAGACCAGGGCGTGACCGTGTTTGGGAAACGCTGTAACACATCAGGACACTGGGGACTTAAATCCTAACAATTCAACAAATTTGATAAATTGCCTTTCCCAGGCTATCTTCTGTTTTGCTACCAGGAAAATGGGTTAAATGATGTTGCTCCACTATTGCACTATTTAAATGCAATGAGGGCAATTATTGGAGAGCTTTGTCAAGTGGCAGGTGGTACTATATGCATGTACAATTTATACATGTACACTGTATATGTAAGATACAATATGCATAATATTTTATCAAACACTTCACTGTGAAGTTCTGTTCTAGGTTGATTCTAGTCTTTTTCTATGTTTTTTGTTTGTTTGTTTGTTTGTTTGTTTGTTGTTTTTAGTAATAAATGTGTGACTAGACAAAGCATTTGAATGTACTGTCTTACAGGTTTTCATGTAAAGTGCACTCGTTTTACAGAAGAAAAGTGAAATAGATCTGTACTTGATTGTTGGATTGTCAGGTAGGCAATTTCTCCCAAGTTATATCTTTCTTTCCCTCCTCTGCAGCCTTGGTTGCAATTCAAATCATCAGTCTAAAAAAAACACCTCCACTTTTCTCAATATTTCTTCCTGACCACACTGAGAGTGAAAGGAAGCCTTAAAAAATTTCATGAGAAAGCATATTATGATGCTCCAAGCTGGCTTGTCTGGAGAAAAGCATCCAAAGAGAGTAGTAATGCTTTAAATAAAAATTCCACATTTTCTTTACTAATTAAAACAAAACCATGGGATGATTTCTTGGCTGATGCAAACTGTGATTATTGTGCATAGCCGGGTACATGTCCCAGGTAAATATATCACTCTGGGATTCTTCTGTTGATTTGTACATGCAAGAGAGACATTTAAAACAAATGTGTTCCCCATAATAACAATGAATTTTAAAAAATTATATTTTTAAAAAATTGGTTTTGACAGTCCTCAGCTTATCTCAAAGTAATTTCTTAAAAAAATCTAAAAAGGTTTTTATGCATCTTTGGGATTATGAAATGGTATTTAACTATACATAATAAATGTACAGGTCCTATTGGTATAGCAATGAATAAGAAAATATTTATGTTTTCTCACATTATGTTTTTTTTCAACAGATTCACTATTTTAGCATTTTTTCCTTTGAATTTACTCCTTTGTATACATGACTAGAATAATACTCAACAGATAAGAATATTAACACTACTATTTAAACATTTATTACTATATTATTATTGTTATTTCTGTTTATCAGAAGGCCTTGCACTAAACAAGAAGAATTTGTTTCAGGAGAAGCACATTTCATGGAAATTCTAATTATTTTTTAATTGGTAGAGTGATTTCTCTGTCTGTCATTTCTGGTTTTGGGGCTAGATTGTTCAGGGTTTCTGTTGCATCCCCTTTCTCTCCTCACATTTCCTTTTTAACTATAGATTTTACTCTTCTGCTATGCTTTCTCTTCTTGTGCTCTCTTTCTCTATTTTTATTCTTGTTTCTCATCTGCTTAGCTAGAAGACCTAAAGAAATCACAATATGGTACAGTCTGACTGCAGCCCCCTTTAAATACACTTTTCTCTATAGAACCAAGAGGAGAAATTTAACCAAATTTCTACATCTGTCCATAATCAGGAGTATCACACAGGGGTAATGTAATCCCTGAGCCTCTGAATGACAGAAAATTTTAGATGTTCACAGAGAAGAAGCTCATAATTTAATCATGTGATTGAGCACAACTCTCACCACCTCTTTTTCTGTGTTAGTGTGACAGGGATAAGCTTCAGACCATCCTCGGAAGGTATCAACCAGGACCAATATGTACCTGTATCCTTCATTATGTGGTAACTCAACAAAATCTGTTTGCCAGTAATCCCCAGGAAGATCTCCTGCGTTTGTTACCCCTAACATTACCCTTCTGCTCATATCAGGATTGTTTTGATGGTAGATGTTACATTTTCTTAATATAGATTGCACAATTTTGGTCATTTCCTTTCCTATTACTACCTTTTTCAGATGTTTCAAAAGACCCTCTCTTCCCCAGGTGGTGTCTTCATGTTCCTGTCAAGCTGTCTCCCAAAGTCAGATAATGTTAGCCTTTTTGTTTTGAAAGGAAGGAAATTTGTTGTGCCAATGATAATGAAGGACAGGTGATAATGGACAATAAATTGTATTTAGAGACTTCTGTGTGTTTTGGAGTCCTGTGGTTCAGCACTTCTGTCTATTTAAATTAACTTTTTAAATCATCTTACTCAAAGATTGCAAAACTTCTGGACAACTGCAAAACTGTCCTGTGAAGGAGGCTGCAAATGGCAAGCCATAAAACCATAAGGATCCCACTCTCTGCAGCTTATCATGCTTTTTCCTTAGCTCCAAAATTTGGAAAGTGCATTGTGATGTTAGTAAAGCCGTCCACTTGGGCTGCTTCCCTGAGAGTTCAGATTATTTGATTGAAGTGGACTGTCTTGGCTGTTCTTTCCCCACTCAGCCTGCTGTCTTTGCATGGAGTTGGTCCAGGTATGTTGTTCAGAGCTGGCTCGTCTACACATAACATGAAAATGTGCTGTGAGGCTCCTTAATATTCCTGGAGTGATTTTCTCTGTATCCTGTAATAATCCTCTGCACAGGATGGTAACTGAGCTTACAGTCTGTGGCTCCCATCACAGTACTGCAAGCAAGAATCTACCCATTCTAAATTTTTAGCTGCTAAGTATGAAGAAGGATCACATATATCTGGGGGGTTTATCAAATTGATTATATTTTATTCTGATCTCTACCAAACACCAACAAATGAACTTTCTGCCATTAAAGCAAGTGAGTATGTCTGATGTTCTGGCTGATGGCCTCTGAAAAAAGACAGATACACAATCAATAAATTGTTTCTTCTCTCTAAGTGAGGCTAGGATAAAGTGTCATCACAATGCACAAATCATCACAACCTTTGCAGCTCAAACACGACCCATTAATAGTAAAACAAAAGCACATAGAACTGAAGCATCTACTTTCCTGAAACATCACCAAGATGTTTATTTAACTATTTAGACACTTCACCTAAGAAAACACAGGAATCACTTATCTGTCAGTAAATTAGAGGTAAAAGCATTGGTAATGATAAATTTATTTCAATATAAACCCTGGATGTCCTTGAAGAGGATCTTATTTGGTTTTTTATCCTAGTTTTTTATTTATCCTTCTCTGAATTTTCACTTTAAGACTGTAGATCAAAACAATTAAAGTTCCTTCCCTATGGAGGAGTGACAGGCACAATTTTGTATTTACTGTTACTGAGAAGAAACTATTCCCTTTTTCATTATGTAAATAGAACCAGAAATAATTAGGAAGTATCATAATAATATATGCAAATCCCAGCACTGACAATTTGTGAGATGTTCCTATTTTATGTGATAGCTTTTGACTTTCAAAGCACATAAACACAGCATGCTTGGTAGAATTAGAATAAAAAAACTCCAGATGATACACTAGGTTACCTTCCTAAAAAAAAAAAAAAATAAAAAGCAAAGAAAGGTGTCTTCGAATTTTCTTAAATTTAGTGACAGACAAGAACAGATCTTTTGAATCAAATGGTCTCATTTCCTCATAACAGGCTGCTGCCATGTCTCATATTCCTTTTCTGCAAACTGGTGGAGAGTGAGCTTTTGCTTTCATGTCTTCTGAAAAGTTTCTCATAAATTATTCATACTATACATCTTCACAATTTTTGGCAAAAAGTTGGTTCCAGTCATGTGGACAATTTCATTTAGCATAAAAAAATCCTCTTTTTCTTTCATGATTTATTTATGGGAGTAAAGCAATCAAAATGCTCTAAGAAATGCTCTAAGCTTCTATTTTTCTGTACTGATCAAGGTAAGCTGTCTTTATCTGCAGCTCAGTTATTTCTGAACATTTCTTATGACTTCTGTTCCAGTCCATATTGAATATGGAGGGATGAAATTTTTGTCCAGAATCCTAGAAGGACTTTTTTTTTTAACTCCTGGTTGATTTGCTGTAGCAGTTTCTGGAAATAGTGATCTAATACAATTTCCACTCATTACCACCTCTTTATAATGACATTAGTGTGAACTTCACCTTTAACTGCATAAAGTTCATTTCTATAACTGGTAGGAGCTTTAAAACAGAGTGAAAAATCCTGAGTGTTAGGCTCTGGTGGAAGAATATCTTTGTCATACACAGCTGAAGAGAAATGTCCAGAGGATGGGATTCCAGCATGAGGGTCCATCTGGGATCATGGCCATGTGGGGGCCATGTATTATCTTGGTGCATGGAATACACAGTTGTGTCCAAAGATCAGAAACACAGTAAGAGATGTTGAAGAATCAGAAAATATGTTATGGAAATGATGGCTGGGCAGATGTTGCTTTCATGTGAATCTATCAATATGTAGGCTAGAAAGATAAGGATCAAAAAAGTGGTCTAGAATCACCACTGATGGAGCCAGTTCTCCATCCATCCTTGTGTGGAGTGAGAGAATAAGTAAAAATCAGGCTCACTCGGTTAACACACTTGAGAAGTATCAGGATTTAGCTCCTTATCAGCATTGTTCTCTCTGAGCATACATCATTCACATAATTCTTTTGTCAAATCCCAAGTCCCTGAAGGATTAGTGCTCACTTTTTAAAAACTTATGTGAACTCAAATTTGCATTTCCCATTTCACTTTCTCTCTAAGTACAATGTAATGCAGACCCATTTAACTGATATAAATTACATTTTAGAACTAGATAGTTAATTATGCTACAGATAGATATCTCAAAAAAGAAAAAAGATGGAGGAAAAGTAACAGATTGGATTCAATAGAATGTAGTCCCTATATAAAAAAGAAGCTGTAATTTTTAAGCAAGTCTTTAATAATAAATTCAACCCTTCTGAGTGTAGCTGAGTTTTATGTCGAATAAAGCACAGGGAAATAACATTTTTCAGGTTTGGTAAAAAGAAAAATTGAAGTGTGGAAATACTATGTATGTACAGATGAGTCGAAAAATATTTTTCAGAATGTTCAGCAACAGTGCTAAACAAAAGGAAATGAAAAATACATTGTGCTATTAGGTGAACCTGACATGCTCTGCTTTGTGAATTTCTAACCTCTTTGTCTAACCTCAATTTTCTTTTGATTTCAGGCAGTTTGCAGGAGTTCTATTTTTCTGAATTAAGGTCTAGAAAATTTGCATGGCCATCAAGGAGTGTCTCCCCTTTATCTCTTTTTGAGGTGTGAAGCAGATCACAATATCCAAGTGAGGTTCACCTCAGCCTTGTCAAATAACTTGCTGCATCTCCTGATGGACATGAGCACTCAAGCAGCACACGTAGCCTGGCTGTCGTGCTTGCAGCTAGACAGAAGCCTTCCAAGCTAGCAGTGCCCCTTAGTGAATCTGCAGTCCTGGGGCATTTTCTTAGCTATGTATTCCAAGCAGTTTGTGTCTAAAAGGATGAGTGCTAGTTACCATCACTGAGGCCACTATGATTGCAAGTGGGATTTCTACACTCCCACAAGGAGTTTAAATGTTTACTCTGTCTGATTTCAAGCGAAGCCCAGGATTTAACTTCTTTAGACAGTTCTGAAAATTCTGTCCTGCTTAATTAATGTCTGCTCAGTGCTCATTAAAAATGTGTATAAATGTGAAGAATTCTTGCTGTTCATAAAAAATCTATTCTGAAAGTTGAAAGGAATTTATGAGAACCAAATCGCAAAGATTTATGAAGAATTGATCAGATGCTTGGATGTGAATCATATTTTGCAAACAGTTGACACACTGAAATAGAAATAGAAATCACAAAATATGCACCTGAGACAAATAGTTCAAGTAGCAACAGTTGGACTCAAAAGTTGGACCCAAAAGTACTGAATGTTTAGCTGATATGGATGGGAAAAGTTGTCATTTGGACCTAATGAAATTCAGTTTAAGATTATGTCAAAAAGTTCACATAAAAAATATGAATTCCTAATTTCCTCATCAGGACTAAGCAATGGTTTAAGATTTAAGATTTTTTTCCTCATATGTGACATTTCACCCTAATTTCCCAAGTGTTTTAGTGGAAGGATATGAGTGCTCGGCATTGTTGAAAAATCAAGTCACCTTTAAAAAGCTATGGGATAGAATTCAAAAAGATCTCAGGATGAAGATGTGAAAACATATAGAGGGTGGAGGCATACACAGGGTGGAAGCAAGGGAAGGATACAGAAACATTATCCAGTCATCCAGGGACAAACTTAGGCAGGCTAAAGCCCATCTGCTTGTAGTTAGGGATGTCAAAGAAGGCCTCCTAGGAATGCATAGCTGGCAAAAGGGAGAATAAGAAAACTGTATCTCCATTGCTCAAGAAGAGGAGGGACCTGTTAAACAGAACATGGCTGAATACTTTCTTTGTCTTGGGTTTTAAAAGCAATGGCACACTTCAGGAGTTTCAGGTCCCAAAGGCCAGACATAAAAGATAGAGTGAGGAAATTGCTCAGTGGAAAACAATATGGTTACAGAATGCTTAAGCAACTTGGACATACATAGACCCTAATAGGATGTACCCATGAGTGTTGAGAGAGATGTCAGGTGTCACTGCAAAGTCACTCTCAACAACCTTTGATCAATCATGATGACTTAGAGAAATGTTTGAAGTCTAGAGAAAACTAAATATCACTCTAATCTTCAAAAAAGGCAAGAAGAAGGACCCAGAGAACTACAGGATAATCAACATCACCTCTACCCTTGGGAACATAGATGGCTGGAAAACCATGTCCATGCAAAAGAGGAAAAAGAAAATCATCAGGAATAATCAGCATTCATTCATCAAGGGGAAGTCATGCTTGACCAACTTGATAAACTTTGTGATAAAATGTCTGGCCTGGTAGATGAAGGAAGGGCAGTGGGCATTGTCTACCTGGACTTCAGTAAGGCCTCTAAGACTGCCTCCCTTAAGATCCTCACAGACAAGGTGTTCATGAATGGGCTGGTGAAGCAGATGCTGAGGTGGACTAAAAACTGCCTGAAAACCACCCAGAGAGCAGTGATGAGTAGCACAGTCTAGTTGGAGGCCAGGAGCTAGCACTGTACACCAGGAGTCCAAACTGACTCTCTTCCTCAGGTTTGTTGATGACAAAAAACTGAGAGGAGTGGGCTTCCAGAGGGACCACAAGAGGCTGGAGGAATGGGCTGACAGGACCCTCATGAATTACAACAAGGAGAAGTGAAATGTTTTGCACCTGGGGAGGAACAATCCCAGTCACCTATGTGTGCTAGAGATCACCCATCTGGAAAAGTTCGTCCTGGTGGACATCAAGTCCAACATGAGCCAGCAGCAGGTCCTTACCACAAAGAAGGTAAATAGAATCCTGGGGTTCTTTAGGTGAAGTATTGCCAAGTGATTTAAGGAGGTGATCCTCCCTCTCTGTTCAGCACTGCTGAGGCCACCATATCTGTGGTGTTTCCTGGTACAAAAGAGACTAGAACATACTAGAGACATTCTAGTGCAGAGCCATAAAAATGATTGAGGGACTAGAACAACCTTCCTATGAGAAAAGGTTGAGAGAGCTGAGACCATTCAGCCTAAAGAAGGGGAGACAATTCCAGTGTTTATTATTTTGTCCTTATTTATTTCATTATTTATTTATTTAAGTTCAAAAGATTTTTTTAAAAAAACATAATGGATTTAACCATTGTTTTGCATTGTTGTTTTGGGGAGTTTAACCTGCTTGCTTATCAGGGTCATTTTTAGCTATATGTTGTAAATCTGAATCTAGGTAAGAAGTCCACATTTACTCTTAGTTTTGGAATACTCAACTCTTTCTGAAAACCTTAAGAAAGAAAAATATCAGCTAAGAGACCCCTTTTGAAATGACAGAACAATATTTAATTAGGATTATTCCTGCTGTTAAATGTCAGTATTATTTTATTAAAGTCCAACTGGAAGTAGATTTTTACAGCTGTAAGCAAGCTATCTCTTCAATTGTGAAGTTTGGGAGAGCTAGCTGTTGGTGTTCAGCACCTCATCTATTAACAAGAGACTTTAAATTACGTACTCAGTGGAGCAGTAATCATTACAGCACACTTGAGATGCACAATAGAGATTTAATTTCACTGAAACAGTTCCTAATGTAATTATGTGTGGTGCAGATTATTTGAGTTAGAATTTTGGGCAGGCCAAAAAAGGTATATGGAAAAAAAAGTGGTACTGTCTAAAAAAGAATCATTCAGATCCATTTCAAAAATTAAAATTACATATAATATGTGAGTTGGGCAGCCTGATTTTTTTTTTTTTCAACACATAATATATTTAACCTTTATGTTTGTTCATACTGTCTGTATAATGAAATGTCTTTTTCTCCTGAGATTTGAACACTGCTGCATAATACCCCAGGGAGTTCTCCAAGGTTATTAGATCCATTGCTTAGCTGCAAATACTAGAGGCTACACTAACTCTCTCCTCTGTTTGGAAAGCTGCTATAATATTTCTGGTCTTGAGCAATGAATAATATGATTAGTACCTTAGGGAATGCAAACAAAAACATTAGCAAAGTACGTTTTCCAATATTTAAGGAGGAAGCCAATCCTCAAAACAAAAGTTGCATGTTCTTGAACATTGTCTAATAACATTAACCTGAAATCACTTGATTTAATTGCCCTGTTAAGCAGTTTATTGCATTACTTATGCGATAATAGAATGAGTTCAAAGTGGGTTCATTGCATTATCTTATAAACAATGTACCACATCATTAAACAAGATGATAGAAATCAATGTATTTTATACGAAACAATTATGAAGGCTCATGTAAAGTCTCTAATGTGAAAGACCTCACTGTGACAAGGGAAAAAAGGGTCTTTGTGAGGATAAAAAGACAAAGCAATGTCAAACTATAATTCCCCAGAATCAGATTAGAAGCATAATTCTCCAAAATTGTTAGTTTCCCTGCAGCCTTATACACTGCCCTAAGCCTTCACTCAGAACTATACAGAAATCTCTTCTATGGTTCACAGATAATGATTTCTAACAGGTATCTTGTCAGTTCTGTTCTTAGCACAGATGTATGACAATCTTCCAAGCATCTAGCTTGCAAACTTGTGATGATCTATTTTGACTTGTGTGTCCAGAGGGAATGCAAATAGAAATGTTTAGAAGAGCCCAAAGAGAGAGGACAGTGGATCCAATCTATTCTGAAAGAAGTAATTTCATGTTGTCTGAGGGAACTGACAGTGCAGAGAGAAATACTGGCTCAATATCACCTCAGTGACCCTCTGCCTAGTGTATCTGCCCTTGTTTGTCATGACATCTTTACACTTGTTTTGCTACAGCCCCTGGAATTTATAGATATGGATATGAATGAGGGGTCCAATTCTGTTCCACATCCCTTCAGAAATGAGAACAGAACAACATACTGGAATACCCTTCCAGGGAGCAGAGCCAAAGTGAGAGGGGCTCAGTGATCCTAAATGATCTGCAAAAGGATTTTGTTGCTGAGCTCCAGAGTCTAAAGGTGACGGGGGAGAGACTCCAGAAGATGTCAGAACTCCTGGCCAAATTCCATTCCTACATCAGGAACATTTCGTTCTCCATCTTTCAATAGCTGCTGCAATGATGCCCATCTCACCCACACAGAGTGCACAGGCTTTTCTGTCTGTGCTTGAAGGGGTTTCAAGTGATCTGACCAATTTTTCAGAACGGGTAACTAGTGGAGAAGGCATTAACCTCATATATCTGCCACTTTCCTGGTTTACAATGCAACTGAGCAACTGCAGTGAAAGAGCTTTATTTTTATTCAGGAAAAGGTGAGGTTTTGGCTGCAAAATATAGTAGCAGGGTGTCACAGTGACTTGGCTTACAGCTAAAACATAAATTAAGTTCCTCTTAGTAACCTATATCCTTATTCTCTTAGAATTTTTGGACACATTTCAATAAATTAAAATAAATTTCCCTCTAATACAAGGATGCATTTTTTGTCAAAATTTTTAAGATGGGAGGAAGAAGTTCCAATCAAAAAGATTTGGCCAGAAATATTGCCAGGGGCCTTTGTCTGAAGGTTCAGTATGGTATCAGAAAAAAAATATCTCTACATCATAGATGCTTTCCAGAAAAGATGATCTCATGTGTTGAGAGCTGCACTGTCTTGTTCACCAAAACCATAAATGTTTATGAGAATGTTCAGTGTGGGGAAACTGATTGTTTTCACATACAGTACCAGGACCATCAGATACAGCTTTTATTTACTACTTTAATAACATAACTCTAAACAAAATGTCCTGATCTCTTGTGACTAATCTACCTTGCTTTCTATCTCCCTCTGAGATTCATCCTCTGACCAGATTTACAGTTTTAGTTAGCCTCAACTTCAAGCATCATCTATCCTGATCCTGCAGTGCAGGTAAATGGGATCTCTTCCCTTCCCTTGCAATGGAAACACTCCCTGACCTATCTATGTGATCCTGATGGGGTTCAAATTGAGCCATGCCACTACTTGGAAATTGGCAGTACAACAGATATAAATGATACTGGTATTATTCTTCTTCACTGAAAGGGTTTTCAAACACTGGAACAAGCTGCAGAGAGAAGCAGTTGAGTCACCATCCCTGGATGTATTTAAGAGCTGTGTGGATGTGGCACTTAAGAAAATGTTTAATGGTCGACTTGGTTGTGTTAGGTTGTGTTAGCTGAGTTGATGATTATAAAAGTTTTTCCAGTGTAGAGGATCCTGTGATTCTTTTTTCTTATAAATGGAAAGAATTTCAAGGTCAGAAGATTAATGTTTTGGGTCTATACCATGGCCTGAAGAATTAAGCATCAGGAAAAATGTGTACTTTGCATAAAACATACACGTATAGGTGTTCCATAGGCACTTTGCAAATCAAATATTTCTGAGATTGTTCATATTCTCTGGGTCTGTGATACATGCAGGACTCAGGTATAGCAGGCACTCTATTACAGGATAGACCATGGTGTTTTTTCAGATTTATTCATACTGGAAATCCTGATATAAACTCTGAACAGATACTATTCTGGTAATTAAAATTCTTGTAATTTTAAGAGAGTCAACGTTAATGTGGTCACTGTAGAGGCAGAAATTTACTGCTTCCAGTTCTATAACTTTCCCTTTAGAAAGAATCCTTTTGTGAATGAGAAGCCTTTACCTCCTTGTCTTTACCCTTTCCCCCCCCCAACAAATAACTATGTCTTCATCAAGTCACTGAAACAAGGAGCCCCTGACATACTTGCTTTTGAAAGAGTTTGCAGCTTTAGGTTTAGTTGAAAACCTCTCTTGGAGGTTTTCAACTAAAGGTATCACCTTCTATGTAGGTGATATTAAATTGATAGGGTACTCCCTTTACCAGTCTGTACAGATACTTAAATCCTCTGTATTTATATCTCTACAACTCAAAGAAAAATGGACTATTTTTGTACTGTATTTTACAATTTATTTAGAATCAGATAGTAGTTGCTTGAAAAAATTTAACATTAGTCTTAGTTAGTTTCTTTGAAATCAGTTATTTGACTTCAACTTTGCCAATTGGGAATACTCAGGAAAAGCCTGACATGCTCCCAAAATTATAGTAGCAGCAGGCTAAAACATAACAGCCATATGAACCTGAGCAATCCACATTGCCTTTAAAATTGCTCTTCTCTTCTGCCGTCTGGAAGAAAATAATCAGAGAAATTCAATATTTCCCCTTTTTATTGATTTTTTTTGTTTTAGAATACAATTTTATTACTTCAATTAGGTTTCAGTTGTCTGATTTTAGCCCTCATACTTGGCAGGATACATTAAATAAGGTTTCCAGCATATATAGGCCAATAAAATAATATGGTTGTTAGGATATCTAAAAGTTAAACAACTTTAAATAGACAAAATTGGCATCAGATTCTACTGTTCAATTTTCATGCAAAACTACTGAAGGATTTCAGATCAACTTTTCATGAGATCAGATTATTCAGTCCTTTCATACTGGGTTAAGCACATTTTCTAGCTGTATCTCGTCTCAGACAGTGGTCAGCAATGGATGCTTATGAGAACAGTATAAGGATGATAAGTCATTAAATTGAAATGCTGAAGCTATCTTATCAATGTGTCATTAAATAAATCTATGGAGCTGCTCCTGAGCTGTTTTGTGTGCAGCTTGGAACAATGATATAAAGTAATAAGTGATTTCATCTTGCCACAACCGAGTTGCAGTGCTCCAGAGGAGCTCAGTGCAAGCACCTCTCAAGTATGCTGCAGCTCCAGGAGGGCAGGGCAGCAAACACCTGAGCCCCCCATACCTGACTTTTCAGTACCTAAACCTGGGCAAACGTGTTGGGATGCTCCCCTGACAGATGCCCTGCCAGCTCCTGGGAGCCACAGCCACCCTGTGCTGGGAACTACAGATGGAGCTGCAATCCATCAGTTTAAGCTTTTATCAGCGCAATATTCCTGCTTAGTTTTATAATCATATACTCATCTAAAGGGAATATTGGCTTAAGGTCCACCTGAAAACACTGAGGACTGAATGACACAGTTTATCTTTAGAACAGATAGATTTGTATTGGCCCCAGGGAGGCCGAGGCAAAGGGAAAAACTAATTGGAGTAAGATAGTGCTGGTAATTTTCTCATCATTCTTTGTGAGCAGGAATGAAATTATACAACATGTGCTAAAATCCAAAGAATATTTTTTTCTGAAGAACATTTTTCATTCGAACTCCACCTTTGCAAATTTTACTAGAGATAAATTTACTACATTTTTATAATTTGCGCCAGCTAGAAAAATGAGAACCCCTTACAAGCCTTAATGAATTTAGCTTTTAGCATTTCAACATAAAGAGGAGAATGACAGAAGAAAATTAGCATAGTTACATAAATGAAGCACATTGGTGAATGGTGCACTTAGCATTTTAACAGGTAGCAGAGGTGAAAAATGGCATTTTTCAGCATTTATAGTACAGATAGCCTGGATTTTATGGACAAAATAAAAAAAAAAAAAAAAACAACTATAAAAGCTGAGATCATCTCAAGGGCACCAAATAGAGAAATCTCTCTTCTGGTGTGTGCTAGATGGAATATTAGAAAAACTGTGCCCAAAATCCAAACAGCAGTTTGGAAAATTGCTTGCTATCTGAAAAAAAAAAAAAAAAATATATATATATATATAATCTTATCACTTGAAGAGTAAAACTCAGCCTTCCACAGAACAGTCAGTTGCTTTATCCAGTTCAGTGGCTTATGAAAAACTGATACATAAGCTTCATAATAGACTTAATATTTTGAGGCTGCCTGATCTCACATGGTTTGTGCAGAAAGACATCAGAGTAGAGGCTTATAGTGCCCAACACTACTCTCATTCACAAAGCCCAAATGAAAAGGATTTGCATGGAAGCAGTAAGCAGGTTAAGAGCAAGGATGAATCTTTTAACTTTGCAAATGGGGAATGAGGCACTTTGCATTTTCTACCTGTAATCTATGAACTACTCCACAACAGCCTTGCTAATACAAGCATGTATCCTGAGAGAGTATGGGTCCAACTCACTCTAGCATTATGAGCAACAAATTCTTGTGGGTACAACATATTTCCCATATTCCCTAACCCAGATGGGCTGCTCAAATGTTGTATTATTTCTGTATTTCCTTCCAGCTCCCCCTGGTCACACAGAGAGCTGCAGGAGCTGGGTAACAGACGTTGAGAATGCCAGCTGTGAAACGAAGGATAGAGAACAGGAATTACTTCATTCTATCTGTTTCCCCTATCTTTTTTTTCCCTTTTTTTTTTTTTTTTTTTTTTTTTAAGTGATTGCTTTCAGACTGACTGTAACGTGAAGAGTGAGATACTTGACCACTCACAAGCTTTTACATGAAGAATGTTTACATATGCATAAAGATATATGAATATACACAAAGATTTGCATGGGAATGCAGTTAAACACGTGTGCAAATCCATGTATTCATTCACATAGAAAACCACCTAAAAGGGAGATGGGAAATAACAGTCTCATTCCACTGAACCAGACTCTCCAGTAACAGAAAGTTACTGACACAGATATAAACACATATGGGTGGGCTCTGCTCAGTGTTCAGGTCTTTATAAAGTCCCTGTCTGGGGGACTGCCTAATTCGTGCACATAAAACAAAGAATTAGTATAGACAAGCACCAAATCCATCATATGTCCAGGTTGTTATAACACTTTTCTAGCCTTTTGGTACCATAGATCCAGAACCTCTGGATGAAAGCAAAGTTTTGTGTGAGAAAAGGACAGTTCTCCTGCATATTCACTCCAGGCTTATCCCATGAGCATTTGAAAGGCTGCTTAGTTTTATCAGCAGTAACTGGTGCAGCTGTATAAACCTGCACTAGAAAGTTTCTTATTAGACCACAACAGCCCCAGTTCTAAATGATCTCTACTTCCTCAGGAAGTGCATTTGAACCTAACATACTTGAAAATTTACTTCAAATGAGAAAAAAAGATGTTTCTATGGTAAAACAATAGTGCAAGCAGAGACCATATCTTCATACTTTTACACACGCTGGAAAAGTTAGGGCTGGATTCCGTTAGATGATCAACTGGGAGCTGATGCAGCCTAATATTTCTTATCAGTTTGGATCCCTTGGCTCATCAGACATCTGCTCCCTGGAGCTTCACGTAGAGAGTTAGCAGATTCAGACAGACAGGATACACTGGAAAATTACCTCTTAATTCCCAGAAAATGGAAATCCTGTGAATATTTCCTTTCAGGAAAGATTTGTTCCCGATTTTCAGAAGTTCATTTTATTTCTTGAAAACTCGCCATGTGACCCAAGTACTAAATAATTTTTCAGGAAGAAAATTTCATTTTCCAGTCATCTTTACTCCTTTGCCAGGCCCTAGAGTTTCTATGTGACATCAAAACCAAAAGAATCCCAGGAGACTGGAAAGTTTGAAAAGTCTTGGTGACCTGTTCTAGGGGAAAAGTCTGGTGGGGACAAATTCAAATTCAGAGTGCTTCCCATTTCTACTCACATTTCTGTGAACCTCAGGGGATCTTGAAACATATGGAATTTCTTCAAGAACATTTTTCAATTCTTGCTCATTGCTATTCTGCTCACTATAATATAAAAATGACATGCCACTTTCTTCAATTGGTGAGAACAGCACTGCAGGTATCAGTATGACTAGATCTTAGTCTATAACACAGAAAAAAGACATCTTTTCTTAGAGAAAATGAATGCACAAACATGGGTTTGGGCAAGAAATTATGCACAAGTATTTTTTTTGTGAAATAGAAAAGGACAGATTAGAGTTGGGAAGAGGGGCAGAAATTTGTGAGGCAAGCCATCACACTAATGACTTTGGACTGTAGCTTGTCTCCATGGGGACAGAAAAGATCCGCCCATCCTGCCCATGTGGAATTCTCTGATATATCCAAGTTACTTTTGGGAACCCCCTCCAAAATCCTTTATCACTATGCCCAGCTCATAAGCTTTTGCGTATTTATAAATTTGTGCATGTTTGGTTTTTCTTGGTTTAGCTGTTTACACTCTTAAAATAAATGCAGAGCTCTTTCCAAATGGCTGCAAGGCACTTAGAGGAAACCTGTACTGGGGCACAGGCCCACAGGACAACAGCACTTTAAATTACATATCAACAGCTAACGTGGGTTAGGATGTGCTCTGTTTGAGCTGGGAGCCTGTAGTAGCTGTAAAAGTGAACCAGATAATACATAAATAACTACTTTAACATTCCTTCGAATCTCATTTGTTTGGAATCAGTTCAGGATGTTTAAAAAAATAAACTCTTGGAGTCAGAGGGCTGTGCTGACAGCAGGTCCATGGGAAATGCTGATTAGGATGGAAAATGGCTCAGAACTAACCTGAGTTTTCAGTGATTTCATATTCAGGGCAAGCTGAGCAGAATTGGCTGCCACAAATGATTAGAACCATTCCTAACAACAGATAGGCTGAGATAACTGGATGTGCATATTGCAGTTCCAGTAGTGACTAACTGCTTTGATTTAAGTAATGAGAAAAATGTTTACAGCAGTAAGTTAAAAGCACTACAGTTTTCCTGGGATGCTTGTTATCCAAGCAATATTTTTTAGTCAGTGTCAGAGAAAGTCTGATTTCTTACTATGATGCCATAAAAAAAACAAAAAAAAAAAAAAAAAACCAAAAAACCAAAAAAAAAAAAAAAACCAAAAATAAAAAACCAAAAAAAAATAAAAAAAAAGGTGAAACATTTTTGACCCAGATTAATCATAAAGCAAGGAAGAAAATCCTTAAATTACTTAAAAGAGGTGTTAAATTTAGGTTTTAAGATAAAAGAGAAAGTGAACTGTGCTCATCCTACTGTTAGTCCTTTATCTTTAAAAATCAGCGCAGATTGCACCCTTCCTTTAGCTAGAAAAGCTGCAGCTGCTGCTCTACATTTGATTCAGCCAGCAGTAACCCTGCCCTCAGTAGAGGGCAGGTGATACCCACTCAGCTAGCATCAACAAAATCAGTAGGATGATCATTTGATGTTAACAGAATTTCCTGGAAACCGTACCCTGCAAATCATTAATAGACATGCTCCTTGTTCAGGTCCACACAACTGTAGGACTGATTTTCAACAGAACATGTCCAGATGAACCTACTTGCTAAATGTGACTTTCTTTCGTCTTTCCTTCTTTTTTTTTCTTCTTCAATGTTGTAAAAATAATTTGAGAAAAAGAGGTTAAGAGGTAACTTGACCACATTTAAAAATATCTACACAGGGAGACAACTTCTAACAGTGCAAGGCTCTTTAATCTGCCAGACAAATAGATAGTACAGTGTGGTGACTTAAAGTTGAAGCTCAACAGAATTAAATTAGAAATGCACTGTACCAGTTTAGTGACAGAGGTCAGGACAACATGCCTAGAATGTATTTTCCATCACTTGAAACCTCTGACCCAAGTAAAGCATTACAGTCTTTCTAGGACATATATTTCAGGTCAAGCAGAAATTGCCCGGATTATTAGAGGAATTAGTGGATATAATTCCATTACATGTGTTGGGGAAAAGATTCATGCAGACACTTAGATTGGACTCAAAAGCAGTGCTTCTGTTGTGAGGCAGGTGAATCTGCCGTCTGCTCTGTCCTTATGAGACCCCACCTGGATACTGCATCCAGCTCTGGGGTCACCAGCACAGGAAGGACATGGTCTTGTTGGAGTGAGTTCAGAGGAGGGGCACCAAGATGTCTGGATGGATGGAGCACCTCTCTATTGAGGAAAGGCTGAGAGAATTGGGATTGTTCTTCCTGGAAAGAAAAGTCTTCTTTCTTTCATGGTAACCTAATTTTGTGGCCTTCCAATACGTGAAGGAAGCCTACAAGAAAGATAAACTTTTTGCAACAGCATGTACTGACAGGTCAAGGGAGAAGGGCTTCAAAATGAAGGAGATTTAGATTTGATGTTAGGATAAAATGCTTTACTGTGAGGGTGGTGAGGCAATGGAACCAGTTTCCCCGAGAAGCTGTGCATGCCCCATCCCTGAAAGTGTTTAAGGCCAGGTGAGTGGAGCTCTGAGCAACCCGGTCTAGTGGAAGGTGTCCCTGCCCATGGCAGGGGCTTAGAACTCAAGGTTTTTAAGGACTTTAAGTTCCCTTCCAATCCAAAGCATTCTATGATCCTCTCTACCTATGAAGCAAGAAATTTAGAAAGTTTCCAAAGACCTGAGAAGACAAAGGAAAGCTTTCAAAGACAAAGAAGTATTTGTGTTATCTAAAAGTTTGGATATGAGTTTTAATATCCTCTAAAAATTACATTTCTGGGCTAAGAGGGGTGCTGTAGAGTATCTTAATTTGATTTCCTTCAAAATATTAATCATATTCTCCTAAAATCATATGTTATGTTGGACAGAATCACAGGTATTTCCATCTTCAGTAGACCCTTTAGTCTTTCTTTATAAATCAGTGTAAAGAAATAGCTATTATGAGCGCACTTTTCACCTACTTTTAGCACCTCTGTGTGAAACAGAAAAGACTGTATACTACATGTTCTTCTGTATTCCCAGTGATTATATGATTATAGAAGGACAAGTAGATTTAGATGTCTAAATTCAAATGATGAGTTTCAGTCTTACAGTACAAAATATATAGACGTTGGAGTTTAGATTCATTTTGGTTTCCACAAAGGGAATCAGGTCTCTCCTCATTTAATTTAATTCACCTTTACTCTCTGTTTCAGAGGTTTGGTCTTGTTGAGAGTCAGAGGAGAAAAGAAGATGCAAATTCTCCTAAGCTTACTTAAATTTTCTGACAACATCAGCTGCAAAATCCAAGAACACTGTTGCAAAAAAGGTTATTTGAGCATGAATGAAGATACTAACAGATATTTTAGGATAGTTATATGTGTGCTCCGGGCCTAGTACAAAGTCCCACAAAGCCAAAGGGAAATTTCACATTTTTTTAACATCTCCTGAAATTATTGGAAAACAAACAAAAAAAAAAGGGATAATCAGTATGCTATAAATGAATCAGAGATAAATTAAGATTCTTGAAATTTTTTAATGTTCTAAACTGGATAGATTTCATTGTTCAATTCCTTAATTTTCTTTTTCCAGTTCCTGCCCATTAAAAAAACCTGAAGAAACAGTAACTGATTGTTTAGAAAGAGTAAGGAAATTCTGGAGTTCTTCTGGCTTATTGGATTGTTTTGCTAAAAAGGAAAAACGGGCCATAGCGTAGTAACCTAGTTACAATTCTTATTTATGGAAGCCTCTGTTCCAGTCAAATTAGCTTGTCAGTAAGGTAAAGAGACAGTGTGCACAATTTCAAGATGCTATATGTAGAAAATAAATGTAGGAAAAGCAGAGTGATAAGCTCTTTCTTTGTGTAAAAGAGTAGATAAAAGTCTCACTAGTTGTGGCTTTATAATGAAAATTCACGTAAGCATTCAGTTTAAGTTTCAAATGGACATACAGCCTTGTCACCATTTTTTGTCTTTGACCATTTAATTTTGCTATTTAATGCACTTTTAGCATAACATTCCTGCAGTAATTTATACTCATCACTGATGGTCTGCTCTGAGGCATCAGTCCTGATGGATTAATGTTTAATTAATTAATATTTAGAAACATTGCCTGAAGCTCAGACTTGGGTGCAAGCTGGTAGGTGGCAAAAGTTTTGCCCAGCAGGTTCTCTGGAGCAGATCCTTCCTCCCTCTTCCTCAGTTGAACTTGCATGCTGGCGACCTGCAAGATCCATAGTCAGATTCCCAACCATTCCCTTCTCTCTTGTAGTTCTCATTCTATAGAAGGGTAGAAATCAATTCTCTTCCTTTCTAGCAATACTAGTAGTCCTTGTATGGGCTGAAGTGGAAAATCCTTATTGGGCAAAATTGATTAGAAATGATCAAGCACCCCACTGCATAAAGGTTGTGCTTACCAGTAAGCCATTCAAAGGGACAGCCAGAGATCATTGAGAAAAAGCAATTCCATAAAGATTTCTAATTGTATTCTGTAAATATGCAAAACCTTGTAATATGGAGGTGCTTAGATGTTCTAAGATATTTCTGAATTGGAATAATAATTCTAAATTGAGAAAAACTAAAGCAGGACCATTTATATGTCTTTTGGATTACACAGATTGATACCTCCCAATGATCCTGGACCTTGAATGCCAGCAGGGAAATCAGAGATGGCAAAGAGCAGAAATTTCTTTCCAGCTGACCTGCATGAAAATGGGAAAAAAATAGTTTGGGGTTCATGCAGATCACATGTATGGTTCGGATTTGCTTTCTTATAGAAACATTTTTAAAAAGAAAAGTTATTTATCCTTCCTTCATATGTCATTCATTGAACTCCACACTGCCTATAAATAATGTTGAAAGGTGCATCTTCAGCAGAATCTCCTTCTCATGCAAGCTAACCTTGCAAACAAGAGCACATTTATTCATGGAGGCAAGGAACAGCTGGGGTTGGAAGAGACCTTAATAATCATTTTATTGCAATCTCCCTGCCATGGGTAAGAATGCCACCCAATAGATCAGGTTGTTCAGAGGCCCATCCATCATGATCTTGAACACTTCCAGGGATGGAGCATCTAAAACTTCTCTGAATAACCTGTTCCAGTGCCTCACTACCCTCACAGTAAAGAATTTAATCCTAGCATCTTATCTAAATCTCTACTCTTTTAGAGTAAAACTGTCCTGTCACTATCTGCTCATTTAAAAAGTTGTGCTACCTCTTTTTTATAAGGCTGCTTTAAGTACTGTAAGGTCTCAATGAGCTCTGTTCAGACCCTTCTCTCCCCCTGTCCTAACAACCCCAAGGGTCTCAGCCAGTCTTCATAAGAAAGGTGCTTCATCCCTCTGATCATCTGGACACACCTCTAGAGGTCCATATTGTCCTTGTGTTGGGACCCCAGAGCTGGACACAGCCCTGCAGGTGGTGTCTCATGAGAGCAGAGCAGAGGGGCAGAATCCCTTCCCTCACCCTGCTGGTCACTCTGGTTTGGATGCAGCCCAGGATGAGGTTGGCTGGCTGGCCTGTAAGCACACACCGTTGGCTTATGTTCAGCTTTTCATCCATGAGAACCCCCCAAGTTATTTTCCACAGGGCTTTCAATGTCTTCTCCCACTCTTTACTCATATCTCAGATTGCCCTGACCCAAGTGTAGAACCTTCTAGCTGGCCTTGTTTAACGTTTTGAGGTTCTCGAGGACCCATTTCTTGAGCTTTTTCCTGGATGGCATTTCCTTATTTTATTTTTTTTTTTTTCTTATTAACTTCATGATTACATTGTCAAAGAACTGCTCTTTACATCCTTGTGCATCTCCTGAAGCCAAAGCAGTAAAATATTGTTTTTCTGCTTATGGAAATTGGGGCAGAATTTAGATTGTCCAGAATGCTCTACAAGGAGAAACCAACGATACCATTAGACTGCAAAAAGTACAGTCACTAACATGGGCTAGACACAGGGCATTTTACCTGTGAAGGTGCAGGTGCTGAACAAGTACAGCAGCTATACCAAGATGCATATTCCTTGTGAAAAAGGAGTGGAGAGCTAGGAGATCTGTGGGCACTTCCAATATCAGTGCTCAGTGAAACACAGATTTCTATGCACCTGATATCAAAATGATGACACATTTTCCTGTCTGAGATGAAGGCTTTATCCTGTCTTTTGCACAAGAGGTATGCAAGAGATTGTTCTTAGCTAAGTGAGACTAATCTCTTCCCAGCTTCTGCTGAGGTTGATGGAGAGAGCAATTTAGAGCAGGCATCTAAATCAACGTGTTAGTAATAGTCTCTGGAGGATCCCATTTCATTCCATTGACTATAGTGGGAGATTAAGAAGATGTGAGGCTGGATTTAGCATTTGTGTCGCCTCTCTCCAGCTTGAAAACAGTGACTGAAAACTTCATTCAGCATCCTAAGATTCTTGCATTAATTAAGTATTTCTGGCCTTCTTTGTGACACTTAGAGAACATATTTAATATTGGTCCCTATTCATAAGCATCTGCATACACTTTCCAGTTGCAGCCCTTCTCTTGCCTCCACTGGGAGAGTAGATGACTTGAATTATTCACCACTGTTTTGATAGTAAACTCCATCATAGATTTTATAGCTTAATTAGGCACATAATATTTTGATTTAAATATGGCCCATTTATCTGCATTTATTTCATGTGGGACTCATCTCACCTAATTTTAATTATAAAAGTGTTTGCAACCTAGTCAAAGGGATTCTCTGCAAAGTTGAGGGAGAAGATCAAGCATCTCCAGAGTGTAACAAATGAAGTTTTGAAATAGATGAGTGCTTGTAGTACATGGGATGAATTGCCTTTGGGAGGTTTTGAAGATTAGATAAATATTTATTACACATCTTTGAAGCATTTGTCTTAAGAAGACCTAGTTCCATTCCTGGAATTTTGGAATCCACTTGGATATGTTATAAAGCAACATAATGAGCAGTAATAATTTATCAGGCTGCAGTGGATACCTTATAATTAAACAAGGGGAGTTTTGTATCTATCTGTGCTACTGTTTTGTGGTTCCTGCTGTGTGTTCTGCAGCAGTGTTTTGCCCTAATTCTTTTTGCCTGTATTTGGAAAAGCTTTATGTACTCCATTTCTGCCTTATTATTAGGAAAGTACTTCAGGTTATAAATAAAGCATTCACAGAAATTGTAAGATTTAAACACTGAGGTTCTTTTGCAAGTATTTCTATCACAAACAACAGTTTCAGTTCAATCAAGGCATCTTTTTCTTTGGGGAAACTGTTTCAAGTCAATCACAGCCCTGTGAATAGGAAGGTAATTGGAACAGATGCCTTTTTTTTTTTTTTTTTTTTTTTTTTTAATAATGCATTTTGGCAGTAGAAGAAGTATTTGTATTCTAGTTAAAAATGTAAAATGAAAGGGGGGATAACAGAGTGGGAGAGAAACAAGTGTAGGGGGAGTGGAAAATAGCCCAGAATAGCTATAAAAATATTGAGGAGGTTTTTGGAAATAAAAGTTGCTTCTGCATGGAACACAAAGTAAAGAAAAAAAACAAACCAAAATCATAGCAAAACAATCAAATACGTAGGTTTTTATTGTGATAATATAATCAACTTCCTATATGAGCTATTTCAAGATCAATGCAGGTACAAAGACCTCATTCATTGAAGTTGTGCTGCATTACAGCAAAAAGGAAATAACAAAAAGGAAGAGTATTTCATATGCTGGTTTGTAGCCTGAAGCCCCCTCAGTCTGCATTGCAAAACAGCCCAAAAAATGTGTTCATAAACTTCTTTTTGAAACACCTGCTTCCAACAGAAGGCATATGGATCCTTGAAAATTCAGATATTACCTGGAAGAATAGATCCAAAGGCATGCTTTATCTATCAAAAAGTTATACAAAGCCAATTTGATCTACAATTTGCTTTCCCAACAATGAGATAGGAACAGAGTGAGGCAAAAATACAACCCTGATTATTCCTTAGAATTTTACAGTTTAAAGTGTCTTCGTATGGCAACAAAAACTCTTAACACGTATAAACAGGGGTTTTCACATAATCCCATTTCTTTTTCATTTTGACACAATTGTTTCCTGGAAGCAAAATAATCTGTTGGCATCTGGCATTGAAGGAGCTAGAGTTTTTGCTGTTATTTTCTGTTGCTTTTTGTTTTGTTAAACACAGAACAAGTTTAATAAAACCTGTTTCAGTTATAGAATTGCCTGCTGGTATAAATATGAAAAAAAATTATGGCAGCAGTTTGAAGCCTCATTAAAAATTAAAATCTGATATCATCTACAAAATCATTTTGACTGCTGCTTAGGCAAGATAGCAGATGACTGCATATTGCTTTAAAAAAGGAAAGGTCTTGGCCTTTAATGGTAACATCTATGGAAGAGCTAAAGAACTCTTCATCTAGAAACACAACTTATTTTTTCACCTTTTCCTCTGTTATATATCTTTGGGGAATATTATGAAAGAAGAATAAATTTAAGATGCTCTAAAAATATTCTGCTGCAATTAGCAAGCAATATATGATGCTATATGATATAAAAATGCCAAAGATAACATTTTTACACTGCATTATTCTAACTCCTGCCCTCTGCAGGTTTCTACAAGGAGGAAAAAGAAAAATGTCCCAGTTTTTAATTAAAAGTACTTTTAAGAGATAAGATAAAGGTATTAAACATTTATGCCCTAGGTACATCAGTATTGATTTCCTTTCTAGGTTACTGCATACAGAACTGGTACACACTCAGTAGTTATTCTCAAAGACCTTGGTGCCTTGCAGATAGCAGGAGCCTCAGCATAAAACTTTCAAAGCTCCCAGTTGTGTTTTGAGTGGCCCCATACCATGTTAAACAGAAGAAGAGTTTTTGCTGAGGTAGATGAAGCTCTCCTCTCAGTGTACAGCAACAGTAAGGAGCGCAGTGGAGAAATCAAATCTTGCAGTCAAGATCTGTTTATACGAGGTACAAGGATTCAGACACATCATGTGTAACTGAAAAAAATTAAAAAATAGAGCTGATCTTTCTGTATGAGTGCCTGAAGGATATCTGAACACAGTAGGAATACAAAGATCAACGTATAGGGCTCAGAGCTACTTTACATGTTCACCAACTGTAAAATCTGCAATTAACCGTCAGAACTTGTTTCAGCAGTTTGACTTACCTTGAACAAAGTGTTCAGGGAATAAATTTTTTGAGATGAGTTTCCATTGCCTTTTCAGGGAAGACTTCAACGTCTTCTCTTCTGCCCTTAAGAAAGAACTGGTAATGCCATGTAGAGACTATAGTTAGTATGGATTTATAGAAAACAAATATAGGCAAGAAAACTTTGATGATATGATTTTTTTTCAGTTACTGGATAAATTATTTTAATTTTGACTCTCACAAAAATGTGAACATTTATGTTAGAAAATGAGATTTGAGATTCTTGTTTTAATTACAGAAATAACATTTTTTTAAAAAAAAGAAGAAAAAAAAAGCAAACAAAGGGTGAACACATTTTAGACAGCACATCCTGTCATATTCTAAACTCAAGAACCTTTCTACTTTGATATGTTCATGGCACAGGACTTTTCTTCAAATTCAGATACATATACACACACACACACACACACATACACACACACACATATTCTGTATATCTTGAGTTTTTTTCAGAATCCAAAAAATTCTCTTCAGAACCCAGAGGGAAATGAGTATATTAGGATGTGAGTAGTCTTATACTATTGTCAATGTCTAAAAGTGACAGATGAGTTGACATGCTCCCTGAAAGTGCCCACCCTGGGCACTTGCTGGCTCAGATTTAGACATCATCATTGTGGTGAGATGGCTTCTGTTCATGGCTTCCAAGAATAATTCAATTTAAATAAACACACAAAAGCCACGCTGTCAAGGAAGTTCACAGAAAGAATTTAAACAATTTCTTTTGCTTTCTCTTTCTTCTTAAGAAAACTCATGGAAACAGGAAGTAATTCTCATCTAGCTCAAACAGGAAAAATAAGATATCACCTATGGAAAGATGAGTGGTGATCACATGCAGACAGCTGAAAGTCTGAGCTCCAAAATTGATGGAATTTGGGACACAGAAGTGGTGGACAAATATTGTTATGTACTTGGTCCTTTGAGTTTCACAGTCCACCTCCTGCCTGGTGACAGAGAGACAGCACCAGTTCTGTGTGTTCTTATGTCAATGTCAGAATTTTACATTTTAAAAGGCAATATTATCATCCCCCTCACACAATAATTCAATCTCTTTCAGATGATGCAAAGACTGCTTTTAGCAAAGTTTTCCTGAGCTTTCCTTAACTTTTCTGAGTGAAGAAGTGCAACATGCACGACACCTCTGAAACAATACTATTTCTTCGAAAATACAGCATTGCTGATTCACTGTTAAATTTTCTTTTAGGCCAGCCTGACTTCTCATTTGCTTTACCAAGTAGCAAAAAATGCATGTTATATTCACTGCATTTCCTTCTTCAGAACAGAGAGTAGAAAACCACAAAACCCATTTCTTTGATGAATTGTGGGTCATTAAATATTAATTGTATTATGCAATAATAGTTTTTTGGTTTTTTTTGATAGGAGTTACATTCCCTTCTAAATGCTCAGGATTTTTGTTATTAAAATTTGAAGTTTGAAGGAAAAGGTCAAAAGCTAAAAGTGGATATTGACTTTCATGCATAACCATGGTGACAACCAATTACCTGAGAAACACTTTAACTCATGGCACTGCTTAGCCTTTTTCTGGCAATGAATAAAAAAGGTCCTGTAATCCCAGTGTCATCTATCACTTTTGGCCTCTAATAAAAGTGATGTTTCCCTTTGGAAAAGAAAACTAGATGGATTATGCTGGGAATAGCTTGTGTCATCATATCAGCTTGCCAAGCTAGTGGTACACAATGGGGATGGCAAATTTCCATGCCACTAATGAGTTTAGGGAACCCTCTGTGTTCTCAACCAGTGGGAGTCACTGGTTCGGATCCATGGGCCAAAAAGAAGTGAGTTAGAAAGAAATATAGTTAATCAGCTCACAAAATAGAATAATAACTAATAATATAATAATAAACTAATAAATAAATAATAAAAGCAGTACTTTTAACAACAATTTCAACAACTCTTGAGTGGACTAGCATCATCTTCTTTTTCAACATGACCTTAACAAGATTCTTAATTTAAAAACTTTAAGACTGCGAGTGCAAGTATTATCAGAGCCAGTTTATTCCAGTTGCTTTAATGTTACACTGATATCTATGAGGTTTAGCAGTGTCCAAAATTTCAAATAATGTATGCTTCAAGTCCAGACAATTGTAATGTAAATATTATTTTTGTCAGCAAAAAAATTTAAAGAATGGATGAGTAAATTTAATTGAATTAACTTGTAAGAATTACAAAGAAAGCAGCATGGTAACAAAGATTCTTTGCATATGTACTTGATAGCTGTAAAAAATTACTTAGTATTTTGATGAAATGCTATGACATTTCATAGACAAGCAAGACCTGGCTTATGTATCTCACATAAAGCATTGGTTTAGGCATGTAAGCCCAGACACTGACAAAACACAATATTTGAGGCAATGTTTGAGAATGCACAAAGTTTCAAAGAAATCAGTAGAACCATTTTTGTGGGTAATGGACTTTTGGGTTATGGAAAATATCAAGCAGAAGAGAAAAAGAGAAAATGGTAGGTCTAAGAAATAAAAAGATAAAAAGTAGCTCAATTTTCTTGCCTTTCAGCAAGAGTTACAGTCAGAGGTACATATTTCATTTCTGGAACTGCAAATCAAACCCAAAAGTTTGGAGCTATTTTGAAAGTTTATTCTAGACTAAACTTTACATTTTATTTATTTTTTTCACTTTGAAGAAAATACTCAACGATAAGTTCTTAAATATGTGAAGATAGCCTAGATTTTGAAAAATTAGACAGGAACAGGATTTATTGTGACATTTTATTCTGAGAATTGCCATTCACGCTGCTTATCCTGTCAAAAATGACAGCAGCAAAGGGTCATCAGCTCAAGGAAGACTGTGATTTATCTTTACATTTATATGGCAGCTCTTATCCCATAGGACTTGCAAGCACTAGGCACAACCACACAAACATGCAGTCCACAGATTTTTACTGCATCATCTTTTGTTGTCAGGATTGTCAGGGAGAAGACAAGACAATATTTTACACAAGCACAGGGAGGAACTCAGAGGAAAATAGATATTTTTGAAAAATAGCAAATACCTCAGTATCCAAAACAGCCCTTTTAGTTACATTTGACTTGGATTTACATATTAATAAACAGTTAAAAGAATAAAATATCTGCATAACTTTCTTGAAAACCCATGCTTATGCCTTGTTTACTCCATTCAACCAGAGAGATTGTATTTGCTTTTTATTTGCTTTGATGTAAGACAAGATAAAAAGAAGGGAAAACTTTTGGGTTCATTCAGACCAGTTCAGCTTTTCATCCAGAACTGCCACTGACTGAATTGGGAGTTTACATCAAAATGTATTTTAGCGTAGTTTAGTGATGAATTATTTAAATTTTGTTTTTCCGTAATGCAGCAGTCAAGAGAGATACTGTAAAAGTCACAAGTCTTTGTAGAGTAAGGACATTATCATCTTATATGCTTATCATACAGCTGCAACTCATGACACCAGCTTTATCTAGGCAGGTGTCAAATGCACCTAAACAACTCCTGGTCTGGGATCTGAGGGAGAAATGTATCATATGCCAACAACCATACATAAACGCCTTTTTTTTTTAAACTGAAACAACTTAGTTGCAAGGCACACAACACAATGAAAACAACTGTGATATGCGAGAAAAGCTCAGTATTTAGATGACCTTCGAATTACCAAACAAAGCTTCAGCCAAGATTTTCTCATCTCTTCACCAGCAGATTGATTGCATGGCCTAACTGCTTCGGAAATTCAGCCCAAACTTCAGAGAACCTTTGGGAAGAAAATGACGAGAAAATATACTACTGTGAGACAAATTAAAACTCCCACTCATCAGCACTGACCACTTAACCAGACACTAGAGAACATTAAATTTTTACACATCCGCCACATTCCCTTTTGGATTCGAAGGTTAAAATGATGTGACTTTTTTTAGTACCTTAGTTTATAGATAATATAAAACTCAGTATTGCAGTGCACTAATTCATAAAAAAATCCTCTCCTTTCTTTAGCAAAAAGAGAAAAATAAATGCTGTGTGCTATGTCAGCTGAAAAAAGTTTTGCTCATGCAGTTGCAGTTTTTACTAATGCAGATACAGTAAACATAATAAATCCTTATAAAAATTCAAATTCCCATGCTCTCTGAGCCATTGCAGTCCATTTTTTATTTCCCTTCTAATCTATAATTTATTCAACTCCAATCTCTTTTTTCCCCTCAAATCAAAAGACTTCCTGGTGCAATGGACCTATAATTATATTTCAACTCTGTATAGAGTAGTATAGAACTATAATGTTATATATATAACTACATTTATTAAACCACACATTAATATATAATGGCAGTTATGCTAGATTAGACCAGATTTGGTTAGATTAGATTTTACTTGTTATCATTGGCAACTGTACATCATTCTCTTTCTGAAAGCCTTGGGGAGTAGCACAGGTGGATGAAGGAAGTGTAATTCCTTAGGTGCACCCTCTTAACATGGATAAGGACAATGTAAGACAAATGTTAAAATCTGTCTCAGATTCTGTGGAAGCTATCTGTCCTTGTGCAGATGTGAGAGGTGTAAATAGCTCTGGGCAGAAAATGGATGAACTGTGCTGGGTGGATATAATCTTGACCAAAACACCATACGGTCAATGTGAGACCAAAGAAGCAGGAGGGATGCTGTTGAATTCTTCTTTGAGAAACTGGCGCAAAACCTCCCTGTGGCCAAGCAGGAGCATAAATAAGAGCAAAACCACTGGTACTTGACCAGGAATATGATTTTTCTTGGTCAGGGCAGGAGGTATCTTCTGCAGAGAAGACAGCTGCCTGCTCAGCGCAGCATGCCAGTGCCCAGGTAAAAGATGCCAAGTAAGTACAGGCATGGCATGGTCAGACATTCACCTCAGGGAGCCCCTTGCAGGGACCTCATCTGGGTATGCTGCTTTTCACTGCCACAGCAGGCAGAGCCACAGTATGGGAATCACCAGGCCCACACAGTCTTAGTTTTTTTCACAGTGCAGTGGATTCTCACTTCAGTCAAATCCTAGAGACAGATTTAAATTCTTCCTCATGGATTTCTAATAAGGCACCATTCAAATGTTCTGCTGAATTTGTTTGGCCCCCAAAGTAGATGCACTAGCCCCATTTCTCCTTAGGCCACTATCTCTTGATGTAAATTCTTACTATTTCCAGTACTTCCTAGATCTTCAAACGAGACTCCTTAAATGTAAAATTTTGTACAATTTTTATAATTTGTACAAATTTGGCATATTTCATAACATGCATAGAGTTTATCTTTGAATTTATGACCGTCTGAAATATTATTGTACATTTAAAAATACCATCCCTTTTTGGTTAGGAAAGTCCCTAGCATGCAAACAGTTTTTCTCCAGTCAAACAGTATTGGAAAAAACTTTATCAACCTTATTTCTAAGTCTAAACTTGTTTACTTTATACCTCTTAAGTATGGCAGTATTGCATCTCTTCTTGCTAAGCTGGAGAGGTCCCCATTGCCACACTTCTCCATGCAGAGTCGGAGACATTAGTTGCTCACCACCTTCTCTTTGCTGAGCCGAAGAGACTGAAGTCCCTGAATCACTGTCACTGTGTTCTAGGATTTCTTTGCTGTTGTCACTCAGGTCTTGAGGAGGTTTGAAGGTAGACATGGATGGGTGAAAAACCCACAACAACCCTGATGATAGCTTCAGAATTGTGTTTACCAAACAACATATTATCTTTTTCTACATGGAAGGAGATTTACTGTGTGAATATAACAAAACAGTTTTACAGTCACAGGAGGATCCACAACAGGAATGTCTTGCAATATGTAATGCAGAGAGAGTGTGTCCTATGGCCATGAGTGATGGTCTCTCTCTTTAGCATCAACCTTTTCTTTCAGAATGACCTTGAATGATGCATTTCATCTCTTTTTTAGCTTTGAGCAAAGAAAGCTTTCTTTAAGAGTTTACTGAATACATGGCTTTGCTTCAGGCAATACCCTTGATCCCTGTGAAACTTTAAGGACATGATATTCCTGACTGTAACTGACAAATGGCCAAAACCACTGTGGAATACAGTACCTTGAAAGGAGTTTTGAAGTACCCACATCACTGCACAAAAATCACCCCTATCTTGTGTCTCAGAGTAAAGAGTGAGTGTGACTGATTGTCTCCTTGATAGCAATCAGACTATACTGAAGCAGTAACACTCCACCTGCTATAAGGTGATGTGGATAGCTAGGGGGTGTTCAACTGGTAGAAATAATGCTGGCAGGTAACTTACAGGTTTCTAAATGCAGGATCTCTCCAACTAATAGTTTCTCACACCTGATTTGCAAATGTGTACAAGAAGCTCAACTTTCAACTGTGATTTTTTTTTTAAAGAAAACAGACCACTAACCTGAAATTCTTTCCAAAGAGAATTCTGCAGAAGTTCAGTTCATGGAAGTGCTTCCAAATGCATTCAAATCTCTCTGATCTTCAAGGCTTTCATAACTGGTCATCATTCATGAACAAGTCTGTGAGTGGTTTTCTGTTTCATTGGCTGAATTTAAGAGGTTAAATAAAAGCACAGAAACTGTCCTTCTGGTGAGAGATGTCTTTAAGCCAAACTGCAAGTTTAGACAAGCTTTAAAACAGTTATATTTTTTAAAGTGCTGAAGAAAATTTCATTTCCGTTCATTTGTACTTTATAGAATAAAAAAAAAATATAATTCATTTTTCTTTTTATATTTGGGCATTTTCCCACAGCAGAAACATTGATCTCTGTGGACAACTCTGGTGTTCATCTGTAAAACTGATATTATGTGAAAGAGGCAGTGACAGGGGAGAAATGTCCCTTTCCAGAAAAAAGCATTTTCAAGGACTGGTTTACCACTCTGATTGATTTAGTACCAGCCTTGGAACTCAGGTGACTTGTTGCTTCTTGTGTGGCAGCTGGGGTCTGACTTGGAAGCTTGGATGAGAAGCCAGAAATTGAGCTGGAGAGGACTCAGACCAAAAGGGCAAACTTGGAGATGAAAAGCTACAATTAAATAGCCTATGGTTAGATAATTGCAAGTGATATGAATCAATTCCTTAGTAATTGATGGATTACTGATAATCTTGTCCATCTTTTTAACTCTAGGTTTCTGCAGTCATGAGGTTGGCATAAATCACTTGTAACACTAAAGGCTCTAAAATGAAGAGCTAGTGTGTAGGATGAAGGAAGTCTATAGACAAAACCATGTCACTAAATCCGTCTCTGCACTGTTGATATAATATGCATGTTCTCCATACTTGCCTAGTAAAACCAGACAGTAATTTTAATTCAGGAAACATATGAAATATGATAAAGGCAGAGAAGGCTTTACAAACATAGTCTGAGCATTGAAAGAGTGGAAAGTCTTCTTACATGTACTCTACATGTTATTTTTTTAACTCCAGCTGTAGGGTAGGTTGAATAATAAACAAACCAACCCACCAAAAAAACCCAAAACCAAGAAAAAACAAACCATCATCCCCCCCCCCCCAAAAAAAAAAAACCAAAAACAAAACGAACAACAAAACCAAACCAAAATAAAAAATATTTTTTTAAAAAAACAACAACAAAAAGCCTCCCAAAAAACACTATAAGACATCCAGTAGAAGTGCAATGTTTGAGAAATGTTTTGACCAGAAATTAGGAACTGTTTATGGTGTTCACATGATTCAATACCTCATTTGCCTTAAAAATAAGAGACAATCCCAGCTGATGTAATTGAGTCCAGTGCTAAGATGTTCAGACCTGTGCAAGACTGAAAGCAGAATACTCTGTATCTGCATAACGGATTCATAATAAAAACTTAGGAATTCAAAGGTAATAAAATCTAATAAAAACTAAGCAAGTAGAAAAATATTCAACTGTTAAATTTACTTGAAGATTACAGTTGCATTCTATTGATTGTAACATTTGCAGTTTTGCAGGTAACAATCTGACCAAGATTAAAGCTGATTTATTTTATTACTGGTCTTGTCTCCTTCAGAACTGAAGGAGAGTGAGGATGAAAATGAGAAAACTATGTCATTTGAGGGAGCGAATCTGACAAACAGAAGGACTAATGCCTATCATACAGCACACTAAAGCCTGACATATATTGGTGTGAAACTCCCTCTGCCTGATGAAGGCTAAGGCACCTCTTCCTGAAGGAGAAGGCAGAAAACCAACCCAACCAAACAAAAGCTCTTACCTGTTCTTTGTACACCTCCATGGGGTTCAAATATTCAGACACAGATATTCTTCACACCTGGGACCAGATTGTCATCCATATGCCTGTAGTTGCATGTAAATACTGCAATTTTTCTCAGAGACAAAAATGAAGCAAGGAAACCCATTTAAAAGCGTGATGCAGCCATGTATATAATGGCTGGCACACACCCAGGAGCTGGTGGCTGGGTACTGGATCCCATTAGCACCTGGGTCAGCTTGCACTTGATGCTAAGACTTGAGTAAGCTAGGTTCATGAGCCCTGGCTTTAAATGAAGGGACATTATTGTCACTCAACTTCCCCGAAGGCCCACAGGTGGTGTAAGAAAGATGTGCAAAGAAGGGACAAAAGGAGGGCAAAAGAGTACTGAAATTTAAGCAGAGTTTCTGTCAAGCCACAGCACCATAAAATAGCACAGAACCATCCCCCTGCCCATTACAAAAAAATAAAAATCCATATCATTCCTCATCCACAGAAGTTGCACTCCTGAAGAACTCTCCCTTGCTCCCTAACCTACACGCAAAAGCAAACCCCCTCAGAGTTACTTTTTCTTTCCCCGAAGACTAAATATCATTTCCCTTTACCTATGTGAGGATAAGCCACTATTTAAGACAACATGTTATGCAGCATAGTATTGTGGATATATTGTTACTGAGCCTAAAAGCTAAGAAAAGGTGATTTCCCTAATAGAAAAGATTAATTGCCTGAGCCATCTTTAATGATACATCTTTAAGGTCTACCGTTTTTACTTTCATTTCCTGAAACTCTGGGTTCATTAAATATCAGAGGTGACACATACTGCACCTTACTGTGACTATAAAAATAAGAAGCTATTAATAGGTACTGCACAACATAACATACTGTGCCAGTGTCTACTGTGAGCAACTCCTGGGTCTTTTCAAGTCTGATTTTCTCTTTTGTTGTTGATCATACTGCTTCATGAGGTCTAAAATAAAAAAAATAGCCCAAACTTATATTCACTTTGAGTGACAGCTCAAGTACCAGAGCAGATTCAATATGCAAATAGTCTAGTATGGATCAGAGTAATGGATTATTACCTTAAAATAGATAAAGAAATATTTGAAGATTTGCTGACTCTGAGCTGAAGCCTACTTGTGGACCATCTTATTTAATTGTCCCTGCTGGACTCTTCTTTTGGGAAGACCCCTGTACTTTTTAAAGCCTCTTTATTTACCTCTTATCTCCACAGCATCCTGTGGCAATGAGCTTCACATTTAATTTTATGATTGGTGGGGTGAGGAAGGGAGTTCTGATTTGGTTTTAGCATGTTTTCTAACAATTTTGCTGGTACTTTCCTAGTTCTTGTATTACATGAACCACCAATAAACCCTCTTTATTGCTTAAGGGTGCCAGGGTAGTAATTTTTTCTACAGAAGGAGATACTTAATACATATCTTCTATAGACAGACAGAGGTATAGGGAGTATATCTGCTATGAAGAGCTCATTTTTTAATGTCCTGAAAATAATGCTTCATTCTTAATATTTAATTTGCCTCTCACTGGGCTCAAGGTCTTATTACTGCTACTACTATTGCTATTATTAAATGTCATAGTTTTAGTTTGAAACAAAGTAGAAATACTAATTATATATAGTGATCTAGGTTTGCCAATTTAGACTCTTCTTGGCTGGCTTGCTAAAAATTGTGGTGGGTTTATTTTTTACTGTGAGATAGGATTAGGAGAAAATAACAAAGTAGGCCTAAACTTGAAAAGATATAAAGAACAACTTTATTAATAGGACAACAAAAAATGAATAACAAGGAATTAGAACACTTTTTCTTTCCCTCCCCACAATTTCTTCCTTTCTAACCAACAGTGTACAGAAAACAACACTTAGAAATTCCAGTCAGTTCTTCACTTCTAAAAATAGTCTTTCTTTTGTTCATTTAGAGAGAAAAGTATTCTTTGCTAATGCTATGGAAAAAACCCCTCTTTTTAAGAAAAGAAGTCTTTGTAGGTTCAAATTCTCACAAATAACAGTTGCCTGTAAATCTGTGTGTGTGAGGTTCTTCCCATCTTTTACAGTTTTTTTCTCACAACTGAGCTTTTAGTCTATGTTAATTCATTGGGGTACTATTTTAAGGATGAGCCGTTCTAGCATAAAATAAAAGGTCTTTTCACCCATCTCTGGGAACAGAAGTTTTCCCCTTTTATCCCCGGGGCAAGGTTTTCTCATTAAGTTTCTAGCACTAGTGCCTCTGTTCATGATTTTAGATAGAATGCTACAACCATCCAAAACATTCTATTAATTTACTAGAGAAAAAATTAAACTTTGATATATCAAGTATATATTTACCTTAGTCTCACAAAAGAATTTTACAGCCTAAGCTTAAGACAATTTTTTCCAAAATCTCTTTGATCTAAAATCTCTTTTCTTACTGACTTCAAATTCATGTAGTTCTTATAAAATTTCACTTTTTTTTTTCTTTTTTAGCTCAAGAGAAAATTAGTGTTCATTGAGTGCAACGTCTTGTAACGTTGAAAAAAGTCAATTTAGTCCAAGTCTTGTATTAGAAACAAGCTCTCTCTGCTTCTTTCTGCTGGCCACGTGCTCTTTTGCCAACTCCATGTGAGCTGTGCCAGCTGCTCTCAGTCTGGAACGGGGGTCAGGGCTGCCGGTCGGGCCGCCTTACAGAACCTGGGGCCATGATGCTGGTGCCCATGACAGCTCTTTGGTGCCCATCCAGGTGCGGGTCCCACTGCACAGCTCTTGGGCCATCAGGTGCGTCCCATGCACAGCTCCTTTGGTGCCCATCCAGGTGCTGTCCCCATGCTCAGCTCCTTTGGTGCTCATCCAGGTGCTGTCCCCAGCACAGCTCCTTTGGTGCCCATACAGGTGCTGGTGCCCATGCACAGCTGCTGCTCCCAGTGCCGATATAGCTCCTACCCGTCGTGGTTTGGTGGCTTTACTGGAACAAGAGAGGGCCAGGGCCCTGCGGGCTCCCCGGTGAGGCTCGGCAGCGCTCTCCGCCCTTCCGGGAACGGGGAACCCAGCACTCGCCTGCAGCCTTTGTCATCAAAAGTCAAAAGAGAGTTACTCTCAGGCCTCCCTGTTCTCAAAAGTGTATTCGCAAGGGCTTATCCACTTTTTTTTCATTAGGTAAATCATGTATTAATACCAAAAACTAGCCCTTTAAAACTAAACACATGACATATTACTATTTCTTTTACCATTAGGAATTTTCAGATACTCATTAGTATTCTCACCTGGGCAAGGAGAAACCTTTAGCATGCATTGAGAGTCTTTATGAAAAATTTGATATACAGCCACTCAGCTGGCACAGTCTGTATGAAATACAGTTAGAAGAGACTAGCAGCTTCCTATTCAACAAAAAGGAACAGGTGTTGTTTGAGTCAAAGCTTTTCACCCTGAACTCCAGATGAAGCATTCCAGGCTGTAACAGTCTTCAACAGACCTCATATAGGTCTTTCAGACACTTGGCTTTCCTGTTTTGCTATTCTTATGATATTCACTTTTCTAAATGTAAGTAGATTTACCTTCAAAAACCCTCTATGAAACTTTTAAAATACCTGTGGAAATCTTGAAATCCTTTCTACTTGGGATCATCTACTTCTTTTTACATGTGTTCTTATTATTCCCTTCAGTTTCTGTTTTCCAGACAGCTTGCTCTACTTTGTCAAACCTTGCTCCTGACTGAGGCCCTTTGAATGCATTCTACTGGTGCAGTGAAATCTCTGGGGCAGCTGAGAGCAGATGAATGCCATGCCCTTCTCCTCAACACATTTTAAAACGCATAACAAAAAAGGTCAGTATCATTTTTTCCCTTTCTGTAGATAAGGACGGTGAAATAGAGAGAGAGCAAATGACTAGCCTCATTTACCAAGGAAATGAATGACATAGCTAATGCCAGATGTCTTAGACCCAGAGACATCTTAGTTCCAGGTGCTGAGCCTGTGCTGGCTCAGGGAATGTAGTCCTGAGTAGCAGCACGGCAATTTCAGACAATGACTGTTGGACTTTCTGAAAAATTTTAGGATTTTGATACTTGGATTTCTTCCAAACTGAAACATATTTGAAAGTTCTCCAAGAAAGGAAAAAAAAAACCCACCAAAACAACTAAACAAAAATAACAAGACCCTTTTTCTTCTGTTTTGAAATAGTTCATGTCAATAGAACTGAAGTGTTCGGTGCTGAGAAGGACTCTGAAAAGTTACTTTTTAGGCAATACATGATAACCTTAAATAATAAAACAAAGGCAAGTCAAAGCAGTAATTTCAAAATGAAAGACACAAATGAGCACTTAATTTGCATGTCCTGACTGTTCTGCCTCCATGAAAATCTCCATTGAAAGATTAAAAAAAAAAAAAAGATTGCCCAAAATGAGCTGACATAATGTTTCTAGGAGTAGTGTCCCCACACATTTCTTAGCATGTGATTCTACTGTGATTTTTCACTTGGTCTTTAGCTATTATATTTAGGTACGGAAAATTACAGTGAAATTAAACAGTGGACATATGTAATTACAGATTTTCCTTCCTTTTCTCCTAGAAAACATTTTGCCATGATTTGCTGTTGAACAGCAACAGAACATTTCTTAATAGTACTGAAGGAAAAGGGATTCTCATGGCAGGATCTATGAAATGGGAAGACATGCTTTCCAGGGTTCAACATCCCAGTAGCTGGCAATGCAAGTTGCAGAAACAACTTTCTAACCTGATTCCAGCAAGCAGGGAGACTGCTAACTTTCCAAATTTATGTGCTGTTCATCTAAAGCCTCAGCTCTGCAGTCCAGTGACTTCTCTCAGCTAGGCTGCTTTACTTTTTGTTCATTAAAATTCCAAGCTGGTTTGATACCCACATGCTAGCAGACCAGTTTTTTACAATTCCTCTCTGAAATAAAATTGAGCTGAAGGAATGTGCTTTATCTGGTTAATTTAGCGAGAAATATATTACATTTTTTAATGAAGAATCCCTCAGGACATGAGATTTGGTTTAATTTTCACCTGGTGTTTATCACTGTGTATACTCCAAATTCTGTTAGTGTCTATAAACACAACAGCAGGTACTTGGACCTTACAAAGATTTCTGGAGCCAGATCCAGAGAGAGATGTAGAGTAATGGAATGGCACAAATCCAGCTTCTAAAATAAATTATATCTGTCTACTGCTAATGAGAAACAAAACAACAGCTTCAAACTCTTCCAGAGGATGATTGCACCTCTTGAATGTTTGATTGCATGAGTTTACAACCCCACAATTACATTTAGAATAAAGTACAACATTTCTGAATGACCTGTATTGAAATGAAGGCACTTACAGTCTGGTCACATAACTGTATTTGTACTACACTAGCAATTAGGAAGCCCAGAAAAATAATATGAGAAGGGGGAAAGTGATGAAGCAGGTGTATTTGATGATGGAACAACTCATTTAAAAGTTACTGGTAAGACAGGATATAAAATAAGGGCTCCTGGCTTTCTGAATAGTAGAGGCAGCTACTTCCTTCATCATTGTTAATTACACTGAAAATCAGTCTAGGGGCTATATTTGGATACCTTGTAAATATGCTCTTCCCCTCTGTCCCAGTGAGAATGATGAGAGAAGGGAAAAAAACCCAAGGATTAAGTTGTTCTGTTTTGAAAAGTGCTTCTGGAAGATCTCACTCATTTCCTTTTGAGGTAGACATTTTTAATGCAGCCTAGGTTTGGTTTAGACAAAATTAAAAGAACAACATTCACAAAAGCAAATAAACCTCTCAGGAGAAAGACACCCTGACAGGTCGTTTTGTCTGTGAAAGGTATCAGCCTTACTGTGATGCTGAGTAACAGGGAGAGAATCTTGCAAAAGAGCCTTAAAAGGAAAACATAATGTGTTTAACAAGTAACAGCTTGACTGAACTGGAAAGAACTTTTTGTGGAATTGATGTTAATTCCAGTGAGAAGAACGGTTTTTAAGGCTTTTATACTTAACATTTAGACTACAGAAGAATGCGTCTGCAATATATAGAAGGTGCTACAGCACAAACAAAAGTTCCACGAAGCAAGAAGAAGATAAAGCAGCATCTGGTACGGATGTTATTATCAAAAGAGCTGTTAATAGGAAAATTGCATTATTATAATTATCAATTAACATAATCAGAGAGCAATAACGAAGGGGGAGTCTTCTGAAAAACTTGAATGGTACTTAAAGTCCAGAAATAAGTGTACTTTCTAAAGGAAAATAAGAGTTCCCTTGCAACTCCATATGTCAGGTCTGAATTTGCTGAATTAAAGATTAAATAATTTTAAAGTATTTATGATGCCTGCATCCAGATTTATGCTGCCCCAGTTCAGGTGCTGAACAGAATTGCCTAATTTAGGATCTCATCTCTTAGTCAGTCAAAATGCATTTTTAGAGGTCTTGTCAGCCATGAAGATCTCAGCTATCCTAGGGAATTTCCTATCTCCTGGATAAACAATCTCCTGATGAATTCAGAAAGACATGAAAGCACATGCAATCCTGTCTCATTTAGTCTCTGAAGTTAGGAGAGGTGGATTCTATTCCTTCATCTAGTAGTGACTGTTAGAAATGTTTCCTCCAGACAGTAAATTTGTCTGAACTTTCTTAATGTGTCTTACACACAATCCCACTGGGATCTCAGACTCTTAGGTGAGAAATCCAGTCTTATACAGGAAAAAGCTTAGAGGTTTAGGTAATTTTATTATTTTACTTTAATTATATGAAAACATGTAGTTTTAAAAAGAAAATAGTCTGGCACAGAGAATTTTAAAGATAACTAAAATGTTGCCATGGTAGACAACAACTAAAACCCAAGGCTTTGCTGAAATGTTTTTACTACTTGGACTAAGCAGGTGGAATACAGAAAAAAGATATTGCAAGGTAAATCCAGGGCATCATGTCACTTTAGGTGCTCTGACTCAGCCCGTACATTGTGAAACAAGACATCCTAGTTGGTCATTAGAATTCAGTCACAGAGTAGAATCTGTTGGATACTAAAGAGTAGTAGCACCTACAGAAGTCCAGGATAAGAAAGCCAAGGATAAGAGGCACCTCCTGTGATAGATCAACTGCACTGATTGACCCTGAAACTCAGAGTTCATTTCAAGATTGTCTGCACTGTGTAATAGCACAGTTAATTGCAACTTTAATTGATTACAAAACACACATTCTCAGCTTATAAACCCCAAGGGATTTTATTTGTAGTAAATTAAAGTGTAGCCCAAGTGACTTCATTGGATGCAGATGTCTCCACAGCAATGTTGGTTTAGATGAATCTCAGTCAATCATAGCTGCAAAATATTCTTTCAAGTGCTGTGCAAACATAAAACAAAATCCTCTTCCAAAAATAGGGGCAAATAAAAATTGAACTACATAAAAAATTGAGTACTCATAAGTACTCAATGATAAGAGAAAGTACTCAGGAAAAGGTAATTACAACAAGACCACTGTCATAAATGGTAAGGCTTGGTGCATCTGAGGACATATTATTGTCTAGTTTGGATGTATTTTGTAGGTTACACAACAAAGAACAAAATAAGGAAGATCTTGAAACTCAGTAATGAAGTACCTGTGCAGATGCTTCAAACATTCTTCTCAAACATGTTAAGCATCATATGGGAGAAAATTGGGAGTTTCTAACTTAAGAACTTCTAAGTAATGAACCTTTTTCTTCATGTCCCAATGAAGGAGAGATCATAGATTATAAATATGGGCTCTGGCAGGCTCTGAAGGTAAACCTTCCAATTGTTTTGATGACAATGCAAACCCAATATATCTTAGCTCCTAATCAATTTTCTCTATTGAAGAAAAATCTGTGTTAAGTAGGAAGGAAGAGGAAATGCCTTCCTTCATTTTTGTTCTATAATTTTGTTTCTTTTAATGTGACTGAGTTTTATTAGCTGGAAAATATGTCTGTGGAGAGAGGGCAACACTGAAATTTGGCCTACACTGGCTTTTCTTGCAGTGAAGTTTAATTCATTGTGCACAACACTGTGTAACAGATCTAGACAATGAACTATGACAAAAAAGTAACTGATCACAAAAACACTTAATTGTGCACTGATTGAATGCTATTTGCATACACAATAGTTGTGACTGTTAGCATGAGGTGAAGTTTAGTGCGCATATGTTAACAGAGTTTTTGGATGTTTTCATTATTTTTTCCTATCCTTTATGATTTTAATGCAAACAGCTTGTACAATTTAAATTAAAGAAATTTTTGCAGATGGAAAAACCCCCATTTTTTTTATGATTTCATGAAAAAAATAGATGCAGAAATGCTGTCCACAGATATGCCTACATCAAATTGAGACATGCTCATTAACATTCATTCTATTAAGCTAGTCAGATTTTTGCAATAAACCAATGTGATGAGAACAATTTTAAGTGATGAACTGATATTGCGTGGATCTTGAAATGCTGTACTCTGTCCTTCAGGAGGCAGACAAAGCATGCAGAAAAACAAAGAAAATTTGGGTTAGGTAGTTTAGATTTCTCATTTGAATTAAAAGATAACCATACGTGTATTATAGAATCACAGAATATTTTGGGGTATTTGGAAAAACCTCTAAAGTCACTGAGTCCTGCTGTTAAACCTGCCTGCCAAGTCAACCACTAAACCAATGTCCTTGAAGTGCCACATCTACAGGTCATCCCTGAGCTTCCTTTTCTCAAGACTAAACAACTTCAGCTCCCTCACCCGTTCTCCATATGTCTTGTTCTACCCTTCACCAGCTTTTTTCCATTGTTTGGATGTCCAAACTTAACTAATGTCAGAGAATCTAAGGAGCTTGTATTTAAAATTCGTATTCCCTGGAATAACAAAATTAATACTCAGAGATGCTCAAAAGCAGTTAACTGTGCTCACACCGAAATTACTATCTTCAAAATGAGCAGTGGGCTAATAAATAGTGGAAGTCAAATCATTTTCTGTCAAGAAAATTAACCCACCTGTTGTCTAGAGTGATAGCACAGTGGAATGTTCAAGAATTGGTTTTGAGGTATCTTCAAGCGGATTTGAGTCTAGTATTTTAAAAATAGCAGGTTCCATTGCACTGCCCAAATACTTTTGCTTTCCCTGACTCTGAAATATAATTTATCTTTCAGAAAGGAAAATAAAGTGTTTTCCTAAATTCACTAATTAGCAGCCAGAAATGTGAGCTGGTTTGGTAAATAGAAAATTACTCATGAGTGTCCGCAAAATTAAATTAAAATTAAAAACAAAAAACAAAAAAACCCTGCCAAAAATAAAACAAAACAAAACAAAACAAAACAAAACAAAACAAAAAAAGAAAAAAAAACACAAAAACAAACAAAAACAAACAAAAAACCCAAACAAACAAAAAAAACCAAAAAAACCCCCAAAAAACAAAACCAAAAACAACAACAACAACAAAAAAAAAAAAAAAAAAAAAAAAAAAAAACAAGGGAAAAAAAAAAAGCTGTCTCATTTGTCTAGAAAACAAAGAGAAAATAAGTTTAGGTAATTATAATAAACTCAGTTATATCTTTGATTTTAAACCTTGGCCTTGAGTTCAGGATTTGACTCATCTGTGTCATCAAAGAAACAAATTACTTTTCTTTTCTCCTCCTTCATTTTCCATCTTCCACATGATGTCTCCATGGAGCAGCATTTAAAAAGCCTTGGTTGATTGGTGAAAAAGCAGAAAATGTGTTAAATATAAATCACCAGGTGTCATTTTTCCTCCCACGCCCAAGTTCACCACTGGGTAAGATACAGGCTTATTTGAAAATTCTATTGTTGAGGCTCAGTAAGCTCAGTGATTATTGCATATTGAAAGCATATAAGAATAATTCCTATTTCTTCATGATGTTACCTTTAGGAAAAGAAAAAAGAAATAGTAAGTAAGTTGATTTTACAAAATGTAAAACTAATCAAAACCTTTCTTTCTTTTTTTTTTTTTTTTTTTTTTTAAGACTGTGAAAGGCGTAAAGTACAGAATCTTAACATCTTTTAGAGTAAAAAAGATTTCTGAGATCATCAAGTCCAACCATTTTTGCTGAGTATATGCCATGACTCCCTGGTTGAGCTGTCAGGGCTACGGTGCCCTTCCTGCATGAACTGCCGTGGCCTGTTTGCCCATCCTGCTGGCAGTGCTCCAGGTTGCCTCTGCTCCCCAGGAGATCTGGCTGCCATCAATTCTGGCCCTATCCAGGTCCCTTTGGTCACTGCCGTGTGAGCTATGGGCTCCTGGCAGCTCCTGGCTCACTGTGAGGTTCCCTGGTTTGGGACCCCCCTTCTGCACCCAGCACGAGAGCCTTCTAGAACACTTGTGTTGGCACCAGAGCTTCTCACCTTAGTGACTGAGGCTGTAGGTATTTAATTATTCCTTTTGTGTTTAATTCTTGTTCATATGTGGCTTCCCCCAGCTCCCCTACCCCAGCTTCTGTCTAGACTGGAAGCTATTTTGATTAGAGAAAATCCCCTTCAGTCAGAGGGAAACATGACATTTACAGAATACCTCATGAATGAATTTGGTCTCATAAACATCCTAGAGTACTTTATTGCCCATGAGTAATGCAGCACAGTCCTGTAAGCCACTATTTCATAGATGGTTATCTTGAAACTTAAAACTTGTCTCCAGTCTTGTGCTTCTGAGTTTAAGTTCAAATTTCCTCGAAGCATTCATAAATAAGGAATGCTTAAAATGCAATTTTATGTGAGGACCACTTGACCTGGTATGCAGCAGCAGTTTCTTAGGTCCAGGTATGCCAAATTCTTAGGTCTCTAGGACTCCGTGTTCTCCATTGTTGTTAATTTGGGATCTCTTCCATCCTACAAAATAAAGAGAAGCAGATTCCTGTCCTCCCTTTGAGAAAGTAGCACACAGAGATGGGGTCAAGAAATAACCAACTTCACTGTTGCAAAATAAAGGTACAGACAACATACCTCTGCACAGCACCAGGCTAAATCAGAAAGAGCAGATCTCTCAGTAGTTATTAAAAACCGGTCATATATTGCAGCTTAGAAAGTCTCTAATCTCAGGCCTCTGGTCTACTTAAAGCTTTTATCATGGGTTCTTGTCTACCTTGAGATATGGGGAAGTTACATCACAGTCACAATTACCCCACGGTCATGGAACATGGTACCCTGTCCCATAGAAGGGGACAGAAGCAGGTGTATGCAGAGCACACAGGTAATGAACCAAAGAGTATGCATAGTGATTATTTTTGACTATTCAGCTGTTATCAAGCTTGCCTGAAAACAGACCATGTCTTGGCTGCTGGCAGGCTCCCTTTGAGACAGCACTGCTGCCCAGCTGCAGTTTGGGATAAAAGCACTCCTTGTGCTATACCATTTCCCCCATTTCTGCAGGGCAGCCCGGGCAGGATAGCAGCATCACTCAGTTTAGAGACTTTATATCTCTCTGTAAGCTCTTCTAAGCAAAGTATGTCATACAGAGTATACTTAAAGCTTCATTCCCCTTTCTTTAGATGCTGAAAATAAAACAGGAGAAACAAAGACAGAAAGACAGCAAGAGAGAAAGCTGGAAAATGCATTACTGGACCCTGATGACTCATCAAACACTTCCACACTGCCAGGATTATGGATTCCCATAATAATACTAGAATGCCATTGCTTGTTAGGGAAGGAAGGTATCATCAGCTATCTGACTACAGCACAATCAGAGTAATGAAATCCATATATACTCAGTAAAGGTTCCCAGAACACTAAAAAGGGTTCAATTTCTTGTTCTTTAAGGGAAATAGTAGTCATCCTTCAGTGAAAGAAATGCAATGTCAAAAGGGTTCAGGTATCAGCCTCAGATAGTAAAGTCCAGGTTGCATTCTCAATTTCCACTACTGTACTGGCAGTGGCTTGAGCTGTGAAGACAAGAAATCCTGCTTCTTCAGTTTGGAGCTAGAGGTCACTGGGCATAAATTTTATCTACTTTAGCCCCATGTACCACCAGCTTCAAGAGTTTTCATGATTTATGTAGACAGTCCCAGGGGGTCTCCTCCTCTCAGAAGGAACATAATGGGATTTAGTGTAGTAAAGCACTTCTGACAGGAGTAAGAAAAACTATCTGGGATGGCTGAGGATCTGAAGTACAAGGATTATCTCATGTAATGACTGAAAGAGCAAGACACCACACTACATGGAAATTCATTCCAGTCCCATGTTCTATGACTGTTACATAAATAAACTAATAATAATAAAAAACCCAATATTGAACCCACATTAATTTTAATCTTTTCAAAAAGAAAACACAAAACTTTTTTCACTACTTCTCATCTGCCACTTTTTCATGAGTTTTTGATTTTGGAAAAGTCAAAGCAATGTGTTTACATTTTTTGAAAGGAACTGTGATGTTTTCATCTTAATTAGTTAAAAAATAAAATTCTAGCTCCCCTAGCAGAGTGGAGCCTCAAGTGGTGCAGCATGGAGACCTCATGGTCCCATTCTGAAAGGCAGACTCCCCTGTTGTCTAATGGTTACGTCTGAAATCCAGTGGCATCCTGTGAGAGACTGAAATGGTTAATGCCTTAGACATTTCTAAAATCATGGGAGGATTTTTGCCCACTGTAGCAAACTGCAAAGAAGCAACTGTTCATTTGTGACTAGCAAAGTCCACCACTTGCTAAATTCCCAAACTGGAATTTGGACTGTGACAGAAACTTGAGATAAGATAAAGAGGATGATATTATTTATTTGTCCCAGGTCTGGGGAGAAGAATATATTCACAAGCCATACTGGAAAAGAGACTGGGATGCTGATGGCTCACACATTTAAGGGGCAAGCTGCAAGCTACTGCCTAGGTGCAGAGGATGAGCACCACCCACCTCAGGTGACAGCTGGATGTGGAAAAAGATAAGGGCAGAGGAAAATCTTGTGAGACAGATATTTGTTGCAACAACTGCCTCATTGCAAGGCCTACGATTGATGAGATCTTTCTACTCTTATTCTTTCCTTCCCTTTCTCATACATTTTCTTAAGTGATATTTTTATGTTTTCATGTTGTTATTCTACTACGGATAACAACTAAAACAACTATACACCTGTTTGCCTGTGCAACCAGTTCATTCTTCATTAAACCCTATGTGTATAACAATGTACAAACATTGATCATTCAGTGTTGTTTGACTCTAATCCATCCCACAGGATTTATTAACAAAATCCTGACTACCCTCACCTTTTGCCATGGATCATAACACATCCACAGTGTATCAGGTACTTATCATGTACATCATCAAGTTTCTTAGGAAAGAGTCCATCTGGAAACACAGGGATGAGTTAGGAAAACAGGAATCAGACCTCCACCGGTAGGTTCAGTCTATGGATAAGATGACTGCAAATCCTTGTTTTTATTTTGATTACAGTAACACCAATCTTTTCTTTTTTGACCATCATCATAGAAAAATTTTATTTGTTAGGTCTTCTTTTAATAATGACACTTCAGTGCCAAAGTGTGAGTTATGGAAACAATTTAAGACTGACTACTTTGACAAATCTGGCTTTAATTTTTTGGTTATTTTTTAAAAAAATGATATTGTTGAATTTTATGCCTTGTTTAACATTGCCTTTTGATCAAAGAGAGATACAATTATTGGGGAAGTTTTTCATATCTTTCAGCAGGCTCTGGATCTGCTGAGATCCCCTGATGCTCAGTGAAAGCTCAGCAGGCACTCTGAAGTACCAGGTTGCTCTCAGGCCTTTTCTAAAAGCTTGTATTGTTTCTCAGGCAGCTCTAGTTGCTTGCTAGCAGAGGATGACAGAAGCAGAGCTAGACGGAAAAATTTTATCAAAACTCTTAATAATTTTTTAATTAAAAAAATAAAACCCTTGCTTTATGGTTGTTTCTTATAAATGTCTAAAACTTGATAATAAAACACTGACTATAAAAATAAGAAATATTCTCTTTACATTTTATTAATATGGAATTCTGTGTGTTGATTTAAAAATCAGCTTTAAAAAACTTTAAGTATAAACTATTTTGCTTTCATTGTGGAAAAAAAAAATCATGAAAATTCCCTTTTTACCATTTTTCTTCACCCAAAACTGAATATTTTTTAATTTTTTTTTTTTTATTATTATTTTTTTTTTAAATTTTGTAGTAAAAGAGAATTGGGGAATTTCTGAATTTCTTGCAAGTCTGCTTATCCTTATGCACACAAAGGTCATACCTCAAAAGCTAGCTAAAACCCCATTCCCAACAGTAACTTGAGATATAATTGGAAAACATTGTTTTTGAAATGCATTTCTCCCATTCATTAATGGGCAAATGTAGTAGAACCACGCACATATAGTTATTCAAATGATGAGTGTGTGCCGTGAGCCTTGCAGAGCCAAGATATTTGGTATTGCAGCCTGTGCTGGATTTGGTGCCGCGGATTCTTTCCTCGTGAGGCGTATTCCCGATAACAACCATCAGGACTGCACCGTGGATGCAGCAAGGGACCTTCAGACTGCGTGAGTAATGTGTGTGGGAATCAAAACAGAAAAGGTGAATGAGAGAAGGATGATTGATAGGAGACCTGGGATGTTTTTTAATTAGAATTGCTTTATAATTCTTAATGCACCTCCATCAATTATATATGTCCTGATAATCATCCTCTTCATCCTTGTTTAGGCCTTAATGAACACTATATGCAGTTCCAATTACTGTCACATGCAACCACTTTATAACAACTTCTCCCTCAAATGAAGGAGCATTAAAAACAGAGTAAGAAGAAGTATTTAAAATGGCAGGTCCTGAGCAATTATTCTGTGTTGCCTCTCCTTGAGTCAACATCCATTTTCTTTGGCCTTAATAAGCCTCCTCTGAATGATTTTCCCTCAAGGGTGAGAAGAGGAAGATGGATGACACAGCCTGGCAATCAGTGATCGATAGTAGAGATTAATCCAATGGCACCTGGGAGCCACCCAGCGTGTTTGTCCTGATTCCCCTGTCATTCCCACTGACACCCATCAGAGTGCCTGCACACCTTGGTTTTGGTCCTGAGGGAGGGTGCCTTGACCCAGCCTGGATGCGGCCAAGGACCAGGCAGACAACCAGTGTTGTGTGCACTCACCCACTGACACTTGTGCCTTGAAGGGAATAAAAACAGAACTGGCAAAACAAATAGAGCAGCGTTTTATAGTGGCAGTATCCTGTCTCACTGATGTTTTTCCTAATGTGCTGAATCCTGTACTGAGGAAGAACACAAGAGACTGAAAAACAGCCCCTGAATACCTTGAATGCAAGATAGTGCTTGCATATGATGTGAGATGGTGTATTTGGACCATGGAGACAATGGGAAAGAAATTCCTTCCTACAAATCTCAGCACCACCCTCAGAAAAAAAGACAGAGCTTTCCATCTTTTGAATTGTGCTGATGCAAAAGAAAAATAAGTCAAAGAATTTTTTCATCTGCTATGACTTCATCAAAATGTTGGTGGAAAACAAACAATAATGAAAGGCTTTTACCATTTTCTGATTTGAAAAAGGGGAAAAAAAGGAAAAGCAGCAATTGATGAGCCTAGTAACTGATAATTACAATCTTGTGAGCATTCTGTGTCCAAATTTAAAATTATAATTGTTCTAGACAAGCAATATCCAGACAAGGAGTGAATAATACCATTTTAGAGTTCTGCATTTTGCAGGAAGCCAAAAATTATTTTATTTCCAGAGAAAGATAAGCTCCATTCAGGGTTATTTGTTTTGTTGTGTGTCATGCCCCTAAGGCCCAGAAATTGCCTTGAAGGAATGGCAAACAAAAGTCCTTAGCTACATTTAGAAATTTCACTGAAATTAATGATAGCTTTTTTTGGCTCATTCTTTAATCTATGTGATCATAGAATCATAGAATGGTTTGGGTTGGAAGGGATCTTAAAAATCATCCCTTTCCAATCACTATGCCATGGGCAGGGACACTTTGCACTAGACCAGGTTGGCCTTTAACACTTCCAGAAATGGGGCATTCTCAGCTTCTCTGGGCAACCTCTTCCAGTGCCTCACCCTCAACAGTAAAAAATTCTTCCTTACATGTAATCTAAATCTTTGATTTTTTAGTTTAAATCTGTTCCTCCTTTTCCTATCACTATGCATGAAGCTTCTGAATGTTGGGACATATACATTAAAAAGTTCTATTTAGTTTGGTTATGTCAGAGAGAAATGTAATAGACGGGAGTAAAGTCCCTGACAGCTTTGGTAAATACATGCATCCTCAACTGGCTGTGTTACCTGCAGGAGGGGAATCTGTGGCCAACACAGCCACCTGTGCCTCCTGAGGCAGAGCTGATGTCTACTAGAGACTTACAGTGTCATGGAGAGAAATAGTCTAAAATAGAAAAATAGAAATAATCTACCTGAGATTCTTGAAATTAATATCTCTCCTTGCTGAAGTTTGCATAAGTGATCCCACCTGTTAAGGGATTTGGACAGCCTCTTGCCTGTACTGATTCTGAGTTGATGTGCAGTAGCTCCTCAAAGACAGGAATTCTGTTATGTATCTGCTTTTATTAATTGTCACTCTTTCCTTCATTCAGACTTAAAACTGCACTGCCACAGATTGGATTTCTTGAGAGTCTTTAAGTTGGCACACCAAAAAGTTTAAAAACGCATAAAACCTTCATCTGTGGAAATCATGTTTTCCATTTAAGAAGTTTTGTACTGAAACAAAATAAAGTGCATTTTACCAGAGATTAAATAAGGCCATTTTTAGGTAGAGGAAAATTGCACTGAGTCAGTCAGTCTCTGATGATCCTTTTCTATTGGAATTTTAATGCTGCTCAGAGAAAATCACAGTGAAGTGTTATGATATCTGCTAAAAAGAAAATATATTTAAAGGAAATAATATGAAAGAGTGGGGAAAATAACTAAGGTGGTTAAACTAGGAATAATGATCTAAAATGAGGAAAAGAATAAATTAAAAATGGAAATTAAAAAAGTGTTTTAACATCTACGCCCATTAGGGAGGATGTTAAGTGAGGTAGGTGAAGGACTGATGAAGATGTTAAAAGAGAAGGTGGAAAAGTCAGAGGACTTGCATAGTCCATATACATTGTAAAAATGACTAGCACACCCCTGTTCCCCAACCCCACCCCCCAGCTAATCTGTCATCTCAAATAAGTAGAATTACTCCTCACCAACCTTGAAAAACAGTGAAATAGAGAGAAAAATGGATATGGCAATTTAGATATTATTGCCCTCCCTTGAGGACTTGAATGAAACTTATGTACCTTCAAGGCTTTAAGGTGATTGAAGGGACTCAGCAGAAATGACCATACAATAACTGTCACCTGTGGGGACAGCTGTAGGACTGGGAATGACAGCCAGCCTTTCCTGCCTCCATCAGTTTCACTGACCCTTGCAGCAGGTCCCAGCCTTGTCCTGCACAGATGAAGAAGATCAATACCCAACTAATCGCCATACAACTAGAGACAGCTGGAATGCAGGATGGTCAGGAGTGCACTGATAGGGCCTTTCTGACCTAACATCCAGATTTATAAATTATTACAAGGCATCCACAAGCGTTATTCCTGACGATGGAAGACAGATCTTAACAAAGAATAAAACAAAATTACCCAAACACCTCAGATAACATTGATGTCTCGATTTCAAATGCAGGATAAATGTTCTTTTCTGGAACTAAGAGAAGTAATTAAAGCGACAATTAAATATTATCTTTCCTTAATTAATCTAACCAAGCAACAAGTCATATTCACCCTTTTCAGGTGGTTTTATATTTACTAAAGATAAAATAAAAATATAGCTAAACCATATATAATCCAAACCCTTTCCCTTCCAAAATGAAGTTTAATAAGAATTTCTGTGTGTTAGCATGGGAAATATTTTTGAAATAATTCAAATAGTCTTCAACTCTTAAATTGGTACTCTTTCTTAATAAAAATTAACATAAAACAAACAAGACTTCATTTTCCTTACAATATTTCAGGTGTTGTTTTATTCTTGCAAGAGACGAAGTATAAATTTAATTAAAATTTTTAGAAGATATAAAAATGGGAAAAATTTGCCTTCCCTCCATTCTATTAAGAAACCTCCAGAGCAAGAGCAGAAAATAAATGTTTGTGAAAAAAAAAAAAAAATGAGAATAAAAACGCCCCCCACCCAAAACAAAAACAAAACCACAAACAAACAACCAAACCCAAAAACACAAAGAAGGAAATAAAAATAAGAGTGCATAAATGAGAAAATGTGGCTGATTTTTGAGAATTGCAGATTTTACAAGTCATTTGCACAAACAAGCCACTTCAAGGATCACAGCATCTCAGATGACCCAGATTCCACTGGCTTCCAAGCCCATTTGTTTGGAAAATGTGCACAGCAAACACAACCTGTATAAAAACCTTGGTGTTCCTGGAAATACTTCTGCTCTTGAGGAACAAGAGAAAGGTTATTGAAAATCTCTCTGTGGCTTTCCCTTCTCTGCTGAAATTACAAATAGATGACTACAGTAATAGGATGAAGCCTTCTGTTTAATTCAGAGCTCGATTAAGATGTAGACGAGTCTGTAGCAGCTTGCCCTTGTTCTGTCTATCATAATACGTAAGACTTTATTCTAAAGCTTTGGATCTCTCCTGATGTTTTCAGCTAAGGTGTATTAGTGCTGTGGACATGCTATTTGACTAATCAGTATGATAACCACATGCCAGCTATAGATCAGCTGTCTACTTGTGCTGCGCTGTGTTGGAATATAGATTTTTACTGTGGTTTTTTTCCCCCTGCATTGATAATGCTAAGTACGGGCTACACTTGCCGTCATTTTGCTGAATTTCTCTGTTCACGGAACTGACACATCTTGGGAAAAAAAATGTCAGTGCAGAGCTGAATAGCACCAGGGCAGCTGCTGCACATCCAAGGACCAGCTCAAAAGGAGGGAGAGGTCAGCCTGCTTCCATTCTGTCTCAGGGCTTCACAGCTTCATTGGTACAAAGGCTGCTGGCTTCTTGCTGCTGCATTGATTTCTAACATTTATCAGAAATCCTTTGTATTTAAGCAGGCAAATGCACAAAAATCAATCAGATGCTTCTCTTACACAGGCTGATTTTTAGCTCTATTGAAATCCATTCTCTCTGCTGGGAGGAGATGTGGGTACGCAGGTTAAAAAGTTCAAGTGTGCCCACATGAATTAAGTATCTACATCCTGGATGTTTTCTCTGTTAATTGATGGTCTTGTCCCTCTCTTGAAGGAGATTGACTCCCCCTCCATCCTTACAATAGAGGAAGTTCAGCCATTCCATGTCGCAACCGTTAAATCATCATAACTCACAAAACTGATTGAGATTTTCTGTGCATGCTGTGCTGCAAACCATATAGTAGCTCAGCAGCTGCTGCCAGAACAGCTGAGGCATAAAGTGGAAGAGGGATCCTGCGGGCACCCTTGGGGGTGGGTAGGAAGATCCTGTAGTCTTTCCCTGCCAAGACCCATTGCCCAATATGTCAGCACCTGCATGGCCGCCACAACATGGTCTAACAACAAAACCAAGAAGCCATATCAGTGAGAGGTATAGAAGAAGCTCCGCAGCCTAAACCCCTTTCAGTTATCCTGGCAAAACCCTGGATGCATGTTGACAGACACCTGCTTTTGCTGGCTCATGCTGTTTCCAACCATGGTATGAGGGTACTGATGAAAAAGATTTGGCTGAATCACACAGCTTCTGCAGGAAAGGCTCTGCCAAGGTTGTGCCATGCTGAGTAGAAGCCCATCAGAGGCTAAAAAAAGTGAGAAAAGAGAAATTGAAAGTGATTTCAAAGCTTATCCCCAAACACGTATGTGCAATAACCCTCAGACAGATACCCTCCTCTGTGTGTGTCTGAGCAGTCAGAAAGTTGGGCTCAGATAGCTTGTTTAAAAACAGCCTTAACAAAAATCCTCATTAACCTCTTTCAGCCACTGTTTTGGTTGATCTCAAGCAGCCAGTGAAGTTGCCAGAGCTGGTGCAGCTGATAATTTTTCCGCAGTGTGAGTGTTCCAAGGAGAAGTTGCCACATGTGACGGGTGGGTGATAATGGCATGGTGCCACAGATTGCTCTACAAGAGGGTGCTTGCCTGTCAAGCCAACTCATTGTCCATTTTCTCAATCAATTTAAGCTTGAAATGAATACACTGGGACACAACATTAATAACTGCTAAGTGTGGGTGAAAACTGCTGCCTTAAGAGCTCCCACTTTGATCCCCAAGGATGCAATCTTTGTACCAGAATAACAAAATGAGAGCACTCACCTGAGATATTTTTAAAAGAGGATGCATGAATTATTGATATTCATCCAAATATCAAAACACCCATATATATAATGTGTCAGCCTGAGGATAATTATAAGAAAATAACTTCCTCCTGCATCTTTCCTGATTCTGCTCTAGAAGTGCCAGTCACACCTCCAAGGAATTGCTGTGTGAGGCCTACTTCACTGATTCTATCATTAAAATCTGTGTTTGGGTCTAGAGCTGGAGCTTTCTCAGCAAATTTTCAGTGCTTTCCTTGTTCATTTGGATTTTTTTGATAAATCATTGAAACTTCATGTTGTCATGGGAAAGAGTGGTTTGGGTTAATTATTCCAACCATTTGAACATGTTAAGAAGTCCTATTTCAATGCTTTCTCATAAAGGTGTAATCTGAATAATTTTCTTCAGGGTTTGATTAACTCCTCGTGCAGAAATAGATAGTCTCTATTGGGTAGAATTGATAACAGCATTAACACAGAAAGGGGTAAGGGTGACAAACCCAGGGCTCAGGGCGTGTGGGTGCATTGGGGGCTGCACAGTGGCTATGTGTGTTTCATAACAGGAAGAGGAGAGAATTTAGACAAAGGTATTTCCCCAATGAGTTATGAAATATCTGGAGGGAAGAAATTCCCTGGTTAAAGCCTGCCTGCACCTAGCCATGCATCAAATTTTAACAGTGCATCTGCTGCATGCAGGACTAATGTAGCACAGCCCCACAGGGAATGCTGAAAATTGTGAGGTTTCATTTCAGTGCTAAGCAAGAATGTGCTAAGGATTGGCGTTGTGTGAGTGATGTGACACTTTGAAGCAATGCCAAACAATTAACACTAATTTTATGATAAATTTCCTAATAATGTGGTTAGGGTCCTTCTAGGAGAAACAACGGCCATGGTGCCCTACTGAGACTGAAAGATATGGGTATTTCAGCAATACTCTAACTGCCAAAAATATTGTATGAAGGCATATTGATTTTAACAATAGTTGTGACAAGAATGATTTCTGAATTTTACAGTTCCAGAAAGAAAAAAAAAAATAACAAACCAAACGCAAAGAAAACAAGGGTGATAAAGGGAGAGAGAAGGACATGTGACTAAAAGGAAAGTAAAATAAATTTTAAAATGTGATCTTTCCAATAGAGTATTCTACACAATCAGTTAAGACATAGTATTTCATTTTAGAGTGAGGTAAAAAAACAAGTTTCCAATTCAGTAATGATTTAGGTATTTCAGATACATAAACCCCTTTGAGTGGGGTTTGACATAAAACCCATTTATTATTTATCTGCTGCAATATGTAAGATGGAGAAAAATTTGCTGTTTTTGCCCCAAAATCTTCTGGGCTCATTTAATGAAGGAATCATGAGCTGCAGCACTAAGAAACTTTAAACCAAAACCTTAGTCAGATGAAAAGTAGAATTTTGTGAACTAGTTTTCTGCTAATGCATTTTGTATAACTCTTCATGTGATCACCACCCAAATGATCTGAATACACACATATCTTTCCTAGAATGTCTGGACACTTACTGTCTGCCTCAGAAAGACATGGTAGAAGTGGCATTTGGGAAAAAAGAAAAGGAAGGGAAGGGAATAGCACTGATTCTTAGGTTATGCAGGATTCCAGATTGAGTTCAGGCAGTTTTCCCCACATCCCACACAGCACATGGGCATCAGCTGATTCCTGCAACCCTCTTGCATGGTCAGACAAGGAGCAGGCTGCTCAAATTACGGATGCACACACCCATTAAGTTGGGGGCTTTGGAGCCGTGCCAGACTGATCACCTGTTGCTCTGTCTCTTTGCATGTTTCCTGCAGAGTATTTAATTAACAAGAGCGCTCAGGGTTTCCTGCAAAGCAGGAGGGGGAAGAGAAAGATGTGCTAGCATTGCATCAAAATAAGGGAGCTAAGGAAGGAATGTTTTAGATTAAGCAGGGCTGGTTCAATTCTTCTTAGAATTGGTCATCCCCAGAAAGTGAAAAGCAGAAAAAATGGACTGAGAGAGTTACAGTTCTCTGAGGGTAGGTAGCTTTGCTGTTCTTTTTACTCCTGAAAAAGTTGTCATTAAAAGAGAGAGCAAGTGATCTTAGATGAAGATGACCTTCTCTTTCCTCAGGAGTAACTACACAGGTGCCCATCTCTCAGCAGCAGCAATTCACCCCACATTTCAGGGCTCTGAAAAAAGCAAAGCATATGGTGTCAATTTACCATATATGAATATCAAACACCCAGTTTGACTGAAGAGATTGTCAGATAATTACTTGAAAAGGACATTTTAAAAACACCGTGTTCTCCTCTTCCTTCCATGGATATTTCCACTCTAAATGGTTTGGGATGTCTCCTCAACTCCTGTGTCAGGATACCTCCAAACAGTCCAATTACTCAAGAATTGGCTGTGATCTCCTTCTGTGCATTTGTGCTCAAACGACAATCCAATCTAAATTGAAATCAAAACTGCTTCTCTAGGTGTGTCTTCACTGCCCTTCTTGTGAAAGTCCAAATCATAGCAGGTTCCTTCCCTACATTTACAGGCTGGTTTCCTAGGCCCAGTAGTACACCTGATCTATTTACTCAGTTTTCTCTTTTTTTCCCTGTTACATGTCTCCAAATAGCTAAACAATACCTTCATCTCACTCTTCCAGTGCTTTCTCACACTATGCAACAGACTTCTGACTATTTAATCTGTAACCATCCTTTCTGTTTTCTTTCTTTTATTCCGTGGGACTTTGTGATGTGTTTTGTTTAGAAAATGCCTCATAAACAGTAAATGGTTTGACCAATTTTCAATGTAGAAACATATACTGGCAAAATATACAGAAGGTGGCAGGGGACGCCTTGGCCCCACATATGAATTGCAAGGTGACATCTTCAATATTGCTATGTGTCCACTAAATGGAAAGAATAAACTAAAAATATGAGTCACTGAATGCTTTCTCTGACACCTGGGATAGTATTAAATATGCTTTTCTGTCTGTACTTTTATAAATACTTTCAACTTAATGTCCTATTTCAAATTTTTTAACAAAGCATAAATTTTACTTGAAGCTGAGTGTCATTAAAATACCATATAGGGTTGTATTTGCTCTAAAAGTAAGGGGTATTTATTTTTCTTTATTATAAAAATAAGTGCTTTGATAGAGAAAATTTTAAAAAATCTATTTTCAAGAGGAAATTTTTTTTAACAGTAAAATTCACTCTCATTGTTGGTTTAATTATCTATCAGTCACGTAATGGGTTATTAGCTGCTTTTTCTCTGGAGAGGTAGCAGAGGAGATTTAAAATAGCTGAGGGTAATACACAGAGTAGATGTTCTTCCCTCCAACCTCAGCAAAAAGCTACATATGAACACAAATGTGCTGGCTAATATCCTTCAATGAAAACTCAAGGCTATTTTTTTCAGTTATGAAATTATTTTATACAATGGATTAAATAAATTAAATCAGAACCTAGCAAGTTGTTCTTGGGTAGTGTAAGTATCCTAGATGGGATAGGAGTCTTTATCTGTTCTTCTGTATCTTCTCTGCTACTAGATGATTATCTTAACCAAACACATGGTCTTAGATGGCAAAAGAAATGTTACTAATCCATCACTCCTATGGGTTCTTTCTAAAATCTCTTTACTAGATACACTGAACTAAACTAGGAAACTGGGAAGTGTTTCTGCTAAGCAACTCATATGCTAAGAGCAGAGCATCAATGCATCAGCCTTCATCAATATGATGCCTTTTTCTGGAGATACTTCATCCTGCATTTTAGTGATATTACTGTTTTAGTGGTATTACATCCACATGCTAACTACCTTCTGCATCAACCTCTCACAAATATATATATATATAAAATATATATATATATAATATATATATATATGTGGTGGTTTACCTGTTCTACGGGTAAGGCACCTTCTAAATGCTGTGAAAGACCACTGCTGGCATATGAGCCAGACTTACCAGCAGCCCTGCAATCCTTTTGTGTGAGCAGCAATGATCTGTGCATTGGTGCAGTGCCACAGGTCTGTGTCATGTCTGATAGTGCTGCAGAGTTCAGTCTAACTTTAGCTGTGAGAACTTGTGAGATAACAAAGCCCAAGTCTCCTGTTTGAAAACTTTGAGCATGAAAAAAATGTGTTAAAGTGACTTGAGAAATGGACAGTGGAAGAAAAAGAAGATAATAATGTTTTTTGATAGGCTTTCCCTGGTACTCTTACTCTTTGTGTCCTTTTGGAAGGGAAATAAAAGTTCTTGGGCCTCATCACTTCTTTTCTAACCAGTCCTATGGTAACAGATTCTGGTAATATCTCTTCAGAGGGTTTTCAGCACCATTCAGATACAGAGGAAAATGTATTCTCAAAAAACACACATATATGGAACTTATATTTCGGGATAGCTGTGTTACTGTATGAATGATACCATCCAATTCTGAGGACAAATCTCATGTCAAACAAACAAACAAGTAAAGAAAGACAAAAATCTAGGAGGAAAATAGAGACTTTCAGAAAATTCTCCTATATACTCCAGAAATAGAAAAGAAGAAAACAAATCTCACTTCTAATATCTGTAAAAATCTCTGTCTATTTTTCTGCTTTTATTACTAAACAAGGTCATAAACCCAACATGGATGGCAGTTTAGAAGGAAGCTTGTGAACTTAAGATGATATAAAAGAGGATTCACCTGGTCAGACCAAGAATTCAGAGCCAACATGCCAATATGTCAGACCCCAATTTATTTCCTTTTCTGTATTGCTTGTTAGGATAACTACATCAGTTTGGACTATTCAGTTCCCCAGGCAGCACACTGCATGCATCTCTCAGAGAGCCAAGAATAGAACTGGGATCCTTTATGATCAGCTCCCTACTGAGTACTAACAAGCAGCCATGTGATATATTGAGAAGGTGTGAGCATGTCAAGCTCCTTGCCCAGCTGGATATAAAAATAGGAAATAAGCACCAAGAAAAAAGCCTAACCAAAGTAACAGTAACAGTGGCATAGAATGGTTTGTCAAGTGCATTTGATATATGATATTCTCAGGACTGCTCTGCTTTTAGGTAGTTGTGGAAGTTCTTGTTCTCTTGAAGTAAATATACCACCTTGCATGCAAGGTACTGGAAATGGAGTGATGGCCTTATGGAGAGATTGAACTTCTCACCTATTATTCTTCCAACATTAAAAAGACAGAAATATTTTCCCTTGTCCTTATTTCAATTCTTTTAGGCAAGAGAGAGTTGACACATATTCCACATTATTTGCAGCCATAAATTATAATTTCTTTTTGCCAATTTTATCCTCTTGCAGGATCCTTGGATCTATTTATATTTATCAGAATGGTCCGAGGAGCAAACTTTTAGTACTGATATTGATTCATGGGTTTTGAATTTTTTTCCATCTGCATTAATTTTTCAAAGGACAGAATGTGCTTTATGCCCTTTGAGACCTTGAAATAAAGCTTTTATATTAGTCAGACATATTTTTCAGAGAGCTTTCATGAACATTTTAACCACACCTGTTAAATGTTCTTTGTGGAATTCAGTTGAGTAGACATACAGGGCACAGGACTCATTCCTTTTCCCTGACAGAAAAAAGCTGAAACTTCCACATTTATATGCCATGAATGCTCATGATTCGGCATTTGCATTGTGTGTTTTGAATATCCTACAAGCCATCTCTCTGTAGCAAACTTACCTCAAATAAAATACAGAATATAATGGTTTTCAATATCATAGAATTGTACAATCATAGAAAGCTTTGGGTTGCAAGTGTCTTTAAAGATGGTCTCATTATACCATCCACTAGACTAGGTTTTTCAAAGACCCATCCAACCAGACCTTGAACACTTCTGGGGATGGGGCACATACAACCTCTCTGGGCAACCTGTGACAGTGCCATAACACACTCACTGTAAAGTATTTACTCTTAATATTTAATTTGAAACTGCCCTCTTTCGGTATAAAGCCATTTCCCTTGTCCTATCACTACATGCCCTTGTCAGAAGTCCCTCTCGTGCTCTCTTGTAGCCCCTTTAGGTACTGAAAGGCTGCCACAAGGTCACCCTGGAGCCTTCTTTTCTCCAGGTGGAACTCTCTCAGCCCGTCTTCATACGAGCAGTGTTCCTGCCCTCTGATCATTTTTGTGCTCCTAATTTTGACTCGCTCCAGCAGGTCCTTGTCCTTCCTGTGCTTGGAACAGCAGGGCTGGACATAGCAGTGAAGGTGGTGTCCTCTGAGAGAAAAGTAGAGGAACAGAACTCCCTCCCTCACCCTGCTGGCCACACTGGCTCTGGATGCAGCCCAGGACACAGCTCACTTTATGATACTGCAAGTGCACATTGCTCAGTCATATTCGGTTTTTAATTCATGCTCAAGTCCTTCTCCACAGAGCTGCTTTCAATGCACTCATTGCCCATTCTGTATTTGTGCTTATGATTGCTCCAGTCCAGGTGCAAGACCTTGAACTTGGCCTTGTTGTACTTCATGAAGTTCACATGGGCCCTCCTCTCAAGTCTTCCCTGGTCCTTCTTCAAGGAATCCTTTCCCTCCATCCCTTCCATCCAGCCAGTGTGGTTGGATGCACCACAGAGCTGCATATCATCCACAGACTCTCGGAGACTGCACTCTATCCCTCAGTCCATGTCACTGACAAAGATTTCAAACAGCACCAGTCCAAATATCAACCCCTGAGAAACACCACTAGTCACTGCTCTCCACTCAGACACTGGGTCATTGACCCACTCTTTGAATGCAACCTTCAGCCAATTCCTTATCCATCGAGTGGTCCTTCTGTCAATGCCATGTCTCTCCAGCTTAGAGATGAGGAGGTCACGCTGAACGTTGTCAAAGGTTTTGCACAAGTACAGGCAGATGACATCAGCTGCTCTTTCCTCATCCACCATGCTGTAACTCCTTAATAGAAAGCCACCAAATTTGTCTGGCACAATTTGCTCTTTGTGAAGCCATATTGGTTGTCACAAATCACCTCCTTTTTTTTCCATGTGCCTTAGCATGGTTTCCATTAGGATCTGATCCATGATCTTGCTGAGCATGGAGAAAAAATCATTTAAGAGGAAAAGATATATTTAACATGGTTACTTATTTATTTCAGTTAGCTTTCGGAACTTAATGGGAGTTGTAGTGTACACCGCAGTGGGAATAAACTGTTTGTGCTCAGGGTTGGGTTGCAACCACCCATTTTCAAATGAAATCACACTATTTTTCTTCAAAGTATTATTTAGTTAACCCATGATCTATAAAGAGTGGAATTCCTCCATCAGTTTTACAAAGTCTCTTTCACAACATTCATGGAAGAGATGTATAGAATAAATTCACTTTTAAAAAGAAAACTCCAAGTTATTTTCACTGAACAGGTTTTATTGTAGATATTGTGAACACTGTAGAAATATCTGACCTCTAATTCTCCTTAAAAAAAGAAATACCATCAAAAAAACCCCAAAAAAGCCCACAAAAAAAACCCAGAGATTTTCCTGCTGAATTTCAAGCCATTTTTCAGCATTCAAGAAGCTGAAAGCACACTTCACAACTCTTGTGTCCCTGTGACCTTGATGGACTATAAAGACTTGGATGTCAGACTTTCAGCTGTGGAATGTAAAACTAAGCTGTTTGACAAACCACATCAGTCAGTGCCTCTGAACAGTGGCTCAAGAACCAGGACTTACCCTTTGTCTATTGAATGATTTATCAGAGTGGTAGAAAATATTGAGCTACTGCTTAAGAAATGCCAGAGGACACTGGACCCAGGAGAGCTACATGCATAATTCATGACACTGACCAACAATATTTATAGGCAACAGTAACTACATACTTTTCCCACTTTTTTAGTAGACTTACGTTTTATAAAAGGAAATTGCACAGGCACTCATCTTTATTCATAAATCTTAGGGCAGATAGTTCCTAAACCCATTGGAAAAACTATACATTCAAAAGTTTATTATGCACGTATTATTTTCCAAGACCATGTGTATCCTGAGCTATGGGGAATAACTGGAAGATGGGAAACAAAGAGAGGAATCTGTCAGTTTACCCAGACACTTTGGATCTGTAAAACCTACTGTCTACCACCATGAATCAGGTTTCTTTCTGCTTTCAGCTGCCAGGCTTGAAACACAAAAAATGAAAACTTTCTATCACTTTAAATAAAAACAAAGTTCTAATTGAGCTGAACTAAATGAAGTTTGTTATCTGCCATAAATCAGTGTTTGCCATTGCCATCAGAAGCCATTTGGGTTTTTTTGGCAGGATGGAGACATATATCAGTTTTAGGGGAAGAGTTTCATTTAGTTAAATCTGAAGTTCTACTGTTACTAACTTCTCCTGTCACTACCTACAAAGGGGGAGATGGTTACCTTAGTTCTAGCCATTTCTAGGACGTTTTCATGCAGATTGGCCTCTCCCATTAGTTAAAGCTTAATTACCTTCCCCTGTTGCATCTGCAGAGCCCTCAGGCACACACAGTCACTGTGTGTCAGCTGGTATGAATATGGCCATTTGACTGTGAGGGTGCAAGAAACATGCTTAAACACCAGTGTATTGCGCCAATCCAGAGATTATGCTATAGCTTACTTACTTGCAGAAGGATGTGTCTGTCCTGTGGATCCTGTGTCATGATATCTGGTCTGTTGGTGCTTTGGACAGATGAAGATGTTTGAGATGGTATTAGACTTCTAGATTTATGTAATTGGATTGCTTTTTTTTTAATTTTTATGTTTATTTTTATTTTTGCATCAATTCCTTGCATATAGTTTGAATAACACTTGTGCCTCAAGAGCACAAAATACTGAAATATCAAATTAGTGAAGTAAATGTATGTGCCTTAGATCAGGTCATAGGGGCTCTTAGAAAATCATCTCTGCACTTTAAACAACACACTTTAAAAAATTAAAAAAAATACTAATGTTAAAGCTTCAATAATTAATCAAAATTCAGTTTAAATAAATAATAAACCATATAACTAAACACCTAATCATCCAGGTCCTGATTCTTTTGACTCATTGTTTATTAGCTTCCCAGTAAATTAATTTGTGTGCCTTACCAAGCTAAATGCTTAAGAATAAAAAGGTTAATTGAAGGTTGGAGTAGGATACATTATTGAGAAGTTGACATATTGCCTTGCTGTTATGAATAATCTGGAAGTAGTTCAATAGTATTGCAGCTGCTTCTCCCAAGCCTGAACTTGACCTGCAGTCTTTCTTGTGGAGGCATTGTCACTTCTTTTTGTCTAACAGGGCTGTGAGTTATTTGGTTTTTTACCTCCTTTCTCAAGAATATGAATTATTAATAACATCAAGAATACATTGAAGGAAGAAAAAATCAGACTATATTGCATCTCTCCAAACCTATAAGAATTTGAAAAAAGGGGAAAAAAAAGTTAAACATCCATACCTGTGGTTGCTCGTTTGCATGCCAACAAAAGATAGGGAAGGAACTACAAAGATGCTTTGAAATGAGAGGATTATTAGAACAAGAGAATTTTGAATTAATCAGGGCAAGCTTGTATAAGCAGATCCAAGATGCCAGAGGGTTTGGAAACTCTTTTTCTGTAAATCACTTCCTATCACAGATACTCTTTGTGAAAGGAAGATGAGGAGGTGAGCATAGGGGGCAGATGGGGAGGAGGTGGTCCCATCTCTGACATGCTCTGAATTAATGCAGATGTCAGGCAGCAGCCGAGTGTGTGGAAATAGAACTCTATATTAAAACAAAGGTTTTGCAACTACTGTGCTAATGATAAGGACAGATCTGTAGAAAGTTTTATTTGTCAGAGATCCAATAGAGGTAATGCAAATCACACTAACTATCTGTCCCTCCATTTTGTGCTATTTCTCCTCCTTTCCCAGCCTCATCTCCTTTCATTTTTATGATAAACAGGACTTGAACTCTGCTGAGCCTCACAATTCTGCATCTCATTGATGACTCATTAAGATTTTATCATTCCAGTGACATGTTATTGAACTGAGTTTCCTTAGGGGGCTGGTCTGGTGATTACAGGAGTAACCAGTGACTGCTTAATCACCCACTTCATTATATTCATATTAATAATAAATACAAGGAGGTAGACAGTTATAATTACATTGCTAGTTTAGGAAGACATGAGCCTATAAAAGTTGCCAACACTGAAATACAAATTCTGACATTTATATCGTGTGAATAAATGTGACTTGGAAGGTGCAGAGAAAGGTAAGAACATAAATATGTTTATTTTAAAGAGCATTATTGTCACAGCAATCATGATGCTATTTGATTAAGAAGTAGTAAAATACTTCCTTGAGTACAAGCTTCTTAGAAGAGATCAGGCAGGATGGTATTCACGTGTCTGGTTCAGAAGTATTTTCCATCAGAGAAAGAGACCCCAAAGAATCCTCTACCAGCCTCGTTGTGATGTTCTGTGGAGTAAGAGGCTGCAAATATCTATGTCCATAATGTCCCTAAAATATGTCACTCTGGGGTTGAACTCTTCCACGTCTGATGAGCAGATACTTTGCAGAGCAGGGATTTTTCAGCATTGTGTAAGTCTCACAGCACAGCAGTTCCCCAGACATAGCAGCGATGCTGAGCAGACAGCCCCTTCTAACTCTAATGAACTGTGGCAAACACGCTGAAAGGTTTGACACAACATGATTCATCACAAAGTAGTAAAATGCTGAGCTGGATGCACACTGCACAGAAGACCCAGACAGGAGAGGGCTGTTTTCTGGTTTACTATATTTGCCTATTTAAAAAGTAGATGAACTGCCTTCCAGAGGAGCTTGCTTTTTACAGAAGCAAAGGGCGACTATCTAAGTTCTGACACCTAAGTTATAGAAGATATTAAGTGAGGGCAGGAGAGGGAACATATTGTACCAAAGAGTCGTGAACAGCAATAGTGTTCCTTCCAAAGCAAGATAATGCTTTCATGGCTGAGAATTTCTGAAAACTACAGGTTTACAATAAAACCTGATTTTTCTGAAAATTCAGAAGGATACATGTCTGCTCCCCATTACATTTAAAAAGAGGCCTGGCTTTCTTTTACTTTGAACATACCAGTTTCTTGTTGCAGAAGTTTGTTTTCTCATAACTAAAAATGTTATCTGTACCATGCAACTAAATTAAATGACAAAAGAAAAGAGAAGGCAGAGTTTCATCCTGAAGAGGACTGAAAAAAGTCTAGCCTAAGTTCAGGAGGTGTTCAGAAGGCAGCTCATAACTTAATTAATTTCCTAGAGCTTCACATATTTGTGTGACATTTTAAAAATCATAGAGCTCAAATGAGCAGAAGCTGAAAATGTTGGTTCAAGTTTCTTGAGATAAGGGATTAGTACTCCCAGCTGCTAGCTATTGTGTAAAACAGGAGGCTCATAACTGTGACATCTCTGTTAGACAATTTCACATGGTTTGAGCAATATGTGAATTTGGCCTGCAAGGAAAATAAGTGGTGCATCCTAAAAAGGCTTAGACTAACAATCCCTGCCAATAATTCAGTGACTATTTATCTGAAATATCTCTGGGATTTGAACTCTGAGTATTTAAGTGCAAGGCTTGAAGAAAGTGGCTGACCATGTCACCAGTCCCAGAATACTTGGTCTCTTGAGTCATCTTAGTATTTCAAATCTCCTTGCCAAGCTATGCCTCTATGTGCATCCAGGAGAATGTTGACTGTGCAGAGCTTCTAGCTGGTGTGACACCTCAGTTTATAGGGAATTCATCATTATTTGTCAGGGTTATATTTCTTCCAGGGAAAAAAAAGTTTTTGTGAAGGTATTATGCTTCAGTAATGTGGAGATATTTGGGAAAGTGGATCCAGCAGAAATAAAACAATAGCTAGGGAAAATAGAATCAATGATTTGTGGACAAAGGTCATGTACATCTTGCACTCCTTGAAAGATGAAAAGATGATGCATTAAAACTGAAAACCACTGAACAGTTGAAGAACCAAGACTGGGAAATAAAGGAATATTTCTGCAATTGGGCACACATTCTTTAGATAGACAGAAGCATGCAGGGATGATTTTGAACAATCTCATTTGTGCACAGGTCCACAAATGCATACATGAAGAAAAGAACAGTCACCTCATTGTCTGCCAGAAAAAAAAAAAAAAAAAAAAAAAAAAAAAAAAAAAAAGGTATAGAACAGTACAGGAAAACTAGGACACAAAGATTCATCTTTATTGAAATGGAACAGCTGAAGGTTCTAGCACCAGAATATGTATTAAGTAGATCAAGAAAAGAAAAACTATTAAAAACTATTATAATCCAGCCATTTAAAATTTACAATACTTTTATAAAAATAGATTCAAACTTTGTTAATATGCATTTTGACTGACTATGCATTTTAATCTCCCTTCCATTGCTCCTTCAGGCTCCACATCCCTAGTTAGGCAAATAGTTGGCCTTTACCAGATGACACTAAATTGAATTCACCTTCTGAGTTACAATTAGATAAAGCACTCAGTTTTGAGCCTTTATTCTTCTGAATTACTGGAAAGAAAAGATAAAACCCCTACAGTCTTGGCCTCTAAGGCTTCCCACACAAAAAGCACATTGCCTCACCACAGTGAAATATGAATAATTGGTTAGACTCTTCTCTAAAGATACAATTAGAAACTTGTATTCTAAGCTGATCTACTGAGAACAGAAATAGGTATTCCAAAATCATGCCTCATGGTTTCCCCACCTAGTTTCAGCAGAGTTTTGGTTTGAACAGAAGGAGTGTAAGAAATACCTGCTCATATAAGAGTGAAAAGCAGTAAGGTAACATTGGCCGGGACAAGATGAAAGTGCCAGAAACTTTGTAGCACTTAGCTGAACTCTGCTGAAGAGGTGCTGGGTGAGGGAACAATTTCCAAGAGCTGAGACAAGCTGATCTACTGAGAACAGAAATAGGTATTCCAAAATCATGCCTCATGGTTTCCCCACCTAGTTTCAGCAGAGTTTTGGTTTGAACAGAAGGAGTGTAAGAAATACCTGCTCATATAAGAGTGAAAAGCAGTAAGGTAACATTGGCCGGGACAAGATGAAAGTGCCAGAAACTTTGTAGCACATAGCTGAACTCTGCTGAAGAGGTGCTGGGTGAGGGAACAATTTCCAAGAGCTGAGACAAGAAACAAAACATACTTCAGAAAACGGTATCTTGAAAAAGCAATATAAAAATAATGCTAATCTGAACAAAGGTTAAATCTGACTCACACATTTGTTAGCCCTCTTTGTGAATACTTCTACCTTGTATTTGGGTGAACATCTCTTCTGGCTTCTAGTTCAACCAAAGGCAGAAAGAGGCTTTTATTCTCTCTCTGCTGCACCTGCTACAGAGAACCCAAAAATGGACACAATGGTGAAATAGTTAAAAAATACCACTGACGATCTCTCAACTAGAGCGTGATATATACTAATAGTTTTTGCTCTGAAAAGATTAACCATGGAATGTAAATACTCTGCTACACCATTCAGCTCTTCAAGGAGATAATTTTGTAGGATGCACGATTTCTTATTAGTGCTTCAAGCAAACAGTTGCAGGAGAACTTCAATCCAAGCAGTTGTGTGCCACTTCCCATATAACTATGTACTGTTTGTACATCTACCTGTCTCTTACATGATTAAATGACCTCTATAACCCCTAGAAAGTCCAGATTTCTTGTCCATTAGCAGACTGTTCTTCGGGCACTGAGCTGCCAAAGCAGAACAGAGAAGTTTTTCAGTTCAGAGGGAGTCACTTGGACAAAATCTAGGGTAGAAATGTTGGAGGATTTGGTGATCAAATTAAAGTTGTCACAAAAATTTCCTGTTTCAACTGTCCCCTCTTACTTGCAGAAGTTGTAATCGTTGCCTTTCAAGAAGTACAGAAGCAGAGGAGCTTTGCTGGTGAGGAGCAGCATCTGAAATGTACAGTGTTCTCCTGTTGTCAAAGCCAAGTCTGCTCTTTCAGTGCCATGCGTGCCTTCATCCTTTTTAAACAGGGTGAATACCTACACACCTTAACAAGCAGTCATTTTTTTCCTGCAGTTTTGGCACTGCCATAGGGAATCACATTAAAGTCCACAGAAATCTTTAACATGTTGTTGATCAGTCATTGGTAAAAAGAACCGTAGGTTCACAGAAATAATGCTACACCAATATATACACTAATATACAACTGGGAATCTATCAATTTTCCAGTGACTTTGCTAGACAACCTGATATTTCTAGGTGCGGTACAATGATGGATTTCATGGGAGCTATACAAGAATAAATCTCTGATGTGAATCTGCTATGTCAAAATTTTCATAGATTTTGATTTATTCTAGACTTCATATTTTTTTAAGTCTGATTTTATTCAGGTCCAGTACATCTGCACTGGAGATTGGCCTTGGGCCAATACTAAAAAAAAACCCAGTAAAATGCAGAAACAACGCCCCCCCACCATGAAATTGATTCAATCAGCTGTTAATGTTTTCACTTTTTTTCTTTGAGTTATTAATCTCAGAAAGTTATGCAGGTATGAATTCCTTGTTCTTGATTCTGTACATTTTAAAAGGGTCTCATGACCTTAAGTAAATATGCTGAGTATAATGTGGCAATGATGCAGGGACCAGGGCGGGGTGTGTGTATTTGAAATGTGTATTGCATGCATATTTTCAAGAATTTCTTTGTCCCATAGTATATACTTTCAATAGGATTCTAGTACAAATGTGGGTGTTTGGTCATGTTCTGTATAGTGGTTCAATTAATTTGCGCTGATTAACTGATTCAGATTGCACGTTAAAGATGTGGGAAAGGATCACTCACTTCATGCTTATGCCCTGCTCAGCCCTCCCTTCATGTATGCTTTTAGCATCTACCTTCCAAAATCTGCAGCTGTGACACCTTTAGAAGATAACCATGAACAAACCATGTAAAAGACACATCTCTGAAACTGCCTTTATCTGTGTTCATCTGTATAATATTGACGAAACAAGAGACAGTTTTGAACTCTGGTTTGGATCCACCCTCCAGTTAGAGGAAATCAGTAGAGTAGAAAGTAATGACAAATAAGAATTTGTGCACAAGAATATGCAAATAAAAATAGTTTCAGGGAGGAAAAGAGAATGGGTAAAATCATGTTTTCACTGTACTCCTTTCTCAATCATCTTGAATATTTACTGAACTCCGAATATTTGAGACAGGAGCTATAATTGTCAGGCTAAATGACACTCCTTGGGGAGGAACAGCAGCTTTTGCAGTACCTTATGAAACAGTGAATTTTCACTGAAATAAGTCAGTTTAAAAAACACACCAGGATGACTGCGTTGGAAAGATGATTTGATATCAGGCAAGAATAGAGATTATAGAATCCTTAAGTTTGGAAAAGACCTCCAAGATCATCAAATCCAACCTTTGACTGAATTGCACCACACCTACTGGACCCCATTAGGCAGTGTCATGTCCACACAGTTTTTGGAATACTTCCAGGGATGAAGACTGTTCCAGTGCTTTAATATTCTTCCAATGAGGAAATTTTCTGATAGCCAACCTGAGCCTCCTCTGGCACAATGTGAGACCATTTTCCCCTTGTCCTGTCACTAGCTGCCTGGGAGAAGAGGCTGATCCCCACCTCACTACCACCTCCTTTCACACAGTAGTAGAGGGAAGTAAGGTCTGCCCTGAGCCTTCCTTTCTCCAGATCGAACAACCTTGGAACTCTCAGCAAGTCTCTGTAAGACTTAGGTCATGGTCAATCAGCGCTTTAGTCTCATGATCTCAGTGTGGTAGGAATTCACCACAGGCTCGAAATGAAAGGGACTCTTCAGTATCTTACCCTCTCCATCCAGAAGGGTGTGCCTCATTTGACTCAGCTACATTCTCAATCAGAGAGGGAGATGGGCATCCCTAGAGGATGATTTGTCTCATGACTGGTGTTTATGAAAGGGTGCATAAATTACCTTTTCAAAGAGCCTGTCTCTCCATTTGCTCTGTGTAGAGAATAGATGTCTGCAGATCCTACTCCATAAAATGGAAAGTAAATCCAGCCCAGTTTCCTTTGTTTCTTTCATTACCTCTTAGTTTATAGCTCATGGTAGGACTAATCTGTTGTTTCTGTATAAACAAAGGATTTTGAGACTAATTCAGTATTTCATCTTTGATTCGGTTATTAATCAATCTCAGCAGCAGCTTATTGAATTTTACAGCACAATGCTAACAAAATTGATCATGTAATGATGTGATATTTTATATACTATCGAAGACATAATAAAATTCTTTTTATTCTGATTTTTTAATACATATGAACATTCTGTGTATCTCTAAATGACACCAGACTTTTATGATTGCACAAATGGAAACTTCTATTTTGATTTTTCAGACTTTGTTCATTACTATTGAAAATGAACAAAGTGTTTGCTATATATGGGAAAAACAAGTCTACCTGATAGTATTTCTAAATTGTAAAATGCAGTGGTTATCTTACAAACATGAGGATTTTGTTAGAAGTAACAATACTTTCAAAGCCTTTCTCACCTTTTTTATTTTGTGGACTTTTATTTCCAACAGAAAAGGACACCATAACAGGGCTTGTTTCAGATCGCATTTAGAACATTTCAGAAAAACGTCTTGCTTATTCTGGAAGTATTTTTTAACCAGCTTTTTGCAACCTCTGTATCATATCTTTAAAACACTGGAAATTTCACTCTGGGTATTTTACTATCCTGATCTGGAACCATTCTCAATATTTTAATCTGAAATTTCCCATACACACTCCAGATCTTTTGGCAGTTTGATTTCTTCAATTTCTCATAAATCTCACATATTAAGAAGCATCCTGACTCAAGGATCACTGTGCCAGCCCACAGAGATGCCTGGCAGTACTAAGGCACAGCTGATCATAAACTCTTTTTTTTTTTTTTTTTTTTTTTTTTTTTTTTTTCAGGTATTTAAGAAAGAAAATGAGAAGACCAGACAATGAAGATGGAAAGATAACTAATTTGTTGATTAAATGATGGCAGTTCAGGGATATTCAACTTTATAGATGTATAACAGAAAGGACATGCTTCAGCTTCATATTACAGTAGAGAAATGTCAGGGTAAGGCCACTGAGAACCATCCAAAAACTTTAGAGTAGGAATAAAAAAAGAAAACTGGGAGATGAGGTATTTCCATACTTGATCCTAGGGAAAATAGACAAATGTAGCTGTTATTGTAATGGATAAAGGAGGACTATAAGCCCAGGTGCCTAAAATGAAACAAAAATTAATATAAGTCAAGACTGTAGCCAGTCTCCTGAAATGACTAGGAAAAAGGATTATTTCCCTTTTCAACAGAAATGTTGAGTGATTTGTCTACTGCTACTGCAAAACAAAAGGGAAGAACTTGAGGTCCTGGAAGCTTGGGTTTGGACAAGGTCAGAGATCTCCCTCATATTATTTGGAAAGCAAACATTACATAACATCATTAGGAAGGTTTTTTTGGGTTTTTTTTCCCTGACATGAGATCAGGCATTATGGCAGTGACCAGGCTACTATCTCTGGAGATGGAAGTCAACAGTGTTTTCCAGGAAATCATAAGATAAGTGCACAGAATACTATTGCTTTAGACAGAGTTTTGAAAGGAAATGAGGATACTGTAATAGCCTATTTTTCTTTTTTCTTTCTGAATCATGGTTTTTTTCAGTTACTTGTAGAACTGAAAAAATAATAACTGCATTGGAGGACCGTGCTTTTGAAACTAGCTCAGAATTGAACAGAAAGAAGACTGGGTTTCTAGAGGCAATGACTTCTGATTTTTTTCAGTCAAAGGACTGTACTGTCAAGAACATGTCCCAAAAAAGGGGAAATCTTGTTGAAAAGGACTTCACTCCTAAATGGATGACTATTCAATCAAAAATTATGCTAGCAAGTAAGGAAGATACACAAGATAGAAAATGAAAGAAGTCATCATAACAAAAGGTAATATCCTACATATCAAGAATAAAATAGAGAACTTTCCAAAGGTGGGATATGCTCATCCTTGCAAGGCATATTAAAAGAAATAACCAGGTACCATTCAACTAAATGGAAAGTTGTCTGTTAAAGAAATTTGCTCATGACTCAGTTTTGTAGTGTATTATCAATATATAGAGATATCAGAATGTCACAAAACATACAGGGAAACTCAAAGACTAGAAAAAGTAGGAACAAAAACAACATAAGAAGGAAACTAGTGCAAATTACTATCAATGGGGTGATTAGAAGCTGGAAAAAGCTGAGGAAGAGGATAAAGTGGTTGTGCTAAATTATTGTAGGATGACAATGAAACACCAAGGATTTTTTCATGTAAAGAAAAGTTTATTCTTAAAATACCTCAAGAAATTGAGACCTCCTCCAGTGCCATCCCACTCTCTGATGTTCAGATCATATTAATTCAAAGTGAAAAAGAAGTAGAAGACTTCTGAAATGGTCAAGAAATAGAAGAATGAAAGAGTTTTGTTTGATCAAGCACAGAAAATAAGAAGTCAAAAGATGATAAGATCTTTCTCTGAAAATGTTTCTAGAGAATGAACAGCAGGAGGAGGAAGAGTTACACAGTCTTCAGGAGAAAACCCATGTGCAAATACATAGGTACGACACAGATCCCAGCAAATGTAGGCTGAAAATTCCAGAGGTTGTCCCAAAGTCTTAAACAATTTAACTGTATCTTTCTGCACCTAGGGAATACAAAAACACTGTTCACTTTAAAAAGTGAATTTTCTAGCACCCAAACCCTGGAAACTGTAGTCTTTACTTGGACATAAATTTCAATGCCAGAATCAAAATTTTCCAAACAAAAATGAGAATGAAATTCAGGATGCAAGTTAGAAAACAAACATCTTATCATCAGTCCTTTTGTGAGGATAAGCACCTTTTGTAATCGTAACAAATAGCCTGAACACTCCTGAGGGATTTTTTTGAAGTACAGTAAAAAGAAAATCTGTAGTAAAAAAAGGTCTATCTAAATTATGAAACGTATCCAGTGCTTTTTAAACAAAAAAAAAAATCCCAAATTGATTTAACTTCTTAAAACATCATTTCATATGAGTAAAATCAGTACCACTTAAGTTAATAGTGTTATATTTGGCTTCCAGGCTGATACAAAATGTAAGTAAATCTAACTCGAAGAGCTGTATTTTTGTGGCTGTTAGGAACTACCAGGCATGCCAGCATAAATAATTTCAGACAGCTCCACTTTGTGATAACATTTAGAAGCATTTTGAATTTTTTACTAATTCAAATCAAATACCAAGTTCCCAGCACTAAGAAACTGAGAAATTGTCTAGGTTACTCTCTGGGTGTCTTGTCATTTTGTCTATGTGGGGTCTTTGTCATTTTTCTATGCCAAATAAATTAATGTTGTCTTTTGATTATGAATTCATGAAAGCTTAGAAGAAACTTAATTATAATCTGTACTTAGGAGATTAGCATGTTACTTGTACATCTGATTTAGTAGAATTACATACAATATTGATTCTGGAGAATTTTCATAGAAGGAAGGTACTACTATATTCAGTGACATCACTACATTTCTAGTGTCCTTCAATAATGTTTTTTAAATTCAGGAAACCAATGGTCTGCCACAAAAACACTTCACTGCCTGTTCTTTGCTTTCAGTCTATTCTATTCTCTGCCACAAATAATCTGCTTCTAAATAATGGCAAAAGAAGTGGTGAAACACTGTTATTCTCTTATCATTTAATAAATGCACTTCTCTTTTGCCAATAAATGAGACTGTGGAGAGGCATGCAGGAGGATTGTGCATTGCACAAGGTGCTCATTAGTTCTTTGCTCGCTACTACCAGAAATAGCCATGGAACTCCGACGTGGTGCCAGCACTGGCTAGCTCACTCAAAGCACCACGCCAAGAGGGGATCACGCCCCAGAAGCAAGATGACCTGAGGTGTGATTTAGAGCAGAATGTCTATGGCACTAGATAGCAAGCAGGAGCACAGTGGAGGTAAAGATGAAGAGGAAGCCTCTTGTATGGGTTCCAAAAGAGTTTATTCCAGTGAAAGATCCAAAGACAAAATAAAAGAGTCAAGGGCGTGTAGGGGTTTTTATACAGGGGAGGGCTTAGGGGTGGATACAAATCTTCAGCCAATGGAGTACAAGGGATGAAGAGTACAAGGCAGGGTTTTACTCTACCTCAGCCAGTGAGGGTATACATGGGAGGGGAATAGGTCACATGGGCCAGTGGGACATCGAGGTTTAGGGGATTTCCAAAGGGGAGGTACAATTGGGGATTGGCCCAAGGAGAGAGTGACAGGGAAGGTTCAGGAGAAAGGGGTAGGCTAATAATGACAGGCAGGGAAGGGGCTAGAACAAGGGGCTGGTACTTGGGTGGATTGACAGCCCAGGTAGGAGGAACAAAGAACATTCTACAAGGGTAGGAGGGTGCAATTTAGACTTGACCATTAACATGGGAGATAACAGAACAAAACATACACACCACAACAGAACCTGAGGAGGTTCAGTGAGGATTCTTTGTCTCAGAGGGTGTTTCTGAAGGACATACAGAGCATTCAGTGTTCAGGTGCTGGCAGTCATGCTTGTGCCTGTGCCCTGAGCAGCTGCCACCATGCACACCGAGCTCCGAGCTAAGCGTTTGTGTGACCACAGTGCTCAGGAGGGGCCAAAGAGTGCAAGGGAGAGGCTGGAGAGGCTGGAAGGCTGGAGAGGCCATCTCAGGGTAAGAGTGGAGCAGGTTCATGATTTCCAGCACCTGACTAACTGCAGAACACGAGTAGTAGAAACAGGCTTGAGCTCTGACTCCTTTGCCTGCTTTGCAGGAAGGGTTGTAAGCTACCTTATAGAAACAGCACCAATTCTCTACCTCACCACAGCAGTGTTATTGAAGCACAGTGCTATTATAAGAGGTAAAATTACTTAAGGTTAAAATGGGTGTCATGCCCTGGAGAATCAGATCCACAGGAATGATAGGATTTCTTTGTGTAAGGGACATGCTTTGAGGCATAAAAGATTAGTAAATGCAATTGATGTACTTTCTTGTCACATATTATAATTGCTTCCATTTATTTGTGCTATTTAAAAAAAAACTACAGAATTAAACTTCAGGTTTTTTTCCCAGTGAACTAAGAATCTCAGTGAACAAGACATATCGTAAACCTCTAATCCTGAGAATTACAGACTGGAAATGCCAGACACCATACAAAAACATAGCAACAACATGTTATGGTTGTTTGTCATTGCTCTTTGTTCAATAAAGTTATATATTGTCTGCTGCAGATTTTCCTGAAAAGGCAGGCTCTTAAAATCATCTAGAGTGAAAAACAAAGTGCTTCTAAAGGTTTCCTTCTGCCCGCCATATGTTATCAGAAAATTGCTTACATACACAGGTAGCACGTATTAGAACTCTGCAAAACTGCCAAATATGCTTCAGGTAATCTTCTCACACACACATAAAAAATGTCAGATTTTGAAAAGTGGTAAATGAATCATACATGAATTTTTCATCTCATAAGCCAATGGGATTGAATGAGTAGCCTCTAGCAAATTTGTCCAATACAGAGAAGGAAAGCATGTGTTTTTGCAGACTAAGGACTATAAGAACAAATGAGGAAACCACAGGGCAAAAAATATGCTTTAATGCAATATGTATGAAATTTGGTAGGCCTTGGTCAAGCTTCTGGAAAACATATGTGCTATACATTAGAATAGAAATTATGTTCAAATGACATATTCAAAAGCACCAAAATATGATGCTTTATTAAAAGCTGTAGGTTTTAAGGTCCTAGCTTCCTGAGGAGTGTGTGCGAATTAAACATTATTCTTGTTAGGACATCATCCTCCAAGCCCAGCAGAAAGATAAAAATTTTAGAGAATGAAAAATGTTATATATTGGTTGATCTAATTCATCTTTCCCTCTTTCCCTTCCTCCCAGCACTGCAAATAAGGAGTATAACTCTCTCTTCGCAAAGATATCAACTGTTAATAATTCACTACGATGATTTTTGACATTTTATATTTAAAGTCTGCATACAATCTACTGATTAAATCATATTATGAATAGTTGGATGAATATCATATTTTAAAAATTACTTTCTCCTGCCACCACAAATTGTACTTTTGCAGCAAATGACTGGACATTTTAATAAGAATGAATGCAATTATTTTTACAGTCTGTGCTCTTTACAGGCTGGTGTACTTCATTTTCATGTAAGAAGTCAGTGAATATTATTGGAAAGGAGGAATTTTGAGGTTCGCATTTGTGTCTATAATTTAGAGAAAATGACCGTGCCTGAAAAAATAAATAGGGTGTGGGGAGCTTCAGTGAAATCACTGAACTCAAGTAGACATCAGTCACCAAGTATTATTTTTCTATTCCATAACCCCCGTGGTGATATTTTCACTTGTTGTTTTATCAATTAAACTATGAAATAAAAAATAAAAATGCTAATGTGTGCAAAGAAATCCTGAGGCAAAGCCAGTAGAGTGGACTTAATTCTTCCTCAGCATATGTGAAATCAGACTAGCAAATGAACACCTTAATTTTGCATCTTTTTCTCAGGTTTATTCTCATAGATTATTTCATCTATGTTAATAGCATTGTACTTCCAGTTGCTGTAAGTTGTCCAAACAAAGGGAGCTGTCTGGATGCAGCCTCTTCCCACCTCATCTGCAAAGAGTGTGAATCAGCTGAAGTCCATCTCACCATGCGGCTCTTAGTGGCAATTATCAGAACTCAGATGAAACATAATAAAACATTCCCTCAGGGTAAAGATAGATGACTAAGGATGTAAAATCCCAAAGATAAGCAAGGGGATGTAGGTATTTGTCACTGAAGCCCTAAAAAATCCCCTCTTTCAGCTACTGTGTGCTAAGGCCTTTGTGAAAACAGAACTCAGATTACTAAATTAGGTATTTTTGAAAGAAATGTCTCTTGTCTGCTTTGACTGCAGAACCAGGCAGGTATAAAACCAAAGATCATTTCCCTCTGTATGTGCTATGCTAGTGACTTATGGAAAATCACTGAAAAAAGAAAATGTGCTTTGCTTCTTAAGGTCATATTTGTTTTAGTATGTAGACCATCAAGCTATAAGGAAGAGACCTACTGTATGCCTGCAAACAGAGTGCAAAAGCAAAGCACAGAAACCTCAGTGGTTCTCAGTTTCTGCTTTATCATCATTAAACTTGATCCTGCCATGCCTTAATTTAGTTCCTTAATAACTTAATCATTATATATATATCCTCAGTCTCTTCTTTTTATCCACTCCACAATGTATAATCAAATTAATATTTCCTGAGACAAAGAACTGATGCCAGAACCCAATAGTTAGATATAGACCTGACTTATCAGGGTACAAGGCTAGAACCTCCCTGAATGAGAGCAGAGATAGGTTGTGAGTCACTCATGTTTTGCATCAGTATTTTAGGGATTTTAACAACAAAGGGGATGGATGGGAGAGATGGATCTTCAGAAATTCTGGCTTTGAGGGGGAAATCCACCATTCTAAAAGCATTTTAATGAGACAGAAAAATTCCTGTGATGTACATACACCTGTGTATGTGTACATATTGTGTATGTTTGTGTGTATATATATATATATGTGTGTGTGTGTTTATATTGTACGTGATTCTGTTTTGCAGCACAATTTGCTTGAAGTGGAAGCAGCTGAAGATTCTTAAATGAGTTTTGCCCATGATGCTACTACTTCTGTTAACTGAAAAATAACCTTTAAAAGAACCCTAGGGAAAAATATTGGTGTTAGGAAAAGGTGTGAAGGTAGACTCCAACCTGAAATACAAAGATGTCTTGGAAACAGGAGCTAGTTGAGACAAGCAGTCACTCACTGACTGCTCATTTCCAGCTCTTTGCATCCCTCCTTTCTTCTATATGTACTACAGGCATTTCTTAGCTCAGTGTCCTAAAAACTGCTGGTGCATTTGATGTGGCCTATTGACAAGGCATTAACTGATGCTTTAATGTGCTCAGATGAGTCCTGTGATTATGCTGGTTCCATCAGCTGCATCAGGTTATCTTTTTACACCTCAGCATTTTGAAGATCGATGAAATTCTTGGTATTAGGTTCTCAGGTAACTCAGTGTGCTTAAATGAGCTGCCTGACTCTCCATCAACCCAATTTCACCCAAGATTTCTCTGAAATTGTTTTTAGGTTATGACCTCATTGAGTAAGTTTCAATCAAGAGTGAATTTTCATGACGTGCTGCAAAGCTGTGTAAATGAGTATTTATAATGGGAAGTATGAAATATCTTTACCAATAACTACACTGCTGGAAGCTGAAATAGTAAAAGAGTGTACCCTGTTCCATTTCATATTGTATAAGCTATTAGACTGAGGAGTTGGAAGTACAATTTAATTCCTCTCTCCAAGTACATTAAAGGTTTTTGGCTTTTTTTAGTTCCTTTTACTGCTGTTTTACATTTTTGCCTTTAGCATCCAATAAAAACAAAATAAGAGAAAAAGAGAGAAGAAATGAAACTTATGTAGAAAATAACCTCAGAGAACAAGACAACTTCATTTACAATCTAATAAAATATTTTTCATGAGTGTGGAGGAGAGGAAAGCACTCTGTAATACTAAGTAACTCAAATCTGTTGTGTTGTGAGGAAATGGAAAACCCAGCTGTCATCATGAGAGGGGCCACACTTCATTCAGCTGATCTGCACCTAGTAAATACAAAAACAAATTAACTGATAATTAGGAGATGAAGGCCCAGTAGTCACTATGTTTGATCAATAACACTCTGCAAGGATCTTCTGTGTTGACATTTTATTAGTCTTTTTTCAGTTTGGTCTTTTTCAGCTGACAACTTTCCTGTGAAGCAGTTCATACCCTGCTTTGATCCAAGCCTCGTGTCAGTCTGCCTAGCAGTGCTGATTCACCCAGATAGTCCAAAAAGCCAAGAATTACTCTCCCTGCCCTATAAAGATTCTTTCAGTTTCTCTGCACTCTCAGGAAGTAAATGCTGGTTAACTTAAAACTCATTTACTGCAGTTTCTTTGGTGCACCTGAATTTTTCTTGGGCAGTATAATGGGTTCTAATCAAAAAGAAGCCTCTAAGAGATAGCAATAGAAACAACAATTTCTGACTTTAATCATTTATGTAACAGTTGAGATTCTGTGCAAATACAGAAAGACCTTCCAAAGACAATTAAGCTACTGTGCAGGAATTTCTTAAAGCAAGTCACCAGTAGAATTAATCAACATGTAGATTATATAATTTGGAATTAAGATGGGGGGTTTCCATTTTTAATAATCTTCTAATCTGTGGAAAAGTTGGGGTTTCCCTTTTATCTCTGCCATGCACTACAGGACTAGTTCTTCCCATAAATTACATACAGGGGTGAAAGGAAACTGAGAGTGTTATTCTCCTTAAAATGAATCTTTATCCTCAAAGAAAAAATAAAAAAAAAAAGCATTTGATTTCCTGTTGTATTCAGAGCTACACACTTATTTTTGTAAACTCCATTGTTAATCTCCTATCCTTATGACAATCTTGGTGGAAGCATACACACAAACAGTATGGCAGTATTTAATAATTTTAATGGCTGGTTGGTTACTCTTGACTTGGTGGAACTAAAGTTCAGGGAATTACATTCTGATGCTCAGTTTGGGAAAGTCACTGCCACCTCTTTCTTACCAACTAGTTTTCTTTCAAACAAGACAAGGTCCAAACAAAAGCTGAGTACTGTATGAGTAAACTGAGCACACTTCAGAGCTGTTGCTTTGCTGTTTTTTCCAGGTCACGTCTTTCCAAGACAGCAATCTGGGCAGCACAGTGGTTTATAACCGAGAACAAGCTGAGACACACTGTTCACCAAGAGTACACACTCAGCAGTGAGTATTGATCACTTGTGCCTATCATTGACCTTTTTCTTTTTTCCTTTCCATGTCTTTTTTTACTAGTAACAGCTGTCAGATCATTCTTACCTCTCCAATGTCCTTGGTAAGCAGAGCACCAGGAGCAAACACGTGTGTCTTGCCTCACAGTTTTCAGGAGACAAAGCTTGACTTCCTAGCAGTTGCAAGAGCCTTGGGGAAAAGGTTTAAGGCCACCCAGCTGAAAAGATGTGCAGCAGCAGCTGAGGAGCACTGTGCCCAGCAGCTCCTCCAGCTGCAATTGTTATCCATTAGTGAGCAGCATCAGTATTGCTCCATCACTGTGTTGGATCCAACCACAGGCCTTCTGCTCCTTTCCCAGAAATGATTCCTTGCATCCTGCCAGTCAGCCTCAGCCTTCTACTTTATTAATTACAGGCTCAGCTGTGAGTCCTTCCACATGCCCGCTCTGGGAGTAATGGTCCGTAAGAAGCCTCATTAGTCTCCCGTGTGGACTGCCCTCACTGCCAGAACCCTCAGAGGGAAGAGAGCAACTGTTAGCTAAAAGCTGCTTTCCTTCCTCACACAGGTGAGACATGGCAGGACAAGTAAACATGGACTGATGGGAAAAAGTGATGCTATTTCTTCCATCCCAGGCAGCAACTTAAACTCCATTCAGCATTGGAGCTCTGTTATTCTGAGACTGGTATGAAGATACACTAAGGCACACTAATGCTTCTAGCATTGAGAAGTTAATGAACTAACTCACTAATCCTGAAAAGGTGTGGACCCTATTGCTTTAAGCATGAGGTGAGTCTGTGAATCTATTGGCAGTGTCTCTCTGCATAAAATAAGTTTAGAATTATAGAGTCACAGAATCAACTTATGTTGAAAAAGACCTTTAAAGTCATCAGGCCCAACTCTTAACCCAGCACAACCAGGTCCACCATCAATCATGTCCCTAAGTACCACATCTACACGTCTTTTAAATCACTCAAGAAATGACTACTCAACCACTTCTCTGAGAGGCCTGTTCCAAAAAACCTTTGACAAAGCTTTCCATGAAGAAATTATTTCTAATATCCAATCTAAATCTACCTTGGCACAACTTGAGGCCATTTCTTCTTGTTCTGTCACTTGTTACTTGGGAAAGAAATCGACCCCTACCTTGGTAAAACCTCCTTCCAGGTTGCTGTAGAGAGAGAGAGTGTCACCTCTGATCCTCCTTTTCTCCAAGTTAAACTACCACAGCTCCCTCAGATGTTCCTCATCAGGTTTGTGATCCATACCCTTCCCCAGCTCCATTGCTCTTCTCTGGACACACTCCAGCCCCTCAGTGTCTGTCTTGTAGTGACCGGACCAGAACTGAGCACAAAATTTGAGGTGTGGCCTCACTAGTACTGAGTACAGGGGTACAGTCACTGCCCTGATCCTGCTGGACTCACCATTGCTGCTCCAGGCCAGGATGCCATCAGCCTTCTTGGTCACCTGGACACTCTGCTGGCTCAAGTTCAGCCACTGTTGTCCAGCAACCCCGTGTCGTTTTCCATCAGGTAGTATTCCAGCCATTCTCCTGAGCCGGTACTGCTTCCTGGGGTTATTGTCACCTAAGGGCAGGACCCAGCACTTGACCTTGTTGAACCGCACCCAGTTGGCTTCAGTCCATCAATCCATCCTGTCCAGATCTCTTTGCAGAGCCCTTCTGCCCTCCAGTAGAACACTCCAGACCAACTTGATGTCATCAGCAAATTGACTGAGGGTGCACTTGATTCCTTCATCCACATTGTTAATAAAGGTACAGATTTGGTTCATATCTTTCTGTGAGATAAGGGTCTACAAATTTGTTCACAGTGAAACATGGATCTGGGAGGAATGGCAGGCTCACTAATACTGCTGACAGAGCCAATTTTGTTATGTCCTGCCAATCTGCTGTGAGAATTACAGCTTTTCTGCCTGGCTCTCTAACCTTATTTCTGATATGGCTGTAAATACCTACAGACATGCACACATGCCAAATGACACAGACAGGTAAATGGAGCAGAATAGAACCATACCAAAATGTGGGAGGGTTTTTTGTTTGATTTTGGTTTTGTTTCTGGTTATTTTTCTCTGCCACATTTTGTTTATCCACACTGAAAGTTCTGATTTTCATTTTAATTATTTTTCTGTCTGCAGATATGCACTCACACATTGTGGGGTGGCATTATCCAAGACTGAAAATGACAGTGACAAGCTGTACAATCCTGAGGGTGATGATTTGTAGTTATTTTTGTGGTATTAAATGAAATCACTACAATAAAACAGTCCATACAATGCACTCTAATCGCCTCCTTAACACACTATTTAATCCTATAACTGAAATTTCCTTGCATTTCTGCTGAGAACTAATGCAGCATGAAGATTGAATTATCTCATGTCCATTTAAAGATAACTGTTCAGGTCACTAAAATGGGCTATGCCACAATGAAATAACTGCACCATATTTAGCTTGGAAAGGACAAAGAGAATGTTTGTATTTTAGGCATATGTCTACAGCAAGAAGCCCATTTCTTCCTTCACCTTAAAACACATACACCCAGAGGATGGCTGGGTGCAGGAACAGGCTCCCCAGGGAAGGGCTCCCAGTGGAAGGCTGACTGAGTACAAGTATTTGGATGATGCTTTCAGGATCATGGTGCGATTCCTTGAGAGGTCAGGAGTTGGACTTTGTCAATGGTCTCTGTGGGACTCTTCCCTGTCAGGATATTCTATGATTCCATGATTCTGTACACACAGAGGACATGTGCACTCACGTGCAGCCGCAGCATCGCACAGAGCTGCATGTGCAAGGGGCTGCAACCTCAGTTGGTGCATGAATGCACGGGTACCCCTGTGCACACACACCCAGCCATGCCCCAGAGGAGTGTCCTGCACCCAGCCATGCACACACAGAGCACTGCAGGCACAGCAAAGCATGAAATTAAAAAAAGGGCAGCAGGCACTCCTAAATTTAAAATTCATTGCTTGCTCTTTTAAATCTAGTAGGAATTCATTTTATGTGTTGGACATAACTGTTCCTAATTTTTCCTTTTTTTTTTTTTTTTTTTTTTTTAAGCTTAGGTTGAGCCAGATGGAGGAAAATGCAAGTATCCTAAGCTCACACTGAAGATATGGAGATGGCTGAAATGATAAAATATTAAACTCACTAATTTCAACAAGGATTTAATATACGACATCGTTAGGTTTAAAATGTCCCTATAGGAAATTACAAGAATAGAATAGCTGAAGGCTGTGTCTTATGCCTACATATTCTCCATTCATCTCTTCCCATTCTCTTTCCTTAAAGAATGACCAAACTGACACAGCCTCTACAACAGGAGCTAGAAGAGAAATGTACTAAAAATACTGCTCCTACCACACAGCATTTCTCCCACCAATCTCATTTCTGAACAGTGGCAGCTTCCAGCCATTCTTTGTTTAATAGCTCGTGATTTGGAGTCAAATGGGAGTTTTTGAAATACTTTACAGTGAATCTTTCTACTGATGGACAGATCCTTCATGATAAATCTTTTCATCATGTTGCCAATACTTATGTGGAATACATAATCATTAATGAGTAATTCCCATATCTACATGCAATATAATTAGGTGAATAATTTATAGCAAATAATTTAAAATTTGTGCTGACTCTCTACTCATATATTATCCACAAATACATTTTAATTCTCTGAGATTAATTCCTCATTCAGCGTACCATACTATAATTACAGAAACCTGATAGAAAGTATATTGAATCAGTAGAAAGTATTTCATTGAATTCTATGAACTCTAGATTAGACCTACAATTATTAGTCTGTAGATAAATCAGAAGTTCAATAAAAGTACCTACAGTCATAATTTTCTAATTCTTTTGACTGGTAATCTTTCATTGTTTTTTTTTTGATATGCACCTAGGGAAATGGATATGCACCTAGGGAAGCAGATATATTGCGGTCACCCAGCCTCACATTTAACTTTACAAGACTCGAGAGCTTTTAAAGATGCCACCAGGCCATTTTTTATCTATTTAGGCATCTAAATATCTCTCACATAATTCTTCAAATAACTCTAAATCCTATCACACTATACATGTTTCACTAGCTCTCAGCTTCTCTTGCCTGAGGCACTGGAATAAGTTTTGTTCCCAAACTAAAGCATGAAAAGGTCTGCATTAAGGGACCAAGCAATTCAAGACAAATAAAGGGAAATTCCTTATTAGAAGTCTCATAAACTATGATTTTAGCTCATTCCAATCCAATACAAAGGCAGGCCAAAAAAACTAATAGAACAGACAATTCATGACTGACAATCTATTCTACCCGCAATAGTGAATGCCAAAGCACTTACGTGACCAATATAAATTGTTTTTTTTCCCAAACCAGAAAATTCTACCAAGAAATAGAAAAAAACCAAACCAAAAAACAAAATTCAAAGATGCTTTTCGTCCCTGTACAGGAGGTTTGGTTTCTATTCCCTTGAATTAATAATTCTGGTTCCTCTTTTATTTTGCCTTAAGCAGTCAGTCATCTGGCTTCAAAGAAGTGCTGTGTTTGCTTTATCTCCTCTGCAGTAGAAAATACCTTATTACTGTAATGAGCTAATGGTTTAAAACAGGGCACTTCTAGGGTTAATGGAGGCTCATTAAGTATTCATTCATTAGACAATGCTGTTTGTGATAAATACACCATTAAGTCACTGTAATACACACTGTCAACTACCAGCATGAACAGAAAGGCATGTGGGCCAGTAGCATCTGTATTGCACCATCTTGAAATCTTCTGTCTTAAAATACTGCTGTCACACAATTTCCTGTACTGAAAGCAATGATTTGTAATCTGTGCAAGCTGATGTTTGATTTCCAACCTAGGTATTTGGTGTGCATTGGGCTTCTGCAAAGAGGTTGTCCTAGTTATCTTGAGTGAGGTTAATTGCCACATTTCCTTACATAAAGCCAGGTCCTCAAATGAGATGGGAACAGGTCTGTAGAAAGGGAGACCAGAAATTACATTTAAAGGAAAGCATGGAATCAGTGGGAACTGGAATGATTTGGACTACATCCTTTGTGTATTCGAGACTCTGGTTTTGGTAGCTTATATTAAGATCACTCCAGATGAAACCATGTGCAGTGTGTGTTCGTGTAGTCCCACCGTGCACTATTGCTATTGTTAGTAACAAGTTTTTTTATGGGGCTTTTTACTCAGCTTGCAAGGCCTCAATAGAGAGGCCCACAAGATTTGCTCTGCCTAAACCTGTCCAGACTGCAACTCTGCTCATCTACAGATATCTTTGTAAAGTATGACGATAGTTTTATACAGATAACAGAAAGAAGCAGTTATGGAAGGTGTTGTTTAGAGAAACACAGGCTTGCTGTGAAAGAGGGAATCTTGGGAAGTAGAGGTTAGGGATGGCACAGAGGGGTTTAGATGTAGGATAATAAGAGATGGGGCACAGCCTGACACTGGCTTTATAACCTCATACTTATTAAAAAACCCACAAAGGTTCAGTTAAAAAAAATGCAGTCCTGGGACTGGTCAAAAGTAGGCTTTAGGGATAAAAAAATAGAGGAATACTCTCTAGTGCATGTAAAAGGCATCCTCTATAGTAAATTCAGATGTGATGAGGAATTACAGAATAACGTAAAGAGAACCAGGTATAAAAGTATGTTAACAAAAATAAAAATAATCTAAAATGGATTATGGAGTGAAAAAGCACAAAAATTAAATATTTCCTCCTGGTGAAAAAATACAGGTGCTGACAGTTCCCTCACCTTACTCCCAAATAGAATCACTGAGCTTAGGGCTTGGAGCAGAAACAGAAGAAACAGAAGAAAATAGGTGTTTATAGCAATTAGAAATTACTGGCTTTTATTGTAATTATTGTTGTTTTTGTTGTTGTAGTAACATTTTCTGTATTTTCTTCTCTATGTATAGTATTTACATCTGAACTAACAATGCTAAATTGTATAATAGACTGTTAAGACTTCAATTATAGTAGTAATAAATTCTTGGTTCTTTGGCTGTTAACAGGTATTTGAGCATGACTAGGTCATTGCCACTAGGGATGTCAGTGCCTGAGCTGTCTTTTTTTATGCCACATCTCCCAATGTCTAAAATCCTGTTGGGAAATACTGATTCCATGCAAACAGTTACTCATATTTTGCAGATTGATGTTCTTACAACCAATGGTGAGTGTGGGACTTCCTCTACTACAGACAGGGGCTAAGTCAGTATTTCTTTATTGACCATTGTACCAGCAAGGTGTGCATTGCTCTTAAAAACCAAATCAGTCTATATGTAACTGTTCACTGGGGTATTCCTCAATGCTGAAGTCATGCATTATCAAAAACAACCATATGACTGAGAAAAAGATTGACCTCTACTTAGTATGAGTTATACAGAGTCTGTTCTGCACTGAGAAGGGTTTATTTTTTCTAAGAGCTGTAATGTGGTTTTGATGTTTTGTCAGCTTAAAGCAGGACGTCATTCTTCATGACCAACTCCCTGATCATCTGTCATGCACTCGGGCCAGCTCTTACACTGGCTTAAGCTTGGAGTTAGACAGTTGTCTCCCAAAAGAGTAGAGACATATCTAAATCCAGCTCACTCCTGTCCTGTCAGTATGGATACCATTACCTGGAGCTGACTGAAAGGGAGAAGAGAAACCTTGCTTGAACACTGCAGAGATGTAAGCTGGGTTCTTTTATATAACATGAAGGCTTAACAATAAATTCTCTTGCCTTGCCTCACCTCTGCCCTCTTCTTACCCTCTAGTGCACCTAGTCCACCCTTGCAGTTCATTTCCACCCCTCACACAGCCACCTGCCTGAAGGTGATGCAGGGCTGTGCCAGTTGCACAGCCTGTGCTCTCTATTAGCAGGACCTTTGTAGACAGGGCCACAGGGCTGGTATGCATTGCACATGCGCTTCTCTAGCTCAGGCAGAGGGGGTAATGCTCCTGGGATCAAAGGGCTAGGAGTTTTATCCCTTGTCTCTGTGAGCAGCTCCTGATGGTTTAAACTGAAAGTATGTGGCAATTCCAGAGGAATTACAGTGTTTTAATTTGCATAACATCTATTTCTTTGGATCTGAAGCACAGATTTTCAAAGACATGTATGAAGGATGAAATTGCTGAGTAACAGGGATGAATTTGTTCTAATGCTGTTTGAAATTCTTTGAAGTTCAGGTAAGTAAAAGTCAGACAAGCAAAGCACGATGCTTTGGAATTAGTCAAAATAAACTTTGAACACCTTATTCCAGTTGATTTCTTAAAACTTCTTGTTAACTTGTTGTGTTCTTGGATTTTAGCTAAATGGCTGGTGTTAGGAGATACATAAAATGCTTCCATGATGGTCTGGACGGCTACCTCAGTATTATTGTAGTAAGCAAACAGATTTCACAAACAGATGGTTTTCTTATTTTCTTTGCTCATCCTTTTATCCCAGTGAAACATACAACGGGCTCTCATACTAACACAGAAATGATAAAGGAATAGAGTAGGTAATGACCTATTTTGTCTTTTCTGGGGGCTGTCTCATTGTGGCCAGAGATCATTTTCCCAGCGACAATTTAATTATTACCTCAGACCTTCTGCTTCCCTCCTGGGTGTGCTCTCGACCATCTAAATGCATCTCCTCTTTCTGTACCTGCCTCTTATGCATCAGCCAGATATAAATGTAATTGATACAAACTGCTGAAGCATATTAATGAATTACGTATTTGTGGTTGTCTTGCCTTAAAATACCCTAAGTCCAATGAGTACACTTTTTCTGAGGCTAGATTCTGCAATGATCTAATGTAACATTTCATCCAAATTGAGGATCTTTGTTAATGTTAATGTTAAAAAGCTCACCTCATAAGGTTGAATTACCTGTTTGAAGCTCTTCCCCTCCCCCGTGATTTCTCTTCTTGTTGTGCTCATGCTTTTACTTATATGTCATTTTCCTCAGTGTTAAATTCACCCAACTTCTTGAAACTGATTGATTTTTCCAGGTGTCTGTTTTGTGGATCACATACTGATATATTTTGAAAATCATTAGAAAGAGAATTAAACCAAAAATTAATCACACACCTCAATCAATGTAAGTCTGCTTACATAATCTTTTGTTCCAGCCTATATATTTCATAGGCATAAAGTCACAAACCAGGCTTTTCTGTTTATTTCTCTGCCTTCTATCTCAGTACATGAATTATAGCATGCATGGACCCTTCTGTTTATATATAATTATATGATATATGGAGCTTTTTGATAAAGGACTCAAGTAAAACATCTAAACTTCTGTCAATTAAAACTAAAGTTGAATCCAAACCAATATCTCAAAAGAAGTGGCTTGTTAAAAGTGGAGAGAGAAACGGTTCTCTATGAAACAGCCTTAAGTAAAATTAAATCCAGTATAATCCTCTTACTAAGTAATATTTGACAGTTCAGTCGTGTTTCTCCAGAAAGATGGAACTTACTTATTTTAAGCTCCCTGAGATACAATTTGCATAATAATGATTTTCTCATAGAACTAGATTGATTTAGCCTTTTTAAGCAAGAATCTCCATAAACAGTGTTTGAAACAGGTGTTTACATGCTTGTTTCCTGAGTCTATTGGGGCTTACAGCAGAATGAGCTCCTCCTCTGCATATATTTCTGCTGCAACTCAAATGCTCTCAGCTCAGGACACAGCTGCACTGTTTGACATGCTTTTCCCCAGTCATCAGTCCCATACAACCTACTGCTGCAGGTCTCTAGAAAGACAAACAAGGCTGCAAGATTTTGACTACACAGGAAGAAACTGTGAACTTTCCTTAGAAAAAAATCACAAGAGTCTTGCTCTGCTTCTGAAGAAATATTCATTCATTCAACCAATATAATGATGTCTATAGTCTTTAAATTTTGTTTAAATGGTTCTTCATCCATAAAAGAAAAGAGATTAAAAAGGAAGAGATGGTGGTAGGAAAATAGAGGAGATTAAAGCTTTGAGGACACAGTCAATAGCAATTAGATATGGAAAGACCAGTTATATCTAATTACACATCTTTCCTGTATTCACTGGTTATATGCTATAGTTTTCTATTCTGTGACTATGTTGACTTGTAAACTACAGTCAGTTTTAGAGCCACTAACATGAAGGTTTCTCAGCAAGGCTTCCCTGTCTCTGTAGCTATGTGCATTTGAGCACACTAGAGGTGGTCTGTAGCCTTGTATAAATGTCAAAAAGGGATGGTAAAAGCTCTGTGATATCTGCTCCTCATGTCTTCAGGCACATGCTAGTTTTGTGCTCCCTATGCACTGGCCCTCAAATCAAAAGATATTCCTTGGCAGATGGAAAAGGGAAGGAGAAAGAGAAGAGCTGCTTCAAACTTTTTCCTCGGGTATTGCAGCATTTATAAGAGTCAGACCATGATCATCTTACTTACTCTGGCTGGTACTATTTTTTAATGCTGAGACTAGCTTCAACTCATGTGAATTCTTTTAACCTTCTGAAAAATTATACGATAGCTCTTAAAGTTGCTGAAACCTAAACAATTCCCACTGGCTTTCCTTTCAGGTCATGTACCAATACCAAATGAATTAACTTGTAAGGGTACTCAAATCTTGTATTTGTAGTTGCAAGGGTAGGCTCCATCTCTGCCTAATAAAAGGATAGACTAAGCATCTGCACATTTGTTCCCATCTCAGATACACAGACTTATGTGGGCTGTAACAGGCAATACCCACAGTAAATCTGTGTATAGAATCAGATGTCTTTGGCAAGACCCCTAACTATAGATCCCACTGAATGAGGTGGCTCTGTCGCTTGTGCTAGAGACTTCATGTGCATCAATGACCATTTCTGGGATTTAGTACTTGCTATCATAAGCACATGCGACAGATAAACAATTGGGGCAGTTTTTATATTGCTCCAGAGCATGAAGTAAAATTGGTAAAACTGTCAATGTGCGTGATTCCAATTAGTTGCCTTGCTGAGGAATTACAGCAATTTTTGTTGGCTCCGAACTGAGACCATTCTGTGTTGACCTCCTTGTCTCTTTGCTGCTTAACTATGCCACTTAGGGTGACTATTGTTCTTCACTGTTCTTCCCTATCCTCAAGGGAGGTATTACTTTGGTGATTAAAAAAAAAAAAAAGAGAAGAGATGTTTTTAGCTGATTCCATTAGTTAACATTGAGACACCGTCATTTAGCAACAGTACCATCTGAGTGTGCATGTGCATGTGCACAGCTGTTTCAGATGCCTGCATGGGCACAGTGCTTGGCACAAAAAGGCCTTTGTCTTGTTCTACAGTTGCTTTAGTGACACACATAGGAAGAAATCATTTCAGAAATTGAACTTTGGGAATGAAAAGTGTTTTGTTTGTGTAGAAAATTATACTTTCTTTCTCTAACACATTTCAGTGGCACTTAACATAGATGGCTGTACTGGTTTTGGCTGAGGCAGAGTTAATTTTTTCCACAGCAGCCAGGATGGGACTGTATTTTGGATTTGTTTTGAAAATGGTGTTGATAATAAAGAGAAGGTTTTGTCATTGCTGGGTGACTTTTTTGGAGTGTCAAAGCCCTGTCATGCTGCCACACTGGCAAGGAGGCTGGAGGAACATGGGAGGAGACACAACTGGGACAGCTGACCCCAATTGACCAAAGGGGTCATACCTTGGATATCCATGCCTTGGATATCATGCACTGCCTTTATTTGAACTTATGAGTTTTCTCACATTCTCACTCTCTCATGTGGGGCTGAGTTGGCATTAAGCTCAAGCCTGCTGGGGAAGTATTAGGACTCTGCAGAGACGTACATGGACAGTGGTATCCATATAATTGATGACTTCCACTAACAACTCTCAAATTGTCTGAGGGAATATCTTCTGTCAGATTATTATCTTCCCTTGGCAGTTCAAAATCACTCCAAAGATAGAACTTTTATTTTTTTGAGGAAAAATTGATCATTATGAATAAGATGTACTCTAGCTATGTCGTACATTCTGTCAGCTTATATTTAACTGCATGACATCCATGTTAGCTGCAAAGTGAGTCTGACAAAATTGTTCTACTTGATACGGAAAGAATGATCTGGTTCTGCACATAAACTACCAGTCTGCTTTAGAATTGTTATTTGAAAAATAAATATTGCAAAGAAAATTGATTTCTTATTTTTTCTCCTACAGGAGTACAAGGACATAATCTCTATAGTACTTCATACACTTGATTTGATTTTTTGAAAGCTCTCTCTAGCGTATACCTCTTACCTAGCAAAGGAGTTTAGTGCTTTTGATTGCAATATATTCCCTGCTTTAAAAAATACAAAAATAAAAAGAAATACCCAATGTATAACAGAAGATGAGGATATAATATTTTCTCACTAAAAATTGCATGAAAATACACTAGCAATTTCCTTCTGGGAAAAATATTTAAGAAATAATAAGTTATCTTCCTTCTCTTAGACAAATCTGTATTTGGATCTAAAAGAAGATGTAATTGTTTAAAAAAGTACCATGCAAGGAAATTTATTAAGATATGTCGACTTATAAAATAATTTTCAGAGCAGAACTGTCATCAATAAATGATATTGGGCTAATATATCTGAACAATGTTATTAAAATGGTTTGAAAGTTTTCACTTAGATTTGTATTGTCATGCATGAAGAGACTATTTAAAGACTTGCCTGTTTTGGGAAGCTTGTCTGTCTGTGTCTTATTCTGGAGTTCCTAATCACAGACTTCAAAAAAATGTTTTTTTTTCCTATCACACTGTCACTTTTATTCATTTCTGCTCTGCTCTCAGTTCTCTCCCTCTCTGGCTATTAATGGAAAGTGTGATGGCCCTCCACAACACGACTTTTAATGAGATTATAATTTTTAATAATTAGCAATGGATCAGCCCTAAAACAGGACATACAAAAATTAAAAGCAGTTGAGTTGTATATGCTGTTTATATGACTCTCTAGAAATAGACCAGGCTTAGATTCACCACACCAATTTTAAATACCTAAGCAAGCTATAAGATTAAGATATTACAGGTATTGGTAAGTGGTACAAACACCATAGACATTGTAGGCATCACTATAGACAATGACAAGACTGAAATCTTCAGAGGGTGGATCATTCCTCCTGAGACCTGAAATTTTTCTGACTCTCTATTATGCAAACATCTCGTTCAACTTTACAGTGAATACAGAACAACTGCTTTCACAGACTCATCATCTCTATCAGCCACATTAATGAAATGTGATAAATCCAGGCCTTTATGTTTCAAAAGAAACATCTGTAAAGACTGCCTAAAAAGAGAGATGCTTAAGCATGGTAAACTCTAGAAATAGGCAATGTGAAGGCATCTGAATATCCCTAACTTTCAAACCATGGCTGAAGAAATTTCCTGTAAGACTGTATTGGAAGATCTGAGTAGCATTGCAGGTCCAGGACAATAAGTCATGGACTTCTTCTGGGTATTAAAAAGATCACTTTCTCCTTCATTTCTTAAGATATTTTGGGACCCAAGGGATTGTTGATACTGAACAACTCAGAAAGTAGGCAGAAGGTAGATATTTTTCTGTATTCTAACAGAGAAAGTAAGATAATATAGCATACATTATTTAACACTTAATCACTAAATGAAAATGAATCCACTATGTTCCGGAGTCTTTTGCATTTTTGTTTATGAAAATTTTTATTTAAAATTTTAAAATTAAATTCTAATCAAAGTCTTAGTGATGACAATGAAGGAGCTCACATATGAAAATGGATACACATATGTTGCTGCATGATAGAAGTCCTTTTAAAGCTAAGGTCAAGAAAACAATGTAGGTCTGGGTTTATAGAAGATGCAACTGAAACAGAAATGAAAAAAAAATCTGCAGCAACAAATTATAAATAACCTCAAGAAGAGAATTAAGACCTTATAGTTAATGGAACAAGAGATAGAGACCCAGAGGAAGAAATTTTTGAAGCTGTTGGAACATTTAGAAGATGATATTAAGGTAGTGGTCCTGACAAGTTTCTGGGAAAGCACTGAGCAGAACCAAAGAAGAGATGCATGCTCATGGCTCTTGCAAGGTGGTTAGGATGGAATGAGTTATGTCATATGGGAAAACAGTGGTGAAGCCTAGTGGGATGCTCAAAGAGAACAGGAGAGCTAAGATCTGACACAATATGCACGACAGGGCAGCCAAGATGCAAGGGTTATTAGAGGTGTTTCATGTCAGAGGAAGGCAAAATGATGAGGGAGAAAACCTGAGCTATCACACAGTGGAGTTGTTTACGTACAGCTTAATTATCACGAGGAATTCAACAAATCTGAAGGAAACAGTTCACCTCTGGGCTTGTTCTCATACCAAGGTTATCACACAGTAATGTGCTACATAAAATTAGCTCTAAATAGTAAACTTCCCTGAGGTCCTATCCTGCTCTTTCCAGCAGAATTCCTGTTATTCCTGTCACAAGCTGACTAAAGATTATCCTCCTTTCCCCAAGCTTTTCCTTGTGTTTTCTTATCCAGCCTTTCATAATCCCAGGGTTGTGCAGGTGCCATACATAATCTTCCATGTTATCAGGAAACAGCACCGCAGGGTTCCATTTAAGTGGCACAAGCTGTTGTCTTCCATTGCTGCAGTTTTATAACTATAAAAAGACAATCAAAGATATTGTGAGACTACTAATGACTGCACATCAGAAGGCTGAAAAAATTTATAGTGCCTTAAGTCATCTGGAGTTATGATGCTTGAAGGTGAAAGTTTGAAGATAAGTGCTTAAGATTCAGCCATGCTTCCCAAATGAATTATTTTGTGTTATATACATATATATATATATATATAATATATATATATATATATATATATATGAGGAATATCATCAAATTGTTGTTGGCTAAATATTATATATGTATGCTTTTGCTTTGGGGTGCAACTCAGATGAAAAACTACTGTAGCTCTATTGGTATTGTGGCTGATTGACCAGGAAGCTAAAGCTAAGGACAAAACTGGAAATATACAGTCATTATTAGCCTTATCTGTCACAACCATTGTTGCTATTTTTCTTGCAACTATAAACTATGCAACTAGATCATAATTATTCACATATAATCACCGGCATAACCAGAAAATAGTGAGTCTTCACAATATTGATAGATTTATTGTGTGCAGTCTTCAGATGAACTTCACACATGTTGAAGCATCACCTCAAGATTGTGGTTGTAAGGTGAAATAGAAATTTCATATTAACTTCACATTGTGTCTTCATCTGTCTTTATATAATTACTAAATTTACCTTATCAAAGAAATAGTGAGACCTCAGTCGCCCTTTCAATAATTGATCTTATACATTATACATCGTGCCATGTCTTCAAAAAGAAACTGAATCCAGATTAAATGAATAAATAAAAAATAACAGCAGTCACCCGATCATGAAAGCCCCACTTCAGGTTAATGTGTGCACAAAGAATTGAGTACTTTCTTCAAGTGTCATTGGAATTTGTACATACAAATTATCAAAAAGTGCCTGCCACAGTGGCAGTATGAAATACCTATTTCTGTCTCTAGGCACTGGTCCAGCATGAATATACTGATGCTGATTTCAGAAAGGATCTAAACACTGTTTAAGAATCTGCTTTAGGTCTTTGTACTGCTGGAGACACTTAGGAGAGAAGGGTCAGACACTGGACTTAAGGACAAGATGAAGGAAATCAGTTGTCATCTAAAAAAGCTCAAACAGAAGGTGTGAATGAATTATCATTATCATTTGGATTTATGACAGTGTAAATGAAAATCCTAGTGAAAAATTTGTTCTTTATGCAAGGCAACCCTATATTCCTTTGGTACTCCCATACTCTAAAACGAAGGATTTTTGTTTTCCTTTCATGAGTTACAACAACCATCTATTTCCCTCAGTAAAGGACATGCAGGATGTTGAATAAGTACATGGGCACATGTGTTTTTTTTTTCATCATCATGTCCTCCAGTATAAATCATAATAAAATGGATGAAGGGAATCCTTATGTTAATATTGCTCTGTTTGATATGGGCAAGATCAGAATTTGTATGGTTTATCTATTTCATGAATGCTGTGCTTGTCAATTAAGACTGCCTGTAGGCAGCTTTAGCCTGTGCACCTGACAGAAAAGCAGATTTATTTGCATTGTAGCCATGAATTGATGCATTTTGCTTGACTTTTATTAACTATATCCTCTTCTGTTCATCTCTCAGGAGCTTACTAAGCAAAACTTTCCCATGTCTACTGCATCTCAAAATTTAAAGAATATTTATTTCTGCTGGATTATACATTGTAATCATGCATGTTAGACCAGCCTTTGAATGAATTGATCCATTTTCAGCCTTCCATAATCTCAGTCCTGAGACTGCGTTCTTGTATATTCAAAGCTTTTTCAATTTGGGGAAACAGTGATTTTATAGAGGCTGTAGATATCACTGTATATGAAGAAAAAATTATAAACGCATCATCTAAAATCATCAAAGACCAACAGACTTCTCTAGAATTCAGAGTGCACATCTAAGATTTGTTAATTTACCAGTGGACTAGTGTCTCTCTGTTGGCTACAGAGGAAACATAGAAAGATCCGTTTTCTATTTTTGGCATCTAATTTATATACCTAAAATAAGGTGATGTGATTACCCTCTGAAACCTGAATTCATCTACCATAAATTAGCCATCTGGATATTTTAAATGATTAAGTACCAGTCTGCGATTCAAACTGCCTATCCTCAGCCCTCAGTCAGCATCAGCACCTGCTATTCATCCAGATTTAGGCAAGTCAAAGTTCGTATCATAGATGCCTAAGCTGCCCATTTTATTCATCTGCAGAACCTTTCCACCTCCACCCAAATTAGACACACAGTCTTTATTGAAGTCCAGTTCTGATTAGTCCCCCTAAGAGCAGCTGTCAAAATCCTAAAACTCCCTAAATGTGAGATAGCTCTTAATTCTTGCTAAGCCTCAGACCTGCATAAATACCCAGCAAGGGAGGGTCTCAGACAGAAACCCTCACTGTGCTGTACTCAACCCTGACCTCCTCCTACCATCTTGACCTTGGCGGTAATTTGGTGTGAAATCAGAGAAGCAGAAGAGGTAGTGAGACAGTAGTGGGATTTTTTTTTTTCCTCTAGGATCTTTTAAACCTTCTCTGGCAAATTGTCCATGTAGTATATTGGATGACCTTTGTATTTTGATTAACTCCTTTTTTTTTAACTTGATGAGACACTGGCATAAGTTGCCCAGAGATGCTGTGCGTTGTCCATGGCAGAGGGATTGAAATGAAGTTATCTTTAAGGTCCCTTCCAACCCAAACCATTCTATGATTTCCTAATCCTTTTATGGGCCTAGAGATTATTGCATTTTTACACCGGTAGTGTAAAATTCTTGCACTCATTTAACTTTGGTACTATTCAGTCATCTAGTGACAGAACATGGTGAGTAGTAAGTGACTTACCTGTTTTAATGCCCTGTCTAAAACAAAGAAGATTCTGGGTGAGAGATGGGTCATTGCTTGCAATAGTCTTTGCTAAAGGAGGAGAGAGGAGCACTGGCACTCATAAAAAACTGTTTGCTGGCCTTCAGCTGCCATCTGCACTGGTCAGACAAAAAGCCAGATGCCTCCTTCAGGATGAAAACCTTCTGATTGAAGTGGCTAAAAGAGGTAATTGGTTGTTTGACCTGGGGAAATGGCAGCAAAACAAAACCAAATCATCTGCCCTTCAGGAGCTAATTTATTACCCTTTGGCCATCTGACTTAGGAGAAGTGAATCTAGACCTGCATTCATGTAAGTTTTCTCTGATTATTTCTGGACTGAACAATTCCTACAAAATTTAATCTGACAAGTCTTAGGAATGCTGACCACTACGTCACAAAGTCTTGTAGCAGTATGCTATGACATCAGTTGGAGGGATCCAATTAAATTATAAATTCAGGTGCATGGTAAAGCAGAACACAGTCCATCACACCTCTGTGGAACACATTGTTATGGAAATGTGAACAGAGATCTTCATATCTCATCTACAGAAAAAAAAAAAAGAAAAAATAATTTAAAAGTATGTCACAAATAAAGATCCTGGAAAATAACTTTGTTCTTGTGCTTTATTCTTAGAGCATAATTATGATAAGGGATTTCAGGTTATGAGGTGACTGTGTTTTGAAGTTGTTACATTTTGTTTACCACAAAGACAATAAGAGCATAGCTCTGTTACAAGGCAAAAAAACAACCCCAGATGCACAGTTTCAGCTCAGTACATTTACATTTACTGCTATCCCAACAGAAAAGACAGTTCCTAAAACTAAATAAAATTACCTTGATTTTGATATAAGGAACCGGTTTTATTTCAGGAAGAGATGCAACCATACGGTATTCAGTCAGCATAATTGAGATGTAATGGGACAGATGTGGAGAATGAGGGCATGATTATAACAGCAAAACTCTTCATGCTGAAGTTTATAATGAAACCTGAATAAACTTTCCATAAAAAAAATTACCTGGTAGCAAAACATGGCACTGATCTTTCTGAATCTTGAGACCCTTTGTCTGGATATTTCCACTTTGAAAGATGGCAAAGCTTAGATAAAATGCTACCTAAAATATTGCTTACATTCCTATTCTCTTTTATTGGCATCAGCTTGTTTACTGGACTTTTTTCCCATAAGATAAAAAGTACCTCCCTTTTTGCACCCTTTATGTAGGCACAATCCTTGGGGGGAATGACAGACACATCTTTCCTTCAGAACCATTGGGTTAAAGCTGATCATTTACACAATCTGAGTTAACATTACTTTCTTTTTCTATAAAAATCTGATTTTTTAAAAAAATTGGGTTGTTTTTTTTTTCCTCTCATGCTTGTCGTCCCTTCTGTGACCAGCCAGAAGTTATTCTTTCTAAACAACTTCTTCAAGAAACATGACTCCCACTACTTAAAATCACATCCTAATAAGAACAATAGACTCTTGTGCCTGATGCTGTGCTCTCAATGAAAGAAAATGCGTGGAGTACTCCCTATCTGCAAGATATGCAACATTTTCTAAACCTAGTGTCTGTTTAAGTTTTTCATTGACTGATTTATATTTGATGGCCTTCACTTTTTATTATTGCCTTATTTGTCTGTGAGGAAAGAAGGATTGTCCCATGGCATTAGGCTATCTGGATGGAATCAAATTAGTACTCGTGTTTGTCATCGTGAGGGTTAAATACATGGAAAGACAAGGGGGTTTTATTCAGAGAAAACTTATTTGCTTCATTTTCTTTGACCCACATATTGTTCATGTGTCAAGGTCGTGAGAAAAAGGAAGTGTTTGAACTTTTGTATTTAAGGCTAGAAAGCTCTAAAACATTAGTTTCTGGTTTCTAAAAAATATGGATAATAGATAGATAGATAGATAGATAGATAGACAACAGACAGATAGATAGATAGATAGATAATAGATAGATAGATAGATAGATAGATAGATAGATAGATAGATAGATAGATAGATAGATATGTAAAATAAAGATTCTTTGAATTCATGTTTCTTATTATTTGAAGTTCATCAAATCATGAACCCTGAAAACTTAATGAATGCCTTTTTCTGAGTACTGGAACTAAACCAGGGACAAAATAGGAAAAATGTACAAACAAGAACTAGAGTGTTCTAGTGAGCACTAATGCTTCCATGACTCAAGAGAAACTTGCTTTATGGTGGGAACTAAAAGAAGCACTTCCAAAGATAGTTAGACATTTATTAAGACTGAGGATTAATTATGCAATTAATCCAAACTCAAACAGCTAGTGACAAAGAATTGAAGGGAAACTTCAGAGTTAAACCCTTCATTTCACTCTGGCTGCTAGGCAAATTCCTAGAGAATTATGCTGGAAATTTGCTGCCCAGAATCCAGAGTGAAAACACAGCCCATTAGATAAGCAACATAAAAATTCTAGTATGACTAAATTATGTCTTGATCATGCTGTGAAACTAGGAACAGTATTAATTTCCATTTTAAATAACATACATAGCTCAGCTCTGTTTGTTTTGTTGGACGGCGAAACCCAGATTTAAAGAAGTTAGATAAAGAAGGGGAGCCTGTACTGTTGGCATGGCAAAGTAGTTGGCTACAGTAAACTTCAAATTTCATCACAAACTTAGTGTCAACAAGTCATCCAGATGATTAGATCCTAACTTGTGCAAAACTGTCTAATAAACAGTGTCCTAAATACAATGCAGCTTCTCAAAGTTACACAATGCAGGTTCTTAACTATATGGCAGCCTGTGTGAAAGGCTTTTCAGTGAGTCAGAAATCTGGCAAGAGGCTTTGATTCCAATAGATGAAAACCAGAGGAGACATAGGAGACCTTGCAAAAAGCAAAGGAATAGATTTAAATATCGCCTCAAAATAGGACACAAAAAGCCTCAAAAAAGTTTATAAAAATAAAATGGTCTCTGTCTACTCATGAATTTTGTAGATACACAAAACTATATTTTATTGTAGTTTGTTTCACTCCAACAGGTATCTTACAATCGAACTAAGGTTTAAGAGGTCAACATTTATATTTATCTCAAAGGGTTATGGAACAATGGCTCTCTTTTCCAGCTGCCAAGCTCTGGGAAGTTAGGTTTTGCAGACCCATTAAGTGTGTACCCAGTTTCTTCCAGTTTCTGCCAAAGATTAATCAGAGATCCCAGGTGCCTATGGCACAGAAATGAAACCATGTGACAACCCAGAACAGATGAGCTCACCAGGGCAGTAGGGTAGGGAACAGGCACGAATTATTCGTTTGCTATGTCTGGATGGCCCAGGGGATTGCGCCAAGCTGCAAATTTTTTTTTTTTTTTTTTTTTTTTCCCTGAGGCCACGGGCTCTGGTTGGTCCTGTCTGCATAGGAAACCTCTGAATTCTGCTGCTATTTCATTCTGAATACTGCTATGCATCTCCAAGTCATCAGGCAGTAGGAATCAACAGTAAGAACAGTTAGTACGATGCAGCTCTCATGTTATTGAGAACAAGCAATTAATGGATAAATCTACAAATGGATATGGAAAATTCTTCCAGTATTGTTTACACACCCAAATAGGAAACACATCTAACTGGAAGAGGAGAACACATGGTACTATTGAGATCTGCCCAAGCTGAGCAGGGAACCCTTTCTTTGTATCCAGGGTTGTTCATACCAAGATCAAGTCTTGAAAGCGTATGGAGAAAATTATGTTCCCTTTTCAAGTATTTAGTGCTCTGAAGCTAAGAAAAAGATTCTGTCTTCCAAGACGATCAGTCTGGCAGGTATCACTGACACTTTATAAAGTATTAAGCTTGAAACAACTAAGTAATGTCTAGACATGAGAAATTGTACATCGACATTTTTAAAGTGTCCTGAGGGTATAGAACAAGAGTTTGGAGTTTTATGCCCCTTGATATTTTTCGTTTGTTTTTCCTTTATGGGGAAGTAATATCACAGAGCTGAGAGATACAATGCAAATATTCTCCTAGAATATAAGTGAAAATTGAAAAAAATCCTCCAACAAATATTATCACCTTCCTTGGAATTCAAGAGTGCATTTCCTGATCTAAATTTAGCCAGATACATAAAACTACAGTTTTTGCCCAGTGCAAAGGTCAGAATGCAGGCAGAAAATTTTCAACAAAGGTAATTCCCACTGAAGTATTGTGAGATAGTCTTTGCTTAATATTCTCCAGGTATCATGGGTCAAAAATAAGTAATTCACAAAATGTTTTTTTAACAAAACTCTACCCTTCTCCTCCGTTCCTTTTTTTTTTTTTTTTTTTTTTTTTTTTTAGGGGGTGGGGCAGGCAAGGAATTATTTAATACAGCAAACAGAAGTTTGAAAAAAAGCCTCCTAATAACAACTGAAGCACACAGCTAATACTGCTAATTAAGCCAGAAGCGTCATGAACAGTTCCTGTTGATACTGTGTTTACATGTTGGTTTGGGCTCAGGGCCATGTTTACACTCTCCATTACTGATATAAGCAAAAACAGTATTGTGAAAAAAAAAATGGCATAACAGAAGACAGAAGGGTTCTGTGCTAATTAAAGTTCTGTGTAGTTAGAGATCCATGAAGATGAGCCTACAGAGCTGACACTATTCTGCCCTTCCCTTCAGTACCTTGTGGAGAGCTCACCTGGGGTACCTCTAATCTGAAGACCAACTGCATCTTTGCTGTTTATCATTTGCAACTTTGTTTCCTCCATCATTAAAACCTTTCATCCCAAAGGGAGTTGCATTTCAGAAAAGCATTTTGGTGCCAAAATTCAGCACAATTAACATGGAAATTTAATACCACACTAATTTTGACAGTAAACTTATTAGTTAAATGACCAGACTTCTCTGTCCTTTTTTTTCTTTGCTTTGTTTTTTCATCTGCCATGCTGTCACAGTGGTGACATTCAAAATGTATGAACAAAGCAAAATCTGTAAAAAGAAGCAAGATTTTTATAAGACCAACTAATACAATTGAAATAAAACAATTAAATAAAAGGCTCTGAGTCACACAGAACCTTGAAGAACAGTTTCTTGCTTAGAAGTTGTCTGATTTTTTTCTCAGTAAGTTTTCAAATCAACATCAATTGATTTAACATGAAGGATTACCTCCCAACACAAAACAGTGATTCTTTTAGATTTGGCAGCAAAGAGTCAGTAATGGTTGTTAGACAGTTGAGATGGGAAGCCTGTCTAAAACACAGAGACATTTTCTGAGATCCAGAAATGAACTCATAATCACAGTACAGGACATACTTGTCAAATCTTATATTTCATTTGCTTTGTAGAAAAACATAATTACAAGTCTTCTAGAACTGCATGATAATGTGAAATCTGATAACAACAACAAAAAACCCCAAACAACTATTTTCATTCTGAATCTCAGAATAAAAGGGGAATAACTTTAAGGAAAATTTATTCCACCTATAATATACTGCTTTTATCAATTTAGTTCAGACAACTTTATGAAAATTAATGAATGTCACTGAAATGATTTTCCTGCTGACTTGCTGTCTCGGGGATTACCGGCCTGACAGAAAGAGGAAAAATATATATACACACACTTCTGGGTACAGAAATTATTTTCTTTTTGTCATGTATAAACAAAAAGCAGCAGTATTTTATATTCCAATAATTTATGAGCAAATATTTTCACTGACACAATAATTTTGCAGCTACCCACACCAGGAATGATTTCATGATGGGATTTTGTTTGAGATGTATAAATTAGAATTTTGCCATAAACACAGAATATTTAGCAAGGCTCTCTGTCTTTACTAGGGTTCATTTACATATATTAAAATAAGGAAAAAAAATCCCATAAGGCTCTAAATTAAGGGCTATGTAGCAAAAAACAAAAGGATTTTAAAGTATGGCCTCCTAGCATTTCAATGTACCTAAATTAAAAATGAGTGATCGAAGAATAGCATCGCCTCATCTTGTGTCACACAAGTCCTTAAAGCAAAACTATGAGAAGCAAGAACAGCATGCATTTGTGGGTTTGCAAATTATGTCAATATTGCATGGAGTGCTGAATACACCGTAGTGTGCTGGATTTCGTACCCTTGGTTTAATCATATAAACCATTACATGTTTCTTTGTCCATATCTGTTGGAAAGCAGAACTCACAGGCTGCAGCCAAGAGACAGATACTGAACAAATACAGAGAGAAACATCTTGACCAAACTAGATTTCAGCTTAAATACACAAAACAAATGTTAGAAGTTTCCAACAGCAAGATCTTGAGATGGAAATTAAATATTTTTTCCATAGTGAGAGTGAAAAACTCTCCCAAAACATATGATCTTTAGTAAAACCACTAAATTAACAAGGTGTAGACAGATTTCACATTAGTTTCTCTGTTGGACATCAACAACATCTTGAGGAGGTTTCTAGCCTTAGATTCATTCTGCCTGACTTCACACTGTAAATATCTACAACTGAACATGTATTCTCAGCTGCCCATTTTGACAACAAGAAAAACTAAGATATTTTAGAGCATGATTCATCTTATCTATTGTAGACATCTGCCGTAGGCTAAACTGAATTGCCCTGGCAATGACTCAGTCTCTCTGGAATTGCAAAGGGAGTCTGGGAAGACCCACAAAGGTGCAGGGATTTACAGAGGCATGTAAATCCGAATGAACGAATCTCCCACCCTGTGTCGAAGGTATGAAATGCCATGTCCCTCCCTATGCCCCCCACTCCCTTGAACAAGATGCAGAAACAAAGTGGGAAGTGATAATTTCGTTCTGCAGTTCTTATTTGCACAGGCGTCAGTGAAATGTTAAAAAAGTAAAGCATAATTTATGGCACAAGCTGGGCTGGGATGAACTGCCTCTTGTTTCTTCTGCTAAGGAATATTAGCAGTTCATCAGCACAAAAGTGAGCTCTGGGGGATGAAATAAAGGCAATATGCAGGCTGCCCTCTTATTTCTGCTCTGCAAAGAAGCTGAGTTTGCTGTTTACATAAAGGACTGGCACTAAATGTGACCCCTTGCATGAATTTGAGGAAGATGATTATTCTTAGAAGGGAGCCTGATTTTTTTCCTTGCAGAGCAAATGACCACTATAGATTATTAACTTGAGGCTAATTGAATAGATTAGATGCTTAGTGGATAAATCAGAGGAGGAAGTACCTTCTCAAAGAGAAGAAATATAAACAGTAGTGAAAACTCTGTACAAGACCACTGATTTCTTCCTAGTTCATCTGGAGAATAATGGCATGACTAAACAAATATATGAAATAGGATGGAATTTGAAAATTAGAGTGAAGTGGTAAAACTTTTAAAAGTCAATAATGCTGTAATGAAATACATTAAAATTTGGTGGAAATATTTGCAGTAAATTATACTTCTGTGCCAGTTGTCAGTGGGTGGTTCTTCTGTTATGTACTTGGATTAATCTTCATATGATTCCTGTATATTTCTTTTTTCTTCTCTGAGACTATTTTGGGTTCACCAAGTAAGTTTATCTGGTGAAAAATAAAGTTAGAATACAGTTTTCATGGTAACAGGCTTCACAAATCTTTTTAACAGCACAGAAGAAATGATAATGTTCAAAATACTTCATCCTATGTTTTTTTGACATGAAACATTTACCTATGACTGAAGATAATTTCTTAACTACATTAGAGGCTAATTTTACACAGAACTCAACTAATTTTCTTATTTCTAGCTTCCCCACTGTTGTAGTAATTTGCTACATCTACCAAAACAGGAAGGAAAAAGGTGTCCAAAAAAATGCACTAAGCCAGATACAAGATGGTGCAGATTTGAGGCCCTGTGCTTTCAGAGCTCTCACAGGGGCACACCACAGCCCATGCTCTTCCTCCTGTGTTCATAGGGGAAAAATATTAATAGGAAAAATGTTTTCAAAAGCAGATATGTAAGACCCAGTAGAAAACAAAGCAAAAAATATTTTAGTCACAAATGTTACAAAACTAGTTAATCATGTAAATCAAAAGGTTTGCCAAGAAGTGATGAAGCACTGCATGCTGAAAAGTGCAAGTTGTATAAAGCTACAGTTCTCTTTGAGAAGCAGAAAGCAGCTGTGTCTAACGTCCTCTAAGTATGCAGGAGAGAAACTTGCTCATGAGCTGGATGTGTCTAAGAAAGTATCTGTGAAAGGATCTCACAAAAAGATCTCATAAGAAACAGAATAACTCTCATCAAATCCCCTAAAGTGACCATCAAATGCAAGAGCCTCTCCTTGAAAGTACAGTGCCACCACCATCCCAGCTCTCCCCATTGAACTGAATCATGTGGAGAAAGGTCTACTTCAGGTAAGAGGGGGTGTGAGGAGGGAAAAAAACCACCAAATATATGAGAGTTATGACTTTGATCACCATCCTTTTCCATTTCTAAAATTATAACTGATTCTTACAGGTAAGAAAAATGTAATGAAGACTCATAACTTCCTCAGAAATACCTTTAACATAGTAGCCATTTTACACTGAGGATATATGATGTATTTTTGTGTTTGTTTTTGTCATGTTGCTTAACATATTCCTGAAAAGCAGTTCACTGAGGACAAATAGAAATATGAATGGAGTAATACATGGATTACTTCTCCATCTATGGACACTCAGATTCAGATTCTAATGGGATTTCTACAAAAAACATTAGGTACAATATTTGATTAGAATGATATTTCAGGTCATGATTATTTAGATCTTTTTGGACCTATCCAATATGCTCTGTTGAATATTTTCATAATGCCAAAATCTTGCTGTTAATGGATTTTATCAAACTAGTGCAGTATACAATGTCGGACCTAGTAAAGTACAACTGTCAGATTTTCATCTCTAAAAGGGACACTTTTAGAAGTCTTTTTCTTCTTTTCTCTTGTGAGATTTGAAATGACTGAAATCCAAGTCATTAGCATTCAGGTTGTTAATGGCCTTACAAAATGATGAAAGTAGTTTGAAATGAATAGTATCTTAAAGTGTGAGACATTTTGTGAAATTATGCATCTGTTTCTTCCTTGGAAAATTTGTATGCCAGCCAAGGCGTAGCAAGGCAGAGAGGCTGCAATTAAATCAGATAAAATTTTATTATGGTGTCCAGTTCAGGGCCTCAGCAGTCCAGGTAAGGAATTTTTAGTATTCTCATAAAACATACTTTGAAAATAAAAATAGAGTACAAAAAAATCTATGATAATCTTCCCATAATTTATTAAAATAACTTGAATTTGTAAATTGACAGACATTTGAAGATATTTAGAAAAGGCTCTAAATATCTAATCTTGTGATCATGTTAATAACCTAATTATTATAATAGAAGACAAATATTTACCTGAGAGTCCTTAACAACTTAATTAAATACAAAACGGCTACCATGCAAAATAGAAAAAATACCTTTAAAAAGATCCTAGTCACATTTTTGATGACTTGAATATAGATGGCAATCAAAGAGATAACCATTTTTTACCACCTGTAAAAAGCTCTTAATTCAAACCCCACGCCCCAAAAAAAAGCTTAACTGCCAGGCTGGGAGCAATCACAGCAACAGTTTGTCATCTTTCTTGGGTCTTGGTTCAGAAACTAGTTCCCAGTGAAAGAAAATATGCACATACCTACATTTAATTTCAGAGGCATGTTTGCATATACCAAAAATTAAACATGTGCTCAGCTAATGAGCTGAAATGCACCTTCAGTGACTAGAGTCTAAAATTCTGGTTTGCATATCATGTTCAGAGCTGCCTAGGCACACTAGTTTTATTAAATATTACCAATGGATTTTGTTCCTCTTGCTTTCATTCTTATATCCACTTCTTTTCACATGCATTTCAAGTAGCTTATTTTGGGTCAGGTATGCATCATGAAAATGCTGGGTTTGCCTCTAATTTTTTTGTGATCTCTATAAAGTTTTTAACTATTTGAATGTTGGAAAATACAAAAACTGATCCATTAAAATACTTGAAAATGTAAGCAGGTTCATATGCTAAGTTGAGCCATACAGAAAATTTTGCAAAGTGTTAATAAAGATTTCCATTTTACCATCAAAAGTCAAAAAATATAATTTATTGCTCATTAAAAACATACATACTACAGGTGTTTTGAAAGGACTCTGGAAGCTTCATACAGACTTAGAGAGATATTGATCAGGGAAAAGTGTTTCACCGTGTTCTTTGGCCAGAGAGAAATTAAAAGGCTGAATTCAGCCATGTTCCCAAAGAACAGGGGACAGCAAAAAAAAAAAAGGACCCCCAAAACACATAATTCAGTAACATCAATGGAACAAAGATGTTAATGATAAACTAGGCTCACATCCTCATAGCCTCATAGAATGGTTCAGGTTAGAAGGGACCTTAAATATCACGTAGTACCAATCCCTCTGTCGTGAGCAGGGACACCTTCCACTAGACCAGATTGCTCAAAGCCCTGTCCAACCTGGCTTGGAATGCCTTTAGGGTTAGATAAGTGCTACATGTATGAGGCAGGTCCTACACATTGCATTTGCTGTAATATTCAACTTAGGAGTGACTAGCAATGTAAACATCCACCTCCAGTACAGACAGCTCACTTTGCTGAGTTGTTCATTTTGTAAGCATGGGAGGGGAAGAAGGTTTGCCTCCAAGCCTGGGGTTCACAGAAGTTGTGATGAGTGTTGGGACATGGAAAACAGCTGAGAGACACCAGGTTGTGGCAGCAAAGGCATGCCCCTAGTTGTTGTAGGATTCTGCAAATCAAAGCTTTTTATTTTGTGGCTTAGAGCACAAGAAACACAAATATAAGAGATGGGTAGAATTGAGGTGACCTCCTCACTGGGTCATTTGTTCCTTGTGTCATTCCTAAGTTCAGGATGGTCTTTCTAAAGAAAATTACATAAACATAACAAACTTCTCTGCATATCCAACCAGCAGGCTACAGCTTCTTCCCATCCTGGCTATGCACTCAATCAAGTTGTTCAGGCACTAAGTTCTCTGTACCCTCTTGTCCTGGATACTTATGTGAGAAATCAGAGCTGTGTGCTCACCTCCTGTTAATCTGCAGTAGATGACTGCTCTAAGTACCAGCAGAAAACATCTGCCGGTACTATTTTTGCTGCATGAATAATTGCTGAAGGGAGTTAAGATCTAAGAGTTTAAGTGGTCTCTTCCTGAAACTCAGGCCCATGGGTAGCAGTTTTTGTAGCTAGACTTAAGAAAATATTTGTTATTGTTTGTTTTTTTCTTCTCATAGGGAATCAAAGCCAAACACCTTTCCCTATATCAGTCTCAGAGAAAAAAGCATGTAAAGTACTTCATACTTCAGTTTAGCATGAGGCAATTCAGCCCCAAGGGAGACAGCAGCCCAAATGCACCCAAAAGGCTTCACAGATGTTTTGTAAAAGTGAAAGGCGTTTCTTTTCTAATGGTGTAATTTGTGGATGCTGTGCTTCAAGACTTGGAAAGAGGCTCTGGGCTTGATGGGCACCATGAATCTGTCTTAAGTTGTGTTTTGATTTGTACATGAAAGTTAAAATAAGAAGTAGTCACTTGCAACAGTAGGGATCTCAATTCTGATGTTTCTGTCTCTATTTCATTAGAACCACTTAAAAACTAGGACACAGTTTCATCATGTACCAGCATCTCCTATTGTATAATCATCCTGAAAAGATTAAACACAAGAAGAAAAAAATAGAGCTCTGTATCTCTTTGTTTTTAGCAGAGTTAACATATTTGGATCTTGGGTATTGCAGCATCCTAAAAAATGTCAGAACAGTTTTGTAAAATTTGGAAGGAAGTTGCCTAGAATTTTTTTTCTATTTTCATCCTCTTATCGCTGGCTGAAGAAGTTATTCACAGCAAACTACTTTCTGCATTTATTACAACTTTAGGCACAAGACAGATCTATTTAAAAGTGTGTGTTATGTTAAGAGTGCAAAAAATATAATAATGGATCGAATTTTTCCATTTTTTGACAGTATTTATTCATTTTAATGGCTGGATGGTCCCATTAATAGCAACCAATCTGTAGGAAGGAGTGACACCAATAGCCTTGAGCAAAACAACCTACAGAAAAACTGAGGCAGAAGAACAGAAACCCTGTTGCAAGCTCAGGATTAATATCCCCCTTTTCCATCACCATGACAAGGATGGCAACAAGAAGGTTCTCAACATAGATGTGGTATGAGTGACAGAAATGGGAAGTGGTGCAAAAAATTCTCACCTATTCCCGTTACATTTTCAAAAGCATAATCTGTGTTCTCTCCTCATGTGAATTCTGTTTCCTGCAAAATATTCTGTCATCCCTTCCCTTCCCTATAAAAGGTAGCTCTGTAGTTCCTAGGTGTTCAAAGTTGTTCTATTTCCACAGGAGCTACATGAACACATCTGACCCCATTTCACTGTGGCACTGAATAGCATGGCATCAAGGTTAGAAAAAAAAAAAAAGAAAAAGAAGAAAAAAAAAGATAAATATTATACAATAGAAACCTTAATCATGTAGTTAGAAGTTTAAAAAAATGTTTGAAAGTCTGTTGTTTTGTCTTTCCCATTTCACATGGTCCTGCTGCTAAAAAAAAATTTCCCCAAGGTTCCTGCTGCATCTCTCCTATAAATGATTCTCTTTGATCAGAATCCAGTGCAAGCAGGGCTTTTTTTCAGTCTTAGAGAGGCAATGATTCCATATCACAGCACTGAAACTCTTGACAGCTCAGTGGGGGTGAGAAGAAGCAGGATTATCTAAAAAAGAGAGAAAAAAGAGGAAGCGATTCAAAGTCAGGCCAAAGATGACAGGAGAATCAGGATAGCAGCTGTACAAAATCATACTTGATCTCTGCCAGAGATGTGTTATGTAGGGGTGAACGACAACTTCTAATTGAAGTTGTGACTGATTACCATGTAAGAAATGACACAGTTTGTCAAAGACCTGGATCCAAAGATGAATCACTTTCATTTGTGGAAAATGTTAATTTAAAGTTATGAATTTTTAGAGGAACATCTGTAGCTTTTTTTTTTTAATATATATATAAATTCACTCCCTAATTAAATCTTACCCTTTTTTTACTGAAACTTTTAAATTGTCTTTTATCCAAGCACTGACTGTGCATTACAGTAAGTAAGGAGGACAAAAAACTGAAAACAACATTTGGAAGAGACTCTGACAGTAATTCGGCAGCCCTTATTTGAAATTCCAGGAATGATGCAGCTTTAACATACACTATCTATTGTTGTGTAATAGATTCACAGATCTCTATCAAGCAACTCAGGATATTATTTTTCAGAGATTTTAAATTGTTTACTTGTCACATATGGATGTGAACTGAATTCATACCCCTTGTCAAAGAGACACATTAATATGAGCATTATTCAAACACATGCTGACTCACTCAAAAGCGTATTTTGAAACTGGATTCACACTGAGATTAGCTAGCTCTGTGTGGTTTTCTCTGGAGAGCTCTTTCAATTGTTGTCCAAGTTGACATTTTTTCAATACAAAAGACTAAATTATTTTCGGCTTCTACTGGTTGCTTCACATTTCCCAGGCAGGGCAAAGCCCCTGGGGATCTACCTGCTGCGGAGTTTTGTTGCCATGAAGTCTTTGCATGGCCAGATATTGTTTTGCCACCTGTTCCAATTTCATCTCACATGGAATTTGTCTCCATAGTATTTTTTATTTTCAAATACCTAAAACATAGTGTTGAACATTTTTAATAAGATCAGTATCTTAAAAGACAGTCACATACATAAATATTTTCCAGACACCTTTCTTTACTGCTTTGCTCCAGAAATCAAATTACTTTTTACACTTAAAGGTAAATCTGAATTCTGAGGCATTAATTATCACATTTTCACATTATTCAGAGTCATTATGTACCTCTAGGCTGTTGTCAGATGATCTGAGCTTTAAAAATGTGGGAATGGAGAGAAAAGATTTTGCCTATTTGCTCATGCCATCATTTATGCTTATAGTTAGCTTTACAAAGCTGAAAGTTAAACTGTGCATTCATTTTGCAACTCTTTATACTTTGTCTTTATGTAAATCACATTTGGAGAACAAGCAATAAAATGTGAAAGTTAAATATTATGTCTAGGGTTTTTTTCTGAAGTTACACATTTTTATGAGTTACCAATTAAGTTACATATGTAAACTTTCCCTGTGAGATTAAGGAAACAGGTAATTGAGGTAATTAATTAATGGTAAAATTAACATGCAAATATGAACACACTTCTGCCCAATTCTTTTCCTTCCATTTAGCATAGGAAGCATGGTCTTGCAGCAGTTACAATTTTCTGTGTCAGTATGTCTCAGAGCTCTGGCAATAAGATGTCTCGAGCACCATTCCCTCTTCAGCAGGGTCTGTACTGCACTACATCATGATACAGAAGCAAATAAAAAAAAAAAAAAAAAAAAAAAAAAAAAAGCGCCTTGAAAATTGAAAACTTTCCCAAATAAAATAAAAATTTGGTCAGAAAAGCAATGTGTCTTTTGATATCACAGAATCACAGAATGGGTAAGGTTGAAAGGGACCACAGTGGCTTCACCTGGTCCTATTTCCCTGCTCAAGGGAACTTGCTTTTACTCAAACATTGAAAAGCCTAAGTGTTAGTGAAACCTAGAGAGGAGAGAGGACAAGAAATACTTTGTATTCTTAACTGACAGCTCTGCTAATTCAACCTGAATGCAACTGCTAACTTGAGTTATGTTCTTTTAAATCTCATTGCTGATGTAGAAGCTTCTGTAGGTGAGTTATCAACTCTGCCTCACACATTCCTCACTTTTCAGTAAGTTTCTATGGGTGCCATTGTTTTGTCCTGCATTTTAAATTTTGTCAAGCAGTTCTGGTATGGCGATGATGGTGCACAACAACAACCTGGCATTTTAATTAATGTATGGATTTTGTGTTCTCTGTGGTAAAGGCATCATTTCTCAGTAGTCCCAGCAAAGATTAGGGAAAAACTTTGCTCAATACATTGGTGTAAGTTTTCGAGACGGCCTGCTCTTTAAAGGGGACATGTGGTTTTGCTTATTGTTTAGCATTAGACTTGTTCTAATACTTTAAATCTTCAGTCAAAGATCAAAAGGCATCACTATGGAAAAAGACACAATTTAAAAAGTAGTGAATATATTTATGGATAAATATTGAAAATATTATTTTTGAAAGGATAGTATTCTCTAATTCACTTTCCCAAAGATTAAATGCTTCTTTTAGGCTTCTCCTGTATCATAATTTAAATAAAATATGCAAAGCTGACATTTTATGTCATCTCTATAAAATAAGGCAAGCTCATAAACTAGTCGAATGCAGATGATAGCAATATACAACTTTGGTTCAGAGAGCACATACTCTTAAACCCAAAAGAGCCTTTTGAAGTTCAATTCCTTATACTTGTCACAGCCTTCTGCTCTCTGATGATAGAAGTCTCTCAGTTCTATAAACACAGGATTTGACAGGAAACACAATTTTAACAGCTACCATTCTGGATTACATCACAAGGAGCTGGGCATTGTGCAAAGGTAAGGTGGGAAGGACATAAAAAACTCCCTTTTGTAGCATTGTATCAGGCGGTCTCCAGATCTGAGACAGGAAAGAACTCATCAGCTTCACTCGCTAATGAGCGCTGCCTTTGGTTTCATTAGCCAGGGACATTTAAATTTCATACAACAGAGCCAGAGCACTTCAAATTTCTCAAACACGCTCTTCTGACTGGTCTCACATTTTTGGCTCCTTCATTTTCCACTGATGGTGAAGATACCTGATGACAGGAAAGATACAGTGTATCCCACAGTGAGACTTAAACACCAGGAATATGAGATGGTGGAGGCTGATGACACAGCTGCATCAACTACAAATGTCACTGGGACAAACCACATGAGTTCATTGCGCCGACAAGATTCCCACCCAGACCCTCTGATCAGCGAGCTGGCTGATTCAAACTCTACTGTAGCAGAAAGAATGACCTCCAGAACAGGGTAGGGATGGTTGGCCATCTGTCACCCGCAAGAAGTATCAATGGCTGCTGGAATTTATTTTGTTCATTAACAACTTGCAAGCAGGTTAGAAGTGAACAAGGTTTAATATCTTTTCTGGACCCAGATAATACTTTGCTGCTGAAGCCATCCTACAGAGGCCCACCAATAACATTTGCGAGAGGAGAGTTTGGGAGGATAAGTAGTACGTTCATATCCCAGACAGTGATGGGAAAATAGCCAGATTGTCATGAAGAAATTTTATGCTTCTAAATGACCTTGAAAAAGGGGTTTGTATCCCTTGATTCAGAGCTATTCTACAGTCTGTGCCCTCTGTAATAGCAGAGGTATGGGAGAATAATCTCCTTTCCTTCAAGAGCTCTGGACACTAGCAAAGAACTTCAGTTGTTGTAAACCAAAGTAACCGAAAAATAGCAATTTGCAGCATATTATCAGAATGTGCAAGGCAAGAAAAACGTTTTTTAGTGAGACATCCAGTTGGCCTTCCATGGCTCACATTTCCAGCTGGTCATAAGCAAGCACTGCTGTCAGCAGAAGTGCATAACTTTCTGGTAGCTGAGAGTCTCATACAATAACTCCAGTAATGCAGTATTGATTTTCACCAGCTGATGACTTCAACTACAGGTTTTTAGTTCATAAGAATTTAAAGACATAACTGTTATTATTATTATTACTACTATCAGACTGGACCTGACAATGACAACCTGGGAACTTCAGTACAATCTCCATTGCTGTTGTTCTTACTAGAAGTGGGTTACAATTGTTTGTGAAGTCTGTTTTCACACAGGCCTTCAGGTTTAAAAGCATCTCATCTAAATGTAAAGCTAAAGTAATGACATTATTTTCCTGAGATCGGGAAGTCAACTTAATGAACAGTTAAAAAGAATTTTGACATGTTCAGATAGAAGGCAGATACGATCAGAATGTATCTTTTTTTCCCTAGCCTGGTCTAGCCCCACAACTTGTAATTATTCCACCATGTACTCTATTAAAACCACATGTTTTATTATTGTTCAGTTTTATGTTTTCAGTTTAAGTTTTATAAATTTTATAACAGGCAATTCTTACTTTAATGATCGAACAAGCAGTGGTAAATATTTAAATCAAATTGACTGTATCAGGGAACTATAACCAGGCAAGAAAGTATCAGTTACAGAAATATAGGACACAGATGTTTGTAGAGAAAAAGGAAAAAGAGACAGATCTTTAAAGAGGATCAAGTTCATACTATATTTTATGATTCTTTTAAAAAAGTTCAAAACATTTCAGGTAATGATTTACTCTGTAAGGCACTTGATCTTAACAAAAATGCTTAACAGCCAAATGACAAGTAAACAGCTGTTCCAAAGCCACCCAACATTATTCCCAGATTAGCATTTTGTTAATAATGCTGGCTTAAGGAATAGGACTAGAAAAAAAGCCATGAACACATGCCTTAAGGGAATATGAGATGATATTAATTTTGGTAGAAAACAAAGCTAGAATTTGTTATAGCAATGAAAAAATACATAAATTTGAAAATTGTCCATATATCCTGGCATCATAAACAATGGGCTGTGATTATAACAATCTGCAATGGTTCATGGGAAAACCTATTTTCCCCTTTAACACTGTTGCCAAATATAAGAAAGCTTACCCTGACCAAGCTGATTATAGCTGTTCTTAAGTCGTTATCTTTAGTTACATTGCTGAGCAAAATAGTACAGCGTAGGCAAAGATCAGCTAGTAGTTAATACGAGCCAAATTAACATCCTTGATAAAACCAATAGTTAAAAGAAATCCCAGAAACTGCAATGTCATGGGGGACTTATCTATATGTGAATAAAACAGTCTGCCCATAGAGGTGGGAGATGCCCTGTTCCTGGAAACATTCAGGTTCAGGTTGGATGGGGCTGTGAGCAACCTGATCTAATTGAAGAAATCCCTGGTCATCGCAGGAAGTTGGACTTGATAGAATATGAAGTCCCTTCCAACCCAAACTATTTTCTGTCCTTCTGTGAAGGACAGACAGATGCTCTATTTTCTCTGTATTTCTCTTTAATTTCAATTCATAAGAGACACAGCATACTACAGTATCACCTATAAGTGGTGTTACAAAGCAATGTGCACGTTTTAAAGGAATGTGCCAAAGTTGTCTTTCCTAAAATACACAAAATTACTAAGAGCAATAAGAATCCTTAATTCTATAACTGCCTGCCTGTAATCATGCAACAATCTTCTATCTTTTCAGCCTTAGTCAGAATCCATAAGGAGCTACAAGGGAAAAAGTCCACAGATCATGGATTTAAATGCTAATTATACACTGCTACTGTCCCTCACTATATCTGACCAAATCATCAACACCTCTGTAGCTCAAAGCTTGACCCTATTCAACTCATGAAAAGAGCTGAAGCAGATCCAGAGTAAAATATGATGTGCTCTCTGGCAAGAAAATACTGTGAAAAGAATCTCAAGATTAACTCACGGGCCAGCATTTCATGGACATAACTTTTCTCCAATATCAGATTTCTAGAAGAAACTGGTTTATCTTGACAAGCAATCCCTTAGTATTTCATACATTTATACCATCTACTTTGGAATATAGAAGAATAAGCAGGAAGGAAATCTTCCAGACTCGGCAATTGACATCTGGCCCAGAGCACTGAAGCATGACTCTTTCAAGAGTATATTGCTTGCCTAAAGCTATCAGTTTAGATTCATGTTCTCCATCCTTATCTTTAAAGCCCACAGTATCCCAAAAGTACCATCTGAACACCAGGTATTCAATGTTCTTAACATAATGCTGATATAAAACTCATGCTTCTAATTGCATGCTTCTAAACAGGATTCAAAATAAACCTCTGTTCACAGTGTGATTAGGAGAGAAAGGTGGTGAATTTAGACAATGTATTTAATTCTGTCTTTATAGACATACAGGTAGTCTGCAGAATACCACAAAGCCCATGTAAAACAATTGACAGTTACCATCAGACTAGCTTCACAAGCACTTGAAAATGATATGGTCCTTTAAGATTTCCTTACAAACATAATAGCAGAGTATCTTGGCATATTCCCAAACTCTCCTCTTGCAAATGTTATTCTGTAATTATTGAAAGAAATTTAGAAAATAAACCCAAGATGAGTATTTGACTACTGTTAATGTAGAATAAATGTAGAATACGTTTAGAAACATTAAAAAAAAGGGTGTAGTACAATTGATATACCAACCATTAAAGGAAGTATGGAGAAATTAATGAGACAGCAGAGAGTTTCCATTATGGAAAAATACAATAATGACTACATATGATTCTACAGAAAGGATATTGTAAACTATGCCTCTGAAGATGAAAGTTCCTGAATTTGTTTTGTTTGCTCATTTTCATATGAAGTGTCATTTATAGGAAGCCACATATTCTGTACCGCATCATAAAAATTTCCTGCAATGCAACACTTTCCTCTTCAAGCATGCCTTGCATTAGGGGAAACAGGGTGCCAGTAAAGAAGATTCTACATTATTTCTTAATTAAAACCTTAATAGGTGTAATACAGATATATTTTCTTACGAAAAGACTGTCTACAACTCAGCACCTAGGGTGTTCTGTTGAAAAACAGATTTAGAAATGGAAGTAAAAATCCAAGTCTATGAAAATTATCCCGTCCATGAATAGTAATAATAAAAAGTATCTGGCACCTGGGTATCTAGAATCACCTCTCACAGGCAAAAGGTCAACTACTAGGCTGAAATCAGTTTCCAGAGGGAAGTATTGGTCTTGCAGGTTAGGAAAACTTGTAAATTCTCTGGAGCTCATCAGAGGCATCTATTCCATAGGCACAAAAAGTAAAATACCCAATGGGCAGAATCCTTATTGCTAAGATTCAAGCACCTACATTTCAGTGAGGTATAGCAAAGTTAGGTAGCTGCTGTGGGATTAACTCGATTTTTCCATCAGATGGTAGAGAAAGAGTAGCTTGCACTGACAGCAGCTCTCTGACCACAAGGTTAGATAAACTGTATGACTCCCTGCTATGGTTTGCATAGGTCTTTATGCCTTAACTGTATGCACGCCATTTTAAAAACCTGATCTAAAATCTAATGGAAATTGTGGTTATGAAAATAACAGCAACAGCTCCAATTTGTTATAGTAGCATCATAATTCGGGGTGTAGGTCTAAGTCCATCCTTCACTGATAGGCTGTTTTCATCCTGTCACTGATGCAGCAGTAGCTCAATCCAAGAGAAATTCATACCATTTATAGCACAAGTTTATGCATTAAGATAAAAGATACGCAAAAACATAGAGGAAGAATTTAAGCCAAGAGTTATCAGATTCTTTATATCAATGGTGGAATGCATTTATCACAGTTGGCTGTGCAACTTTAGCATCAGACTTCTAATTGAAAACACTTTAAATGATATGCACATAAGCATGCACACATGCTTAAAGTGATTTTTCACAAATTTCAATTGGATAACTACATTCTAAGCTACTATGCTCTCTCAAATGAGAAGTGAGTTACAGCAAATTCATGCGTACATCTAGATAATTATATGTAAAACATGAATTAATGCCACACTAATTGACACCCTTTTCTAAAACTAAACCAGCAGCAATCCTTCTCCAGCTGTACTTCTGCTATCCTGAACAGATTTGTGCTTCAGAGATGGGCAGCTCTGCTGGCTCCAAGACCTGCATGTTGAACATCTCACCTCATCAAGTGCCACAAAACCATAAATGGCACTTAACCACAGAAGTGAAAATGGGGTGGTTTGGGAGTACTTCACAAACTGGAAAAGGCTGTCTATCTGCTGGGATCCTGGCATTCAAATTATAGGACAAGGACAGTGTAGGTGAGCCTGATGTAGCCAGCCAAACAACTTCTGCTTCCTCTTCTTCCTTGCTCCCCTCTCACATCCAGGCATCCCCTGCACCTACCTAAGAGGCCTAATCATGGGTTTCTGCCATTGCTCAAAAGCCTCAAATCCATCACTGTTTATTTCTTTTTTCCTCCCTTTCTTTCCTTTATGCCTAAAGATCAATACAGTATTCAGACATACTGCCTTGTAATTTGATAGTGATCTGCCCCAAGGTGTGATGGTTCAACCATTTTTTTAGTCTGAGGGTCTCTCTTAGCACTGGGATGTGACAATGATTAGGAGATCAAAGCCCAAAATAGCAGAAGAGAATAACTCTTTTTGCTGTCAGAGGTAAAAAGTAAGGAATTATAATGCATATTTCTTGTCCTCCTCATGTTTTTCCCCTGTAAATAATTATAGCTCCTGTTCACTTATTCATATATTTAAAAAAATTCTTTGAATGTATTTGCGCGTACTGTCCCTCTTATCAACTCAAATGTTAATAGAGATTCTTTGAATCATTTGCAATAATAATCGTATTTTCATCCTTTCATATTTATTCGTGAGCCTGCTTTGTCTACTAGATTATACATATAATTCTCCTCTAGATTCACTAAAAAGAAACTATGGTATGATGAAAATAATTGTTTATGAAAATGTAATTTGCACTCTTTGTGATAGAGAAAGTCAGTCATATTAAGTAATATGCATTTTAGGGAACTTATCAGATACCAGGAATGTTATTCATGACTGAGAACTCCGAACTGATGTGCTGTGAAAGATTGTTTTGTATCATTTGCAGAATGCTGATGTCTAGGACTGGGAATCTCATTTCAGATATATGTAACATCATTTAAATTATGGTGAAGGAAAAAAGGAAGTGATTGTTAGTGTGGAGTAATGGAACCAGGTGATGACTGATTTATTGTGTCAGAGATGAAGCTTGACTCTGATCTTTTAAAATATCTTTTCCATGGAAAAATAACAGGCATTTAGGTACTCTATTTATCTGATAGATACAATGAAATTGACAGTACATTTCTGGTATTGAACAGCAATGCTCCCTTTAAATGAAGGAGTCTCCATCTCCAGTTCACTTAGGTCTTCCAATGAATTCTTTCTGCGAGCAATTGTGTGGTAAACACATAAGAGACATCCAAAATTATGAAATTGAGCTGAAAATTATTCTTTTCATAATAATTGTATATTTCAACAGAGGATTGGAAGGTGCTGCTCTGTCTGACCTTGAACTGCTATTAATAAGAGCTGTGAAGCTTGTTACTGTGTTTCATCATTCTCTGGCCTGTGGGATTACATCTCCTTTACGATGCATCTTATAAAACACCTAGACAAGGTTCTGTGTATAGTGGGTGTGATGGTTGGAAATTTCAGTTGAAGTTAAAAATACAAATTTCATCTAGTTCATATCTTGCTAAAACTATAATTATAAAAACAGTGTTCCCAAATAGGAAAGAAACTATTATTCTCTGCCTAGATTATTTTTTAGGTAGGGAAAAGTTTGAAGAGATTTTTCTTAAAGAATGGTTGCTCTTATTTTCTCCAAAGAACAAAGGAAACTGAAGAATGAAAAAAAATATGTAGGAAGCTGGAAGATCACTGACAGAGTCAGGAGAGTAACTTCAGGGGTGTATGAAGAAATCTAAATAGAGGATATATGTGTTATTTTGAAATTCATAAAGTACCTGCATCAACTCATATGAATAGGGATATGTAATACCTGGATACTTGTTTTCACAATTACTACTGTTTAAAATTTCTAGGCTTCCTTTGAGAAGTTAAACCACTAAAACTTTTCAAGGATGATGTGACCATTGGTCTTAATGGAAATCACAGCATTTCCCACCTCTGTTACAGGCTTCACATACACTTAGGGAGTCACTGTTTCCCCCATCTCCTACATTAACATGTGCCCTTCACATTCCATACCAAATAGGATCCCAGTTCCATCTCCACTTTTATTTTCACCCTCTCAGTTACCTGGTTTATTGGGGTTGCATGGCAAGGTTTTGTTGAAGTGTCTTCTGTGAGAAACTGCTAGAAGTTTTCCCCATGGCCAAAGCCAGCTGGCTCCAAGATAGACACACTGTTAAGTTTGGGTGGAGGGAAGGTGTTTTAAGGTTTGCTTTTTATTTTCTCATTATCCTGCTCTAATTCTGGTTGGCAATAAATAATTTCTCCATGTGAAATCAGTTTTGCCCATGGCAGTAATTGATGAGTGATCTCTCCCTGTCCTTATCTCAACTCATGACCCTTTCATTGCATTTTCTGTCCCCTGTGCAGCTGAGGAGGGGAGAGAGAGAGCAGATTTGGGGGGCACCTACTCTTCAGCCAGGGTCAATCCACCACACCTTCTCATATTCCACCACTGTCTTAGTGTGTATCATTCCAATGGTATGTCAACACCCTTCCCTCACCTGCAAAACTGGACAAAGCATAGGTAGCAAGAAAAGGGAGTTAACAGGAAGGTATGGGATGATATACAGTAAGGCACAGAGGATACAACTTCTGAGTACTCAAGGAACACCAGCTGTGACTCCCTTCCACCCACTTCTCAACAGGATAAGGTTAGTCAGCCTGCCAGTGGCTGTGTGATTCCTAATTCCCACCCCCTGCAGCTCATTTAGGAATTTGCACAGCTTGCAGGATATGCAGCATAATATGCCTCCTGTAGAGGATGAGGATAGTTAATTTCATAAATCAGAGGGAAGTTTTGAAACTTGTCAAACATCTACTATTCCTGAAATAGAAGTATTTTGAAAAACTAATGGATAGCTTAAACAAAACAAAAAATCAAAACAAAACAAAAACCCAAAAACAAACAAACAAAAACACCAAACAAACAAACAAAAAAAAAAACCAAACAAACAAACCCAAACAACCAGAAGACATTTAAAACAGAGACATTTGTTTTTGTAAGGGACAGCAGTATAAACATTGAAAGCCTTGATTCAGTCCTCATTTGTGGCTGGGGGAAGTACAACAGTCTGGAATGTTACCATGTAAAATGAACAGAAAGCAAGTAAAGTTTGTTTTTACTCTAATTTATGATCAACACCTATCCCTGGAGGTCTCATTCAGCCTAAATTCCACATAAGCCTTGGTACATCTTTGTTGGCTCTGGGTTTTCAGAGGCAGGCAGCCAATGGGAAATACCAGGCTCAGAGATTGAAATGGAATTCAGGCTGGGGGAAAGTTGGCTGAAGTATGATTTCCATAGATTTGTTTTTCCTTGATATTAAGATAACTTTAAAAATATATCTCCTTGGACTGTAGAGTATTTTTTCCCAAATTTTCTCCATGGGAAACGCAAAAATATTTTCATTCTTTTAATTTATGAAAAGAAAATTAGGCAATACCAGTTAGAAAAATGACAAAGCCATATGATATATTTGAGTGTGTTTTGGAAAGATACCTTCGAGTAACAGGAAAGAAGGGTTAAAATTTTTTTATGTTGTTTCTAATAACATTTCAATGTGTAATAGAAGTTGCAAGGGGATATTTAGGAATTTACAACCAGACTGCTGATAAAACCTGATCTACAACAAATAATTAATAGCCATTTGAAATGTACACAACAAGAAGATGTCTTGGCTCTGGTAGTCTACTGAATTCTCAGTTTCAGCTTGTCCAGTGTATTGTAATTCTGAACACTTAAAAATATTTGTCTCTTCAGTACCACCCTAATTCCACTGCCACTGCAATTTAATGGCAAGTACAACTGTGAATTTACAGATGACATTTCGACTGAAAATTTAGTGAAGTCGAAAACCAAAAAATGTTGAGAATGTTTTCTGCAGCCATTAAATTATTCAGAACATGGGAAAAAATTAAGAAAAACCACATTATGCACATTTTTTTCTGTAAAATGACTTTTCTTTTAGTGAGTCCATTCAAGGTGACAGCAACTAGAAATACCTCAAATTGTTCAGATTCCAAATACTCTTTTTTTTTTTTTTTTAGACAATTGAAAATTTGGGGGTTATTATAGAACGCCTTTTTTCTTTTTTTTTTTTTTTTTTTTTTTTGGTCATGGATTAACAATAAAAAAATCATTATTCACCCTACTATACTATGTTCTCAGGTTGATGAGACAGCAGGGCCAGTTCACCACAAATTCTAATGAGTACAAAAGATACTGCTTAAAAATGGTAAAATATGATTAATCTAGCAATATAGCTTAAATGTAAAGATACAGGTGAAATTAGCACTTGTTCTTGGAGCAGTCTGCGAACACTGAACAATGCCTGAGGACCGAAATTCCAAAAATCACTTTAAAAGCTTTCAGGCTGTTCTCTCAGTTAGAAAAGTTTTTTTGAGAGGAGAATGATGTAGAGGGAAAAACAATAAAGGTCACATTTTCCTGAGTCTTTGCACAGTGTATTTAACAATAGCTCTGCCTCCAAGGATGTCAATCTTTCATTTCAGGATATCAAATCAGTACAATAAAAGTGGAAATGTTGAAAATGGTTTACCCGAAACTGGAATTATTTCAGAAGCCAAAAGGTATAAATTCATGCTAGTAATTTTCTCTCTACTGTAATTACCCATATTTAAAGAGTTAGTAAAGTATTTATAAAACAGTTAACGTGAGTACTCAGAGTAACATTCTTTTCCAAGGAATCTGTAGAAGTGTGGATGTCCACAGAAAATCTAGGGAAAGCTTGCTTGGCTGATGCACCACCACAAGCCACTGAGATAAAAAATAGATGCTGAAACTCCAGAATGGGCTACTGACTCTCCTAGGAGAAATTTGATCATGGTTTGGTAGAAACATGTTCTAATTCCAATGGAACCTCATATAAACATTTTCTTTTAATTGTTATTTTTGCATAAAAACTATAACCCTAAATACTGATGAAGGAATCATATAAGGGAGACCACATGTGAGCAACTGGAGTTCAGCATTGTGAGAAATATGAAAATCTCTGTGTCACTGCCATGTGAATCTCAATGTGGATCATGGATGACTCTGGACTTTACACCAGATTATTCTTAATCCATTAAAATGGCCATCTTCCTCCATTTTGCTTGATTAGGAAAACTTTTTTGGTCATTCACTTTTCCACAGTGGATATCACAATCTTTATAGTATACAGTACAATAAGAGGTAGGTGAAAAGGAAGGTGGGGAGCAAAATTGTGCCAAGGCAACACATTTTTGAACAGTACTTACTATCCATGAATGAACACTTTCTTCTCAGTAGTCATTCCTACCAGTATTTCTTTGCAAATGACTCACAATCAATCCCAAATCAATGTTTGAAGTACTACTATATTGTGGTTTGAAGGATTATACCTCCAATAGGAATCAAGGAAAATTGCTTATCTAATGCATTCTATCATTAGAGGAGGATGATACAGAGGGAAGGTCAATAAAAGGGGCTGTTTGGACACCAATGAGCCACACAGAGCATGTTGAAAAGAATCCTAAAGCTGTAAGACAAGCGTTATTCAAGTGTTCCATATGAGAAAATTAGTTTTAATGTTTGGTGTAACACAAAGAGGTGAAAAATCCCTGAGATAAAAAAAGAATTATCTTCATTTCTTTTAGGTATGAGAAAATTTTGTAGCTGCAGAGACCAGTTTCCCTGGGCTGCAAGGCAGCATCACATACATCTCAGCTTATCCACATACAGAATTTCTCAAGTATTTGCCTTATTTGCTTCAGTTTACCATAAGACAGCTAGGAATTGCTCCCTGTTTTCTGGAGAGTTTTTCAGTACGATCAGTTACTGGAATACAGTCACATTTCAGTTGGACTTCAAACACTCATTTTAATGTGAAATAGCAAACTTGCTGATGAGTAATTTTTCCTTCCAAAGAGACTTAATTATTTAACCTCCCCATTCTCTTTGATGGATGCATATTACTTTTATTGGCTACAGTGACAATAAAGAAATTCATGATGGGATGTAACAAAAACTTTCTGTTCCCTCAGGACTATATACAACTTTTCTTTTAAGTTTTCTCTGAAGTAGCTGAAGTAGCAGCAGGAGCCTGCTGAACTATGCCAGCCAATTGAAGAAGTACTGTATTAATAAGTACAATTTCATTGAATTCTGGGGAATGTCTGCTAAATTGATATGGAATTCTCTGTCCTTCATCTAGAACACTTTTAAACCAACTGTGTTGATCAACTCATTTTTGTGTGAGGTTCAAAAAGGCCAAGTGCCAGGTCCTGGACTCGGGTGACAACAACCCCAGGCAGTCCCACAAGCTGAGGGAAGAATGGCTGGAAAACTGCATAGTGGAAAAGGCCCTGGAAGTTCTAGTCAAGGGTGGATGAACATGAGCCAGTGTGTGCCCAGGTGGCCAAGAAAGCCAGTGGCATCCTGGCCTGGATCAGCAATGGTGTGGCCAGCAGGAGGAGGACAAGCTGTAAGCATTATAGAAATGAGACTATCGTATTGTAATGCAATACACAGAGTTTCCTCTCTCCCACAATATACAGAGTACCAAGATACCTTTCATGATGAAATACATTGATGTCCTCCTCCTCCTCTGGCCAAGTCAGTGGAAAATGACTCCTGGGCACTTTCAAATATTCAGTGAAGAAAACAAACAAACAAACAAAAAGTAACAGCTTGTATAAGAAAAGCAACAACTTTCAGTTTCTGTCGTTCTGATACTGCATATCAGGTGATTTAAGACTTTTTCCCTCCAGGACTTTATTGAGGAAGCAGAGTTTGTGAATATGAGGCTGCTTGTATCTGTCCATAGAGGGCTTCATCGACTCAGTCTTCCTGGATGGGTGGCTTCTTGCAGGCCCCCTCTATGTCACCTGTCCTCCTTTTAATCCTGACCCATAAGCTTTTGATTGATCTGACCTGGAAGATCCTGGTAACATGATGTCTGAACCATTTAAAATTATTGGCATCACAGACTTAAGCCCTTCCAGTTTTATTACTGTTCTTTCTATTTCTGAGGAGGACATGTCATATTTCATGTCTCGAAAATGTTCTGCTGAGACTTTAATCCCTAATCCAACCATCTCAGCATGTTAGGATGAGGCAATATCTTTCTTAGCTTTAGTTTTCAGGGTTGAAACAGGCTAATAGATGGGGATTTGTGGTCCAGTAGAGCTGCAAGAAATAGAGTTTCTTTCCACAGAATACTTCTTGTTTTCAGTATAACTCAAAACATTTAGCAGAGTATCCCGCTTTTGTGCAGTGCAACGCCATATGTGAATGTGAATATGGCAGCTCAGTAAAAGCTAATAATTATGGTTAGTTTAGCCCTGTAAATGTCTGGATTATGCTCAGTCCAGAATGCACTAAATTCTAAAGCACATTCAGAACTGTAAAGCAGCTGAATTTCCCAGTTTGCAAGTAGTCCTTTTGCCTGTTTGAGTTCTAGAGCCTCAACTTTCACTTACCAAAGGATGATACAGGGTGGAATGATAGATATTGGCTTATACCTAAAGTTGTCCAAGCAAAGGAATACATAGAAAAATTAATTACTTCACCCTGTCACTTTACGTGCCAAGCGACTATTGCCAGTCTAGAAATTAAAATAATCCTTAAATGATCAGTTTTCTCTGCTTAACCCTTCATACACTTGTTTTAAAAAATGGACCACTACACAGCAAGTTGCAAAGGGAATTTTCCTGAAGGGTTGTATCTGTAACAGGAATTTAAAAAAATTAATGGTATTGCGTATTTCAACTATCCTTTGACTCAGAAATTGACATTCGCTAATTCAGAGTGGTTTATATTATTTCACTAAGGAATCTTGTTTGCCAAATAGAAAAATTTCAGTTGAGAGGTTGTTTTTTGATATCTTATTTTGAGAAATATCTGGTTTGTTCCAAAATTTTTTAATTCAATATTTTTGTTTTCTCTTTCCAATTGCTTTATCTCTCAAATGTGTGATTTACTATGTAATGATAGAAATAAAATTTTGAAAGATTAGGTAAAATTAATATTTTGGATATTATGAAAAATAAATGCAATCAATTATACAGACTGCAGGCAGAGCTTAATCTGCTAGGATCAGAGTCTTCACAAATTTTACTTTCTTTCTGTGTACTGAAAAAAATCTGTCTTCCAACCTCTGCTTATTTGAGGAAGAACTCATATGAACAAACACACAGACAATATCTCAATAACTGGAGTTTTCAAACTGTTTGAACTGCAAGAAATGCTATTCTTGGTGTACTAAAAATGCCATCTGCTTCCTACTGTGCTGCTTTAGTTTCTCAATGTTTCATAACTCAGTCAGTTTCTAATATGCTGACAGTTTACCTGGTAAGGCCAATATATAATTATGTTTATTAAAGTGTGTCTTTGCCATCAGATCAAATTCTAATGCTGTGCTTAAGGGTATCCAACTTCTCTTTATAGCTTGCAGTGAGATACACATTTTCCTACAGTCTCCACTGGATTGTTATAACAAAGACTCTAGAAGTGTCCTCTGGATCTACAGAAGCTTGGTTTTGCCTCCAAGATAATAGATGTCCGCAGTGTGCTTGAAGTGTTCTGCACCTAGACCCACAACACAATGCCAGGTTTTTGCCCCTCACTCCCCTTTTATGAGCTGGCAGTAAAAATGGATTCCCCATGGAGATGAAAGCTGACTTAAGTGTGTGGACATGCTCCTGTGTGAACAGCTCTCCCCATGGTCATCCCTCAACAAAACACCTTCCAGGAGGAAGATACAGTCTAAGTGGCACCCTTTATTTTCTTTAGTTGTAACATAAGAAGGAAGTTGTATAAAGAACTGCAAATAAAAAATTTAGAGTTTAGAAGAAATTTCTTCAACTGAGGCAGCTTTTCGGGAATCAGTTCCATAAAACTAGAAGAAGTGGGTAGTATTCCCCAATCTTAGTTTCTTCAGGGAAATTATTTATACCTTTCTTAAGATGCATGCTATCAAAACGATATTAAAATAACATTAGATTATTTAAATTTGGGGTTTATTCCATCTAAACAAACAAACAAACAAAAAAATCTAACCATAAATTCTACAACACACAACCTCTAAAAGCAGCAAATATCATCTGATCGTTTTGGGTTAACAAGACCACTAGATATCTGAACAGAGGGCCCATTCCTGTTCCCAAATTTCAGCAGTTCTTGCTTCTTTCTAAACTGTGTAATGGCAGAGAGACAGAGTTTGATGGAGAAGTGTCAGATCTCCCTTGGACTCCATGAAAGGGACAGGTGCCTGCAGTAGGCACTCTGAAAACAGCTCAGTTCTCCTTTCTTCTACTTCCCTCATGTTACATCTATGAGACTGACAGACCAGCTCATGAGGACTGCTGTGGCACAGCTGGAAAACATTGCCCTGAGCTGCTAATCTTAACTCCTCCGTCAAAGATGGTTTGCTGACCTACTTTATGTTTGTACTGAAGTAGACCAAACATGTCACAAACATCTGTCACATCTCAGCTCTTGGGGCTGGCACCTCCACCTTCAAGATGAGGAGAAATGGCTGAGAGTTCTCCAGCGCTGACTGAATTGAGGTAAAAGCACCTTTATGGACCAGGGCCTGGAGGAACAACTGGATGACTATTTGAATTACACAAAATGGTAAAAAAAAAAAGGATTCTTGGGTCAGCAGTGAAGCCCAGTGGCAGAGATGCCTTTGTGCCTTAATATCAGTAGTGCTCAGGGCCTGGAGTTTGCAGTTTTGTACCCTCTCCCCTAAGGTATCATAAAAGTGGTTTTCCAAAGTCCCTGTGGCACTTTCCCCCTCTTTCTCTTGTGCTTAAGTTAAGGTGCTGTTGTCCCCACAACTTTGTGCCTGCCAAACCCTGGTGTTGCTGTTCTCATGGATTCTCATAGGTTGTGACTGCTGCTAGCATAAGAAACACCTGGCTTCACTTCTTGCTTTGCTGATTTCAGTTTACACAAATAAGAAACAAGAAAAGCAGCACAGCAGAAAACAGCCAGTTATATATTTGATCAGTACTATCCAGGGTACATGTGCAGAGTCTCAGCAGCCAATGGAAGTGCAACATCTGTTCCCAATTAACATGCTTCAGCCAAGACTAAAAGTTTCACAGGCAGAAAAAAAGGATTAGGAAGCTTGAGCCATCCCAGATTACAAGTATTATGATGTTAGGGTAAAGCATCACGCAAGTGTCATCATTCTTTTCCTCATCAGTCATCTTTGCTGTTGCTTCTTCCTGCACTGAAGAGAGCCTCCACTGGGGATCCATCGTTGTTCCTCCTGCCTGGCCACAGGACAGTTCCCCCTTTCCTGTTCTCTTTCTTCTTCCTTTTCTCATGGTCTTTCATGGTCCCTTCTCTCCCTCTTCCGCCTTTTCCCTAAATGTAATTTCCAACTTTGGAGCCAGCATAGGGCACGTGCCCAGCACCCTGCTCACACATCTCCAGGAATGTGGACCTGTCTCACCTTCCTGTGTACAAAAAACGTCCCTGCAATTAATCATGGGCACCTGAAAGTGCTACAGAGTGTAGCAGCTGAGAATCTGTAAGTTACAGGATCCCATGAGCTAGAAGTGTTAGAATGAGAATATGGAAGATTTGATTATGTCACAGACCATGCTGATTTCCAGTCTCTAAATCAAAGCCATCCTATGAGCATGAAATTCACTTAATGTATTAAGATATACTGCTACACTGCAGTACTAGAACATTTATAAATTGCATTTTGAAAGTCTTTTATTAAAATATCTGTGTAATTTTGTACCACACTTTCAGCTATATCTCTTTTGTTAATTCAAAATACTCCCTAGATGCTTTTAAAAATAACTGAAATGATTAAGCTCTAGCTTTTCAAGGGTACAAACCCTTTTATTATGAAACCCTTTGCACTTGATGTTTGATGTGAGCCCTGATCAAAACCAACTATTTAAAATGTATTTTTAAGTTTCTGTAATCCAAGTTTCATTGAGTTCAGAAAACTTGCAACTATTTTAGGATGGGAAGTATGGGAAGCAGCATCAAGAAGTAATGATGTTTTCAACACAAACACTTGTCTGGGTTTTGTGCAGCTTTGGCTGCATCTCACTCTTTAATGAAGTATCTGTACAATCCTGTTCCAGCTGTAGTGTACACTGCAATGGCAGATTGCTACTTGGGTATTCATATTTTTAACTAGTTAGTCATTATGTCAAGACGTAGTGTGACCGAATTAATAATCCTTTAGCTTCTCTCACATTTTTGTTGCAACTTCCTTTCCCACACTAATCTTTACCACAGTTCACCACAGGATCAGACTTGTTATTAGTGAAATCTGTGAAGCTAGACTTCATTTCCATCATACTTTTCTTTTTCTTTCTTTTTTTCTTTTCAGATGATGAATGAAGAGATTAGAAATGGGGATAGGCAGGATCTGATCCTAGTACTTGAGATTTTTATTATTTTTTTGCATTGAGCTAAAATTATTTTAGAATTATAAATATTGATGAACTGAAAGTACATCTTAAATATGAAAATTAAAATTTTTAATTATTTTTCCAGCTTTCTTTATATATTTTCAATAATTGTTTCCACCTCTAATTAGCAGAATCCTAGTGCAGAAAAATAATTCCCATTTGATGATTCACAGAAATTTTATATACTAGCAACTGAAAAATGATTTCTACCTCCATTCTTAACTCTTCTATTGTTAGTTTGATGCTGAAAAAGTGGGAGGCATTTTGGTGAAGTTCTAGAAAAATATATTAAAATCTTTTTACTGGGATCTTACTTCAATGCTAGACTGTTTCTGGTTCTTTGAAACATGTGTCCTAAACGTATATAAAATGGTGGACAGAAAGAAGTCCCTCATTTGCTCTTTTCATTTTGTGCCTCTTTTGATTTTTTTTTTTTTTCCCTAGGAAAACTTTGCAACATTTAACAGGCCCATTACATTACAACAGCATAACATATTTCCTTTATCTTAACAAATCCAGAGGTATAGCTGTTGCTGCCCCTGGCAGCAAATTGTCTGAGGTAATTGATGTTTTGCAGAAAGTCTGGAAGAAATCTTCTGTGGCAGTTCCAACGTGAGTCATGTATTCTGTACAAGATACCATTTCTCTTTTGTTTTATGTTTTATGTTCTAAAAGAGCATTTCTGTGTGGTCATAAATGCATAATAATGCATTAATATATATATAATATAATTAATAATTAATTAATAATAATGCCATTTAGAACAATAAATCAAAATTCCGCACTGGATCTTTTAGGTTTGACTTTTGTTTCCTCGTTATCTGTTTCACACTGATGTGTTTCTTCCAACCTCAGCAAGCTACAGTGTCAGGGAAAAGTGAGCTGTGTCCCATGTCTCTACCTATGCTAAGGGTCATCTACATCCACAAAGGCAGCTGGAGGCCATGTGGGACAATCTCCATATCCCTTTCTTATATATAATGAGAGTAGCGACCCTCAGTTCTCAGGTCACACCTTCATGCAGATGCCTAAATTTAGCTACCTCAAACTGAAGTTGCTTTCACTGATTACTTCTTATGGTGCTATGGGTCATCATGCCCTGAAGAGTGTGGACAACAAAATCAATTAAATTGCTTTATTGCTTCATCAGGCTTCTTTCTTTCTCATGTCTTGTTTTATACTGATATTTTAACTTCTGTCAGCTAGAAGCCACTGGATTTTGTAAATGAATGGTACTGGCAAAAAGTCCTTGGCTAGGGTTCCTAAGTGTGATAATAATACAATTATATTATCTACTTCCCTGGCCAGTTACAAAGAACAACAAAATAGCACACTTCAGTAAACTGATAATAATCACTAGGAGGGAGGCTTTTGGTGCATGGGTGAATCCAAACCTTGTGTTGTTCTCGTGCTTTTTTATGCACTGTCATGAATTTTTTAGTAAATTATACAGTAATAGAAATTATAGCAGACATTGATAAATGTAAGTGAATCATGGAAAATATTTTCAGAAAATATTTCTAATCCCATTTTATGGAGGAGTAGGATGAAGAAAATATTTAAGGTTTGTTTCCCCGTTTATATTCAGTATTTGTCTATCTCCTGATGAATGCTTAATTGACAAAAGTTATATTGAGTACAGAGCTTCAAATAACCAGAAAAGTAAAAGAGCACAAATTAATTTTTTTCACAGATATGGAAGAAACTAGTGCCTTCTTGTGTCCCCCTTCAAATCGCTCAGCTCAAGAGTGTCCACATGTGCAGATACGTCTCCCCATAAAAACTTGAGCAACAGCCCAGAAAATTGATTTGTCTGCATCACAAATCTCTCAGATGGATGAAATGGATGAAATTTGCTGAAACAAAGCAAGAAGACTGACTCATAAAATATGGTAATAGAGCTATTAAAGATCAAAGTACAATTCTTTGAGTGTCTGGCAAAAGAGAACAGTGTATTAAATGCAGCATGCAACAAAGGAAAAGTTTTCTGGTTTCCTATGATCCATCCCACTGGCACAATGCAATAGTGTTTTCTTGGGCTACATTACACTCACAATATTTATAACCAGAAAATGCATTGATGATTCTAAAATCTGCATGAATCTCAAAAAAAAAAAAAAAAAAAAGATTTTACATATCTCAAGACAGAGTTTTGCTCTGAAATTACCATACTTAGCCTATATAATATTTTCAAATTTCAGTAAATTTCAATTAAAGCATAAAAATAATTGTTAAAGAATTGAAATGCTGGAAAAATTGAACATATTAATATTTAATATTAATATTCTTATATTCTTATAATCCCTAGTGAAAAAAAAATTCTTAGAATTTTTAGTGTGAATTTCTCTTCACTTTTCATTGTTACAGTTTTGTATTATCTTCTCATTATGTTGACATAAGAACCTTCAGTATTACAAATTAATATAGGCCACTACAGAATTTAAATTAAAAAAATATTTTTACTCCACGATGGGTAAGCAACTATTCAAGCATGTTAGAAGTGTTTCCCAAATATCAAATGATTCTTACTGCTTTTTCATGAGTGATTTCCAAATTTCTTTTTATATTTTCCATGAAATTTGAGAATCAAGTCCACCTATGATTTTCCAGGAATGATTTAAATAGCTTTATCTATTCACTGCATAGAGAATTTAAGAAAAAATAACTTTTTTCTTTTTCACAAATACTGTGACTTCCACTATCTGGAAAGATGCATTAATCCCTCCTTACCACAACTGACAATCACTATTTACTTATTTAAATTATTTAGCTTGTAGGACACAAGACCCAACCCAGTTCTAGCTAAGTTTGTGAATAAAAAAAACCTGCAGATAACTTCCAAACATAGACTTCTGCATGGAATTACTATAACTTGTGACTTTTGTCACCCCTCCAACTTTGTATCCTTTTCCCTATTTTAGTTTATGAGTTGTGTATCAGAAAGAGAATCCTAAAATTATGCAGCTATAGCAAGTTTTTAAATCTTAGGTTCCCCCTCTCCCAGCTCCTCAGGAAAACAAGAAAAAATCCAATAAAAACAAAATTATTCTCCCATTTAATTATGACCAGTTTAGTCTTCTTGTTTTATTTTTAAGTTGTGTTACAGAAGAAACAAAGAGTTTGCTATGTCTAACAGCCTGCTGATTCAATTTTTTTGTACTCCAAAATAATAGCTGAGATTAAATTTTTCAATTTCAATTATAAAGTCTCTAAAACACGCAGCTTTAGAGATTTCAGGTTCTGGTTCAGTCTAATCTCTAGGAAGAATGGAATTTCTGGACATTGGTTCAAGGTGGACTTGACTCCAGTGTTTAATCAATTGTAAATGCCATATTTTGTGTCATACACGCCACTGCTGTATCAGCCCTTAGATCCAGTAGAGTAAAGGCAGTATCATATTATAGTATACTAACAGACAAATCCAAAGAAAAGGGATGAACCAACTCATTCTCATTTCTCTCAGACGTGTCACAGTGAAAACAAAGTCAGCTGTTTAAGATAGCAGTTAGGGAAGAATGATGCCAAGACTAAAACAAGATTAAGGATTATTAATCAGTGCTTTTTATAGCCCGGTTTCATGATGCTTTCAAGAGTCAATGGGAAATGATCTCCAGGTGTCAGAATTAATAACAATAATGTTCTCTGACTATAAAAATATAATAGAAAAAGAGTCACTTGGGGCACTGCAATGCCATACAGGGCAGAAATGTTTGAACAGGGTTATCTTGCATTCGTGTGAGCAGCAGATATGCAGATATATGAGTTATAGTTACGCTAAGGAAGTGTAACTATAGGCTGGTGAACTTGGTCTGAAAATCTGCTTTCAAGTGTGGTTATGTTCAACTTACATGTTTTACAGCATACAGATATTGCCTCAGAACTGCCTCAGAGCATTTCTTCCAGAAATGAGAATGAGTTGGTTCATCCCTTTCCTTTGGATTTGTCTATTAGTGAATATGATACTGCCTTTACTCAAATATGAATTTTTCCTCACTAGAACTCACACATAACTATGAAGAGGAACTTAGATGATCAGCAAGTAGAATGCATCCATTATCCACTGAACTCTGGAATAAAAAATTTGGTCCAAACCTTTGATTTTGTTTTATCTTTATACAGCTTGGCAGGACATCTTCTCTCTGGACAAGACCCACACTGTCCTCTCCAGACATCTACCAAGGTTTTTTCTGGGGTCTGTAACACATGAAAATACTAATCTGACAATTTTTTTTTTTTTTTTAATTCAAAGGTGGCTATAAGAAAAACTGTTAAGAGAAATAGGCTTTATCTTTCTGTCCTTTATTTTTATGTTGTACCTTTTGGAACATGCTGCACCCACTAAGCCAAGTGAATCATATAATTATGATTAGTGCTCCCAATAGCCCTGTCAGAAATTAAGGTTTATGTAGACAGTCTGTGATAACCATTTATTATTTTTCTCTAGCTCATCTAGCTGTGAATTTTTATAGCAAGTATTTAAATAAGTGTTCCACTTGACAGAATTGACTGTCTGAAAAACCCCAAAATACAGAGGAAGTTCAGAGGGATTTATTAGAACAAAAATTTTAAACATTGTACTGCAAACATATCAGTTTTTATATTCTTGTACAGCATTTTGTCTTTAATCAAGGTCAGATGGTACAAACTATAACCTAGACAGGGCTAGATAGGTAATCTGAGGCAATTATACAATAATACCTACCTAATAACCATATTAACAAAATAAAAAATCAGCAATCAATGTTTCCATCCTTCTGTGGAGTTGGGTTTCATATCTTCCCCTTTTCCTGTTTCCTTTAGGTTTAAAGGCCTCTAAGAGAGATTTTTTTCCCTGCATCTATAAAATAATAGCACAGTCAAGCACAATTTCAGTTCCCTTTGGGATGTTTGTGTGTTGGTTAGAAATATTTGTATTGATTTTTTTTGCCATTACACTCTTTATATAAAGTTAAGATTTTAATGCAGTTTTCTTTTAGTAGTCTGCAAATGTTACAGCTACAGTTTTAGCACTATTCCTGTTTATATTTTTTTTTTCTTTTACATTTTATTTGTATTAAAGTATTGTCTAATATTTTGTTTCCAACATGACTTTTAAGGGCAGAAAAGAGATATTTATTTCATTTAACCAAATAAAGTAAATTGAAGTTATAAATTAGGATATTGGAATCCCTCTAGAACAACACACACACACAAAAAATAATTGGAAAAATATATTCCTTCTCATCATTAATAGCTTTCTAAGAAAACCATCTTTTTCCTTCAACCCATGCTTTGCCATCTTTATAAGAGATATCAGGGAATTTTCTTTTTCTTAATTTGAAAAAATTCTGATTTTTTTTCTTTTTAATAGAAGCAGATTAAAAAAAACTATAGTTTCAAGTGACAAAATATTTCAGAAAGTGTTTATGTGCTAATCAAAACATTCATGTTTTAATTTTGTTTTCCTAAGACGTTTTGAAGTGAAAAATCAAAACATTTCTTTAAAACCACCAAAATGTGACTTTTCAGCACTTTAGAAGTCTGTCATTGCTGGTTTTGATTCTCAGAATAATTTCTCCAACCCACGGACATGAGCACTGCTGAATTGGTGCACAGTGGTGCCCACAGGAGGGAGCAATGCTTGCAATGATCATTTTCATATTTTAACTATAGTTTCATTCACGTCCAGCAGAAAATTTTCTAAGAACAGATGTAACTTTAAAATCACATGCAATTCACTATGAGGCAAATATTTAAGCATGTGTTTACCCTGCTCTGACCTCAGGAATACATGAATATGGGCTCCAGTACTTTGCTGAGTAGGGACACACTAATCTCTCATTGGCTGGGCTGAGACATCAAGCTTTTAATAAGGGATGCACAGATACAAAACAAAGAGTGTCAACTGTCATCAAAGGCTTGGATTTTTCATTGCATTGCTAACACATGAAAAAACGTGTTAGGAAGATGTGTATCAGTTAACTACTTCATGGTAAGATGATGCTGATGTAGTGTTATCTATCTTCATCAATTACAGAAGGCCTGAATTGATTTATAATATACTGCATGGATTCTTTTACAAACCATCAGATCTCTGACAGGGATTTAAAAACTGGGTCAGTTTCACAAGGAAAAAAAAAACTGTAGAGAGAGAGAGAAAAAGAAAACTATTAAAAAAAAATAATAATGTGTTTAAATGTCTTATGTTTAACAACAAGTATTTTCCAGGCAAATCTTTTTATTCAGCTTAGCCAAAGGGGTTTTTTGGGGGTTGTTTTGGTTTTGTTTTGTTTTGTTTTGTTTTCTGTGCAATGCTTTGCTTATCCAAACATCAAGTTTCCTTAAAAAAATAGAAAGGAACATGAATCCATCAAGTAAGACATTATGACAGTGTTACTTCGTGCTGGCCGTATTCCAAAGCCCTTCTCTAAAAATCCAATCCTAGTCGCTTAAACTGATAGGATAGTGGGTTAGATGGACCTTTAAACAAACTCGATATGGCCAGTTTCATATCTAATTGAATAAGTCATGGAGGAGAGATGTGACATGTTTCATTAACAAGCTTGTTCTTTAACCTTATCTTCCTGTTTAAGCCGTTATGAATGTTGGGGTTTCGTGTTTTGTTTTGGTTTTTTAATTTATTTTCCTGTTTTCTTCTTTTTTTTTTTTTTTTTTTTTTTTTTTTTTTTTTAATGAGAACCTATATTTTCCTAGTGTACATGTAAAAAGAGGCTGCAAGTGTCTGGTGAAGGCTCTCCCAAGGCATCCTTGCATCTCATCCTTCACAGCCAGTGAGCCCAACCCGGCTGGTGTAGTTTAACCAACATTCAAAGTTGCTTCATGTAAACACTAAGTCTACAGAGACCAGAAAGAAACTACAGAGATAAATGAAAAACTCCACCAGATACTACTGGGGGAAGGAGTTCATATCTTTATGCATTGTTTAGACCTCAATTCACTCTGTTCCTTTTAATTCCTTTCCATTCATTTGTTTCAGATGCACAGTGCACTCTATGTCATAAAAATACCTACAGGACCAAAGAACTCACTATACTGAGCCCATCAGTCCCATTCCCAGCTTCCAACCAGAGCCAGCCAGAACCAGAAAATTTGGAGGATGCTTTAAACAACTTACATTTTACAAAATGGGATAATCTGGTTCACATTTATGTAACACTCTAATAATACTTGATTGTTTTAAACACTGACTAAGAACATTTAGCATAATTTTTTGTTCTGGTTATTCTTGTCCTCCAAGTATATCTCCAAACTATTTTTGAAACTTGTGAAATTCTTTGTCTCAATAGCTTATTTTGACAGTGACTAAATAGTCTGTACCCTAGAGAAAATATATCTTATATTAATTTTTAATTTGCCTTGGATAGTATTTATTTCTTTATCATGCCTCTATTCTTACAATCCCGTCTGTTTTTAGTGCTGATTTTTTCCATCAGTGTCAAAGGTTTGACGTTGGTACAAGGCCAGTGTCTCTATGAAGATATACTGTCTTTGGTGTTTGTTGTGAGATGTGACTAAAAACAGAGCAAAACAGTTTCTAATTTAGAAAGTAAAAGAAAAGAACTTTATTACTTATAATATGTAAAGAAGATACATACAGAAGAAAATGAAAACTTTAAAAAACACTCTTCCTCCCCCCCCCCACTCAAGTTCTCAATACAGTGAAACAAACTAAAAATTCCTAGTTAAGTTACCACTTTTTAGATAATTAATCTTCAGTCTATTACTACTCTTCTAATAATCAGTACTCAGTTCATCAAGGAGAGATAGGAGTCTTTCTTGCACCATTTCGTGACCTCTTCTTCCATGTGCAGTGCTCTCACTACTGTGCATGGACCAGAACTGTTTCTAGGGTTCTTCTTTTTTAAAGATGCTTTGGTTAGTTCTAAAAAATGACAGTCTCTCAAATTTTGGGACACCAGTCTCTCCTAGTTTCACCCCCTGGGGCCCAGGGGCCTTTCTACTGTCCACTCTTGACTCCAAGCCAATGCCTCTCCCCAGATGCAGTCTCTGTGTTACAGAAAAGAAATGAGTCCATCCGTGGCTATACAAGAACAGTCCAGCCAAAGGCTACTCTATCATCTCCTCCCACTTAGGATCCTTTTCAGTATTCTTTGACAATTTTCTATTTGTATGAACTTTTATTACTTTTGCTCAGTTCTCTATCTTTCTTTTTCAAATTCCGGAGGATTAGCATTTATAAAGTTTCAATCATCTACGAAAAGGGTTAAAACCTTGGGTTTTGCTTGCCCCGAACTCTCACGGTATCTTTGCTGTTGGGCATTCTTCTTATGCCACCCCCCCATACTCCTTCGGCCGTGCTGCCCGGCTGACAATATCAAATTTCAAGGTGGTACAGACACAGTCTCTTTCTCTCTCTCCGGGGGGAGGAAGAAGGCTGCCTGATGCTTCTCAAGGTTCTTGTACTCTCTCCACCCTTCCATCCTGTAGGATTTTTCTCTCCCCCTCTCTGTGCCCAAGGCTCCAGCCTACCTCACCCAGGCCGCATGGCTTCCCCTGCCCCGCCCAGCCAGCCGCTGGGCAGGGGAGATCTGTCCGTCCTTAGGGACCGGAACCAAGAGAGTGTTTTCTGGGGAGCCCTCTGCTTTTAACCCCTTGTGTTCTCAGAGGCGGATCCTTGTCCTCAGTGGCCACACCAGGTGCCAGTCTTTAAACTTGAGTACTCATTGGTTTGACTACTGAATTTCAAAAAACTCATTTTTTTTCAAACTGTCACAATCAGAAAAGACCGTGAAGCTACAAGATCATCTGTAAACCAAGACTGAGTGGATCAGGCCAGTAGCTTTCTCTGTGGACAGCACAGAAGGATATGAGAGATTTCTGCAGTGTTTACAAGCCTGTAGAAATTTTCCTCTCATGGCAGCCTCTTTTATTTTTTGTTTTGGTTTAGTGTGGTTGCTTATTTTCATTTTTCTTTCCCTGGGGATTTTTTTCCATGTATTTGGTCCTTTCCTTTTTAACTCATACATATCTTATCATGTACATTATCCTGAGTTTCACAAGTTATGTGAAGTACAACTTGGATTTGATTTTCCAGACATGCCACCTGCTAGTTCCATTTTAAGTCTCCTTAGTCCTTGTATTGGAAAAGACAGTAAATAATGATTCCCTTTTGGCCTGTTCTTTGACTCTCATCATTTTATAGACTTCTGGTGTATCTCCCACAGTGCCATTTAATGGCCTGTGCTGACCTGCATAGAAGAAGCCATCATGCCCAGCCAGTTAAACACAACCTCCTGGACTATTTGAGCTCCCACCCAGGATGGCACAGGGCCACCTGAAAAGCAGGAGGAAACCAGATATATTAATATGTGCCTTCTTTGTGCCAAATAACTGTGCCAAGGCTCAGGATATATTTTCTTCTCCAGAGCACTGTGCCCTGCGTTCACAGCTGAATGAAGTATCTTCCACTGGAGGCACAACCCAAAAGCAATTTCTCTGAGAAAAGGACAAGCCCTGCAATCAACATTCATGTCATTATTTCTGATGATTTTTTTCCTAGAGAAAAAGAAAAAACAAATTCTATTTCTCTGGGCATTTTTTAAACCCCAAAATTCCTTCAATAAATGGAGATGCTTAAGTAATCTTAAGAAATGATATTGCCATTCTGTAAATATGCAGAGAACCTCACAACCAACAGAAAAAATAAATTTGTTTCTTCATACCATGGACAATGTATTCCAATTAACAACTCTTCTGGACAAAGAACTAAACTGTGTTCCTGACTAACAGAATAATCAGCTTTGGGCTACCCTGTGTCTCATTTTCCTGTCTGCAGTGTGGCATGCCATCTTCAAAAGACAGTCCTTTTCTTCAGATATTTATTACACTTTACTTCATTAATTTTTAAAGTTTGCAGATATGATAGGTCCCTAAAAGTGAATTGGTGAACCGGACATGCTGACTGACATTTAATTGCAATATTTAACCTTTTTCCTCTTCTACTTTATAATAAAAATTGAATACTGAGGCCAGTATAGCCACAGGGAAGAAAATGCAAAGAGAATAAAAATCCTTATTTTGGGTAGGGCTGAGAAAATCTTCCTTTTTTCCAATTAAAAGAGAAATTCAATATAAATTTTGTTTTGTTAAAAAAATAAATTACATGTATGATTTAATGTTGATCATTTTATTCTTTATCTTTTGAAAGGCATTTCAGTCTTTTTAAGCCAAAAATATTGGTTTGATACCAAAGAATTGGCAGATTCTCTCAAAAGTAGAAAGTAGGAGTCTCATGTTTCCATGATAAAATATGTCACTTAATATTAGATACTTTTAAATGTCAAAATTAAATGATTCAGCATTTTAATTTCCCTCCCTCTTTATTTCTAAGTTGGAATTATTATGATTACATTCATTTCCACCTACTCTCACTCCAAAACCTTCTTACTGTTAAATTTTCTGTTCCTCAAAAGCTTTCTGATTGCACAGTGTAGAATGGGTTGTTCCAGCCCAGCCATCAGTCTCTACATTGCACTTGGAAGTACTGGTACTTGGAAGGATTCCAATTGTAAATCCATCTCACCAGCAGGGCAGTTTTAGTGCCCTACTGCATGGGACATTGAAACATCAGAACACTCAAGGAACTCTGACTTCAGTAATTTTTCTCAGCTTCAGTTCCCACAGACACCAAAAATCTTCTGTTCTATCACTGCTTTAGTGAACAAGCACTTAGTTTCTTCAGCTGAGAAATCCAATTTAAAACTCATCAGGGAATACCGTCATCCTGTAAACCACATACAAGGGTGAAAGCAAGCATGAAAAAACTGCTCAGCCAGGGACTGAAGTAAGTGGGTTATTCTGCAAGTAATCCATTCACTGATCAATTTTAGAGGGAGTTGTGGCTAAATCAGGAAAGGAGGAGGAGTACACAATGGGTCTAAGCCACCACCATCTGCATAGTAATGTTTCTGAAACAGCTAATTCATAAGCTTTTTCCAGCAGCTGGACAAAGCCCATACAAGTAATTTCTCAAGAGATTTGTTCCAGAAATACTGTTTTTAATATGTATCATTCTGTTACTACTTTCTGACTTTGAATATTTTGGGATCTCTGGCATATCCTATAACATAAAATAAATATTTTCTCCTCTAAAGTTGCTGTCTGTTTTAGATTTTGTGCTTTATTTGGAAAACTGTGCAGTAAGTGATTTTTCTGTCCTATTTTAATTTAACAACCTCTGGTTTCTTGGTGTATATCTTGTAATCCAACTCCATCCACTTGCTGTGGTTTCAGGTAAATTCCTATTTTTGTCTATCTTTAATAAGGTCATTCAGATTTTTTGCATTCCAAGGAATCCTTATGCCATTGATTTAAATAATTATTAAATATTCATTTTCTCTTCTTTTTCATTAATAACTTTTAAAATTACTGCTGTTCCAAGTTCCTTTATTTGTTGCAACAACTTTATCAGAACTCGCTATTCTTTCCAGTAGCTAAGTGGTTTACTTTTTGTTCAACTCTTCCCCTGACTCTTGATGCCACAGAATCAAACTTTTCTCAAAGGAAATCTCCTTCGATTTTCTTTTTGGAGGGTTAAGCACTCTCCTCTTTCCTTCTTTATTTTTTTAATGTGAAAACATGGTACACCTCTGCTTTCTTAAAGAAAATTATCAGCCTAAATTGTCTTTTTCTTTCTTCAGTATTCTCAGTATTTTATGCTGTCATCTTGAAACACCTCATGGTTTGATTGTCCTCAGTATAGCAATATTTATAGCAATATAGCAATGGTCTGAGGCTGAGCCTGGAGGACTCTGCTGTGGCACCACATGCAGACAGCTGCTCCCTGGATAATCCTTCACAACCTTTGCAGATAACTAACATATGCTCTAAACCAAGCTTTTATCCATCAGCTTTTGATATAAAATTTCATCCAGTCATATTACCTTGCCTTGATTTTTCCATCTTGGACTTGCCACCAAAAGAATTTCTACTTTGGCCATGGACACAGCTCTTACTAAAATCCTTTCCCACCCGCCTCTTCTCTGCTACATGAAACCAAAGTTACATTTGTTTGACAAAGCTGTCACAACACACCATTCCCTGTTTCATATTTAAAACTCTGTTTCTATTTTGCTAACTTTCTGTGTCTATAAGTGAGAAATTTTTGCTTTCTTCATTCTGTTCCTCAAGTGCTATCATTCTTGGGAACAGTTACCATAGGTCTTCTTTGTTTCCCTTCCCATCCTCCTTAAGACTCACAATAGCAAACTTGACAGGGGTTATGCCTCTAGGACATGATGCCAGGCTTCTACACATCCCTTATACTTTATATATATATATATATATATATATATATATAATACTTTATTCCCTTCACAGTGTACTACAGATAGACAGCATCTCTTACAGTGTTGTCATGGAGTTCCCAGTTCCCAAAAAGCCCCTTTAGGAGTTTTCTAAACCAGGAAAAATGTTTTCTTAGTGCTGTTTATCTTTCCTCTTGTTGAATTTTCACTTCATGAGTAATTAAATACTTAATGAAACACAGCTCTTGTTTTTACTTAGGTGGATATTTAAATTGTATTTTATGAAAAACTATGTATATAAACTCATATTTACTTGGAAATTATGTAAAATATTATGTGGATTGGTCTGCCAGAAAGAGGCTAGCTCATGAACTTTTATGTAGCATATATTGTTTCATAACCTGCAGAACATTTGGACAAGCAGATATAATTCAGCTGGATATATTATTTTTATGAAAGCTGTATCAAACAATCACTGGTTTAGATGAGAGGAAATAAGAGGTTAGGCATCTTCCTAATTAAATTAGCAATTGAGAATATGAGGTTGAAATATTTATGCTGAACTGAAATGTGATTGGAGGAGTTAGCATTGCAGCCAAGAAGCCCAACAGCACCATAGGGTTCATTATTCCAGAATTATAGATTGGTTTGGGTTGATGAGGACCTTAAAGATCATCAATTTCAAATCCCCCTGCTGTGGGAAGAGATGCCACCCACTAGACCAGGTTGCACAGTCCCCATTCAAGCTGTCCTTGAACATTTTCAGGATGGATCATCCAAAACTTCTCTGAGAAACCTATGCCAGTGACTCATTACTCAGTTCTTTGGGTAAATCTAATCTAAAAGACTCCTCTTTCAATTCAAAACCATTCTGCTTTGTCCTGTATCTCTCTATAAAAAGTCACTCTCACTCTTTTACGTAATCACCCTTTAAGTACTGGAATGCTCCAATAAGGTCTCACTGGAGTTTTCTCCATGCTGAACAATCACAACTCTCTCAGCCTGTCTACAACAGAGAGGGTTCTCCTGCCCTCTGATCATCTTTTTTATCTCTTCTGACCTTTTGACCTCATTCAAACAGACCCATGTCCTTTTTATGTTGGGTACCCCAGAGCTGGATGCAGCACTCTCTGTGGGGTCTTGTGAAGGCAGAGTAGACAGGGAAAAAAATCATCTCGCTCAGCCTCCTGGCTATTAACATTGTCACAGCCAACAGGTCAAGAGGAATGATTATTCTCATCTCTTTAGCATTTCTGAATTGATGTTTGGAGTACTGTGCCAAATTTTTAATTCTCTGGTATTCCAGAAAACGCATAAATTAAAAATTATAAATTTCATTAATTTTCCCAGTGGAGGACAAATCTCATGGGTAGAGCATGACACTCAAGGAGAGGCTGAGGGATCTGGACTATTTCAGCCTGAAGAGGAGAAAATTGGGTGGATACCTAACTGCTGTCTTCAACTACTTCATGGAGGACTTATAAGATAGCCAGACTCTCCAAGACATGGCCAGTGAAAAAAACAAGAGGCAGGAATCCAAAGCTGCAGCAAGGGAAATATCAGCTAGGAATAAAGATAATACAAGTCAAAAAGAAATTTGTCAAACATTGGAACAGGTTGTCCAGAGAGGCTGTGGGATCTCCATTTGGGGATTTCCAGAGCTCAGCTGGGGAAGCTGGAAAGCATTCAGATAGAAAATCAAAACCAAAGCTAATTATAGCTTTGTATTGTTTGATTTATCAAATACAATAACTAGTTACTTACACCTGGTAGTTTAACATAAAAAAAATAATTTGCTTTTACCTTCTCTCTATCTCATAATGAGGGAGTGAAGTCATGTTGATCACAGTGGCATCTCTACTCCAGGACTGGTGATATTAAACATACCTACTGTTCCCACATTGTGATGTGGAGGCCCAAGGAGTGGGTGCCTCTCCATAAAGTTGTGGGGAAGGTATTTTTCAGACATGGTGATGGTGAGTGATCCCCCAGGGCAGGCTCTGGCTCTCTATCCTTGCCTCATGGCAGCATGGTAGGGAAAATACCTGTATCACAAGGGACTCCTCAGAAAATAACAATCATCTTTTATTATTCACAGTATAAGGAACTTGTGATTCTTGGACCATAAAGGGGCCTCTTTTGTGCTACAACAGTAAAACTGACAATAAAAAGAAGATTGCTCTGCATCAAAAAGAAAAGAACATTTGTTGAACAAGCTGCTATACCAACATAAATAATGATGTCATGGTCTAGTTCTTTGTCTCTCTTTCTGCTCTTTTTTAATTACCTTTGTCTAGTTTCTTTCTTAGGTGTAGAAAAGTTTTTGGGGTTTTTTTTCCTGTCTCTGTATCCCTTTTATCTGTTGTCTTTTTTTTTTTTTTTTTTTTTTTTTTTTTTTTTTTTAATCTTGTTTTGATTTGTTTTCTCATTTCTGGTGTTACTAAATTCCAGAGTAAACTCTTTTTTTGTGTTTGATGAAAAGAGAAAGCAGGATTCTGTGCTCTGCAGGGAAGCAACCCTCAAGACATCTATGTCCTTTTTCATTTATTCTCCACTGTATTTAGTAGCTTTCCTGGACTAAAAGTGATGAATCAGGGAAGATCTCAGTTGCTATCAGTTCATCAAAAAGAAGCCAATGTTGGAAACATAAGACAGTTCCACCTTTTGAGACTTTCTGCAAATCTGCACATATGAATGTGCAAGCATAGGCTTGGGTATTTTCAGGCAAAGGAGACAGCTTTGAAAATTGAGAATGCTTTAAAACTAAAGCACTTCTTTTTCTTCTCAAAACAGAAAGAGAGAAATGCAAGGGACAATCTCCCTGCCCTTGCCATGACAGTGCCATGCTATTCCCTTTCCTGGAGATATTTTGCAGCCTCATTCTTGAAAGTGGGTTAAACTTTTCTGAAAACGCCTTTCTAATACTGTGACAAAATTCTGTCCCCGAGCTGATCTGAGTAGCTGACTGTCATATGTGCCAAACAACATACACTCACTATAAGAGAGTTTTCTTTCAGTGAGCCAAAGATAAATGATCCTTGCATCCACTAGCCTAGAAACAAAGGACCCTATCCCTTCACTTCCTAGTACTGGAATAATAATCACCTGACACCACATAATGAACAAAACCTACAAAATGTCTCTTTCTGCAGACAGTCACAGCACTCAGAAAAATTATTCCTTCTAGCTAAAAAGTTAGTAATTCCCATCTGTTTCTTCCATTAAGTATTAGCAAAGAAATGTGAGAGTCCCATACATTTTATTCTCTCATTTCCACACTTAGACCCCATGAAAAATTAGATAATGTCCGTGATAAACACCCAGCGCCCACTCCCCCCACCTCAGTTTTCTGATTTCTTGATCTATGGAAATTAATTGCAGAATGTTTTGACTTCTTCCTGCAAGGAAGCACAAATCTAACTTTCTGCACATCAGAAAAAATATAATGCTTTAAAACAAATGGTAAGGTTTGAACTGTATGACTTTGACTGATTATTCAGACTGATTCTTTCCTTACCAATGCTTGTATAAAGTTATAATAAATTCTTTGGCTTTCTTGTTTTCCCTTAGTTTTACTCTGACTTGAAGAAGAACAGAATCTCAGTGAGAAGCTGATATCATTCTGGCATGACACCATGTAACACAAGGGATTGTAGGAGAGCAACATCTGGTAAATACAGGCTTGACAACAGGCTCAAAGTCCAAACTGTTGATTAACATATTAAAACTTAAAAGGAAGACTTTTACCCTGCTTGGGTATTATGCTCCCTTCTTTTTGACTTGAATCTCAGAAATATTAAATGCTTTAAAAAATTTAACTAAAATTTCAATACATTTACCTTATCATTATAAATATTTCATCTGTATTACTAATTGGAAAAACTACTTAACTATTTTGTTTTAACTTTTTAAATTTCAATAAATATGGTTTTAAATCTTTACATATTAAAAAAAAAAATAAAAAAAAAGAGAGAAAGGATTCTGTTAAGCTCACAAATCTTTCAAATGATAAGTATGGGTATGATATTTTATATTACATTTCTGTGTTCAGCCATGCCACAGATGGGACTAATTTGAAGTTTTAAAAGGTACATGATCCTGGCTGTCTTTATATTTTGTTTTATGTTCTTTTTTGAGTATTTTTGGGGAAAAGGTAGACTACAGGATTAACTTTCAGGAGACTGAGGATTAGATACCTCTGTGAGAAAAAATCTGTGATTTGCAAGCAAGACAAAATGTATTATTTTGTAAATGAAAATATCTAGGGAGAGACTTTTATTCATAGAGGGTGCTGACTTGTTGAGTGCTGGGAGAGCCAAACTGCTGTCTTTGAGAGTCAATTTACTGTAGTGCTATACAATATTTACTAGCTTGAGGCAATAATTTCCTCCAGTCCAGGAAGAGCCCTACAGCAGGTAAGTGCCTTTGTCTGGGCAGGGTGGAACATTGGCAGGGAGCTGGCATTGGAACAAACGGGCCAGCCAAGTTCTTTAGCTTCCCAGAAAGTAGGGATACAAAGGACTTTTCTGCTTTGGGGCAGTGTGGTAAGAAAGGCTGATAAATAGCCTGCAGTAATACAAGAGAAGGTGCAGACAACCTCTTGCCCAGAGATGAAGTCAAGACAGCCTGTCCAGTCAGGAAAGTTCCCATGTTGCCTTTTTACCACAAATATAAAGTTACCAGGCAGTCTGTGTGACTGTTCTCTCATGAACACTCTTAACCTGCAATTAATACCAGGGTTCTATTTAAGCTTCAGATCAAAATCCGCCACTGTATTCCCTGTCCAGAAGAACTCTGAATGACCAGCTTTCCTTTAGCAATGGAATAAACTGCCTATTCACTCCTGAGGCACCTACGTGGGGGACTGATGCCCACTTCTTACTGGCTCAACTCTGTTGCCCATGAGCACAAGGCTCAGTCCTTTCTCCTGCTCCCCTCTAGTGTAGAGGCACTGAAGTAGAACATGCTGGCATCCATCCTGACACAGCTATTTATCACCTAAACTATGTCCTGTAAGCCTGTCATTCAGAAACATCCCAAAGGAAACCTGCTGAAATCTCCAAAGAAAGAATATACCCAGATATATTTTTAAGATTGGTGGGGTGTGGGGCAGAGAGCTATGAGACACCTACCAGAGAATTTTTGCTCTACTCGGTCTGATGCAGCCCACTGGAGCCCAGGCTAACTCTTGCCACACTGGTGCTGTGCCAGGTGTGGGAACAGCTGTGGTTTGGGGTTTTACCAACAGCTGAACCTTTAGAGCCTCTTGCTCTACAGTGCAGGGTCTGCCAGCCACGGCAGGGGTCAGGCAGAGGAGAAGGAGGAGGCTCTCTGTAGGAGGTTCAGCAGGAGAGGTTTATTGGAGCTGAAGGGGTCACAACAGGAGAGCCCTGAGCACTGGTGGGCACAGGTTTAAAAACTGCGGCAATTCTGGGATGGGTACAAATCACAAACCAATGGGGAAGCATCAGGGTAGGGGTGAGGAGGGTCAGGGCACTGGCCTGAGGCCATGACAGAAGGTGGAGGCAGAACAGGTCACATTCCCAGTGGGGTGTCAAGGACAGGGAGACCCCAGGAACACCCATGGGGGGAAACACTGAAAGAATTGGCTCAAGGGCGGAGTGACATGGAAGGGACCAGGACAAGAGGCAGGGCAACAATGATTGATAGGGAAGGGATGAGAACAAAGGGAGGGGATTACCATAAAGGTAGATTAGGGGAGGATATAGCTTTCAGGGATAATCCAGTTTGGGGGTACACATGAGGGAACACCAGAACAAACCATCAATATTAAAACCATTAATAATAAACCAATAGAATAAAAAAAAAAAAAATGTGCCATAGCATCAGTCTATTTTTAATTTGTCAAAAATACCTCTAGGTGGACAACCTCAAATTTAGGAACACAACACACAAGCCCATTTTAAACTGCCTAAGAATATATCAGAAAGAAAACAAGCTTTAACAGCCGTCATGCACCAGATGTCACCTAGATTCATTGTGAGGAGTGGGTTTGAGAGAGGCATGCAGAAGTGATCCAGGCTTCTCCTGAGCAGACAGGAAAATTTTGTGCTTCTTATGAGCCCAACAAGTTTAGTACAAGCAACAGGGCACAGGCTTGCAACCTTTGGTTCTCAGTGTTAGCAGCAATCTAAGGAACACAGGGGGAAAGGCATATGAGTTCAAACACAAGTTATATTGAAATCAGTGGCAAAACTCTCAAAGAGAACAACTGAGTGGAAATGGAGAATGGACAAAAAGCACATGTAGAGAGCAGACAAAGTGAGGGAAAAAAGGGTGTTGGTAAGAAAAGAGAAGATCTTGAGAGAACAAAAAGCAAAAATATAAGGTGGGTTTTTTTGTATATATAATGTTGAAGAATAGAGGAAAAAAAATAAACTTTCATTAATGTTCTTTTGGTTAGTTGATCCAGACAACATGCAAAGGCATGAAGTAGGGAAAATAGAGGAATAATATAATTACATTTCTATCAAAGGAGTAAACAAGGGAGTATTCTTCTATAGAAAAGAAAAAGTTCAATTTCAGTGAAGCAAGCTTTGTTAGAACTGACACTGTTGGGTAAAATTGAAAGAGAATCATGAAAGGAAGGGGCAAGTGAATGAAACTTGAAGACATTCAAAGTAAAATTCACATTTGCCTCAGGGAATGTTGTGTATGTGCATGCTACCTACCCAGTAAATTATACTGTAAAGAAAAGGTGTGCCAATGTGAATGAAAAGTGCTCTGTAAAAGGTAATCAAGGTTACAAAGGGACCAAATGTAGAGATAAAATGGGGGTTATGGAAAGGAGAGATGAGAAAGCGTAGAGAAAAGAGTAACACGTGAGGAGACAATAGAAGCAACAGAAATGTGTTAGGGCAGGAAGGTCATTCAAGGAGATTACAGAGGAGGATATTGTAAATGTAAGATATTATTAACTAAAAAATAGATATGGCAGTGACACAAAGTTAATTCCCTGCCTCAGTTTTCACAAAGTAAAAATAAAGGACAAATGTTAAAAGCAGACATGAAATTTCCCCAGGGAGGAAAAAGAAGTATTAGAAATAATACAGGAAATCTCAGTCATGCCAGAACAGGTAATCAAAAATAATGGTCAAAACCATATACACCAAGAATATATATAGAAAAAAAATCCCCCTCAAACTACATCTACTCAAGCATACTTTACAACTTTCTTTATAAGGGAGAAAAAAAATTTTAGAGGAGAGAAGAATAAAAATTTCAACTCACAGCTCTCTTTTAAAACATTGATGACAAGCTAAAAGCTGTATTTAGAATACCCAGACCACCATTTCTTCTCTTTTCTGATAAAATTAATGTCTTTGGAAAAGAACAGAATCAAAGCATCCCTGAAAGCCTGTACATTTCACTCTTTTATAATCCACATACGCATTAAGGAGTGCTACCACTGAAGCCAGTGGAAGCATGTAGTGCTCATTTCACTTGGCATCGAGTCATGTCCCAGCTAACAGGACAATTTGCATGCCCATACTGGAGAAATGTTATGGGCCTTCACAGACCTCTATGCTGACAGCGTTCCCACCACTAGCTCATGAATGTTCATCACTTCATGTCTCAGACTTCCAGATGGAAAATGGGACATGCAATTGCTGCTGAAGAGTTTGAGATCAGTTGATGAAAACTTCTGGATTTCAGGCATTTGAAGACTGCCCAAAAAGCTTCTTCTTGAGACATACAAAAGAAATTTCTGCTATGTACTTCTGTATTTGTCTGCTTTGGCTGCCCACCCTGTATAAAACTACGGGGCAGAAGAGCAGCCACCTCTAGGCTCCTGTGCTTTTCTAGTTACTCATGCTCCCTTGTGTGTACCAAAGTACAGGTCAGCAGGAGAGAAAAGTGCTACTTCTGTCCCCAGGCTGCTCCCTAAATTCCTGCTCTGCTGCCAAACAAGTGTAATTATGTGTTGCCAGTTCCTCAGGGAAGACTGCAACCACTGTGTAGTCAAGCAGTGCTGGGTGAAGATATCTAAGACTCATCAACATAGTAGTCTCAGGAGAATTAGCCTTGAAGACCCACCTATTTGACACTTTAACTGAGGTCCCTTGTTCTACAGCTACAAGGGATTATTTTTACCCATTTGAAAAATGTTCACGAGCATTAGGGTGTCTAACAAAACTACAGCTGGCTCCTGCTCTGAGTTGTTCTGGAGTTAATTCAGACATTTTCTTGACTTTTTATATGCATGTAGACTTGCTCAAAACCCTATTCAGTCTGTCCTTGAACACCTACAGGGATGGGACTGCCACAATTTCTCCAAGCAACCTGTTCCAGTGCCTCACCACCCTTGCAATAAATAATTCTTTTCCTAATGATTTATTGAAACCAGCCCTTTTTCAGTTTAAAGTCATTCCCCCTCATCCTTTTACATGTTCTTTTTCAAACGCCCATGCAAAAAATCCCTATCCAGCTTTCTTGTAGCCCCCTTTAGGTACTGGAAGGCTGATATAAGCTGTCCCCAGAGCCTTCAATCTGAACAACCCCAACTCTCTCAGCCTGTCTTTGTAGGCAAGATGCTTCAGACTTCTGATCATCTTGGTGACCCTCTGGAATCACTCCAACAGGCCCATGTTTTCCTTGTTAGGGGTCCCAGACATAGACTCTTTTGGGAGTATTTTTAAATGCTAGTGACTAGTCACAGTACTATTGTCTCTCTCAGTTCCCTGGATAAGATGCCAGGCATAATGTAGCAGAAGCACAGGATACAGCTTTTGCTTGGTTTTATCTTGAATATAAATGGTGTCTCATATCTTGCCAGAAAGGAGAACATACATGTGGAAATGAAAATATACATGGAAATGAGACAAGGAGAGCAGCAGGAAAAACACTTTTGAGTATACTACCTTCAAATTTTTACTGAATCCAGAGGAATAGTTGTCTTCTGTGTTACGAGTATCAACAAGTATTCTCTGATCCATCTAAGAATTTAACCAGTGCGGTTTCTGTGGATATTTTCAGAGGTGTGAATCCCAGCCAGTAGAATCACATGGGCTGTACTGAAATTAGACTGATATACACCAGATGAGAAAGATTCAGCAGCAAAGCAGGAAACAAGAAGCAGAATCCAGACTGCCTTGAATCACATTCCCACATGTATCTTGAAGGCCTTTAACCTTCCCAGGTGGTCATTTATATTGATTAGACCTTTTGGTGTATTTATTTAATTAAGTATCCTATAGTTGAGACCATATTTAAGGATCTACTGAGTCAGAAGAGAAATTCCAACTTCAGAATAAGAAGGAGCTGTACAAATAAACCAGGCTTCAGTTCAAGAAGAGCAGTCAGAAGTGTTTTTCAATAAATAAATGACCTTTTCAGCTAGGTTTGCAAACAGACAAACATCAAAGCTTTTGTAGCAACGGCTTCCCTGCAAGAACCTTTTGAGACAAACTGGAGATACACTTACAAGTGCTCAATACATTAAACACTAGAAGGCAGAAAAAGAGTGTTTGAGCTGCATTCAAAATACAAATGAAGAAGACACAAAAAAATTAAAGAACTAAGGGCCACAGAATAGGAAAACATTATTGAACATGCTATCCTGCTTGGGAGGAATCCACAGCAGCACCTGAGCAGCTGCATATTCTGGACAATCTGTCAATGATTAATGGAAGGAAGAGGGGAGGCCTGTTACCATAATTTCTGCCCAGTGCTATGAATGCAAAGTATAAATCAGGATTTCATCATCTTTTTTAAAGAGCCGCTGTGGAAAACACAGAGTAACTCTCCAGTGGTAGGCAGCAAGGGTGCTGTGGAAACTCGCCTTAAGTAAGCAGGCACAGTGTTCTACTGGGTCTTCATGAAGAATTAATTATAAACAAAAATATATATTCACTGGCAGTGAACAAGTAGCTGAGGAACCTTTTTAAAATATTGCTTCAATATTGGAGGATGTGAATGAGGCCATTCATCAGCTCAGAAAGTCAGCTTTTGCACAGGCATACGACAAGTTATTTTGGGATCTCCAATGTAATGGTCCATTCCTGACATTCAGAGTTTCTCTTGTTTTTACAGAACAAGCCATTTCTTGGATATGCTTCTCTGACCTGTTCTAGTTGTCTATACCAGGATAAGTTTAATTGTGTCTAGAAATGCCCATTTCTCTCCTTTGACCATGCAGTGGATTGGCAGTAAAACAACCTGAGCTATAGATGACTCTGAAAATGTCATGTTTATCAAATCACACAACCCACGACCACCAGTAGGAAATGCTCATATTGGGCATTAAATTTTTGATGTTAAAGCTTGAAATTGAAGTCAAAGATATTTGGGATGGAAGATGCTGGATGAGTTTCTTTGCTTCTCAAGAAGGCTCTGTGGTTCTCTTTACACCAAGCTGTGGAGTGTGATCCAGAGATCTTCATGCTACCAGCAGCAGCCCATGTGTGTGAATATGTTCCCACAGCAAAGCCTCTTCCTTAACACCTGCTCCTCAGAAGTGGTAAAATCGTGCTGCCAAGGAACAATACAGGCAGGAAAATACTGTTCTGAGAGCTCAGCATCATGCTTTCTAGACTGCTGGATTCCAGGACAGGCAGAGCCAGTCTGAATTTCTCTGTACACAGACAAAGTGTATTGCAAAACACAATCTCATCCTTCATCTATTGTTGCAATGACCTGAATACAATTTGCAGTCCCTTATTTTCTTCACTAGACTCTCGGTCAATGAGGACGTTGGGAAAAACATGGATTATACAGTGTATTCTATATTATAATCAGTGTTGAATTTAGAAGATATTGACGGTCCCTTTCAACCCAAACCTTTCTACAGTTCTAAGAACTTTTTTTCTACAATGAAATGAAATATTTTAACTGTACATTTTAGTGACTGAAAACTGGAATAGGAAAAAAAAAGGAAATATTTAAAAATTAAGGTAAGTATGCCAAATATCAACTAAAAAGAAATTAAACGAAATACAAATTCTTAAACAAAAATGAAAGTCTGCTTTAATTTAAGGTTTTAGAGAAATTTTCTCTTTCTAAATTTGCATTGCATTTTTGAGATAGAAAAAAAAATTACCAACCAAACAAGATAAATATTTTAAAAAGTAAATATTTAATCTGAAGTAACATATTTTAAAACTTTTTAAATTTAATATTAACACAAATATGCTTTTAATATTACTAATCCTAGTAAAAAAATGAAAAATTAATGTGACTATCTTCATATATTGAAGTTTCAGATAAGGTGCATCATAATGCAATTCTTTCTATCGCTTAGACTAACACAGATTCTTAAACAAAATTTTCACATGGTAGTGTTCTTATCCAATATTCCATCTGGAGAGGTTCATCACCTGATTGACAGGTGTATTATGTAACATTACAGCAACCCTCATGTGGTCTTCATATATATTTGCAAATACGTGTAATATATTTTTAATATATACATATATTTCATAATGTTTGAGAAGACAAAAATGGCCACAGTGAAACTAGGCTGCTAAAAACACAACACAATGCTTGTGTTTAGAAACTGCCTAAACTAAAAAAGAAAAAATTCCTACATCTCTTCTCATGTATTCTAGTTTTCTGACAACAAAGGTGAACTACTGAATATATCTAAAAAATCTGCTTGGTTAGACCATATAAATATGGCAGACAGGAATATGTCTGAGAATCACTTATCACTCTGGGCTTTAATGACTGATCTTCTCTGATGTTGTATCGTTGTACATTCTATCAGTGTCAGAAACTTATGTCCTGACTGGATTTAGATGCTGCAAGTAGGAGGTGAACACAGGAAAAGATCTGTGCATACTAACAGATGTCAGTTGTGGTCATGACTGTCCTTCAGGTACAATTAATCCCTAAGAGGTGAAAAAAAGAACATCTTTCTCATGCAAAATTTTGTTAGAAGAACAGAGCAAAACAACTGGAAGGCAGACCAAGCAAAGCTATGCAGATGGCTAAGCAGACAAAAGACTGAGTTTAAATGAGGAAAAGGGCACAATTTGTCTTCTGATTTCCAAGCTTGTAGGGTTCACCTAGTTCACATTGTCAGGCTTTTCTGTACACCTGTGACCAAAGAAATTTAATTTTCTTAAATAAAAAAGAAATCTGAGAATCGTATTTAACCACATAATTTTGCAAGCTAGATATGGAACACATAATCCTTTCCTTCTAAGTATTTTCATAGGCTTTCAGGGAATGGTCCTGATTCTAAACGGAATCTCCCATAGTTTTTGACTGTAGTATTGACTGCAATTGAGTGATATCACCTTATATTCATCCCAAATCTCACCTTCAAACTTTTTGCTTAATCTGCCTCAACAATTTTCTGACTGACCATTTCTAGTCTGATGTCATGTTCTTTAACTGTTCACATTCTTTCTCTTCAGGATGAATTATTCATCATTCGACACATTCCACAATGCATAGACACTTTTAAAAGACTGGAGATAACTCAAGACATTAAAAATAACCATCTCTGGAAGACGTTTTCCCTACCCTGACTGCTGCTCTCCTGCAGAAAATGCTTTCATATTTCAGAGCCTTTTCCCTGAATATGGTCTTCATTCTTCATCAAATTACCCATTCATTGCTCCCCACAAGCATGTGGTCCCATGTTGGTCTGGAACACATAGAGGGTTATTGAATTACATGGTTATTTGTGACCTGTAAAATTGATACCAAGTTTATTATAGTGCAGCTGACTTGGTTTCAGATTTCAGACATTATTAATCATAATAGAAAGGAGTGTAACAGCAGGAGCAGGTCTGGTGGAGGAGACTTCAGACTAAGATTTGTCCTATATATAGGCTGACAGCCAATTAAAACTATACATATTTTATGCAGAAATTCTAACTTGTGAGATCTCTAGTTCATTACATTTGCTTTTAAGACATCTAAACACATAAGGTGACTCATGGCCTTGGAAGTTTACTATTTCTTTAACTGGGAAAAAAATAAAAATAAGTCAAAAACAAAGCTCAAGATAGACAGACAAGCAAAATTCCCAATTCAGGATTTCTTCATTCACACTAATAGTTGAAATAGTTCTGTAAAATAAAAATTTATGAAACACTGAAGTATAGATTCTGATTAAAGTTACCATGGGGTAAATTGGAATTGTTCCCATGGTGAGAGGAAACCTATGTAAATGAAAACAGAATCAGAGTTTTGTGATATCAGTTACCTAGACATGGTTTATATCCATCCCATTGGAATTTATTAATAAAAACCTATTTTTACAAATGGGAAGGAAAAAGCCCAAGTACACATGAAGTGGGAGCCATGTTTAATTTGTCATCCAATACATTTACAGAAGTTGTCTGGAAAAAACTGCCCAAAACTAAAAATTATACTACAACAAGAAGTGCTTTTTCTTCTAAGTCAATGTACATTCTTGTGACTTCTGGGAAAATCATCAGGTAGGAAGTGTTTAAAGAGCTGTGCTCACACTGGAGCACCATTAATGCTGTAGTGCAGGGCAACAGCTGCGCTTTTAGGGGCTATATGACCATTTTTGTTGTGGGCAGCTTACGCCAGGTGACCTGTTTGAGCAGGGGAGATGGTTAACATGACCTCCAGACATCTTTGGTGCTGAGGTGCATCCGTGAAACTCCTTGCTGCATAATGAAATTGAGGCCAGAAGTCAGGGAAAGACTCACAAAAACTTGCTGGGTAACCCCAGCTATTAGTTATTACAATATTGAAGACAAAGATTTTGGAGCAAGAAAACATGCTATGCTTCAAAGGCACAGGCTAGCAGAAAGCAAGGAAAACGTTCCCAATTGGCAGATACCTTTAAAGCTGCATTTTTGACCATGGGTTGAATTATGCAGTGCTCACCATGTCATTTACAGCATCTTTGCACAGAAAAAAATACAGGATGCTCATTGCTATGCTGCTATGCCTTCATTTAGTCAGAGTCACTATAAGAGCCTTCTGCACAGTCTGGATGGGGACTAGTGACCTCCCACAAAAATTGTTTGGTGCATTGAATTCATGCTTAATTTCAAATTTGGGATTAGTTTTATCAAAGACAGAAGGCAGAGTTTTACAAAGTATGTGAACATTTTATTGAAGAGACCTGAGCTCTTCAGCCTACCTGTAAATAATAACATTAAGCAAAATTTATGGGGTGAATCACTAAAAATTATTTGCCCAAGTCTCTTCAAAAGCTCAAAGAAAATGTGTTGACACTACAAACACAGGCGTGAAGGAGAACATAACACAACCATTTATACTGTGTTTCTTTACTCTGTCAGATCCTCAAGTCTGCAGAAGCTTTTAGAAACTGTCAATTTATTTTGAGGGTATGCGGGGATATTCAGCCCTGATAGCAAATAATTTTGCATAAAGCTTAAAATTCTAGTACATGCAGTAAGGCTAAATCCCCAGAGTACCTCTCAGCTTCGAACAGCGCTGCTCGGGAAAAGAAATGATGGCACATGCAAGAGAAAATCAGAAATAAAACCCATCTATGCTGAAAAATGGAATACCAAATGGGGAGATAAATAATATGCAGCTTCAAAGTAAGTCTTGCCACACAAATCCTATAATCACTGTGAAAATAAAGGGATTATGTAAATATATTTGGTGATTATAAAAATTACATATTCAAAATTATTTAATTTCATTATCCACTGAAAGTTACACAAATAAATACCTACTGTACCTGCATTTTTCCAATCTGTCTTCTTTTAATTTTTGACAATTATTATCTACAAGCTAGATTTTGTTTTAACAAAGGTTTATCATGTATATGTCATAAATTATTTTAGAGCAGAAAAGACTGATAGTCAGTGTATGAATGACAATCAAGAAATCTCTTCACTTTCTTGGTCACAGAAAGACCATAATTTTTCTGTGTCATCTCTGAGGTATAAAAGATGTGCTGAGTTCCCAGCCACAGGTCCCCTCAGTAAAAATGTACTGCATCAGATGTGGAAGTAGGGCACCAGGAGGGGATAGGAGGAGAAAGAGAAGATAATGAAAACTGTGGACTACAGTAATAATGATGTTTGACACATGCACAGCCAGATGGCCAAGGCCAGAAGGTAAACGGGACACCGTTGGAACATCCCTTTTTCACAAGAAAAGGAAGGGCAAATCTCAATACTTAGAGACACTCAATCAGCCTCTGGTGAAGCTATAGGGAGAGAAATAAAAATGCCTCAACACCTAGTGGGTCAGTGTGGGTAAGCAGCTTTTCTGTTAAAAAGAGGAGTACAAATTGGAGAAAATAGGATAACAGTAAAAGTATGGGTCAGATAACTGCCCAGATGTGCATGGGTTGATGCAGGGATGAGGATAACAACCCCCAGTACTTGTATGAAAAATATATGGGATCCTAAGATGAAGAAGAGTCCTCCCTAAGAAGACAGACAGCAAAGAAAAACCCCACTTGGAATCTGTGACATGAGAGACTGTCTTAATTCACAACTGGGGATTCTTTAGAAGCAAAATAACTATTTTAAGGTCTGCTAGAGTGAGTCAGAGCAACTACAAAAGTAAGGCAAAGAATGGTGCAAGACAGGGCTTGCAACAGAGGACAGCCTAAACCAGCAAGGAACTGTAGGAGGCCAAGGGTGAGGAGGCTGCTGGATCCTCACCAAATGATGAGTTGTGGCCTTGGTTCCTGGAAAGGCTTAACAACCTCTAAGTGCAGCAGAAAAGTATGTGGGAAGGAAAATATCAGCCTGAGAATACATAACTTCTTGGGCTTAGGATATGCAAGTGTTGCACTAAAATTTCAATCTGATCTCTGATGCTGCCAAGTAAGTCACAAAGAAGTTTAAATGTGAGTGTCTGACCCACATACCCATGTCCACCTATGTCAGAATACCAGTCTTTAATGAAAATGTCTTTACAAGCTCCACAAGGCAGGAAAGCACCATCTTGCAGCAGCAGGAGCATGGAGAGACAGGCAAACTCAGGGAGAGGTCATTGTAGTGCAGAGAAATCAAACAATCCTGCCTGTCTTCAGAAAACACTCTGATCACTGAAAGGCCTTTCATCTGCAGCCAAAACTCACATAGACTAGCAGTGTGGATATAGAATCTGTAGGAAGTGTGACTGAGTTTTGATTCAGCCAGCCAACATCTGTGGTATTATACACTGCACCTAATCCAGTGGCTCTTCAGGTCATTGCCAAAGAAACCCTCTCCTTTCTCCTCACTCCATCCCATCAACTGGGCATCATGTCTCCTTTAGCATGTGAGATCAAATAATTCCCTTCAGGATTCAGATAAACAAGGAGGTTTCATGGAACTCTTTTGGGTTCATTTGTGTGTTAGTAGGTTAGTTTTTCACAGATCAGCTGGACCGACTTCAGCTGCAGCTCTAATGGGAAACAGTAGAGGCGAACAGCTGTGGACCAAAAGCCGAAGAAAACACCATTTTGGAGTGCACTGGTAAGCCATGTCAGTTTGAAACATTCATCAGGTCACAGACCATGTCTCCCTAGTTACAATTTCTTCTCAGTAGGACAGAATTAGTATGTTTTTTCCTTCTATGTAAGAAGATGGGAAAAACACAGCTCAGTAACAACTATGGACCACTAAACGGTGTGGACAAAAGCAGGTAGAAAATAGATAACAAATAGTCCCCGTCCTGAAGGCCTTTCAGTTTAGCAGAGCTCTTGTTTGACTTTTTGATGAGTTATCAGAAGAACTTTCTTTTTATTTTCCCAGGAGGAAGTCCAGAATATAGGATTTCTCATTTGTGAGAAATTGCCTTTTAGGGAAGCTAAAATTACAAAAAACAACAACAAAAACAACAAAAAAACTCACAAAACAAATAAACAAAAAAATCCTGAAGGAATAAAGGAATAATCCTGAATCAAAATGAGAAGATGAAAATTTTAACACTGCACAAGAGGTCTAAAAGAAATTAATTAAGAAAACCATGAATTATTGCATCTCACTTTAATTTAGTGTTGACAGATGGAATGTCTATCATCCAGACCTTCTGAACTCTTTCATCACCTGAGAGAAAGAAGGCTGTCTAGAGGTTCTGTCAAGGTCATAGACTTGTCTTGAGAGGAAAACCTCACTCTTCATTGCATTGACTGCCTCAAGTTTGGAAGTCTAAAAAAACAAGTCCAAATATTCTACTTCAAGCACTCATTTTTGTAATCAGCCACTAAATACTTGCCATGCATATTCTCAAATATAAAAATCCCCAACCTAGTACAAGAGTAATACTGATGACTATGTAAAAGTTAGAACAAAATTAAACAAGAGAAAAGAAATCAAGTTTCCTCCACCTCCAGTGCTGTTGGGTGATAAAGCTGGAGTCAGTGTAACCTGATTCTCTGACTCTTGCAAGAGTTGGTCTTTCTCATCAGACCTAACACAACAGTTGTCCTCACAGGGTTCAGGTCACTTTGCCTACCAGTATCCATCCAAAAATGTTGCTGCAAAGATTATTCCATAATTTACTGTTTTCCCAGAGCACCAGTACATGAATCCCTTGGCTGAGGCATCATGCTGTCATTCATCCATCTTTCCTCCCAGTACCCCAAATAGCCTTTGTCACTCTCCTAATTTTTAGCACTCATTCAGAACTGAAAGTTTGGGAGATAACTGTGGCATCAGACTTCAAAGGAATCATAGTGTCCTTTGTCCTCTAAACTACTGTTGCTTAGGAAAATCTCACCTTAAACACCTATAAATCCTTTTTATTTTCCTTCTGGAAATCTCTCTGTAATGCCTTATTTTAGTGTGGTGCCCACAAAATGTCAGTGGTATGCCATAGTATTTTTTTCTGAATAATTTACCATGCCCTGATCATGATGGCAAGTATCATTTCTGTACTTGGTGTTGTTTGCCGTTTATGGGCACCTGCCCTTGTCTCACCCATAGGCTTTAAGATCTGAGGATAAGGCCTCAGCTGGGGATTCTTGTCCTCAGCTGCATTTTACCCTGGCCAGTGGAGTGGAAACGCATAATAAACACAAAATTTGAATCACCTTTCCTTCAAATAAAAATTTATAGGTCCAGATTCATCAGCCATGTGTCATGCTAATAAAATATTGCACCATTATGTTGTGTGGGAAAGTTGGCATTTTGAATGGACCTCCATCTGGAATTTCATTTTTATATATGGTTTATACTGATGCCTGAAGTTAATATTGTGCCTACATTTCCATTCCTAAAGCACATTACCACAAGCTTATAAATTTAACCTTTTAAAATGAAATAATGTGTTCTCAGACAGCTGTCAAATGGCTTTGAAAAACCTAAATGTAAACAGTTGTTACATTTGAGTGTGAAAAATCTGTGTCTTATTGTTACAGAATTTTTGTAAATCTTATAAAACATTTCTGATGGCTTGGGAAGAGAAGACAGACTTGAAAATTGGACAATGAAGCATAACTTCCTGCCATGGCTTCATGTAATCCTAAATAAACCTGTTTTAATTTGGCTATGTTCTAGAGTTTTAAAATGTCTTTTTCATATGCAGTCCTCTTCATATTTAACCGGCAAAGGACATGCCAAAGCTCCACTGTCATAGAACATGATTAAAGATAGACATAGAAAATTGATTAAAAGTTTCCAGTAAATTGTCAGTGTTTGTGCAGTACTGGTATTTTGAATAGAACAATTAAAAGGAAAATCTTTTAATGATATATACATGTGTGGAAAATGAATCTCAAATACCTACCCACATATTTAAACAGATATTTATTTAACAGCTACAAATCCACAAAATGTAAAACAAACACATGCTATTTAAAAAGCTGACAAAATATGTACTGATACAATCAGAATTAAAGTGGAAGAGAATATTTCTCTCAAAGAATGGAAGTTTCTCTTTCAAATTTCTTCGTTCTCTTAAAGTAAGACACAAACTTTATTTATCATTAACTTCTTTTTACTTTTTTAACTTCTTTGCATCCTTAAATATTTCATAGTTTTTCATTCATGTAGTATTTAATCATATAATTTGTATACTTCATAGTGTTAAGGTCAGGAAGAATCTGTAGTGTGATTTAATCTGAACACTGAATAAACCTGGATATGAAATTTCATCCAGTTGTTTCACACAGAATGCTACATTTACGCAGGTGTCTGTTATAGTACAAAAAACTTTTAAAATTGCATCAGGTACAGTCAGCCGAAAGTCAATTTTTAAAGCTTGAAAAGTCCTAGCACACTGACAGCTAACTCAAAGGAGTGGAAAACCACAAAGTAACAGAAGCCAAGCAATATGCTTCAGTTGGCAAGAACAAAAAAGTTGAAAATATTGAAAGAGTTGATTGAGAGAAAGAGAAGACTATCAGTTCTATAGCCTAGATTCCCACTGAAATTTAAAGGCAATTCACAGAATTAAGACAGGTAAGGGATCAGAGGCATGGCAGGTACCTAATGTAAAGTCCTCTCTTTGAATAAGGAATATAAACTGGTACAAGACCTTCATTTTAGTATAGCCTCCTAATACCTATATACTTCTAACCAACAAGCAATGAAACTATTCCTAGTCTAGCTTTCACTTAAGCCCACAAGCAAATGCATATCCTTCACAATGATGTTGCATAACACACAGACAGACAGCACATGCACACTTGAAAGAGAACCCCTGCACATACAGTCGAAACAAAGGCATTTCCAGAAAATTCAGTAAATTAAAGTAGCCCCAGTGACATTAGTTTAGCTGTATTTTGACTAGGCCATGAGGGCAAACACTTTTTTCTTCTAAGAATGAACTTTAATACTCAGAAGAGCTGCAACTTTATCTATATATTTTTGCATTACATTATTGTATTGCATTACATGGGCTTGCCCTCCCTGCAATTAAAATCCAGAAGTATTAAGACCTTCTGCAGTTTTAAGGCATGTTGTTATAGTAATAGAAGCGACCCACCCTGAGATTTAATATCTTTAAGCCTAGATGTAAGAAGGAAAACAGTAACTCCATGCTGTAGGCACTTTTCCTACACTTTATCCTTTAAAAAGCCCTGGGTTTATTTGATGACTAACATGACAATCACTGTTTGATTGTTCTGCAAGAAAAATTCCATAAATAAAGTTTTACATTCAGTAAAACATAAGAATCACCTTATAAACATCATTTGAATCCTAAAGAAGTTTCCTGTTTCTTGACATTACAGACAAAAAAAGACTGCATTGGGAATGCCCTTGAGAACACATAAAAAACTGGCAACTTCTGAAATGAAGTGTGAAATATTTTAAGAAAACAGATGTGTCTTTTTCTGATGCACTGAATGATAGTGGAATATCATCAAGCTGTGGGCTGATAATTAGCTTAGCATAGAATTATAACATTTTAGTAGATACATAAACAGGTGAGTTGAAGAGCAAAACACACATGCTGAGCAACAATCTGCCTCCACTCCGGTAGTTTGTCTTCACTTCTGAAAAAAAACCAACATACATATGGTCTCTTTGATTCAGTGATTCCCCAGCCATGTCTCTTTCATGTGCCCATTTCATCCTCCTGCATGTACACTTTGAAGCAGCTGTGCATGGAATGACTCATGCATTAAGAACCCCAGTTTCCAAATCATCCCTCTTCATATAGTGACTTTGGTCTTATAGTTTTCTCACCTCCTCATATTTCCATTCATACTTCACAAACTCCTCTTGGTTCCATTTCCTCATATAAATCAGATATTCTCCAGCTATTTTCCAGTATATACAGCTCCACAGAAAGACAATCCAGTGAAAAGTGTTCTGCCCTACTCACAGGAGCTGTTTTTCACTCTGTCTTCCCATTTGATTCATGTTGTAGTAACTGCAGAATTTGCAGCCACCCAGAAATATTGTTCAATGAGCCTTCTGTGCATTTTTTTATTTGTCTAGATTTGATTTAAAGGGTGCAAAAAGGGAGAAACATTAGATTATGGCAGTTGCAAGAGATTGAGTTAATGCTGTCTTAGTAAATCAATGCCTCTAAAAGAGGTGGTGTCATTGAGTATTCTCTAAATACTTGACTTCATTTAAAACACTTTAATGTTTCTACGGGTCTATATGAGTAGTGATTCAGATTAAACTGTTCAACTTTGTATTGCATTGAACTAGGAGGGCAATTTCTCTCCATATTTTCCCCCTAAAATCATGTTCCTAACCTCTGCCAATCTGCACCTTTTCTGAACATCCAAAAAAAGATCACATCAGATCTGGTCTGCTTACTTTAAAATTTGAACAGCAAAAATATTTTTGTGCATAAAGACCAAAGTCATATTTAAACCACCCCACCCCACCCACCCACCCCCCGCCAAATACCAATATATTTTAGGAACAGTCTGAAGAAATATTTTTTTCCCTTGAACTCAATACAGGGAGTTTGGAATCTCTCCTCCAGGCACTAAACAAGCCTGTCTTCTTTCAAAACCCTACAACCAGAGTCAACTTCCAAGTCAGCAGTTATTTTAATTATCTTCAAGTGTAGAACTGAATTAAAGCAACTGCTGTGCTGGGAGTCCCTGATGTGTGCTTCATCTGATTTCGAAGTGTTTGGCATCTCTAGACAACTTAAGAAGACTAAAATCTTTGCAAAATACATAAATAAATACATAAATAGAGAAAATGCTCTAAAAATAAAGCTATTTAAGAATGAAATTAGATAGACCCTGTTACAGCTCTCAAGAATGAAAATGCATTAATGAGACTGAATACCTTACTCAAGGGATGATGTATGGCCTCTTGTATTCTACAGTCACTTCTGCCATAGACAGGGTAGTTTCCAGTATTCCAGGTTGCTCAAATCCCTATTCAAACTGTCCTTGAACACTTCCAGGAATGGGACATGTACAAGCTCTCTGGGAAACCTGTTCCTGTATCTCACCAGCTTTACACTGAAGAATTTCTTCCTAATACCAGTCTAAGTCTATCCTCTCTCAGTTTACATCCAGGTTGTTTGAAGACTGGGTCCATATCTGAACCCAGCATTGCAGAGTTGCAGACAGGCTGTGTGCACAAGACATTGAATGCAGAAGACCAGGATCATGGACATCTCTTTTTGTAAGGTGGGCATTGAGGCATTTTCTGTCTTTAAAAATCTCAGTAGGATGAGGTCCTCCAACATTGCTGAGGTCATGGTTCCTGTTGACACCAGCTCATTTGATAACACTCCTTGACTTTTCCATCACCCAAATGAGAAAGAGAGGGCAGCATCTTATGCAGATCTGGTCAGCACTAACACGTAACCACACCCTTTTCCTCCATCCTTCTTGCCTCTGTCATCATTTTTCTCATGGCCTCTTGCACAGTGGGCCTCAGCCTGAGTGGGTTAACCAAAGTTTACTGAAGGTGTTGAAAACTGTAAGGAGACTCCTGAAATATCAATAAATATTTATTCAGAATTTTTTCAAATGTGAATCACTTATGTAAAGCCCTGCAGCCTGGAGACTCAATTCGGATTTCGGATTACTTACAATTACCTGAAATCATTTGGGCAGAGTAAATCTTCCTCTTTTCAAGCTCTTTAAGATCAAAGAGTCAGCCTTCACCCTTTATGTCTTGTCACTTTAAAACCCTGAAGTAATAATCAGAGGGCACCTTATCTCAAGAGCTTCTATTATATCCAGACTATATAACTGTGCCATGATGGAAATAGAGGTGAAAAGATATTTGCTTTTTTTGTTATATTTCATCAGGTGCCTTTATTTTCTTTCTAAGAGTATCAGTCAAGTTTCCTAAAAATCATCTCTCCTCCTCTCTCTCCAAAGTTCCATTTTCACAGGTTCAAATGGATATTTACTCCAGAGCTGTAAAACCAGACTTAAAAACTCCATATTCTTTGGGTCATCTGAGTTGCAGAAATCAAAAAATGGGGGCTATCCAAAATCAAAAGTCTGTTTAACAGATCCTTATATTTTACCATGACCCTACAAAGAAGAGACTTCTCTTGTGCCTTCAGTGTAACACACCAATCTTTGCCCTAAAGGGCAGTAATCCCTTGTAATCTAGATCCTTAGGACTCTCCCTACTTCTTCTTCCTCCTCCCCATAAACATTTGAATACAGTTCTGGTTTTCCTCCTGCAAAACAACTTTTAGCTGAAAACAACCTGCTTTGTGTAGCACATAGTGCTGGCAGCACCTACTGCTAGGTTTGAATTTACTGCTCTCTTCTAAAGTAGACAAAAATGCCTATTGCCTGCTCAAACAAGCTGGGGACCGTAAGAGAGCGTGAGCCCTCATGTCAGATTTCCTAAAATTCATTCACAATCGAGCCTGAATTTTGACAGTAGCTGTTGTGTCCACTGAAATTCAGTTTATGCAGTCATATTTTACAGTGCAGAAAGGGTCAGATGACACCAGTCACTGAGATGGAGAAACAGGAGATGGCAGTTCCAGCCAGAGGCCACACTTCTAGTGCAAGAATCACAGTAATAAACAAAAGAAATGTTTCTTATTTTGTCATTGTTTTCTCTCTATAGGGTAAAAAATTAGCTTTGAACTGGGGAACTTAAAAGGACAAAATGAATTCAGTAATATTCACTGAGGATCCAGTTGATTGTTGCTTAGATCAGAAGAAAGGCAAAATAATCACCATCCTATTAGCTTCTGATTTTGTTTATGTCTATTTTAAAACTAGGGATTGCAACTCGTGTCAGAGAGTGAAAATGTTAGTTTAAAATTAATCAGTTCCCCCATATTGTAAACACTGTTAAATAACTAAAATACAGATTGCCTTATTACGCTGCTCATGTTTATACCACTTTTGACTCTTTAAATAGATCTCCATCTCCAGGAGAAGAAATATACTTTGCTAGATAATGGTCATAATCATCACATACACCAGTGCTCCTGTATGGCTGCGTATGTAAGCACCTAACATTTAAGGAGCATTAATTAAGGCCAAATGATTTTGGTCTGTCCGATTTTATTTTCCCCTCTTGCATATGTGCACTACAACCCAACCACTAACTGTGTGACATAAAATAAAATCAATGCCAACTATATTTCCTCACATTTAACAATGTGGGGCAATAATGTAAGACTCTTTTAGCCAAATCTTGGTGCATTTCTGGAATTTAATCACCTGAAACCCAGAAGAAAAGCTACTAATACAGAGCCTGGAGTATTTTTCACTGATGGTCCTAAGGGCTTCATTCTCCATCTGTTCTGCAAGTCTCCGTGTCCTCCTCCCTTCCTGCTGCCAGGAATTCCTTCTGCCTTAGGCCAGTCACAGGATCATGAGTATGAACATCAACTTCTCTTCTGCTTACACTGCTAGGTAAAAATCTGTTACCTTCAGAAATTTGCCTGCTGGGTAAAACCATTCAGTAGTCAGAGATAGGACAGCAGTAGCCTCAAATCAACAGACTGGAGCACACATGGAAAGCTGCTACCTGGGAGAGACAGAAATGAACCAAGAGAGGTGTTTGTGCTATGTCACTCCAGGGTCAGTGGCAGAGGCCCCGGCTTTGATGGCTTGCAGGTTTCCATGCTGTCCCTGCTCATCCCAAATAGTTTCCAGCTGGATGTGATTAGTGGTAAAGAAACAACTGTGATGTTTCTAAGCAGAAGTATTTTGCCAAAGGACTGTTACCCTTCTTATGTGTATGCCAGAACTGAGACTCCTAACAGCTAGGAAACCAAATCTTTATTTAGGCAACCCAAGCAGTGGCCTGAATTTCTACAGCTTCTACTCCCCTGGAGGGATCAGGAGCTCTGGTCACTCAGTAGGATTGAAAAACTACCCATTAACTTCTAAATCTGCATCCATTCACAGCTCAGTTTTCCTCGGCATCAGAGAAGAGCCTCTCACACAAAAAAAAAAAAAAAAAAAAAAAAAAAAAAAAAAAAAAAAAAAAAAAGGCAGATGGCTGCTCAGTGCACTGATCTCTGCTGTCCCACCTTGGAAAATGCAACCCATATGGCTTGGTCAAAGTTGCTCACAGAATGCCTGCTGCATCTCCTCCCAGCCCCGGACCTCACCCTCCCAGCAGCTTTCCCTTCCCTAATATCATTGTTGCATATAAGACAAAAAAAAAAAAGACCATTTTCTTCATTTTCACGTAGAGTATAGAGTAAAACATAATTACATCACATACTACAGATGCACTATATTAAAAATGAGAAATAGTAAAAGCAATTATAGGCTGGCATACTTACTGCTTCACATTTAAATAATAATGTGAACTATTAAGTAAACTAGGGCATAATCAGCTGAGGTTCATTAACTTATCTCACTGTAGAAATAGTACTACAATTCAATACAATTAGGTGAATGCTAGCAGGAAACAGTGTTTTTTGTGCACCATGCTGGGTCCAGTCTTAGAGATGCCGAGGTATTTCACTTCCTGCTGACAGCTCAGAGCATGCCTGTTCCCCATCAGGAGGCAACCAGCACCACTCTGGATCCATGCCCTTGCAAAGAAATGGGTGTTACATATGTCAGTTCACTCCAGCGCTGTTGATAGCTATGGAATCATGAAAAACATGCTAAGAATAGGCTAAGAATAAGCCACATTCATGTGACACCTTTTTCGAGCTCACCTAAAAACAGAGGCCAAAGTTAAAAGAATAAAAGCGGATATATTTAATGAAGGGCCTTCAGGTACATTAAGGGCAGACAAAGCCTCCCCAAGGGGCTACACCCAGTGTGGAGGATGGTCATGAGTTTTTCAGGCAAATATAAGTTTGGTCCATTTACATATCAGGGGTTAATCCTCCAAATACAGCTTCAGGTAATGAAGTCCTATACCCCCAGTATTCTCCGCACAATTCACTTTTGTTTATACTTTTTGGGGCCTGAGGCGGTAGAGTGTCCTTGAATTTCAGGCTTAGAGGGATTGTTTTGTCTGACACAAATGTGAAGACAGTAACTAACACTCTACGTGGAGTTTAGACTTTTACACTAATGCAGTACAGGACTTGCAAAATGCAAAAGCTAAAATCCTAAGGCATCACATGAGCTATTTTCATCTGGGCTAGCATTTACCTCTCCACATTTAAGGAAAGCTGCAATGAAGGCATGTATGAATGAGATATGTATGACATTAGCCTGCATACAGCAGGGGGTCTGGCCTGAGCAGACCCAAAATTACTTCAGGTAGAAAATCTCCCAGACACTTCTGGCTTCTAAAAACCCTGGGAGACACTGATTCTGGATAGTTTAAAGTCATGCAGGAGAAATGAGAATAAGTCAAACAATCTACATCTGGCTATGGCACCTTTTGCATGTTACAACCCACAGTAAATTCTGTCCCACCTCCAAATGACCTTTTGAATCCCTGTGGAATAGGGAGTTAAGGCACAGAGCCTTTGAAAGGTTATGTTGCAAATTAGCCTCTTCACCAGTCGCCATGTGGTCTCCCTGGCTGTGTCTATAGTAGGAAAGCTTGACCACTGACCCTGAGAGCAAGCAATATGCACAGCTGATGTCCATCCACGCTGAGGTTTTTTTGCTTAAAAAAAGACAGGTTTGGATAAATTATCTGGCAAAGTTCCTGCCTGTCAAAACATCATCTGATACACTGGTAGTGGACAAAGGCAGAACTGCACCACAAATGCTCAAGCATTTAAATAATATGGAAAATCACAGTTTGCAGTATGACTCAAAGTCTTCACCCATTTATATTTTTCTTTGGTTTCCTAAGAGCTAACCAAGGCAGGATTTTGGTGAAAGGGGTTTGACTTGAGTTAACAGAAGACATTGATAGATTGTAGCATATGGGAACTAGGACATCCTTCTGACTGTCCTGGGGAAATTTGTAAGTTATAAGAATTTAGATAGAATGATAATTAGCATGTCACAGGGTGAAAAAGTAGAATTTTGGGATTTTAGAATGTGGGATCAGGAGGCAAAGTTGTAGGAAATAGGGTGTGACCCTGTTCTTCTTCTTCATCTTCTTGTTCTCATCTTCTGCGCTGGTGTGGCACATTTTGGTTGGTCTAGAACAAAGGTACACTGTTCTATGTAGTTAATAGGTATTGGAGTATTGTTGTAAATAAAGCATACGTAATTTTTAGTATAAAAGATAATACCATCCCAAGAGGTGGAGAGTTCAGCACAGCCTGGCCTGCAGAGAAGACCAAGGCAGGCCAGGGAACAAATATGAGATAAGCAAAGAATAAACAAATTCCTGACCATGAGAACCGATGGTCTTGACCTCTTCTTCAGACGCAGGGCTGGGGAAAACAGAAAGCCTTCAGAGAGACAGATAGAGAGACAAGTTAAGCAGGTGAAAGCCAAGCTCATAGAAGCACAAAAGCCTCAGAAACCCCAGGAAACAGAAACAACTAGAGAAAAATGTACTTCTTTTATATATTTATATTTTAAAACCCTGACAGTAGTGAGCATCTGGAGGATTGTTTATGATAAATGTCTGAAGAATTTCCTTAATCTTTCTTGAAGTGCTCCTTACTATCAAAACACTTTTGAATCTCTCGTTTCCTCAGCCTGTAAATAAGTTTGTTCAGTAGAAACTATTTTTCCTCTTCCATCTGTGTTTATCAAGGAGATACAACATTGAACCAGATGGAGATGCTGAAGGTCTCCGTGAGACCACCAGATGGAGAGTGGTCAAAAACTTATGCAAAGGGACATTATTCTTTTTGGACAGCATTTTTAATCACAATTTCTATATAAAGCATATGGCACAAGAAAGTAAAACACACAGCTGCTGAGGGAATAAATACTCTGTCATTACAAGCTAGGTTCCATAAATACTACCTATTAAATGAATTCATAACATACTCTTCAGTTACAGCCCTTATGCATCCCTAAAATGCATTATGTATTTCTCCAGGTTATACGAAGTGACTATGAGTTACAGCTGCCAATGTCTTCAAGCAAAGGGACTTGGAAAGAGATACTCCACAACATCTTTACAGCAGGTGTCATGCAGAAAACTCAGCTTAGGAAGGGGCTAGTTTTAAATCTGGTACCTGTGAATACCATCAGGCAGAAGGTATATTACAATAAGCTCAGATGAACAATTCACCAAAAAGTCTTGAGCAAGGATCCATTCAATAAAAACATGGGTCAAACAATAGGTCAAACAATTGCTAGCACCACTGGAACTCATGTTTAAATTAAATCCCTCTCTGTGTGTGACGTTAGGGATCAGCAAATGAAGCTTAATTGTCTGAATACATTTACTCCAAATTTCTCACTCAGATGCCTATACCAGGGAGCTAATAAGCTGGAACTTGAATTTCATGGAAAATTCCACAGTTCTCCTATGCAATTTTCTTCCACACTGGGGAAACAAACAATCAAAGGAAATGAAAATAAGCAAAGTATAAATCTATAATACACTGCAAAAGGTGATTTAAAAATACAAGATGTAATTTTTTACTTACTGGAATACATAGTTGTAAACAAAAATCTTTTTTTTCTTGTTTTATTTTCAGCTTTTTCAGTTTCCCAATTAAATTAACCATAATAAAATCAGATTAAGATAAAGAACAAAAAAAAAACAACTTTCTAAACTGAAAAGCTTTTGAAAAAGAATAGCAAGTAAACTCTATTTACAAATGCAAAGTTGTCCTCATACTCTTGAGGTGACAGACTATTTTCCAGCAGAAAAATGTTCCTTTGGAAAGAATGTGACCAGAATACAAGGCAGCTCTCTATAGAACGTCTGTGTCAGAGTTTGTTTCTATGATTATAGTGTTTCAGAGGAACTTTCTGCAGTATATGTTCTCTAGACATACACCATAGCTCTGTGGGCAAACAGAGGAAATCTTAGGTCAAACTGAAAAAAAATCTAAGTACATTTCAGGAAACAGAAAATAAGCAGTCCCTCTGGATTGCCACTCTCAAGGTTTTTCTCCAATGTTGCTTCCGTAATGTCTTGCAAATGGATTTACCGGGACTCCACAGGCCCCAGGTGATTAAACTACTGAAAGCAGGGAAGAATATTCCATTGCACATGTGTGAAGTCCATTTTTTACTCATATGAAACCTCATAGCTTCAGAAATATGTTACAGGCAATTTCAAACAACAAAACCCAACTGCTCTTTTTTTTTACTGCAGTTTACCATATCTAGATCAAATCAGACCATATTCTTTTTACTTCTTTTCCATTCTTTGCTAGGCTTACAACACATTTCAGCTCCCATTAATCACTTTTTGCACCCCAATAAATAAGCTAAATTACTGTCATACCTGCACACACAGTTATCTGCCTACTTTTCTACCGTGATGATACAGCTCTGCACATAATGCAAATTAGAAAAACTAATTTGATATTCATTATGATGTTAATGAATACTTCTTTTATAAAATGCTTTGAGAACTAATGACACAAGGCACTATATCAGAGTTGGCACTAACATTTACTATGTATTTATGATTATTATACCTCTTATAAATATAATTGATTTTCTATGTTATTAAAATTCTCTGTACACTTGTAAAAATTCCCACTCAAGCATCTCAAAATCAGATGAATTGTTTCTGTTTTTGGACATCCTAATTAATCTGTTACATTGTTGTGATTAAAGCTTTTCAGGGTTCTGGTTCTCATGATATAATCACCATCATTTTTATTCATTAGTAGTTGATGGTAGTGACCGCAAAGTACTCAGCAATTTCCAGACATTCAGAAGAGAGAATAACTGCCCTAAGTAGCTGAGAGTCCAAAAAAGAGCTCATTAAAACAGTATTTAATTTTTTGGACTCACTGAAAATCTGTATTAGACCCATTCATCTTTTGATTTAAAGTTTTTTGCTCTGCAGAAGATGCAATATGGGGCTTAGTTAAGAAATGAGCTTGTAAAGCAAGAGTGAGTGTGTGAACATGTGCTGAGGAATGCACAGCAGCCTTTTATACTTAAAATCCCAATTTTCTGTCTGGCTGAGTACACAAAGTCACAGGAAGAAGGTGCTGTTCCTGTGTCACAGGGAGCATTAGCCTGCTGCTGGTCCCCAAGGACCGTTTCCAAATCTACGGGTGCTTAAGCTGTGGTTTTATTTGAAAGAGCAGCAAAATAATCACATCCTGTAACTCTGGGTCAGATGCCTGACCTACGAAAGCATTTTTTTCTGGCTTTATGTAGGTATAATGAAATCCCTGCATAAAACATTTCTTAAATATCAGCTGCCCACACCTGACCTTCTGTCTCTAGAGACTGTATCCCCTCAACCGCAAACTTTCGAGATCATCAAGGGCTAGAAAGGTGTGTGTGCATGTGTGTGGGTGGGATTTTATGATTCTGAAATAGCTGAAGGGATTTTTCTCTAGCTTTACAAATTTATCAATTTAGTACTCCTGCAAAAGGTCTCAACCAGCATTTTCTTCAGCCTAAGCATGAAACAATGAAGTGAGTAACTGAGTTTTCATTAGAAGTGGAAATTGTATATGGCAAGCAGTTCATAGCAGAAATTCAAACCAAGGGACAAAGCACATTTTTGAGGGTTTCATTTAACATTTTCTGTTATTTGATTAACATAGTTTCTATTAGCCTAGCAGCAGCTGGGATTTGATTCTGTTTATGCAGCAGCTCAGAAAACAAATGGTACTTTTGAGCAAGTTCATGTCCCCCAAAGCAGTTTTGTGATGTAGTAATAGCAATGTGTCAAGTCCTTCCTTTCACTCTTTTCTGTGTCTTTGCTGTTCTTAAAATAAATTTGCAGCCTAGAAAATGTGGTTTATCTGAGACAAACAGATTGAAGGCTTTGGGGATATTTTAATTGCTATTTTCAGTTTATACCAAACACAGCACAAGGCCCAAATCTTAATATTCTTTTCTTAACAGTTTTAAATCTGTCAGTGGCTCTCTATCCTTCTACTATCCCCCTGCCCTGTTCTTCTCTAACGCTGATTTTAAGCACCTCTTTTGAGCAACATTATCTAATTTCCTAGACCTATTTGCAATACCAATACACAGTAAGTCAAAAAGAGATTTTGGTAACAGTAACTTATTTAAGACTGGAAGTACAAAACATGTGTATTTTCATATCTGCTATATCCACACAATTTGACATATTTATCATTAAAATTATTTTTAGATAAGTTAGATAATACTCCTAGAAGTGTTTTAATCATGTGCTGAAGCTAGTCTGTACTCATCTTAATGGGACTTAGAGTGCAGAGCTATCAGTAAACAAAGAAGCAAATGAAATAAATCCCATTAATTAGGGTGAAACAGTAACAGAGCAGTTCTGGTTTTACAGATGGGCAAGATGTCTGATTGAATTTCCCAGGCTATGCAGATTGGCTGCAGATGGTGTGGAAAGTGGTCCAGAACTCAGAATTCATATAATCAAAAACATGCTTAGATCCAAACAAGAATGTTTTCCCATGTGATGCTGTATAGCTTGCAACCTTATCACAAGCATTTGGTAACTTCTCAAATCAAATCATAACATAAACCTCACACAACACAGCATTCAGCAAGGGCTCTCATTAATGATGCCATTATATCTAATAATTCAATAGCAGCAGAGCTCCTGAAGGCAAGTTAATTTGGCCCCAAGTTATAATTTCCTATTGAAAATACCGACTGGTAAGTGCACAGGCCAACCAGAGATCTGAAGGGAAGAGCATTCACTGAGTAGGTAGTACATGAGAAGCACCTGCAATCATTAAGAAAACAACACTGGAAGAACTTTCTGCCAGTGAAAATGTCCTGAAAAAAATCAACAACATATTTTTACATTGTAATACATAATATCCTCAAGATCTGAACCTGAAATTTTGGACACTTCTCTTATACAGACATCAGACTGTATAAATGACTTTTCTTTAAATAATGACATCTCAGAGAACCTACCTTTTGCAAAGGGAACTGTGTAAATATGGTGACCTCTTACCCCCAGAAGGACACTGAGACTCTTCTGCTGACTTCAGAAACCAGCAAATAGATGACTTCCACCTGCTCAGCTTGCAAGCTCAAACCCCTTTTTATATCTTTGGTTGCCTTGGTTTTAATTTGAACATAATAAACCCTGTTTGAACAGCTATTACAGGCCCCTTGATAGAATTCTGATGCTGTAAAAAGCCAAAAATATGTGCAACCGCTACTTGTCTCATGTCTGACATAAAAGATCCTTGCTTCACGATCATCCTCAGGAAGAACGAGCAAGTCTGCTGAATGTCTGGAGGCAAGTACTGCATGGGAAATAATCCTTTTGTGCTTTTCCTTACACTTGCACCTAGAACTGACCTCAGTTTAACTCGCACTAATACAGCAGATACAACATTTCTCAATGAATTTAACTCGCCAAGTGCAGCCTTCTCCTCTGCACCAAATCACCTTAATCTAATGGAAATAAGATTAGGATCCGCTGAGAACCAGACTCAGTGGCTTTGCAGAGGTGTCCCTAATACTTCAGCCATGCATTTGGGCCTTTTTTATCCTCTCTCATTTTCCTTCTAGCAATGAGATTCAGTCTTCAAATTCTATAATCTTTGAGATAAATATCATCCAGCAAAATTATCACACTAAGTTATGTAAGACATTAGATCACAAGAAAATACACAGCAGGACTTGGTAATTAACTGGTATAATGACAGTTGTTAATTTTTGCAGGAACAATTTAGAAAGTTACTCAAGTTCAAAAATTTGTCATTGAGTCTCTTGTAATAGACTGGTACTGTTTGAAGGTAGCAAGACAAATAGAAGTAGAGCAAGAAGAGAAGTAAAAATGAATCTCATATATTAATTTGTACATTCAATTTCAGAGAAGAATCACATTTTATGTAAAGGCAGTGAGCCTTGTCAGAGAGTTTCACAAAGAATGAGATATCAGTGGAAGCTTAATTTTTATATTCCTCTCCAAAGGTCTTAATTAGCAGGGGATGATGAAAGTGAACTTGAAAAAACCTCCACCAAAGTCACTCTGTAAAGAGAAATGCCATTAAATAAATTCCCATCACTTCGCACTTTAAAATTGAACTTGACAAATGATGGTCTAAAATACAACTGACAGAAATTCTGCACTAAGGCAACTCCAGAGTTTATGGGACCCACCAGATCTTGCTGCTGGGAAAAAAAAAAAATATAGAAAGCCATGAAGAAAAAGAAGGAAAAGAAAATGGAAAAGGTCATAATTGTAAGAAAAATTCACAAGTGAGGAATACCTTGTGAAGGTATCTCAAGGGGAGTGGGAAAAACCTGTTTCAGATGTAGCTGTCAGCTGCCAGCCACAAGCGGAAGAGCTATGTCAAATTCCATATCCAGCAGAAACTGAGTTTCTGGCAGAAGCAGAATTTGACAATTTTCCCTCCAGCTGGGTTTCAGGGCTAGGGCACTTAGGGAATCATGCTGTCTATGCAGGAGTTCTGCTTTACTTTCTCTCCTTTTTTTGGCAGATTCAGATAAATTTTGCTTTCTTCCTAGAAGCAGAAGTGAATATGAAAACAGTCTTCCCAGTTAAAAACTAGAGAGACATAATTTTGCTTTTCTGAATCACAACTAACATTTTCAGCAGAATTTAAATTTATATTTTGAACAGCTCCAGGTTTCCCTGGTGTTGTGAAATTAGAGGAGTCTGGAAATTACTTCTATAAACTATGTATAAATATCTGGACAAGAGGCAACATCTGTGGCATGATGTAGTGCTCAAAAGTAATGATGAATAAAGAAACAGCTGTCACTGCATCAGATGATCAGGAAGCAGGTGAAAAGAGGGGAGAAAATGGAAACATATTTTTTGTGCTAGAAGAATTAAACTGTGAAATTCAACACAATTCAGACAAGCCAATGGATTCAAGACACGATTCCTCAAAGCAATAGAGAAGAGCTCCCATTTAAGAGAATGGACCACATGAAACCTCCTAGTTCAGGAAGTCCTTAAAAATAACAAAAGACAGAATCCAGGAAAGGTTATGGAACATCTCTCTTGTTTCTAATTCTGTGTCTTTAAGCATTTGAACACCGGCTACTATCAGACAGAAGGATAGTGGGAAAATGGACTATTGGTGTGGCAGCTCAGAGGCACTGGCCATTGGAAGATGCTTGATGTAATCACAGTGGAAAGATGTGCAATGCCCAATGACTTAACTGATGTTTACCTGAGCCTTCTCTTCAGCTTGTTAAGGAGAGATTACATGTATGAATCATCATTTAGAAAGAGGAAAGCAAGCATTGCCAGACAACAAGTCTACTGGCTAGGTTAGCCTTACCAATATCCCTGCTCAAATATCACTGATTTTTACACTTCTAATAAAAACTTACATATAGTCGGATGTTTTACAAAAAAAGTCTTGCTCACCACACACACTTGCACCTTTTGATGTTATTGTAATTTCTTCTAAGACTAAATGTCTTCAAATACAAAACATGAATTGCTTTTCAAAGTACTTGATTTGAATCTGGTTAGGATCAGGTGTTTTCAGTTCACTCTCACTCTCTTCCTAAGACCAACAAAGAAGAAAAAATATTCGAAAAATCAATTTCCTTAGAAAAGAGATTTCAAACTAAAAACTTGTGGACTGAACAGTACCTCAGAATAATGGAAATTGGTTGCCTATTTTTGCCTCACTTACAAACCCTTCTTTTTCACTTTGGCTCACTTGATTCCACTCTTTTTCATCTCTTCTTTCATAAAATGGCACAACAGTTTCCTGAAATACTGTAAAATTCAATGTTTGCAATTCAGTGTTTGCAACATCTTCCAAAGACCATACCTGAGCAGTAAAAAGAAATAAAACCCATAAACTGCTTCTATTCCCCAGGACAGTGAGACAATTATTAAAAAATCTGAAAGGGACTACTTACCTTGAATTGATTTTATGGCAATTATAAAAATATTTGGATGGGGCTGCTTAACTTGAGTTTACTTTATTATTAATTAATGCTCACAAAATTTTTGTGTCATTGAAATCATTTGGGATTTTTAGTAAAATATTGCCTGTCTGTACAGTGAACACTTTCAAACTCTGCCATTACATAATAGCATTTCATGAGTGTGATCCATGCTTTAATTGTCTTTAAAACTGAGATTTTGGATAAAGAGATTTGCATGGGAACAAGCAGACTTTTGAAGGCTATGAGACATTTCAGTTTTATTGCATGCTTTGAAAGAAGGCCCTGGAGATGAATGCCAAATGGGAGGTTAAACTCATACTTGAAAGTGTGCTATATTCAAAGCACCTGATAAAAAAATGCTAAGATGGTCACTGCTTGTATGCACTTCCTTGCAAAGGTCTGTGTGCTCACACAGGAGAAGGAATGTTTACATTGGTGTCCTAGTTTAGGGCAGATTTGGGAGAAAACCTCCAAAGGGGACCCCTCCCAAGAGCAAACCCACACAGCCCCTCCCCCCAGCCAGTTCAGGAATGATTCCTCGGAGAGAAGTGGAAAAAACCCTGTTTTGAGTGTATTTTGGTTGTTATTACTTGGTGTTGGTATAAAGCATTTAATAGTCACGTTCTTTCAATTCATAATGTCTCTTGGGGTGAAGGCTTGTCTGTATTTCTGGTCCCTAGGGTTGTTTGAGATCATAATACCTCTATGGTCCCTAGGTTTATTTGCTTATCCTGAAACAGCTATAGTATTGTCCCTAATACGTAGTTTTTACAGCAGAGGGGCAGTGACCAGAATAGACATACTGCTGGGCTTGGTGCTGGTGATTTGCAAGAAGTTTATAAACCTGCTGGGGGCTGTTCCGGGTATGGATGGTTCATGGCTATGGTTATGTACCCAGATTGTTAGAGGAGGAGCAGGGGATGAGGCTTTTCAGCCTTTGCTTTCTTTCTTCTCCTCTGAATTTGTCACATCACTATTGGAGAATATTCATTTTCCCCTGCATGTTAAAGAGACTATCTTTCTGGTCTTTAATCTAGTAAGCTTCCATTATATAGTCTGCAGCTTCTCTAGGATGAGGGCTGAGATTTCTAGATGGGCTGATTTTACAATAACCACATGCAAAGTCCTCAGTAACGTTTTAGACCTATAAATCTTAATAAAAGGCTCCAGTTCTTAACAGCATCATGCTGTAGATGATCTCATAAATTACAGACATTGCTCATGGCTTCTGCAGCTAGAGGATCACAACCTTCAGGTGGCTTGACAATGCCATTGCCAGAATTCAAATTATAGAAGTCAATAAAATGAGATGCAAAGCCTAGCATTGTATGTGCTGATAGTTGTTCGTGTATAGGTAGACATAAATATTAAGCCTCCATATAACATGATAACAGTTCAGCACATAAGGATTAAATTAAAAAAAAATAATTGGAAATTTAAGAAATTAAATCTACAAATCTTGGAGTTACCCTTAAAATCTACCAAGTTCAACAGTAGACTTTGATTTAGATCTTCCATTGCAAAAATACTTCTGACAAGTTGTGCTCATGTCCCAGTCACTGTCATGTTTTACATGCCTGAAGCTCATGCTCCTTCAAATACTGGAATGCGTTTATCTGCTGGCACCTTTCCCTGGCATCAGCACAAAAGAGCAGATTCATTTAACCTAGATGAGCATATCCACATGAGATGCATAAATCAGCAGTACAGTCATTTTAAGGAGAAGTTCACTTCATCTGCCTTTAGTCATCTGGGAGCTTGACACTTAATCATGATCTCTAGAATTGGTGGACATAGACACCTCTAGGATACTTATCCCATTCTAGACCAGCATCTAAAACAAATAAACTGAATTGCTCCTGGTCACATCGCATTCTCTTGAACACAGAAGGAATTTATTATTCTCATCAAGACTTAGATAACTTGGATAGCCAATATGAACCAGATGAAAGAACTTTCACAGTTTTTTGTAGTTAATGAACAAAGGCACACCCACGGATGAAACAGTCACTTACCCACTGAATCACCCTCTGAGACATGGTACTCTCTATTCAGTGACATTTAAAATATACTAACTTCTGTTGTGAAACTGCCCTTCACTTTTTTTCCCTTTCTTCAACTAAAAATTTAGGTTGACATGATTTTTGTTTCAAGATTAAAAAAATCTCAACTAGAACATTTTCCCCCCATTTTTATGATTGTTCATTAAAAAAAAAAAAAAAACACAAATATGTGGCTTCTAATCAGAATATTTTGAAGGGTTTTTGAGATTGATTTGTGAAAATCTGAGAAATATTCTTTCAGTGATTTCTAGTCCAATCATCTGTGATTTAAAAATCCATCTACAGTAAGATATATACTATTCTAGTAGTTAAAAAACTGCAGCTACTTTTACAGAAGCATGGTTAGTACTCTGTCTATGGTGTTTTGGCCAAATTCCAACCCAAGTAATTACATTTACATACCTAAATTCACCATGGTTGTTTCATCTGGATACTGCAATATTATGTAAGCTCGTTTAGCTAATTTAGCACCAACATGAACAGCATAGGTTCAAAAGTTCAAGTTAAACTTTATTAGGTTTGCAGTCTGCTTAATAATACTTAGCCCTTAATTAATCTGCACAACACCCTTGTGAGCTACTTAAGTTACTATTACCAGGAGAGTCTGTGAAAAAGGAACAAAAAGACAGGAAGAAAAATGTCTGTCCTCTAATGCCATCTCTTATTCTAAAATAGGTGTTCAGGAACCCCTAGTACTTATTTTTAGTTCAATGATATTCAGTCTTGAAAAGACATTAAATGAAAGTGTACAAAAGGCAAAGTGACAGTCTACCCCATTTTTGGTGTACTTATGCACGTGTCCAAAACATCTGAAAAAAAAAAAAAAGAACACATTCTAATTTTCTCTTACATATATGGAAGCATTGGATACATTCGCTGTACAGGGGAATATGCGATGGGAAAAAAAAAGCCAATAACAACAATAAGGTAATATTGCAATAATGTTAAGTACCTGGTTGATGTACTAATCATACCACTGATGCACTGTATCACACAGGGCAACCTGCAGAACACCAAAGAGCAAATGTCTTTAATAAAAAAACACTGAGTCCTATTCTCTGATACATGAGAAATCTTCTGTGCTCAAATTCCTATGTCAGCACCACGTCAGTAAACAGGCTGGTGTAATAGTAGGCATGTCCAAATGCAAAGGGAGGTAGTGCAATTGCAGGTCATCTGAGAAGCTGCTGTGTGAAAATGAAGCAGGTGGAGGAGGTACTTCCGAGTTTGCTCTACCCTTCTGCCTAAACCCTTCATCGCTTAGAGAAATATTCAAAATGCCTAGAAGCTATTTCTCTCTGTTTGTGTCTCCTGTCTTGTGGGAATTCTTTGAGTTGTTTCTTGAGATCCTACTGTTTGATCCAGCTCACTCATCAAGACTGACTCCAATTCCTTAAGACCTGTTTTCATCTAACTGTACCATCTTTTCTGTGTCATTGCCTTTCTATGCTGCAGGGAACTCTGCAAGAGAAAACCATAGAAGTCTAAATCTAGGCTGTAAAGGGACTTGTGGAACTGTGGATATGCATAATATATAAATAAGGGTGAAACAGAAGAGACAAAGATTTTCTTTTGAAGATTATGACCGCAACTGATTTCAATGACAGACACAGGCCAGAGTCTGTATGGACTTAAAATGAGGTTTACATATAGTCCCTATCACAGTAGAAACCTCTCACACTTTAAATAACTTTATGTCCACAGAATGCTTAATAAAGGAAATTAATGTGTTGTCATATATGGTGGAATGGTGCATACACAAAAAAATAAAATTATTTGGCATGGAAAATATATGGGGTAAACATAAGGCGTGTGTCAGTAAATCTCTAGTCCTTACGGAGACTTCTACTTACTACACATCTTTCTGCTCAACTAGACTCTTGATTTTCAATAATTCTTACAGGCATGACTGTTACAACATCATTGCATCTCTCGTGGCACATGAGAAATCCAGGACACAATCCTGCTAGAAGATCCATACAGGTAGAACTATGTGCTTGAGGTACTCTCTGACTTCAGGTGGGTCTGCACAGACATGAGGGACAAGCCCTTGCTGAATACAAGCTGTAGACATAAATATCTGCATGGCAAAAGACTTATGAAAGTGCCAGGTATGTATCAAATAGGATGACAGCAAATCTGACATGGTTTTGTGATTACATTTTGGTTTTACTGGTTTGCTTTGCCTGCTCCATTACTCTTGTTCTTCTTCACTGCTCTAAGGAAATTAATTTCTTCCTTTTCTAAATTATTTGATATGGGACAATCAAGTCAAAAACATGAGGATGGTAACAAAAACTATTTTCTCAAGCATATATATACATCATAAGTCAGGATGTCTGAGGGAAACTTGTGTGATCCATGGTTTTCTTGAGACCAGACAGTATTAATTTATTTTATATTTATATTTATATTTATATTTATATTTATATTTATATTTATATTTATATTTATATTTATATTTATATTATATTATATTTTTATTATTTATATTTATATTTATATTTATATTTATATTTATTTTATAACATCTTAAAAGTATTATGTTAATTTAAAGAATAAACAGCAAGGCCAAACAGATTATTCAAGCCTTTTCCTACCTGAAAATGTACATTGTTATCACAATAAATTGCTTTAATCTTTCTTCCATGCTCATAGTCAGTTTTGTAAACCCATTTTGACTTAGCATTAATTTCTTCATTGAAACCTTAAAGAAAGGGAGGATTATACCTTTTGATCCTGAAGACATTCAGCCCATCAGCAAACTTTCCTGGCAGGAGTGAAGAGTTTTCGTCTTTATAGTGCTTCAACAACATGCTAGAAATGAAGGGCTTTTTCATGCCAGTGGCACTTGAAACTGAAATGAATTCCAAAACACTGCAATTAAAATACCAGGAAAAGTGTATTGAAAGAGGCTTTATAGCAATTCAGTGTACCTGAAGGCATGATAAATCTACCATCTGTCAAAAAATGCATCCCATTATTCACTGAAATCCACAGCACCAAGCTACAGATATGGCATTGTTTAGGGAAAGTCCAATAGCAAAAGTTTCCTGCATTTTGAGGAAGGTATCACTGAGATCATCCAGGGTGAAAAGAAGAGTTTAAGTCTTTTCACAAAGTGCTTCTGAAAGCTCCCATTTTTCTGGGCAGAATCAAGTTTTTCCAGCCAGGCTGATTACTTCAGACTACCTGCAATCTCTGCAAGAGGAGAAAGAAGAGAAAAAAAAATATATATTTCCAAGTCTAAGACTAGGATTTAATTTTCCATCTTAAAAGTCTGTCTTCACCCATCAAACCATGTTGGAGACCACAGCTCTCTGTCAGTAGCAGATAGACAAAGTTGAGCCAAAATGTCTCTATGGGAAAAATTGATGAAATCAAATAGTACTCTATTCTGGGACTTAAAAGTAACAGGGATAAAAGACACAAATAGAGATGACTCATGAGAAGTAGGGAATAAGAAGGAAGATTGTTTTTTAAAAAGAAAACAGAGGATGGGGATTCATCAAACTGGAAGTCAACAGGAAGAGGTAGAAGAACTACCATGTGCCACGGATGCTTACCACTGCCTCCCTTTCCTCCCATCAAAGGGCTGCCTGTGCCTCATCATTTCTTGAGCTACTGATTTCAGGACACCAGCTGTGCAACTGGGACAACTACTCAGCCAACTCTTTTTGACTTTGCCACGTAATTATATTTATTCCCCCTTCTCTTTTATCAGAGCCATGTCCTGGTACTCTACATTTGGTCCTCCATAATAGGAGCAGGGTGTAGTTTGGTTTCTCTAGGTTGCCCTTGCTGTACTATGTCTGTACCTCATTTGAGACAATTGTGTTCCATTGGTTATTTCTTTTGCATCACCTAAAAATAGCTACTCCATAGTCTACCAGTGATGCATTACAGTGTTAGGAAATGGATACACTTTTCCTGAGAAGATTATAATGGATAAAAGAAAAAGCCATTGATTTTGCTACACATGGCAAGTAACTGCCAAAAATAATGTTCCATTTCTTCTCATAACTACTGGTGGCCCATGAGCAACTAAATTTGTCCAAAGCTTCAATGTTTGAGATAATAAACTGTACAGACAAAAGTTGCTAAAATTGTTATAGAAATGCAATCCAGAAATGTCCTGTATACCAGGAAACATGAACACCTTTTCGGTTTTGTTGTGAAATTTACACTTTGTACATTTCACTCCACTTATGGGCCCTTCTCTCAGGCTTCACCTCATACTTCAATGCTCTTTGGGTCTTTTAAAATTTATTCCAAATGGTTTTGTCTTTTCCCTGGATGATGTGGTTTATTTGTCCTACTTCCATGTGGACACAGGGGATCTCCAGCAGATCAAACAGACTCCACCACCCAGCAGGTCTGACCAGTGGAGCCAGGCAGTGATTCCACCTTTGTTCTGTCACGTAGCATGTCCTTATGATCGTCCCTAATCCTCCAGATAAAGCACCTTCTGAAGTTTCCTCTCTTCCCTCAGATCTTTCTTTCTGAGGGAACCAGAAGTCAGGGGAAGGAGTAAGACTACAGAGTTATCTCCGGTAATAAATGGACAGATTCATAGTGCCATTACCATTCCCAGCTTAGAAAATCCTGCATTTTTCCACCATTGTTCCCTCTCTGAAAACACACACACTGTCTCATTGACCTTTCTGACATTTTCAGGCTGCAAATTCTCTCATTATCATCTATTTAGTTTTCTCAGACTGCTGTTCACAACCTGATCTCTGCTCTCAGGTGAATGTCCAGCTGGAAAAAATAAGCTTCCTCTTCAGGTCCATCCTGGTTTCAATCTGTTGCTGTCGCAATAAATCCCCTGTGGAGGTTTTCTTACTTCCTATTGTTTTCCCTCTTCTGCTATAAACTTCACAAATATTAATCTCTTTAGGTCCTGATTTTCCCTTGCCTCCCATCTTTTATTTGTCTAAAATGCCTGCCAGGACTTTTCACACTTCATCATGTCTCCAGCAGTACCGGCTCTGGGCCAATGCCAGAGACTGCAACTTGCAAAAATATGTGCAAGGTGGCTTTTCTTCTACACCGTCTGCAGCTGTCATCTTCTCTCAGGGTCTGATACTGCAAATTAGGCAGAGCTGGCAGGAGACCATAAGTTTTTACCTCCCAAAAGTTAGACTGGGAGCAGAATTGCCAGGGAATTTTCCTTTTAGCTCCTCGCATGTGGGATAAGCAGCCTGGGAATCAAGGTGCTGTTTTATCCTGATATTTTCTTCTCCTTTTGTTTATTGCGCTGTGCCAACATGTACGGATACTGTTATGATGCAATCTCTAGTCAATTTGCAGGCATCACCTCATGACATGTTAGCCTGGACTGTGAAATCTGTTAAAGAGTGGATAAAACTCAGAGGGAAAATATTAGAAGACCAGCAGCTTCATGCTGCAACAAGCACAAGAGCCCCAACCTGGGGACTCCTGGAGGTTTTGGTTCATTGATCTACAAGGACTGGTTCACTATGAGCAGGGAGATAGGATAGGTGTCTGTATATCCTAGCAGTTTCTCCATCAAACACATGCTGCAGGCTCTAGGTTTTGTAGATCTACGTTTTTTGGACCAACAGCTAGAAGAGATGTGCTATGTATAGTTTGAGTTGGGAAGTATCACAGCTTCTTCATGACCTTCCTTAATGTACAAGAACACAGGTGCAGTTTGGATTAGAGAGAATAAAAAAAAACTTTTTCTGTAACTGGGAGTTTTTTGGGGGTTGGGTCATTTGATTTGTTGGTTGGTTGGGTTTTAGGGGTTTGTTTTGGTTTGGGTTTTTTTTAAGGTTACAAATCAAGAAATATGTAAGGAAAGGCAAGATACCACTCATCTAAATCCAGTTATCTTTCAGAGCTCTGTCTGGTCCAAACATGAGCAGGAAAGAATTTCCTACATAAAAAGCTGTCAGAGAACTTCTCACCAACATCAAGAAGGCGAGCTGCATGCCTGCTGAAGACTTGCCGACTGGAGGCTCTCAGGTTGTTGGCTTACAGCCCTGTAGTTTGTGCTTTGTTCCTTAGAAAAACAGAGAATAGTGACAGTAAGGCAATGTGTATAAATTTAGCTAATGATATAATGGAGAGCTGTAGCTCAATGCAAGGAGATCATGGAACAATGGAAAAAAAAAAAAAAAAAAAAAAAGAAACTTGTTCTGTGATGGTATCAAAGATCTAAAACAAAAAAAAAATAATTTTTCAACATTCAAGGTTCACATGGGATGAGTCATGTCTGGAAGGGTTGATTCAACAGTATCTGAGAAAGGGATGAGCATTCACTGAGAGATGACTCAAGTGGGTACTAAATGTAAAAAGAAGGCCTCTGGAGGCTCTGGAGACCCCCTTTGAATTCATCCCATCATTCACAGCTTATCTTAGATCTCCCATTTGATCCATGCTTTCTCAGAATATTTTTCTTTTTTATTGTTATTATACTGGTATTGCATCTTGATTTGTCTATTTTTAAATTCCAGTTTCCTTAAGTTAAATTCATAAATTCTGATGAAAAATCCTATAGCAAATTATAAGTGGTGTAAATAAATTAATCTCTCTTGACTTCAGAGAGGTTTGGTTGATTTCTGGACAGACTATCTATATTTATACACAGTGGGGATAGAAAGTCACCTTTCATTGGACTGGTTCAGCAGCCTGATACAAAGGGAATCAACAATCCTGGACTTCTTCAGTAGCTCTGATTCTGATATGTCGTGTGACCTTCTGCAAGTTATTTCATTTCCCTCAACTGTTAATTCCTTTCTTATACTTAAAAGTTCCATGAAAGTCTTCCTGTAGGAGTCCGCTTTGCCGTATAATCTTCAACTGCCTACAGTAACGGCAGCCTCAGTCTCCCTACACACTACCGCAATACAAATAAGCAATAATAATGCCTGGTTGCATGCAATGTTGACAAACTGAGAAGCAAATTTTCCCAGGATGCTTTTCCAACTAATGTATGCCTATATTTATTTGAAGAAAGCAAAGCATATCCTTGTGGGAGCATTACCAGCCTACAGCCAGCAGACATACCAGTCCCAGTGGAATGCCAGTTATGAAAACTACAAAAATAATCCAAAAGGAGAACTCATTTAAGTTTCTAGTTTGAAAGATTTAAACATTTTTGCTGGCATGAAAATCTCTTTTTAAAGCAGACTCATGCTATTTGATAGTTTGAAATGGAAAAAGAAACCTAAGACGAAAACATAAATATTTGAAAATCTGCTGCTGTTCTCTGTGTATTCCTGAACACTTCTCATCTTAACATTTATCAGCTACATGGTTAGATCAAACAGTTTGCAGAATCTGAAGTGAATACATCAGTTTGGAGTATTTGCTTTTTTTTCCATTTGGATACCTTTCTTTCAATTTTTATTATATACAAAGGAATCCAGTCAGATTAACCCACATAGCTATTCCAAACCAGAAGCATGTTGTTCTTTTTCTCAGAACCTCCCACCAATGCATAAAGCATGCATAATACCACTTTGCTCAAGATCAATGTAACCATACATTTTTTATCTTATTTAGTACATTACAGTGTTTCTACAACTGGAAGGACTGCACTGCATATCGGTATTCAGCAGAGTTAAAGAACAAATGAAACTGTTGCATCACATGATCCTTTTAATATATGGTATCTCCATCACAGAAACATGCTACACATTGCTACTAATTTTCAGCTGTCTTTTTACTAGGTTAAATTGATTTCTGTTTCTTTTGCTAGAAGACGTTTCCTCTAGACTGGATCAGAACATGGCTACTCACTTTATCACCTCTGATTTTTCAGCTTTCTTCTGAAAATGTTAAAAATTAGACCCATGCTGCTTCCACCTGTGATTTATACAGGGACAAAAGATCCTTCCATACACCACTCCTATTCATTGGCTTTTGCCTTAGAAAATGTGAATCACACTGTCATTTTGGCCCTAGTTTCACACAAGAATCTGTATCTAGTTGTTAGCTCAGTGTGATGCTCCAAGCTCTTCAGGATCTGTTTTTACAAGAATGTGAAAAAAACCCATAAAATCCAGAAAATGTCAAAAATTGAGAGAACTGGAAGAACACAGACACGGCAGTGTAAGGCAGGTCTTTCTTGTGTTCTGAACCAACACTGATTATATGCTTACCCCAGAAAAGACAGGTATTTTTAAAAGTTTACATTCATTTCTATTGAGAAGACTGTAAACCAGATGTTTTCAAAAGTTGATTCATTCTGTTATTGTATAGGTTTGTAAAAGAGGTAAGTGAACTGTCCCCTGAAAATAAATCTCCTTCCCTTGTTTTGCTAGAGAGCTACTGCATTTTCAGATAGTTAAATTTTGGTGATATTATTATGTGTTATGCTTGTGCCTTCACCTGCCTCTTCTCTGAAAATTCTGTAGACATATCTTTCAATTTTTTGGCCTTGAATATGCATTTTGTACTTGGATGCATTAAAGAAAAATTTATTTTAACAATCTCAGTTCACCAAATATATGTCTACAGGGATATTTTGTTAACTGAGAAAATTTTCCTATATTTTTTGCTACTTGCCAAAGTTAAAGGTAATGATATCATATTTATTCTTAGTTCATGGAATCATAGAATCATGGAAAATCTTGGCTTGAAAGAAGCCTTAAAGATCATCTAGTTCCAATCCCCCCGCCATGAGCAAGGCCACCTTCCACATTGCTCCATGTGCCCTGGCCTTGAAGACTTCCAGGGATGTGGGATCCACTTTTCTGGGCAACCCGTGCCAGTGCCTCACCACCCTCAAAGCAAAGAGTTTTCCCTAAAATCTTATCAAAACTTACTCTTTTTTCAGTTTGAAGCCATTCCCCCCTGTCCTGTTTTGACATGAACTTTAAAAGAGTGTCTCTCAATAGAGATTAAATTATTAAAAAAAAATATAGTTGAACCTAATCCATAGGACTACAGGACAAAGTGAGAAATATTTTTACTTGATTAATTATTGAGATCTAAATTTTGACTACACTAGTTACCCAATTTCTTATTTATTTCATATTTTGGGGGTTTTTTTCCTACATAATTGTAGTCTTAATCTTCATTGAAAGCAGGGGTAAGGCTTGATAGATCATTCTTACAATAAGACATTGAATTTGTATAATTAAAGACGATGCAGGTTTAGCTTTTCAAGAGCCCTGTGAGGGGTTTACTACTGAAAGGGGTTTACTACTATATTTTCTTAATGTTGTAAAAATGCTGGACCTTACTAAATTAGCATTTTAATCCTAGTCTCCCAGAAATGTGCTTACAAGTCACAGAGCAAGACATGTTTCCACATATAACATCTCCTCCTCTTCACACATACCATGTGACTATGTGTCAACAAACTTACAATTTGCCTGGGCAGAACCTTTCACACAGAGGTTAGGACATTTGCTAGAAATGCAGCTCCTATTTGTCTTCACCAACATGAAGGAAACGGAGCAAGAGGCAGCTGAAACTCTCATTCCTTCACTCTGCTTTTCACCAAACATTAAACAAAGAATAAACTCTTGTACCAGATGTTCATATCACGGTGTTAGGAGGCCAGAGAAGAGAGTAAAAGTTTCTCACCATCTTATTATAAATGCTAGCTTCTCTGCAATAGTAGTACTCATATTTTTTACTGATTAAAATCTATCTGGAATATTTTAGAAGGGTGAGGTTTTTCCCACTGAGTGTGTGCAGGTTTTCTCTTTCTCTTTTTATTTAAATAATCAGGAAAAAAGCAACCTTATTTTGATTAATTGAATAGTTTCCATAGCAGCTGTGAGCCAGGTGGTTGGAACCAGTTACTTAGGATGCTAAAGTAAGGGTAATTAGTTTATTTTTAATCTTTCAATTCTGTGGGAATGGAGTTTAGTGTGTTAATGGGAGAGGTTTTGTCGAGAAGTGTCTTGACTAATCTGTTATTATCATTTAGTTTTATTGATGAAGCTCAGGCTTTATATGAAAAGAAAATGAGTGGAAAATGCTGAGGCAGGGCAAGCTACAATTTTCATTCTGGCTTAAAAGTCCCTGAAGGTCTTTTTTATATTTTATTCTTATCAGATTTTTTTTATAACTGAAAACCTGAGGGATTTGGTTCAAAGAATAACTCGTGTTCATGCAGAAGGACCTGCTCTAACACAGCAAAAAAAAGCATTAATTGCAGAATGGGAAGACATGGAAAACATATTAACCGTGTCATTCTTTTGCCAGCTCCGATTGTTGAGGGAGGGCTGATTTTGATTATTTTACAATGTGTACATTTGCTGAACAAATAAAAATTTATTACTTAATAGTCATGTTTCTTAACTTGACTCCCCAACTGTCATAGGTTTGACGTTGGCACAAGGCCAGTGCCCCTATGAGGATATACTGTCCCTGGTATTTGCTGTGAGATGTGACCAAAAACAGAGCAAAACAGTTTCTAATTTAGAAAGCAAAAGAAAAAGAACTTTATTACTTATAATATGCAAAGAAGACACATACAGAAGAACATGGAAACTTTAAAAAAACACTTTTCCTCCTCCCCCCCACCTGTTCTCAATACAACAAAACAAACTGAAAATTCCCCATCACGTTACCACCTTTTAGATAATTAATCCTTAATCTATTACCACCCTTTCGATAATCAGTACTCAGTCCATCAAGGAGAGATAGGAGTCCTTCTTGCACCACATCGTGGTCTCTTCCTCAATGTCCAGTGCTCTCACCACTGTGCATGGACCAGAACTGTTTCTAGGGTTTTTCTTTTTCAAAGATCCTTTGGTTAGTTCCAAGAAACGACAGCTTCTCAAATTTTGGGACACCAGTCCCCCCCAATATTACCCCCTGGGGCCGAGGGGCCTTGAGAACAGAGCTCTTCCTCTCATCTCTGTTCACACTACTGTCCACTCTTGGCTCCAAGCCAATGCCTCTCCCCAGATGCAGTCTCTGTGTTACAGAAAAGAAATGAGTCTATCCATGGCTATAAGAATCGTCCAGCCAAAGACCACTCCATCATCTCCTCCCACCTAGGATTCTTTTCAGCATTCTCTGACAATCTTCCACTTGCACAAACTTTCATCATCTTTGCTTAGTTCTCTCTATCTTTCTTCTTCAAATTAGCATTTATAAAGTTTCCATCATCTATGAAAAGGGTTAAAATCTTGGGCTTTGTTTCTTCAGAACTCTCACGGTATCTTTGCTGTTGGGCACTCTTCTCGCGCCACCCCCCCATACTCCTTCGGCCGTGCTGTCTAGTTGTTGATATCAAATTTCAAGGTGACAGAGATCACAGACACGGTTTCTCAGTCTCTCTCTCTCTCCGGGGGGGGGGGGGGGGGGGGGGGGGGAAGGGGAAAAGAAGGCTGTTTGATGCCTCTTAAGGTTCTTGTACTCTCTCCACCCTTCCATCCTGCAGGATTTTTCTCTCCCCCTCTGTGCCCAAGGCTCCAGCCCACCTCGCCCAGGCCGCTATGGCTTCCCCTCCCCCGCCCAGCCAGCCGCTGGGCAGGGGAGATCCGTCCGTCCTCAGGGACCGGAACCAAGAACAAAAGCTTTCCGGGGAGCCCTCTGCTTTTAACCCCTTGTGTTCTCAGAGGCGGATCCTTGTCCTTAGTGGCCACACCAGGTGCCAGTCTTAAAACCTGAGCACTCATTGGTTTGACCACTGAAGTTCGAAAAAACTCATTTTTTTCGAACTACGACACCAACCCTTTTTTTTTTTTTTTAAATTCCTCCCACTAACTTCTGGTTTTAGTTTTAAAGCTACTTGTTCAATTACCTATTTTTCCATGTTAAAGAAATAAAGTTTTGCCTTAAAACATGAAAATGGATCGATGTATCATTTCAGTGTTTTCCGTGTTCTATGAAGGCTTTCTTTTCTGTGGATTAAGGCCAATTAGCAGATGGAGATTTGTGAGCTGGAGAAAGTCCAAGGGGGAGGAGGTGTTTTCTTTCAACTAGAGGCTCACTGACTTTACATCTACTATCAGCTAAACATTTTATTAGAAGTAAAATTCCTTCTCAGGAATACTCATACTACCATTTTCCCCCAGCATGTTCTAAAGCTACCTGAACAACTGAAGAATACCAGTTTTTCAGAGCTGTGTTCTGCTGGACAAGGATGAGCACAAATTCAGACCACCTACCCTATTTCCTGACTTAGACAGGAACTTAGACTTAGTTGTTTCTTCCCTGTAATACAGGAGTTGTAGGTTTGCAGTTAAGTTTAGGAAAGGCTTAGAACTGCTACTGATCATCTTGACTTCACTTATCTGAATTAGAAAACTAAGTCAGTAACCAGGAACAGGTCAGACTGCACCAGTGATCTGCTGCCCTTTTATATTAGTTGTGCAAGCTGTGGTTGTATTTGCTCTAGCTTTCTCATTTTAATCTGACACATACTTCTGGATTTAATCTCATAGTGGCCATCATTTATTGAGCCTTGCTTCATGACACAGAGCAGTCTCAAGGCACCTTTTGGGTCAGAGTTAAAAAGATGTGCTCCAGAAGCACACCTATTGCATTCTCATCTCCAAAAGGTAGTCAGTTCAAGGGAAAAGGAACAACCCAAACAAGCACAGTGTTTACACCAGGTCCTCAGCACCAATGCCTTCACTCTACAGATTTCTCTCTTGGGTCTCAGAGGCGAACAGAGAAAGCAAAAAAACATACAAACAAGATGTTTCTGTACAGTTAAAAAACAAACAACAGTAGTTTTATTTCATCTTTACTTTTGGTCCTCTTCGGTAACTACTGTGAAAAGTCCCTGGCCCATGGCAGGACTATCCCCCCCCAGATATGTCAAGATTTTTTTCTAGGAGATTGCTTGTTCTTACACAGCTAAGAGGTACCACAGAGAATTACCCAATATGGCTGGCTTTGTGTCAGTGCTTGACTATAATGCCAGAGGTGACAAAACATTGCCTTAGCACAGCAGAAAAGGATTCTTCACCTGTTTCAGACACAGTTGCACCTTCACCCAGTTGAAATGCATCTTCACCCAGATGAGTGTTTTGAAGAATTATCTGCCATCAACAGAATACTGTCTCAGAGCACCAAAGGGGTCAGAAAACAACAATGCAAAAAAGAGGATTCTGATTCTGGCCCAGTCTAGATGTAGAAACACAATATCTAGGTTGGGTATAAATAAAATATATAAATAATTTTAATTGTCTTTTAAAAAGAGCTTCTAATTAAACCTAAGTTGTAGGGGTCAGCGAATATTAGACAAGTATTAGATATTACTACATGACTCTACTTCTACTATCACTATACTGTTAAAATGTAAGACTTTTGTAACTAGCTATCTAAAATAATTATGTAGATATGACCAGCATTTTTATCTCCACGATAAATAAATGTTCAACAAAGTTTTTATTGCACTTCTTATCACTTATTTTAAGTCTTCTCATTTCAATGTATATAGAAACTTATATGTTTATTTAAAAAGGTATGAAAGAGCAATAAAGTGGGGCATCTCAAACTGAGCTCCCAGACTCTCTCATTCCTCCTTTGTTGTTCTCTCTCTGGGCCCTCTTCCCACACCCCCCATCTCCCAGTTGCTTACATCTGCTGCTCAGCGAACAGCTTCATTTGAAGAGCAGTTAACTGTAACCCACATCTCTCCCTTACTGACCATGTCTGGTGCAGTTACTGTACTAAGCAGGTTAATAGCCTTCTCTTTTAAAAAAAAGAGAAAGAAAACAACGCCATAGCCTACAACAAAGAGCAAGACTAATTAAAGTTCAAACGTTTTCTTTCTTTCTTTTTTCTTTGTTGGATGTTAAAAGGCTCTTGTTTTCTTACATAACACAACTTGGTTTTGTCTTACTGTATTATAGTGATAAAATTTTAATTTTATTAAAATAATGACCTGAAAATAACAAATACTATAGATTCCAAGGTTAGGGAGTGGTCAACATGGGAGAGGCTCATTTGGTGAAAGAAAAGGAAAAGCAAAAGAAAAAGGAAGAGAAAGCTTTGGTGGTTACTAGGATATCAAGGATATTTTTTTTTACCTTGAAAAACCCATCTGTGCTTCCAAACATAAATATGTGAAGGTGAGAGGTCTTCTTATTGTGCAAGCAGGACAGAACAAGGCTGAATCTTATCCAGCTGAGCTGTGCTGTTGCTTTGAACCCTCTGGAAACACAAAGATCACAGCATTCCACTGTGTAGCTGCTGCATTTCTTGGTTTGTTCCATCCGTTGGCTTTCTCTTCCCTTGCAGTATTCTTGGACTGCACCTTCACAGAATATTTATCTCTGCTACATTCACACTGCAAAGTGTGAAAGGTATTAATGGAATGCTTTTTTTTAACTATAGTAAAATCTACAAAAACTAATTAAACATTTGTTGCAGCATTTGTTTAACCTGATAATTATTTAAAAAGTATTCCATGTGGTGGAAGTGTGAAATTCTTTAAATGCTTCTGCTTTCAAAGAGTAAAATATTAATGAAATGTATGTAGAGGTAGGCATAAAAGGTGCCTCCCTTAGCTCACTACTACACATTTAGGTTTGGGCTGAAGAGGTGTCAGGTTCTGTGATTCTCAAAGAAGACAATACTGCTGAACATGACTCATTGAAAAAAGTACCTCTAATATTATCTGAGTTTAGATTCCAAATAAAAATTGAATGTGACATCTCCATCCTGCCATGAAGCTGTCTTAGTCCTCACTATAGTCCTGAAGCTGAGGGGGAGGTTTATGGAATTTAAAAGTTGTAGTTCCCTCTGATTCTTGCCTTCTCAGGCTCAATTCACATGGAGTTGTATTTCTGTAGTGCCTTGCTTGATTATTGAGATAAAAAAATATTGCTTTAGAAAGGCTGGAGGGTTACAGAAATCAATGAAGCCACAGTAATTTGCCACAGCTGAGGCTCTGGCTCCTGACACACTTTTAACCATGTCGTGATGTAGTCTGTCCCTTTCCATTCCTGCAATCTGCAGCCTTTTCCGAGGTAATTCTAGGAATCCCTCTAAGGTATGATATTCTAACATAATTGCAGTTTATTATATTAATTTCTGTGGTTTTATTAATAAATAAATTATTAAATTATGCATGTATAAGTTGATATACCTAACAGAAGATGGCATCAGAACAGCTGTTGGCATTGACGAATGACTTTATTTGTCAGTGGAGCTCTATTTACTTTAAAAGGCTTAGAAAAAAGCCCACTTTAATTAAAAAAATGTGTATGGATGGATAGAGGCATAGGTGCATGTGTCAGTAGAAGTTTATTTTATCCCTGGTTGGCTGAGGGTTTTTTCTAAATATTTTCTTTATCTCCTTTGAGAAAAGCAATTTGAGCAAGCTACTGTATCTTGAGATTGAAAATGAACTTGAATTACTTTAAATTTTCATTATGTGCTATATTTTATGGCTTACTGTTACACCTTTGGAACACAATCTAAATGAATAATAGAAAACACAATGGTAAAAAAATAAGAACAATTATATCAAGAAAATGCTGTAGGTTTAATGTCATTATTATTTAAACAGCAGCTTCCTGTCCTAATAATACAAAGTGAATACTGACAGCTGCCTGTTGCTTCAAGACATCAGTAGACACTGTCATTTATTTGAATTGGATTCAGAGCATATGTGAACAAAACTATACTTCTCCTATAGCATGACGATAATAAAAGTATGTCTGCAAGATGCTATTTCCTAGGTATAAATTAGTAATTCTCCTCAGTGAAGATATATTAATGAAGCAGCAATGCTTGAACAGTAGGTATCACTTTTTTTTTTTTTTTTTTTTTTTTTTTTTTTTTTTTTTAACATCTCATTTCTTGTAGATACTGACAGTTTTCAAGCTGAGGTATATATTTCAGAGAGCAAGGTCTTGATGATATGAGCATATTGTACTATATAAATAATAGCTTCTGTGAGCAGGTCTTGGCACATTGTTTCCAGTGCCAGATTCTTTTAGTCAAACTGTTCATGTGGTGAGGGAAAAAAAGGACTTGCATTTTTCAAACAGGCTTTGTTCTTGTCAGACTGACAACATTTAAGCAAACATAATCATCTGTTTTGTCATCATTCTTGAGTGCAAATAACTTTTGAGAAAAGGTTTGCCTCATTTTAAAAAAGAAAAAAAATGAAAGATATATGGGCTGAAACCCCAGGGCCCTGCTTAGATATCCTTACAACTTGAAAAAACACATTTTATTAGAGACAGGGAATTGGCTTCATGATACGATTCTTCTTTTATTGATGCCCTCATTACTATGGGATAATGCATGATTAAGGCATGAGGCCAGGATCCCATGTCTTTTTCTCTGCCCATCTGTGGTGGTAAATTCAATTTCCTTGTTAACCTATATGTTTTCAGAAGTCTTTTCCTTCTCTTTCAGTAGCTTTAGCTTTTTTTCTATATTTACAATCAGGAAAAGCACTTAGTAAATGGGAAAGTGCTGTGAACCATTATTAGAGGAAAACCACTACAAGAATGACTACTTTCAGAAGTAATACATATTTTGAAGTGTTTTATAAAATTTTGTTTTCATCCCAAAACAATGACATCTCAGCTTCAAATTTTGAAGAAATTAACATGCTGTACTTGGCCCTGGGCAGGCCACACCTGAAATACTGTGTTCAGTTTTGTTCCCTGCTGTATGAGAGATATAGACAGGCTAGAGAGAATCTGGAGAAGGGCCAGGAAAGCCCTGATTTTCTGGATACTTAATAAAGCTTAAAAGGTTTAACTGTACCCTTAAAATTCCTCTTGCCAAACTGAAAAATCACTTATCTCTGTGCATGTACTGAAGGAGACTATCTCTAAAACCATCAAAAACCTTATTGTCAGTAGGGCTGCGACTGGAAATAGAGTCTGGGAAACCTGCTGTATGAGAAAAAACTGAGAGAACAGGATGTGATCCCTCTTGAGAAAAGAAGGCTTAGGGAAGGCCTTGTCACCATGCTCTAGCTTTTAAAAGGTGGCTACGAAGATGAAGACTCCTTTCATACAAGGAGTCACATGAGAAAGACATGGGTAATGTGTACGAGTTACTCCTGGGCAGTCACTTCTTTTGACTCCTCAGAAGGGCACTCCTGAGAACTAGCACAGAATATCTGTGAACTTTCTCATTTGTTTCAGATATGTATAAAATGTGATTTTCAAATGACTGAATAAGGTGATCTCTGTATGTAAACCTTTCTACAACATTCAGAGAGGGAAGATCTGGTGATTGTTACAAAAGAAGCTTTGCACACACATGTACAGTAACGAGGGCAAGCAGATTGCAAAAGCAGAAGCATGTGGTATAAAGCCAAAGCTTTTATGACCAACTGAAAGAAGTGGTGAAATGCATTCCATCTGGAAAGGATTATGACCCAGAAACTACTAAAAGCTGGACAGCCATGAGGATCTGACCATGTCTGACCTCTAAGATTTTTGCAGAAATATTCAACTGATCCACAGTAAGAAAAAAAAGCTGAATACTTGAACTATAGTCTTGTTTGGAGTCTTTGTATCTCTACAGAAGTTTGGCAGGGGATCAACTGAAAGACTGTGCAGTAAAGAAAAAACTCACTACAATAGTGGCTAGTCTCAGAATCTAAAATATATACTTTGAAGTGTTTTTTTCAAATCTTGTTTCCATCATTAACATTATTATTCATCAGAGCACTGAGGTTTTTGTTTGGATGAAAGATTTTGCCCTAAAATAACTGTAAAGAAGGAAAAATATCTCTCTTCCAGTACCATTTCTTAACAGTATATTGCTGAGATATTTATAGATGTTTTCTCCACAAGCATCACAGAAAAGACCTTTGTAATTATTTTCTTTAGAAGATCCTTTTCAACAAAAGACTTTCTAGAGAGAGCAACTGACCTCTTGTCTAGCATGAGAGCTCCTCCTGATATGTCTAATGGGTTTATTGTCTTCAAGGCTGGTCAAAATTCTGTTCAGAGAAATGTATCTGTGGCTGGGTATAATAAAAATTTCCAACACTAAATCCCAAGAAACAGAACCAAGACATAATATCTTGGATGTGTTGTGTGTAGTATGTCCATTCAATTTCCTGAAAGTTTTCAGTTTCAGGGCAATTTCCTTACAGCATTAAGCTTTAGCACTCTCAGGTACAGTTTTATTTATTAAAAAAAAAAAATAATAAAAAAGGAAGGAATAAAGGAATAAAAAGCCAAGAAAGCAAAGAAAAATGGGAAAAATGGTACTTTTTCATGAGGGAATGTTAGGTTGTAACTCAACAGTCTATCATGAAACAATGCTGTTTGATTGCGCCACAATCTGTTTCAGTACGATTTATGCGTTCCCAAACTACTCAGTACCATGTTGTAGGAAACGTAATATATTAATTCCAGAAAATACACTTTATTAACCTGCAAGTAAGGAACAAAACAACTAGTATATATTTGATCAAGGATCTCTTTTTAAACCACTGAAATATATCCAGGAGAAAGTCTGGGATTTAAAATTCAGGTTCTATTTCTCAGGAACAAAATACTAAAATAACTCAAAATACTAGTACACAACAGCTCAGCCTTTACAGTTTATTTATTGTGGTCTTGATCTTGTTCTTAAAATAAATGGAAAAGATCATGTATTTTGTGGAACAAACTCTTTGAAAGCAGGCAAAAATCCTACAGTGTCACTTAGCTCCCTGATTCATCTCACATCTGAATTTAAAGTGTAGAATATTTTGTTCTTACAAAGCTTAATTGTTCTACAACCTCCACAGCCTCCTGTACTCTTTCCTCATACCTAGAAATGTGTCCTAAACCTCATGGAATGTTCTATCTTGTACATGGAATGTTGCATATGAATAAGACTTGACAATGTTGTTGTGAACATGTAAGTCAGGACTAATGGTGATCTCCATTTTGGGGTGGTTGTGTGTGAGGTGAGCAGATTACAAATTGCTATTGTTTAACACAATAAATTATGAATATACAGTTCCCAAGTCATTTTGCTGTAATAAAACTGACACCTCTCCTCTCCCTAGATCTCCACTCCCAAAAAAGTTTAGATTTAAACCCCCTTCTGTTCTAAACATTTCTCCAATTATCCTTGAAAAGAAAAATACCTCATTTGGTCTATGAAATGTTGGATATTTTACTTCAGTTTAGATCAAGTTATTGGGTAGTGAGAAAAAAGGTGAGAATGCAACGGAATCTATCTTCATCTAAAAGCTAAAGTAAAGCTGGAGTCTATCCACAATGTAATATTTCACTGTCCTATGTAACACACTTTCTTGTACACACGATTTTGCAGCCAAATAAGGTAGTTCAATTACTTTAGAGACAATGCATTATTTATTGACCAAAAGGTCAAAGGGGACCATGTGGTGCATGGAATTTTCAGGAGAAATGGTGATCATTTGTCAAGAGAGGAGAAATGTACATTGATATGTGAAGTTATTATCCTTCTCCTGATCACAATTTGACCTTTATCTTGCTAGAACTATATATCACCCTAAGGGAGAGGAAAGCAGGACAGAACCCACAAACAGGCAGGAGACTTAAGCGATGATTAGAAGAGCTAAAATGAATGGATAAGCAAGAAAAATGGGCCATAGGTTTATATTAAAAATAAAAGAACAGTTTTTTTGTTTTTTAAGTCAAGCATTTAAAATACTGCTACTCACAGACATCTTCATAAAATTAACTTTTCTACTAAACCCAGTTAATTCTGTTCTTATTTGCTTTTCCTTTCTACCTCTTACAGGATATGCTATTCATAGGTATATGATAAGAATGAAGGAAAAAAAAGGACAAAAAATGGCAGGTGTGTGAAAGGTTGAATAATCCACAGATGGAAAAAAACAGTTTTGTTTTGTGACCTATTAGAATACAGAGATTGTACGTGTGGAAAGAGAAAGAACAAAATACATCTTTTGTTATGACTAAACTCACAGCACACTATTCAAATGACAGCTTGTGTGGCACTCAAAAACACGGGGAAGCGGTGCAGAAAGGCAGCAGGAATTTGTCACTTTGGAACTTGTATTTCTTTCTGTTTCCTCTAATTTTCAAAACTCTTAAGATATGCCCAAAGTATTAATGGCTGAGAAAAAAAATATTTAAAGGGTAATTTCTAAATCCTCCCTTTAGGCTATGTAATTTTGTAGCAATAGGAATCATGAGAGGTAGGATCAAAGATACGTCTACCAATGTGTGCAGAGATAGTTATTTCATAAAAGTTTTACATTCTTCTAGTGGGTTTGCCCTGGCTTCAGCTAAGCCTCACACAGTCTCTCACTTGCCTCCACCCCTCAGCCCAGAGGTCTTACCTTAATGTCCTCACACATGTATTTACAGGTACATACAGCAGAGATGGAGTTTATCCAACTCTATGTCTAATTTTGCAGTTCTTACTCTCCTGCTCAGGTGCTTTAGCAAAGTGTAGGAAAGTAGAAATTAGTAAAATATAACACAGTGGAATATTCGAATACATCATTAAAGTACAACAATTTGGATCATTGAGTAGTTTACTCTATTAGTTGGTTGTATTTACAGAGTCAAAAGTCCTTAGAAAACCAGTCTTTTCAACCAAGCATCTTATTTCTAATCCTAAAATCTTAACACAACCAAGTCAGTAGACAGTGTATCTTTTGTCTAATGTATTAAAATTACAGTATTGAACCTTATCAAACAAACAAACAAAAAAAATTATCTATGTTAAAAGAATTTTCTTCACACTCAGACTGAAGAACAGTTTTTCTGTTTAATACATTTCCAAGCATATTGGTGGTTAAACACTGATAACTGTCCAGAATCCTTTATTCCACAGAAGTTGCTGATGATCAATCTTCTTTCTGGCAAATTATAATAATAATCATTTTCAATGTTTTAAATTTCATTACAAAGCCCACTGAGGAAAAAAGGAGAGAAAGTCCTTAAGCATTTTATAGTGAAAGGAAGGCATCAAATTTAGTGTACAGAACCTCCTAGCACCAGCCACTGCTGAGGATGCCATTCTAAGACAACCTGCATAGTAACCCACTATTTAGTCAAATCTTTGGATGGAAACATTCCCTAATGTGTGCCTGAGAGAAGCTAAGATTTTCTAAAAGAAGTCAAAACAGATATTCAACCTCACATTTATAACCATTTTGCCTCTGCTGAGTCAAAAGAGTAAAATTTTGTTTGCAAAATTATAGTTCACAGAATCTTGGGACTGGCCGTCTGTAGAGCAGATACATTTTTTCTGTCAAAAATATGATTTTCACTTATGATAACTGAAGTTTCTGTTCATATTTTATTATGAAAGCCATAGGCCCAGGTAAGCTTAAAAGGTCAGCAATACTGAGTCTGCACTGTGTGAGAGAAAGAAACCCTTTTTTTTTTCATTCTTCCAGCATTTTTTCTTCCGAGCTCAAGAAAATTTTGTCAACAAAGACAAAATTTTACTGGTTGGATCAGGATAGACAGAATTCAGAAAAGTCAGTGAATGAAGAGACTGAAATAAGGTGGAGGCTGATCAAGGGTCATGCCTAGCATCCACCAAAAGCTAAGACCAGATGAGTAATTGGCAGAAGGATTGCTAGCCCTGGGAGTTTGTGAGTGAAATGAGAAGTCTGAACAGTCCTATTAAAAAGTACCACACTTAAGCCAATTCACTGAATGATTCCCAAATAAACAGATATTTTCCTAAGGTTGAGAACTCACCTTAAAGTCCCATAATTTTTATGCTATATGAGTAATGGGTTTCTGGGATTTTTTGTTTGTTTGTTTTTGGATATTCTCTGAAAAAAAGGTTAACACATTAAATTTGCCTCTAACGACTTAAAGAAGCCCTCAAAAGGGTCTAAAAGCTGCAAGTGGAATTTTAAGTTATTCCATCACTTTGGAAAAATCTCTTAGGAAGATGTAATATTTCAATTAAAGAACAGCAATCCATCTAAGAAGACACTTTAAATTTGAGTTTGTGTAAAACATTTAAGACCAGAAATTGTAAAAAAAACCCTATTTCTGACATCACACAAAAGAAAGAAGCAGTATAATTGGTATCATAAAACTCTGAAAAGCATCATGTGGCATCTGTATTATGATGCACAGATACCTCTTCCATCTTTGCAGTCATGCTGCAATTTCCAAGTTGTTTCATGTCCCTGCCAAACACTTCCAAGGTTTGCCAGTATTCAGGAAAGACTAGAACTTGACAACATCTGGACTCAAGAGGTAACTTCAACAAAGTTATTATCAGTACACCCTATCTCAAACTTTCTTAGTGAATGAGCTAGAGAGAACAGAACTCTGCTAGAGTAGCTCTGTATTTTTTCTTAATAAAAAAGGTCAGAATTATGGGAATTAAGATGAACTCCAAAGCTATCATTTTCCACATTTTCAAATGATTGAACTATCAATCACAGAGGACTCCTGTCTCAATGTAAGAACTGAAACACTATTGATGGTATCTTTATACTGTGAGAGTTACAGAGAAAATATCTGTAGGTTTTGCAGTGAAATTTTAAATGAGATTCAGATAACAGAGGTAAAAAGGATAAATTTTCATCCTGAATAATTTATTAATTATTCAATAATTTTAATGAAATAATATGAATTGACCTTTTTTTTTTCTTTTAATAAATTTCTTTTTAAAATTCTAGATTAAATGATCCAGAATGGATGGAGGTTTAGAAAAAGTAGAAATTACGTGTTTTGGCATTTCCAAATAGAAAGTGAAGAAAAATTAAATTGTTTTAATTAGCTGGCTTCACTTAGTTTCATTTTCTGCTAAATTAAGTGAAAAGTTAAATTTTTGTAATACTGCCCCAAAAACATTAGAGCTTTATGACTATAAATATCTATATATCTTTATGACTATATATATCCTAGAAACCATCTTGAATGGCTGTATTCCCTCACCCTTCTCTGACAGAACAGGTATCCAAATATGATATTTTAAAAAGGCAATAGGTTGATGGGAAAATTCAGTTTAATTTTCTTTTTGAAGACAAAGGAAAGTATTTCAAAATATTATAAACAAGCTGATAGAAAGTAATTCAAAGGTTGTGTTGTGGGTTTTTTTCCATAAGCCATTTCTGTAATGAATTATAATAAGGAAAAATTTCCGACCAGCATATGCGTTCTAAGTAAGATAATAAATGTAGTCTTCATTGGTTGACAGCGTTCCAGTGAAAATTTAAAAATAGTTCAGCTAAAAAAGAAAGAAGATGGCACAGATTCTCAAAAAAAAAATATCCACTATACTAATGAGTTTGTCTGGGAGGACTGAACAGAAGGTTCTAATATTTTGGTGGAAATTTGTGCCTTTTCCCCATGGGTGCATGATATATATGGGTGTATGATATTAATGGAATCATAGGTCTTTAGCAGTGTGTAAAACTAACGTACATAACTTTTATCAGTAAAGAAAAAGGTAGCAAATAAGTAAGAGAAATTAAATAAGGAATATTAGTAAGGAAGAATTCAACAATAGTTTTAATCTATGAGAAGTTTAAATTTCAGTTTGAGGAATTTCTGGCCACTTCTTAATACTGCTTACATTTCTTAGTCATGTCTATGCCATTTGGGAGGCTGTGCCGTGCATTAGGTAGGTCTAATGAATCATAGCTAGTTGCAAAGAGGCAGATTCAATGCTGTTGTGCACTGAATTGCATTTCATGGGAGAAAAGAGGGATTGGGGAGGGAGGAAGAGTGTTTTGAGGGTTTCATTCTGATTTTTATTTTTTTTCCTTTTAGTGTTAGTTAATAAAGTCTTATTACTTTTAAGCTTAAGCCTGTTTTGCTCTTAATTGGGAAATTTCAAATTAGCAAACCCAAACCAGAACACAAATTGGTGTTTCTGCCTGGTTTCAAATTGAAACCACGACACGGGAATCTATAAAGATGGCACCACCTCTGAATTTCTTCCAACCAAAGAAGTGCAGATTCTGTAATTCAAATAAGTAGAAGTGGAATTCATGCAAAATCTTTAAGAATCCACAAATGTAATGGGTAGAAAATAAAATGCAGAACTGATGAATGCCACAAATGACAAAACACAGTAATGAGTCCTTCTGTTCCCTCTGTAGGTGAAAAATGACTCTATGAGAAAAGATAAAGGGTTCCTGGCAAAAATAATTAACCATATGTTCCTGCAACCCTCCTACATCACTTGCAATTTGTATAAAATATGAGCCAGGTCAGATGCAGCAAATGGATAAGGTGACTGCAGCAGGCTACTCCCACCCAAGAGTGGGAACCATTAAAAACCTGAACTCTCAGAATCACAGGTGTGGCTTTACAGGCATTTACACATTTATGTGTGATAGATCACTGTGCATAAGAGCCTGCATGGAAAAGAAGCAAGAGAAGATTGTTACAAAGGAGCAAGACACTGGTCTCACCGGTGGAAACATGCTAGGCTTGGGTTGTCTTTGGTGTCCTATGTTGCCTTGTCATGCCATTTAATTAATCCACCTATTCTCTACAGGTTTCTAATAGTATTTCCTAGCTTTATGGCAGCTGCGTTTAGAAAAAAAAAAAAAAAAATTTGGTCTTGTTGATTGTAACAGACATGTCATAAAACTAGACTCAAAAGGAGTCTCTCCAAATGGAGAGATACATAATGCATATAGAACACTATTTCAAATTTCGTTCATTGCTTTGACTTTATTTGCTTTCACTTATGTTTTCTTTTCCTTATTCAGAATGAGAAAGAATCAAGAAAGCAGGTGGACTGGAATTGGGTGATGTTTAAGATCTCTTCCAACATTAACCATTTTATGGTTCAATGATCTTCCTTATAGCCCCCTTAAAATACTGAAAGACCACCTAAGGATTCCCCAGAGCTTTCTTTTCTCCAGGCTGAACAACTCATGCCATGCTTGAGTATATTGAGCTGGGCTTCTTTGCAGAAATCTCTCTTCTGGGACAAATACCTGAATTATTTTCAAAAACCACAGTAAGGAATTTTTATGTTGTGTGTTTATATTACAGAAGTTAAACTAACTCTGCTATCAAGAATTTAGCATTATATCTGAAGCTGGTGCAGGAGCAAAAAAATCATCTGGCAGAACAATTCTGGGGAAAATGTGGGTATAAATATGTCATATGTATTATATTATAATTCAGTTGCCTGATTCTCACACTGCACAAGAAAGAATACTAATGAATATAGGCATAGATAATCAGTGCACTCATCAAGCTATAGTTCAGTAAAAACATGAATTAATGAATTAATGCAAACCTAAAATCATGACTTTCAGTTTAGTTGTTATCCCATGCAGATTAATAGGTATATGATTAGCAAGCATTCATGAACATCAGTTATTTTTTCCCTCACCAGGAACAACTCTGTAGGTAAAATGCTTTTCTACATTCTAGGATTGCTAGAAAAAGGAAAGATGCAATGCTAGATAGGTGCTGATGTCACTTGCAATACAGGTTTTCTTCCTATTTGTACTATTTTCATCAGTAATATTTAAAGATGTAGTCTCAAGAAATAAAATGCTGTCTTTGGATAAAGGCTGGAGTTCTTTGTATCAGTGTTCAAATGAATACTTCTGTAATGAGGAATGAGCAGGACAAGTTTTATTTCTGTCTGCTGTACAGACAAAAGTAATAGGAAAAGTTCAGTGTGTGAATATTGTTTCCCTAAAAGATAAAAAAATGCAGTTAGTTATTTATCTGAATTTCAGATGGAGCATGGAAGAGTAGCAGAGACTATCTGGAGACTAAAAAGCAACATAATAATGAAAGAGGGTGTTCATCAGTTTCAGTTAAATTGATTAAACTACTTCTCAGATAGATATTTTGGTCCGTAGCAGAGTAATTGAAACAAAGGGTCTATTCCAAAGAGACAAAAGCACTTACTAAAAGACAAGACATAAATAAATCGTAATTTATTATGCTTAATAAAGGGCTAATTAAATAAAATGCAATTGACTGTCATATGTTATACATAAGAAGCCATGACAGATGGCCTACTGATGCCATCTTCATTTAAACTTCAGTGACAATCTAGAAAGTGAAAATCTGAAATGTTCTATACCTCTTCTCTATTTCAAATATAATGAGGGCAATCACTGCAGATGCAAATAATTTAAATAATTTCAGAAATATTTTTTTTTTCCATTTTAAATTACCGGCTCTCTTGTAACTAAAGCAAAAACATTTAATTTTCCTATAAATAATGCTAGTAAAAGTTGAGATAGAATAATGCCTTAGGCTTGGTACTGTGACCACTTCCTGGGAGCCTGTTCCAGTGCCAACCAGCCTCTGGGTGAAGATCCTTTGCTTGTTATCCAGTCTAAACCTCCCCTGACTCAGTTTCATGCTGAGTTTCTTTGGGTCCTGTCACTTGCCACCAAAGGGAAGAGATCAGTACCTGTCCCTCTTCTTCCTTGCCTAAAGAAGATGCAACTTCAATGAGGCCTCCCCTCAGTCTCCTCCAGGCTGAACAGAGCAAGTGCTCTCAGCCACTCCTCATGTGGCTTCCCCTCAAGGCCCCTCACCATCCTTGTGGCCCTCCCTTGGATGCTCTCTAAGAGCTTCATATCTTTTTTCTGTTTTGTCACCCAGACCTGCCCCAGCACTCGAGGTGAGGCCACCCCAGCTCAGAGAAGAGCAGGACAATCCCCTCACTTGCCCAGCTGCCCATGCTGGGTCTGATGCCCCCAGGACACACTTGAGCCTCCTGGCTGCCAGGGCACTGCTGACTCATGCTCAACTTGCCAATGACCAGGACTCCCAGGTCCCTTTCTGAACTTTTGCTTTCCAGCCCCTCCTTCACTGGTCTATAAACACATCCAGGATTGCCCCATCTCCGGTGCAGATTCTGTCACTTCCCCTTGTTAAACTTCTTGAAGTTGGTAATTGTCCATCTGTAATTTGTCAAGGTCTTTTCTTTTTGCAGAAGTTGTATTAATGGTGTTCAAACATTTTAGCCACTAAAGATAACAGAAAACTTGGAGTCTTCCAAATTTTACCCAGAACACTAATGTATTCTGTTTGCTATGTAAGGAGTTTAAATTTACATTGAAATTGTGGGACTGAGAACATTTCTCAGAAGCTAGTGCACACTGCTGGTATTGCATTTTCATGAGACGAGTGAGATGAGTCTCAGTGATATAGAACTTCATTTCCCTTCCCTTAATACAAATAATGCAGCTGAAATCAGGTTACAAGGCAGGCAGTCATAGTGTGAGGCAGCAGATTTGTAAAAGAGAGAGTCATGGAGCCAGGGCTAGTGATTGTATGGTGTTGCATTGATTGCTACTCCCCAGTCTTAAATGTCTATAACTAAACAATGTGAAAGGTAGTCGTGAACTTATGTAATTAATCTATATTTCTAGAACAGATAGAAAAAATTATGTATGTGTATTGCACCACTCAGAGAGATTTTTATAATGTTGTAGGATAAGAGTATGAATTTTCATGAAAAGTTTAATAAGAATATTAAAAAATTAGAATATTTTAGAATGCTTTTTCATCTAAGAATTCTAAGCTTAAGCCACATTAATAAAAACAACAAATAATTAGGAAAATTTAAATGCATCCTGCTTGTGGATTCCTGTTTGAAGTGGATTACCATGTGAATTTCACATGGTTGTAATTGGGATTTTCTTAATTTCTCACTTAGAAGTATCGGACTACTGTTTAAGATATACTTAATCCTCATTAAAAGCCTAGAAACAATTTCTCCAGCATAACTGCACACTGATTAATATTCCGAGTGAGTGTTCATGTATCCTTTTACAAAGGATACACAGAAGGGTATTAGAGAATATTAGGATCACAGGATACTGGGCTTTCAGACAGCCAGAGAAGCATTGGGTCAGGATGTCAAACACTTGAACAGTTCCACAGTGTTTAGACACCACATTTATTTGTCTGCACCCTCGTGCTGGGCTCCACCTCCCTCTGCCCCAGTCCTGACGGTGAGGCCCAGGGGAGGTGGGGTGGGCTGGGGGTGATGGGGGTCTGAGATGTGGCCACAGCCCTGGGAGGCAAGCTGTCCCCACACAGGCAGGAGTGACAACAGGCTGTCCATGTTGGTCACTGTCCCTATATGCCTGAGTTATCATTTGCTCCTCTGCATTCAAGCAAATCTGAAGAACAAAACATTTTCTTGAGAAGCCGAGGGCTGGGCTGGCACCACTCTTGCCCTGCTATGATAGCAGCTCTGTCACAGCAGGCAGAGCATGGGCAGGGGCTGTGTCACCAGGGGCCAGCCCAGTGATGGTGTAAAAAGAGCTGTACTCTGTAAGACTTATTTACCTATTGCAAGGCCCACAGTCTGGCCCCAGTAGTCATGAATGATTAGAAGAAAGGAGCTACATTCATGGTTGTGGAGGATTAACTTTGGATAAGGGCCACAATCCCACCACAGTGTCACACTCTGTTTCTCCTCAGTGAGACTGTGAGAACACTGGCTGAAAAATGGGTGCTGCTTGAGATAAAGCCAGGGAAGTTGCTGAATGGTTACTGTCATGGGCAAAATGGACTTGGCTTAGAAAAAATTAATTTAATGTATTGACAGTTGAAATAGATATTGGTAATAAGAAACTGAGGCAAACATTAAAACTACATCTTCCCCTTTCTCAGCTTCAACTTCACTCCTGACTCCCCTAACATTCCCAACCTTACATGGTGTATGGAGTGAGGAATGGGAGTTATGGTCACTAACCATAACTAACCATGACTCTGCTGGTCCTTCCCGTGCTCCTGTAGCCCACTGCGAACTGCTTCAGTGTGTGTCCTTATCAATGGCTGCAGTGCGAATTTCTGTTTCACCCTAGACTCTCTGTGGGCTGCCAGGCAGCACCTGTTCAGCACCTGGAGCATCTCCTCCCCCTCATCCCGCTCTCTCCTTGGCGCTCACACTGCTGAGTCTCACTTCTCCCCCTCACTCCTCTGCTCTTTCAGCTTTTCTTCCCCTTTCTTAAATATGTTTTCACAGGGGCACCCCAAACTTGGCCCAGTTACCTCCTGAGATGGGTCTGCTGGAGCCAGGTGGAACCAGGTTGCCTCTCCTCACAGAGCCCGTGCAGCTCCCCCCAGCAGCATCTCTGGGGACAGCCAGCATACACATCACGTATGTGCACTTTTCTATGGCCCAGCTCCCTGCTCTAGGAACAGTTTTGTGTTCTGCATGACTGCACAGGAGAGTTCGAACTGCTCACCTCCTAACATGAACAAGAGCACAAAAAGAGATTATTTATGGAGTCAGAAAGGACCGTGACAAGAATGATGATGCAGGGCACACAAAAACTTCTGTTTAACCAGGAAGCATCTACTCAGAAAATAAATAGCATATCAATCAACTTGCTGCTTTAATATCTCAGTGACAATGTTTCCACACCTAACAAAGGTTTATATGAAAACATCACCCTTTTTTTGCATCTTAAACTGAAGTGTAGTGAGATTGGTGGTGTAACATAGAGGGACATGCATACCATGGGGTTACAGATATGCATAGCAACTGAGCAAAGCAAGAGCTAGTTGATGTACTTTTAAATTACTGTTTTCAATCCAGGCAATTAAAATCACTCTTACCGAGATTTACTGTGTTAGCTGGTATTTCCCAGGAGTGTAGGATATGAAAAACATTCCAAATATTAGTAAAGTAACTTTTTAAACCATAACAAACAAAAAAAGATATTAAGCCATTAAAATGTTATCCAAAGGAGGGTCAGGAGGATGGAGAGATGTCTTAAGGGGAAGCCTTATGAGGAGCCCTAAAGTAATTTTTTTTTCATCCTAGAGAAGAGGAGGCTGAGGGGTGACTTCATTGTGGTCTTCAAGATCCTTGCAAGGGGAAGTGGAGGGGCAAGTACCAATCCCTTCACTCTTGTGCCCAGTGACAGGACCTGAGGGAATGGCCTGAAGTTGTGTCAGGGAAGGTTTAGGGTGGATATAAGAGAAAACTTCTTCACTCAGAGGGTGGCTGGGCCCTGGAACAAGGCACCCCAGGGAAGAAGACACAGCACCAAGCCTGACAGAGTTCAAAGAGCATTTGGACAATGATCTCAGGCAGCGTATCTGCCCTTACAAGATGCTGGACTATGTGGTTTCTTAATAGCAATCTTCTAGGTCTGTGGTATGCGAGAAAAAAACAGTCTTCCCCCTTGGTTATTCTTCACCTAGCAGTCAAGGTATCTGCATATGTTCAGGCAGCATGTTAATTTAGAGGAAGGTAATACTCTCCATCATCTCTGTTAATGCCCCTTTAAAAGAGTGGGTTTTTACTGCACGTGTTTAAGTGGGGGGTTTTGCTAACCTTTCTGAAGGTGAGCTAGTGAGCTCTTCAGACAAATCATTTGTGTTCATCTGTCATTCTAGCACAATGACAAAATCTGTCTAAATGGCAGTTGTAAAAAAGGGTGACAGTAATTCTTTAAAAGTAGCGTAAGTCAGCAAAATTTAAAACTCTGTTTTTACAGGGACCAGGAAAACAATATTTCCTTATCTCTGTAATTTCTCTTTTTGAAGGTCTGCTAAGCCCAATTGCAGACTGAAGGGTTTTCTTTACAAGTTATAAGATACTGTAAAATTATAGAACTTCCAGAACAGCCTGAAAAGAGAAATCCTTAACAGATCTTACATCCTAAAATATCCATTTGACTGTGTACAACCCCTACTCAGAAAAGTACATACTTGACATATCATGGACCAAAAGAAATGTCTAATGATATAGAGTTCCTGAGTATTAATATGTTAAGACTATGTCAAGAAAGCTGATGCAGTTTCAGATGAGAACTATATATGTTCCAATAATAACTGTATCACCAGATTTTATTAAAATTTAAACAAAGACAAGGGAATTTAATTTTAAATTGGTTCCACAAAATTATACTTTTTGTTAAAGGTGGATCAAGTTTTAATGTCACTCAGTTCACATTTACTTTTGAACAGTTTTTCATTCCTGGGCTTTTCCTCAGTTCTGCTTGTTATATGCACTTAATGCATGATTTTAAAAGAACTTCTGATTAACCTTTGTACCATGGAAACAAACAGTTTAACCTGTTCTGTAAGTTCAGAAAATAAAATTATTTGGTCAGCTTCAAAGAAAGAAACCATTGCTTTGTTCATCTAAAAGCTAAGACATTTCAGCTTAACCATCAGAAAACTAATTAACTTCAGTGTTAATATTTATTTTACAAGTAGGTTCTATAATAGAACTGTTTACTTTACATGTAAGAAATATCTGTTTTAATTATGGAATCATTTAAATTGGAATACATCATTCAATCAGCCATTATCCCAGCACTGCCAAGTCCACCACTAAACACTTTCCCTAACTGTCACATCTACACATGATTTAAATTCCTCTGGGACATCAATTCAACCACCTCCCTGGGCAGCCTTTTCTTTTGCAACCCTTTCTGTGAAGAAATTTTTCCTAATATCCCATCCAAACTTCCTCTGGTATAAAACTGAAGCCATTTCTTCTTGTCCCACCCAATTACTTGGAAGAAGAGACTGACACTTTCATATAAACTGACAAAATACAGTCTTCTTTAAATAATAAAAAAGAAAAAAAAAACCAACAAAAACACACTAATTCACCACTAAAAGAAAAGAAAAAAAGAAAAGTGTTTCAATGACTAAATCGGTGTATAACCAATTTTAACATTAACAGAAGTGACTATAATTTCAAATATTTGTTTTGGACATTTAGAAGCAGGCATACATTTATAGAAATATATATATTTTATATCTAAAACATGGGACATTACATTATATCTAAAAGACATGTTTGAATTAACATAAAGTCAAAAGAAATTGAGGAAACTTCCCTTTTGCCAGGTGTCATGTGTTTGGCTTTAAAAGGCCTGTTTCTGATAATGACAGAAGATTTAACCAATGAAAAGAGTGGATACGCCTTTGCGAATACACCTTTAAGGACAAGGAAGCCCAAAAATAGCTCTTTTTGTCTTCTGAACCTTTGGGGAAGATGATGGCAGGCCAGGTGTGAGCTGGCCCCGCTTGGCCCAGCAGAAATTCCCTGTTCCCAGAGGGGAGTGAGCGGCTGCCAAGCCCTCACTGGAGAGCCCACGGGGCCCTATCCCGGTAGAGGCAAAAGTTCCAGCAAAACTTGCAAATCTTTTGTTCTATTTGAGGCACTGGGCCACCCTGGCTGGAGGCTGTATCAGCATTGGGAGCAGCTGTGCATGGGGACAGCACCTGGATGGGCACCAAAGGAGCAGTGCATGGGGACAGCACCTGTATGGGCACCAAAGGAGCTGTGCATGGGCACCAGCACCGGTGGCCCCCGTGGTTCGTGCTAAAGGCGGCCCCGAAGCCAGGAGCAGCCCTGAGCCCCATCTCAAACTAAGAACATCTGGCACAGCTCACATAAGAGTCGGCAAAAGAGCACGTAGCCAGCCAGCAGAAAGAAGCAGAGAGAGCTTGTTTCTAATACAAGACTTGGACTAAACTAACTTTTGTTTAGTGTTACAAGACTTTGTATTCAATAAACACTAATTCTCTCTTGAGCTAAGAAAGAAAAAAAAAGGTGAAACTTTGTAAGAACAACCACATAAAACTGAAGTCGGTAAGGAAATAGATTTTAGATCGAAGAAATTTTGAAAACTTTGTCTTAAGCTTAAGCTGTAAAATTCTTTTGTGAGGCTATGGCAAAAATACACTTGGTATATCAGACTTTACGTTTTCCCCAGTAAATTCATAGAATGCTTTAGAAAGGTTGTAGAGTTCTATCCACAATCATGAACAGAAACACCAGTGTTAAAAGCTTGATGAGAAAGCTCACCCCAAAAATAAAAACGGAAGACCTCTGTTCCCAAAAATTAGTAAAAAGAACTTTTTTTTTATGCTAGAATGGCTCATCCTTAAATAAGTACCCCAATAAGCTGACATACACTGAAAGCACAATTGTGAGAAAAACTGTGAAAGGTAAGAAAAACTTCACAAAGGCAGACCTCAGGCAGTTGCCATTTGTAAGAAATGAAGCCAGAAGACTTATTTTCTTGTGAGAAGTTTTCCATAGCATTAACAAAGAATACTTTTCTCTATAAATGAACTAAAGAAAAACTATTTTTTAAAAGTAAAGAACTTACTATGATTTTTCTAAATGTTATTTTTCTATCCATCGTTTATTAAAAAGTGTAAGGAAGAAAGAAAAAAGTGTTTTAATTAGTTATTATTCCTTTTTTTTGTTTTCCTATTAATCAAGATGTTCTTTGTATCCTTTTAAGTTTAGACCTACTTTGTTATTTTCTCCTAATCCTATCTCACAGTAGAGAATAGACGTACCACACCAAGTAAATTCAATCACATATGTATACATTGATTCTAGCTTGCTGCATGCTGGACCAACGTGCCATACATCTATGAATGAGTATACTCTGTAAAGAAGATCAAATTCTGGTCTCGTATTTTTATATTTGTACATTCTGAAATAAATTTATTTATTTACTATTAGGCATAATAAAATAAGCTTTTTCTGTCACCAGAAAATGTTCTCTGTTCTATGACCTGAAACAAACACATGCCTTCTAAGAACCATATGCCACAGTAACCAATATTTTAGTAGAAATTATTTAGTAGTATCTTTCCTTAGTTCAGACTTGCAAATGCTGAACCGAATCAATAGTACAGAACCAGGAACTCTGAATAAAAAAAAGTTAGATCACACCTTATGTTTCTTCAGCTTCAGTGATTTAAACACTTTCAATTGCTAACTGCATCCTGCTGTTTCTTTTCTCTGGAAGGTATACAACAAAATGTCTAAGGATAAAACCAGTTCAATTATCTTTACTGCAACACATCTAAAAGTTTTGGGAACAGTAACTAAGTATGAGAGCCTTGATTAAGGCCCCAGTCACTGCCAAGTAAATAATTTCACATGGACTACAGTTCATTTTTACTGTACTTATCTATTAGTGATATTATTCTGACAATATGATGGTCAAAACCAATAAAAACCCTTCTGGATCACGATAATTTTATGAGTATTTGATGCTACTTGAAGTGGGTCATATTCCTTAATCCCAGTCTTAAGGAGTCACTCAGAAAATGTGACTTACATAGGAATTCAAAAAAGAATGAAACAGGTTTAACAGAACATTTTCTTCGAGTGAAGGACATCTTGTATAAAATGCTTCTATAATATAAAAAATTATATATATATATAATTATATATTATAATAAAAGTGTGGGTTGTGCAAAAGATCTGTGTACTGATAACCACAGCAATGTTGTAAGGCCTTGAAATAAGTACATTGACAAGAAACAGGAGAAAATTATAGACCTCAGATTTAGCCTATTAATATTTTTATATTCTCTGGTCATTTTCAAATTGTCCAGTTTCTTTATATTTTTTTTTTCTGTGCTCAGCATTGCCAAGTCTAAGATAAAAACAGAAAATAAAAGTAAAAAGAAATAAAGAAAATTATTTTTCTATAGTTTTTGGATGCTGCTTTAGAATAGAAGGGAAAATGTGTGTCTTTACAGTTCAATTTATAGACTAAAATAAAACCTTTATAGCAAGGAAATAGTCTCCTCTGCCTTCTACAAGATGAAGTCCTGGCTCCATTGTGTCACAGAGGAACTGTTCTAAATACCTTCACTCAAATCCAGATTTCCCCACAGATTTTCAAAGTAGTTTTAATATTCAGTGGATCACTATGTCATTCTTACTCAGTTCTGTTTTATCTCCATGCACTTTTATGAAGACACTCAGCAGAAAAGGACATACACTCATATTTTGCTGGCCACAGTTACCATGGAGCTGTCAGTCACAAGAACAGAGCCATCACAGGTCAGGACCTTAAAATATTTATCCTTGGCCAGCTGTGATTCAGTGAGTTTATTACTCTGGCTCTTGCACATGGAAAAATTTACATTGCTGTATGAAGGCAAGAAACAGTTAATAACCTTCCTGTTCCTGAAAACGAGAAAGGTTTTATGCCAAGTCCCTAAGGAAGTATATTCCTTACTAAAGAATTTGAAAACTTCACTATTTCTATTATGCTATTTTTGCTTCATCTGCCTAATTGATAGGTTCATTAAAACGGAAAATAAAAGATGCAGGAGTATGCAGGAAAAAAAAAATTTACATGCAAAAGCAAACACAGTGTTTAATGCTCTTGGAAGGTCCCAGTCTCTAAATCCTGGCTCCCCTCTGCCTCCAAGACATGACTGCAGAATAAGCATTTTCAACAAAGCTGTTCAGCCAAAGATGGAAGGAATAATTCCGAATTGTATTCCCTTCCACTAAGGCTGTTGATGATAGTTCCCATGGAGTGGAAAGGCTCAGATAAGGACTGTTGTCACTTAGGTATTTCTTAGTTCAACTGAATGTTTTAATTACTAATTTCCTAATAGTTGGTGATTAATGCTCCCTTGGATATTTAAGGTGGAAATGGCAATATTTCAGTAACAAATAGGGAACAACTCAAGGTTATAGGAACGGAAAATGGATCGAATTCAGTAGATAACCAAGGATGATGAGAGGTTTCCAGTTTTAATTCTCTATCTTTCAGAGTGAAACTTTTCCACTGTTTGCTTCAAAATAGAGTTTTCCTTTATAAACTGTTCTAACTTTTAAAAATTCAGTTAAAATTCTTACATCAGTTCAAAAATAAAGTAAAGGGATTTGGGATCCCACTGAGAAATTGAGGGGTTATTTTTCTGAAAAACAAAGGAAAAACTGCATTTTGGCTCAAGACAAATTACTATCCCCTGGAAACTTTTGTTGACCCATCATTCCTGTGCCAAAATCACATGACTGTGAATTAGAGCACTTTTCTTTCTGTTTCCTATTTTTCCAAAATACTATTTGGTGTCCTTATGACAATATGTCAGTATGAAATCATATTTTAGACTCTTGTTCCAATTTCAGTAGTGACTGTGCTTATTTAAGGCTGTGGAGAAAAAAGGATAAAAATTTTAAAGAAGGGTTTTACCACCTCCATAAACATAAAAGTAAGCAGAAAATTTCTAAATACCCAGTACTTTTCTATGGGAATTGATAAGTTTTCCATGTTTCAGTAAACAACAGACAAAACTATAAAATACATTTCAATTAAAGAAAAATCATGAGATCTAACCCTTGCCTCTTTTTTTTTTTTGTACTCATACTGAATAAAAACAACCCCAAAACCAACAAACACTTCTTCAGCTACTGTGTGAATAGTGCTTATTCCATTCCATGTATACTCTTATGTACATCATACAGAAACTGCCACATTGATTAAAAAGCATGTTAAAGGAATGACTGAAAAAACTGATTCCCTAACCTACAATGAATATGACATCTCTTCAATATCAGCAATGTTTCTACTGCTCCCAGTACTATGTCTAACCTGCAAAGCTCCTTTTCCCTGATGGCTGTCTCAGGTCCCATCTTGCAGCTCTAAAAGGCACTTACATTTTTCTGATATTCTTCCCGTATTTTAATCTGTGTCATTTGGCAAGTACAGAATATTATGTCCAAATTCTGGCCACATTAACCAAGTGATTGTAAACCACTTGGACAGAGTGGTTAAAGTGGTTAAACTATTTTTAAAAAATAGTTGTTATATAGGACAGAGCAGAGGTGGACAAGTTAATCTCAATCATCAAGATGGCTGAAAAATGTGATGAAAACTGTAATTTTGTTACAAAAACATTCCTGACAAGTTTGACTATCCATTAAAAAAATATTCCCCGTGTTACAGCTCATATTTTCTTCATCCATACTTGGGGCACAGGTGGAGAATGTAACAGACAGCAAAAAGGAAGGGTGGAGCTGTGAAGACTGTTTAATCTATCAAGGGTGTCGAATGATGTTTTATTGCAAATGTAGAAGAACAGAAGGCTTGTAAAGAGGAGGATGGTGTAGAGTAATACGCTGAGTTACACAAGGAAAACAGAAGATATTTGCGTTTGGTTATTATTATTATTACTATTATTATTATTAAAAGCAGAGGTTTGATTATTATTAAGAATTTATTATTATATACTCCAAGTTGTTGAATCCTGGTTGACCGCCAGCCAGAGAAAGTGATTGGAAGTAAACGACACAGGTGATATCTTGTGGGAAGGGAGAGCCCAAAAGGAATCTTAGCTACCATTTCACTACTTTTACTTTCACTAACCTGAGGGCTCTTCTTATATCAACTCCAAGGCTGATAATGATACTCTGTGCCTGGAGTAATAAAGAAGAGAGGCAAGGGAGACACTTTTTCATTCTTTTTATTCTCCAGAGTAATCACAGATGCAGTACAACAAAGGAGACTGGATTGGAAAGCCATCCATCTCTGGGACTCAAATTAATGGCCTTACACATACAGCACAAAGGCTGTGTTCTTCTATTAGTCACCTACCTGTTACATTTTGAGGAGGAAAAGGAAGCTGAAAAAAGACAAGAGAAACACCCTTGTGCTTCTTCTGAGCTGACTCTCTCTGAGAAATTAATTTAATTCTAACTGTTAAAGAGAGGGTAAATAACAAACAGCTGCTCCAGTGACAGGCCATTCACTTTTATAGGCTTTAAAAGACCAGACACTACTTTTCTAGGAGAAGAAATGTTTCAGTTCTCACAACACACAGGAAATTCAGACAATGTTAATAACAAATAGTGGGAAAACTAGAGTGTTTTCCAGTTCTGTTGACATTATAACTAAGACTTCTCTTTAAGAGAGGAGTTTTTTTACAGTAGATTTAACTTCTGGTTTAAATTTTTGTACAATAGTTATAATATTATTAATTATTGGATTAATTTTTATTCTTTCAAGAATATAATATTTGGAAGGAGACTAAAACTAAAGACATGAAGGGTATTTATGATGTCAAAAAGTCTCTAAGGACCAGCCCAGAGCTCAACCCAGAACTCTTCATTCTTTTGCTAAGTCACTCCATGAAAAAAATTCAGAGAGGTAACTATGCAACAAAGTCTAATGACAAACCCCCAGTGCAGTAGGAAAACGTAGGGAGAGAATAGCCTGGTGTCATTAGGCAAGCTGCAAAGTAAGATAAGATTTAATAATTTCATACATTTGTTCTTTAATAAGAACTGAAGAAACAGACTATTGCACTGAAAATCAGAGTTTTGCCTTCACATAGATAAATCTGACACATTCTTTGCAGAAACACTTCAGTACTGCTGCCTGGGGGAGCCAGCAAAGAAGTAGAAAACTGGAACTGTCTGTGATCTGTCAAGAAATTCACAGAAAAAAATTAAGATTGGCTCAGATGTTACAAGATTTCTTTAAAAATAGGAAGTATAAAGTTATCTCCACTTGTCTTCTGCTTTCTTAACCTTGATTCTAGTTTTAAACAATTTTTTGCAAGTTTTTTTAAAAAAGAAATCTGAAAATGTAATCACATTTCCCAGATACAGGACTTTAAGAAAACATAGACAGTATTATCATTCACATTTAGAAGGTGAGGAAGTACTACAGTGACAAGGTAGTCTGACCTCTTATGCCACATAGACCCCTAGGAAATCTTTCACCAAATTCAGCATCTAAATTAAAAGCAGTCTTAATTTTAACTTTACAGAGAACCCATCACAATATTGAAGTGTTATTGCAAGTATTAGTCACACTGTCTTAAAAATGAGTGCCTAATCCTACTTTCTGTATTTTAGATGCCATTTTCATCCACTGGACCATGTTATAGCTATACCTGTTACAGTAAGGCCATTTGGCCTCTGGGAAGAGGAAACTAACACAAATCCTCTATGAGAGGAGCTGGATGGAAGGGCTGGCATGAAACGGGGGAAAATATGCATCCATGAGCCTCTCAAAGTCACTGCTTCGAAGGCAGAGTCCTTTTGGGTAAGTGCAGCTTTCACTCTCTTTACATTCAGAACTTTCCATCTCCACGTAAAAAGCCTTTACTTATGACCTACTTACTAAAAGAACCACATAATTCTTCATCTCATTCATTATTTATAATTTTTTCAATCTTTCAGTTTCCTCCATATGGATTGGTAATAATTTTATGGGGTTGTTTTGCTTTGTTTTGTTCATATAGGACATGACTGAAAACACTGGGCTGTAAAAAGAACAAGAACAAAGAATTCTGGATGACTGTGTGGCACCAACAGACAAAGCACATCCCAACTATTTTCTGTGAGCTATTTATGGCACTTAAATAAGTGCCTCTGTAGAATAAAGTAGGATTCAAAGGAAAATTTGGGTACATTTATTTACCCACAGTTTATTACATTACAGTTCATTATTATTTGTGTCTATCTGAATATTATTTTAATCTAAACGAGTTACTTAGCATAAGTCTGTTTTCCGTAATTCTGTGTTGCTTGCCATTGCTTATAATGTCTTTCTTTACTTTCTTATTAGTCAAGCCTCATACCAGCTGTTTCATTGTTTTGCCTAGGCTAAATTTGAGACTAATGAGCCTGTAATTCTTTGTGTCTTTCCCATTCCTCTTTTTTTAGATTTGGCACAACCTTAGCTTTCTGCCACTTGGCTTCCCCACAGCTAATAGGTTTAATGAAAAATAGCTTAATTTAAAAAGAAAGGTTCTTAGGAGCAAAATTAGAATGTATGCAATTGTTACTTAATTCTTGGAACTGTATTTAATTCCTTCAGATTTAGAATTTAATAACGTATCATTTCCTCTGTACACAGAAATTGTCTTTATATAGTATTATAAAACAAGTAAACATAGTTTTAATATGTATTTCACTGACAAAATATATCCATAGATAAATATACTTAAAAGTAACCTGATTTTGTGCACTTAAATGTATTTTGTCTACTATAGTACTTCTGCAACAGATGGACTTAGTAAAAAACCACAGTGTCTTCATGTTGCTTTATAAAAAACAAAAAAGAAATCTAATTTTGTAAGAAATAGAAATGTTTTGCAAAGCTTATAAATCTGAAACATGAACATGTCAATAGAGATTCATCTGACCAAATGCAACATACTGAGATCTGTGTTTTCTAAATGTTTCTCAAAGTTTTAAATTTTTCATACAGGGTACTAGAAGGAGAACAAAGGAGTGAACTGCTGAAGACTAATATTTTAGTCCACTTTCCTAATATTTTATTATTTTCCTATTTTCAAGAATGAATGAGAATAAAACCATCTTCAAAAAATGTTGTTACTTGTATAAATTATCCTACTTGGTATTGGACATAACTGTCCTCATGTACTGCTGTTTCCATTTAAGATAAAATGACCCTGGATTTCCATGTATATATGCTGCTAAATATTACCCATGTCTAGATTTTATATTATTATTTTGAACTTCCCATCACTGCAACAGGTAAAAATATTTAGAGCTAGATAGATTAAGGGGGTATTTTTATGTGTATGAAAATATTGTATATATATTCAAATACATGGAGATTAAGGGAAATACACATCATGTTATTTGTATATCCCTTAAATAGCAACATTTATAATAGGTAATAACTCCTTGTCAGCTTGGGCCTGCAATATGAGGGATCAGGAGCATTCAATCACATACAAGATTTTGGAAAACAAATTAAGTTCTGCAAAAAACAATGGAGAGGCACAGCCTGGAGGATACCACGGGGAGAATCACCGAGCAGCAGCTGCGGTTGAAGAATCAGTCTTTGACAGGCAGGTATGGGAGAGGATGAACAATTTAGATCAGATTCATTCAAGGGTGAAGCAGGGATGAGTTACCTGCAGAGTACTCAGAATTACTAAAATCAGGATTTGTCCTTGGTTAACCCAAACTTTTGTCTGTCTCCTTCGTAGTAACTATGCTTTCTCGTTATTGGCACCCTTGTACTTGTTCTTCTATTCTTCTCTTTCTAGGCATTTGAAAATGGATCTTTTTGAACTTGGACAGCTTTTATATTCTATGGTCCAGTGTTGCCCATTTTTGTTATTTCATTTTAAGTTTTTGTGACTTTGGGTTTTTTGGGTTTTTTTTAAACTGCAGGTCCTCTACACAGTGTCTATATTTTTTAGTTAAGAAAAAATAAAAGACCCTACAAAGTATCCAGTGTTGTTTCAAGTCCAGTTGGGAGAGACTATAAAAATGTACTCTGAATGTGCAAAACCTGCAAGGCAATAATGAACAGTGCAGACATTTTCTCATTATTTCTAGTCTAAGCTTTTCAGTTTTTTTCTGTAGTCAAATTCATGACATTTGAACTTCTAGAGTTGAAACACTGGCATTTTTCAGTGTGAGGGCCTTTTCAAAACTGTCTGAACAGCTGAAAACATGGACTACCTCAGCTGTGCATGGTTGGGATCAGGCAAGAAGTTAAAGGAGTTTTAAATTACTTCTTTATCACTCAGCTCCTGCCATCATATTGTGGTAAATTCCTCTTCCTGGCAGGAGACTTGCTTTCCCATGTGGTGAGCTTATGAGACAGATGTCAAGATCTCTATCACGGAAAAGTTGTAGTGTTGCACTCTGTACAAAAACTAAGCACCTCTCCCAGTCTGAAATCTTGTGGTTCATGATCTGTCCTACATAAGCACATCTTATATGGAGAGCACGTCTTTACATTTGATGCAAGACAAGAAAAAGGACAAGAATGAAATGGAAAAACAGCTGTTATTTGACCTAAACAAATAAACAAATAACCCCAAACAAACAAAAAAAAGAAGGCATTGAATCATCCATCTCCATTTAAAACATGAGCCAGTCTCTCCTAGTTAGGTAACAATAAAACTACAAAGACCAAGTTTAATTCATAATAATCTTCCCCTGCTATTTATACACATGTAGGGTTTATTTTTCTTGCATCCAACATGCACTCAAACTTCCTTATATGTATTGTTATCTTGTCTTCCTCCATAATTACACAGACATATTTTTATATTTTCCATCCATCCATGTATACACATAGATGAAGACAGAAGGGCTGGTTCTCTGGAAAACCACTGCAAAGAATGTCAGCTGCTAGTTTATTCAGCTTCTGAGTTGGCTGAATGGAAATAGTAGGATGGATCCTCCATCCATCCAGTTGAAAATTAAAATGCTGAAGGATTTGTATAATCTCATCAGAATATATTGACAACTTGGTACAGGCTTTGTCTGCAATGCATGTCAGCTGTGTCTCAGGAAAATAATTGTTTTTTCATCCTATAACTACAGGAGGCAGTAACAGAAATGATGTGGAGCAAAGGTTTGGATTAGGCTTTAGAAACCTACAAGGCCTGACACACACATTTCTAGGAAAAGGAGGCTGAAGAGAGTGCAAGAATCATAAAATAGTTTGTCTTAAAAAGAACCTTTAAAAGTCATCTAGTCCAACCCTCATGCAATAACTAGGGATATCTTCAATTAGATCAGGGTTCTCAGAGTCCCATCTGCCCTGACTTTGCATGTTTGCAGGGAGAGGCATCATATTCCTCAGTCACATTAGCCTCATAAAAAAAAATTGTTTCCTTATGTCTAGTCAAAACCAAACTCTTTGTTTAAAGGCATTGCTCCTTGTCCGGTGGCTAGAGGACCTGCAGAAACAGTCTGTCCCCATCTTTTCTGTAGGTTCTCCATAAGCACTGGAAGGCCTCAAAAAGATCTGCCTGGAGCCTTTTCTTCTCCAGGCTGAGCAGCCCCGACTAGCTCAAGCAGTCTCTTAATAGGAGAGAAGTTCTAGCCCTCTGGCCATTCTTGTGGCCCTCCTCTGGACCCACTCCAATAGGTCCATGTCTTCCTGGTGCTAAGTAAGCCAGAGCTGGACACAGCACTGCAGGAGAGGCCTCACCAGAGAGAAATGGAAGGGAAGAACCCTGTCCCTTGGGCTGCAAGGGCACATGGCTGGCTTATAATGATCTTTCTGTCAGTCAGCTCCCCTAAGTCTTTTGTCTCAAGGCTGTTCTCAGTCCCTTCATCCCCATCTTATAAATGAGGCAAAAGATGCACCCAGACTCTGCTATCCATAAGCTCTGTTATCCATGCAAGGTACCATACAGCTAGGACTGCTGTTAATACAGCAATCTAACATCCAATTTGAAGAAAAGTCAAATCCCCAGTTCATAAAGTTATTCCACTCATTAGATCATGGAGAGACTCTCATCAGACTTATTAATCACTTCAGCTCCTGTAGTACTTTGAGTTCTGCAGAAATTAGAGATAACAGAGCACAAGACTCTCAAGCCTATTTCACAGAGCTGCCAAATCACAATCCTTAAAATGGAGAAATTTAGAAAATAAAATGGTAGCAATTATTGACAGTTGCCAACAGTACTAAAGCATGACATGAATGAATCTATGCATGCAGGACTTCCAGTATTGCACATCTAAGAAAAAAATAAATTAACTGCTTGGGTAAAACCCCAAATACAAGATCAACTGATCATTTCCAGCCATCAATTTGCATTTTCCCTCACTTTTTCAGCTGACAACAAAACATTTATTAATTATTAATTATATAAAGCAATTATGCCAAGTTCAGTACTTGACAGAATGTATTTGGGACACTAATCATTGAATTTGACTGTTGCTAAAAGGACAGAACATGTTTTTTTCTCTTAATCATTTGTATGTGTACACAAGTATGAAAAATGGGTTCTGCCATCCAACTGGGAAGCTATAAATTCACCCTTTTAATCCTCCCAGCAAGAGCATGTGTGGGTCTCCAAATATAGCTTGTTATGATCAGTGGATTGGCACATCACTGCACGGAAAAAAACCCCGCGACTGAAGTAAATCCACATTAGCAATATGGGTGAGGACTATCAGGCCATTTGAATTCCAATTTGTTAAACATGTATTACTGGATAGGTTTAGGTACCTTCAAAATGTGAAAAATTATAACAGAAGTAAAGTAATACCTCTTATTTAGATAATTTATTATTACTTGAAAAGCCTGAGGGAGCTGGAGAACTGCCATAGCAAATGGAAATTGTCTTTGCTAATATAAATTAATTATGATTCCAAGGAGGCACTAATGGGAACAAGCAGAAATATCTAACATCACTCTGTGAGACAACAGAAGAATGACATCCAAGGATCCAGCTTCACTTCATGTGACAGCACGGACTAATCAGACTGGAGAGGCCAACAGAGCTCAATTTGTCTCAACTTTCCTTTTCTCTTAGATCTTGCAGACGGCTGATTTCACACATCAGATACTTGCCAATTGTGCATGGTAGCCATGGTCTAATTTAAGATAAAAACTCTTAAAAGATCTTTTCAACTTTAATGCACATACAGTGTACGTGGGTAGTGGCCTCTGTGGATATGCTACTATTCCCAGGCCAGGCTACTTGGGTCACTTCTATTATCTCTTCCTTAGAATATTTTGTAATGTGCATACAGAGATAGAGTTGTGCTGTACATGTTTCTCTTCATCCTTGTAAGACTGAAGTAATGCCTTAACCCTCCCATCCATTCCATTTTAGAATATTGCACTTGTTACAGTCCAAACCACAGTTTAAAAACACTACAGCAGACTGAAAAAAACATGTGTGAAGCCTATAGAGCTTTAAAATTTACATATCCTGGGGTAATTATTTCTTACTTACTTGTAAGAGGAACCTGTTAATTTTCCTGCCTATGTTCTAGCCACTCCAGGTTAGCTAAGGAGATATTTGCAACATGTGGTGGACCACAGTTCCAAGAGCCCTGCTCTTGCAGGGCAGAGAAGAAATACAAACAACTCTGGATCAGGTTTTGAAGGCAGTATGCCTCCACCAGCACAACTCTGCTCCTGACCTGATGTACTCTTGAGCAAGGATAGACAAGTTGGCTTCTGTGCCAGGATCACTGGTCCTGCTGACCACCTGCAGCAGGTTTGCTCTGTTCCTATTCCCAGAGCATAAATAATCTCTTTAACTCCTCCATACATATTCTGCTGAAAACTGGAATAATTACAGAAATGTAAAACTGTACTTCACCTCTTTTTCAGACATAAGATATGAGTAACAATTTGCTAAATGCTATATACTTGTATTCTGGGCTAATTTGGGTGACGAAGCAGATAAAGTCTTTTTGGAACAACTCTGGAAGGTGATTAGACTTTTAAAATACTTTTTAGATATGCTGCGCCTCCCTTTACAGTTCTGAGTTACAGCTTCCAGGAATTGTGGTCAAGAATGCAGGTTATTTTCCTGGTGTTGCACTGAAGAACTTTGTATTTCCATATTCTTACTTCTATGTTCTACTTTCAAATGCAGAGCGAAGGAACAAAGATTTGTCAACTGTTCCTCCAGCCTCTACTGCTAACATGCTGTTAGCATGGGAGAGTGTGCACCATCTCTCCAAGACAGGGAATGTGGCTGGGTTTAATGCACTACAGGCTCAGAGCTCTGCTTGCTGCCATAATCATGTGTCTAGAGGACAGCAAGGAGCTGGGTTAACCTCGGCCAGCAGCTAAGCCTCTACCCAGACACTATGTCACTCTTCCTAGTGGGACGGGAAAGAGAATCAGAAAGACAGAAGCAAAGGAAAAAAAATGATGGATTGAGATAGAGAGAGGTCAACAACTGAAAGTAACATAAAAGGGGAAAACCCCATCAAAAAATAAAAAGAAAAATCAACCCTAAAACAAAGAAAAATCCCCAAGTAATGCAAGGATAATCATGCATCACCTTCCACTAGCAGATTGATGCCCTGCCAATTTCTGAGAAATGGCTACTTTGGTAAAATTTGGTCCTCATTCCCCCTGAGGTTTATTGCTAAGCATGATGTTACACTGTATGGAATACATTTGAGGTCAATTTGAGTCAGTTGTCCCATCCATGACCCCTCCCAATCTCTTGCCCACACCAAACCAGTTCACTGAGGGGGCAGAATGGGATAGAGAAAAGGCATCAACACTTATTAAGTACCGTTCAGCAGCACTGGAACATTGGTGTACTATCAGCACTGGTTTGGCATCAATGAAAAGCACAGCACTATATGGGTTGCAATAAGGAAAGCTCCATCCTAACCAGACCCAGTACAGTGGTTCACCACATACAGTACAGCTGTGAAAAACTAATATATAATAATTTGAAGCAATCAGAGGAGCAACTGAAGGCAATGCTTCACATTGTAATGCACTCTTGTGCATCCCCCAGTGGGACCGACTTCAGGAGTGCCATTTCTCCGGGCTGTCTATCCCACTGACATGCAACCGGTTAAGAAAATAAATATTTCAAAGCACATATGAAACTCAATATCCTGCCTAACTTTCATACAGTGCAAGTGACATCACCCCATTTTTCTATCAGTATTGGGAAGCTTCTTGCCTGAGCCTGTTGTTTCAATGACTGATTATTCTCTTTCCTGATATAGCTGGATGAGGACTGATTTTGTCTAGAAACTGATAGTTTCTTGGAGATGTCCTTTGTCTCAGAGTCAAGCAGCAACATACACAAAACTAGTGAGAATGTTTTTTTTATTTATGCCTTATTTGGTCTCAGCACATCAGGAGACAATTCAAAAAGTTGAAAACTTGGAGTAAAAACATGGTGTTTCTTTGCAATCCTCAGTGTAGAAGATACTACATTTTTGGCAGTATTTCTAGATACTTCAGAGGTAAACTTGTGAAAGAAGAGTAATAGAATCACGGAAAGATGTGGAATGGAAGGGAATTTAAAGATCATAATTTTCCTATCATGATTTTCCTTTCTAAACCTCCTGACATGAGCAGGGATACTTTCCCCTAGACCAGGTTTTCAAAGCTGCATCCAACCCAGATTTAAACAGTTCTTCCTGGAACTTAGGCATCTAGTGCCATTTTAGAATCTCAAAGATTTTGAGACTTCTACCAAGGATCAAAGGATATAAAGCAAGGTTTAAGGGAGGTGCAACCCCCTCTGAAATAGATGGGACATGCTGCAACATCCAGGGTAACTCAGCTAAAAAAAGGCAAGTGCTCCAACAGTTTGTGTAATCCAGGCACATATTCAGTTTGAGAGCGTTAAGAACTTTTATTATAGAACAACTCCAGATAAGAGGAATTCGATTTGCAAGATAATAAAAGAATTTTAAGATAAGCCAGAGGGTTTTCAAAAACAATCGTGTAGTTATTAGTCCTAAATACTGTAAAATGACAGCAAAGCAGCTTTTCTAGGTCTTTCCTAAGCCAGACATTTAGTTTGCTTATTCTTCAGTAAGACAATGTAGGATGGCTTGTGTCTGGTTATCCAAGGTTCCATAACCTTGCCAAGGTACAGCCTATGAATCAAAATAAAATCATGCAGAAACAAAATTGCAGCTTCCCTCAAATACCAAAAGTGAATAGTAGTTTTATATTAAGGTCTTTTGTAAAACTTTAACACCTTCATGGAAAACATTGCGCTCAAGGGAGAAAAATAAAAAATTGAAGGTGAATGAAAAATATAGGTAAGATATTATTTGCTGTTTCATCCAAAAAAGTTCTTTTAAGCAAGCTACAATACATTCCTTTTTATCAATGGGATTTATGTTTTATTTCACTGAATTAAATGAGCTCAGGCAGAACTACATACTTCTGTATTCTCAAAAAAAAAGCAAAGAGGAGAAAGAAATGTTTCTTCAACACTATTTAGTGGGTAAAGTAAATTCCACCTTGGCCTGAGATGTGTCCTTATCAACATTAAACAGAGCCAGCTGTATGTCTCACACAGTCAGAGCTGGTTTTTGTCTTCAAAATTACTTCAAAAGAGACATGATGGCTATGCAAATCTTCATACAAATTTGCTCTTGAATACAATCTTATTGTAAAGACCAGGAGAAGGGGATAGTATGGTCACCTCTAGGCAACCCTGAAGAGTTAGTGAGGAAGATAGACTACAGAAACTAACCAAATGGAAGAGTGCCTCTTTAGGATGTTTATGAACTGATCACTCTTAGCTGTCTCTAAAGTATTAAAAAGAGAGAGAGAACTGCCAAGGTGAAGTATCACTCCATTGAAGGGAAGTCATTTATCATCATATTTAAGAACTTGTGCTGTCAGCCTCGATAAATGAAATGGTCCATTGATATAACTCAAATCACTGATGTGTGGCTTCAATATATAATGCTTAATTAGGTGTAGTAGATTAACTTATTTCTCTGTAAAGTGTTTGTGTTTTATGGAATAAGCCATTTAATTAAAAAAAAACCCAACAGTTAAAACTTTGGCTTTTGTCATAGACAAGCCCTTTGATTACCAGTAAAATTCTCAGTCTCAAAAAATCAAGTCAAAGAATTTTCAGCTAAGTTAATAATTGAGAAGATTTTGTCTCCTGGACATACACAAAGTTCTTCAGTTATTTTATATGAGATGTTTTGAAACTATTCTTTGAAAGGTAACTTCTTTCTTTGGTCAGTTCAAGTCTGGAATTTAGTATGTGTAAATGGGCAGAAACTCCTATTACTTATCTCAGCTGGTACTGGCTATAGTGAGCTAAAAAACAAGTTTCTCTAGTGCCCATCCACTTTTAGAACATGTATATAAGATAAATTTGAATAGCTGCCCTCTTGGGATGCCTTCTCTTTTCATTTACTGTAGAGAAATTATAGACAACAGATAACTACTAGCTCAAACAAGACATCTCATGTACTGATAAAAAAGTCAGGTTAGATAAATACCAATGTTATGAACCAGTGAAACAAAAACTTCCAAAGAAGCAATAGGAGGTTTCAAACTTACAGTGAATAATTGCAATTTTTTTGTAAAAAGGGTTGAGCATAATAGCAATAGAGCATTCAACACAGGGCATATAAATATGGCCACACACACTCATCAGGTTTATGATAAGAAGGAATTTGGAAAGAATGTTGAAAGGGAAAGCTATTTGATATGCTTTTTCTGGTAAGAGGATAGGAACATTCCATAAGTATATGGAATAAGTATATATATTTCCCTGTGACTGTTTTCTTATAAAAGTCCTTTTGCAAAAAAATCATGACATCATAATTTTCCTGCTACATCATCCTTGTAGTTCATCAGTGTAAATTTAAATTACCAGTCATTAAAAGTTACAGTCGAAGTCAGTCTCTAATGGCTTTTTCTGAATTACTGACCCTCTATATCTGTTTGTAGTAACTGTGACAAAGTCTTATGATAAACAGAGGGAACAGGGATAGAGAAACTATAATATTACACCAGGTTATTTGCCTTTTTAGTATTTTGTCTATTCTCAGATTTAGAAACCCTCAGGAAGGCACTTGAATCCACTAGCACCAGTCACAAAACTTCTGGTGATTTTACTGGCTTAGGATATAATTCCTAGGAAGTCATAATATGTATCTCTAGGCAATAGAAAAAAGCATCTCAAGTCTCTTCTAGTGAAGCTTTTTGTCCTTTCAAAACTTTAAATGCTGGTAACTAGAAGGCAAAAATATTTAAGGAAACCCAGTGAAAACCAGTTGTAGGAGCAATATTTCTGATTAAAAGGTAATTTCCATGGATTAAAGCATTTATTTTCTGAAGATGTGTTTTATTGAAGTTAGTTATAAACTCAAAATCATTGATTTTCTAAAAGAAATCGTAAGGTATATCTTTTTACTCACATGTTTCTATCCCTGTACATATTAATTTTACTTATCAGCTTCACTAAAATTCCTTAAATTCACAAGTACTCTCTGCTGCTATTACATTTTGCTTGGTGCTTTCCTTGAAATTATATCATATAATTCAGTCCATGTGAGTGGATCCTAAGGACCACAGACCAGAAATTCCTCCACAGAAAGTCACAGGAGGATTGGAGGTTTTTATTCCTTAAAAAAACCCTTAAATGTGTTTGTAAGTATATAATTAAATTAAGTCCTCCTTAGCAGGATTTTTCAGTGTTTTGTTTTGGGTTTTTTCATTTTAAGTTAGAAATTCACAGTCAAAATGACTGTATGACAGGGAAGCTGCTTGAAGGTAATATTTCATCAACTCCCAATTAATTTTCTTTTTGTTTGTTTGCTTGCTTATTGTTCTTATCTTTTTTGTAATGGTTCAATGTAATTTTTTTTTTTACTGCTGTCCTTGAAATATAACTTCCACAGAGGAAATATTGTAGCCAGACCTCCTCCAACTATTTTCCATCCAGGATCACAATGTTCTGTAGCAATAAAACTGTGAGAACACATCTATGGAAACTCTGTCATTTAAAATTATTTAGTTGAACATGAGTATTTTGCAACTGAATATAAGTTAAGTATTAAGCAGCCACCGTTCTTCAAAGAGGGAAAGAGTCAATGGTGTGTGAAACAAGTACCAGTGTCAATGAAAACAGTTTGGCATAAGAAAGCTTAAAACATAACCTTGCAATCATCACTAAGTGTCAAAAATGTGTATCTGAAAAATTCGGTTAAAGCTTCCTGCTTAAGATTTAGAATGAACAGATGTATTTTTCAGCTTCTCTGGAATATAGGTTATAAACTGATAAAAATCAAAACTTTCTGTTCTTGCTGTAGTCTCCCTCTTTAAACAAAGAGATTATCTATAAGAAACCATTGTTCGTCTTAAGGCTTCTCTTTCAGCTTTTTTTTTCTTTCTTAGAAGTGTTTTGCTCTCATCTTCAAGGGAGCTATGCTTACTTCTCATATTCAGATGAGGAAGATAATGCCTCGATCATTGGTCCTTAAACCCTTGAATTTCCTTCAACATTTTTTTCAAGACAGAATTGTGTTACCCCTATTTTACAGCTGAAAAACAGAGGCAATGAAAGTCTAAGGGAGAGATCAAAGCACCTCATTAAGTACTTCTTATTTAAGCATTTCAGAATCTAAGGACTGGGATTCAGATTCATCTTAATTTTAGCAAGCGAGCTGAAGCTCCTAATTTAGAAACCTATTTATCTTCAGTGGTTTTTGTTGTCAGCCAACTGATATAGGTTTCATCTGACTGAACATTTGAATGACCCCCAGAGGACAGTTAAGCTTCTGTATGTGATTTCCTCACTACAATGCCCAGTGTGCAGTGGGGTGAATCTGTGCTTTGATGTGTGGATCCAGGGCACTCAGAATGTCCATGTAGGTGTCATATGCTTCCTCTCACAAGAAGTATCAGGAAAGCCCCTCTGCTGGGTGCCAGACACTCTTGAGTTCAAGCACTCTGGTCACTGCCAGTTGATGTGAAACATCCAAATGCCATCTGAATGCCAAATCCCTCAACAGCCTGGGAAATGGGAATCAGAGCATGCACTCTCCAATGCTTGTTAAGTAGTCTGACAACTGAGCTTCTGAGTTATCTTCCTTCTTTTTTGTCATCCCTCTTGCCTCAGGGTTTTAGCATTTTGCCACTGCTTCCAAAGAATCTACCATACTCCCTATGCAACCTGTTCCGAAGCCTACTGCTTTGAACACTGCAAAGGGGCATGAGACCAAGGAGAATTGAGAACCAACTGATGTCTCCTGCTTTCTCAGTGCTCTAAGTGGCTGCCTCTTTTGCAGTAAATGATTTCTCTCTCAGTAACAAAACAAAAATCCCCAGCCACAAAAACCAAAACAACACCCAAACCCAACAAACCAACTAACCAAAACAAAACAAAGAAACAAAACAAACAAGACATAAAGCGAGAAAGTCAAGTGTTTGAAATGAAAACAACTGCTTGCCACCAATCAGCTGATGCCCAGACAGAGGATCAGCCCCCAGAGAACTGACCCCCCACCCATCCTTCACCTTAGTTTATTGTCAAACAATATACCATACCATACGGAAAATTCCCTGAATCAGATGGGGTCAGCTGTCCAGTCTTTGCCCCCTCCCAAGTCCTTGTGCACCCCTAGCCTCCTCACTGACAGGCTGGGATGGAGTGAGAAGCAGAAAAGCAGAAAAGGCCTTGAAAAGCACTGTGTAAGTGCTGCTCAGCAAAACATCCTGAATCATCAACACTATTACCAACATAAATCCAAAACACAGCCCCACACTTGCTACTGTGAAGAAATTTTGCTCCACTCTGGCCAAAACCAGCACATTTTTATTCTAAGTGGATTTTTATGAATGAATGTTTTATGCTCTGTAACATTTCAAATGCTTTTAGTAAAATTCTTTTAACATCTGTGCAAAGTGTATTTATTCAAATAAAACAGGTTAGCTGCATATGCGGTTTTATTTTTGCAAATGTGATATACCCTTAAAATTTGTGATAATGTTACTGTTATATGTTAAACAAGTATCAGCTTAGTAAGACTGAGATAAATTTTCACTGTATTTTTAATATTAGAACTGTTCTGATAGTTTCCCATGCATCATGCTGAGTTGAACATTTAATTGGCACTAATGTGTTAATCAGAAATACACCAAACAAGTTCATGAATGGAAGATTGTTCTGGAAGTTCTAATTCCTTCTTCCTACCAGTCATAGAAAAAATGGGAATATTGCAAAATAATGGAAGTTCTGACATATCATACGTTTAAAATTTCACAGGCAACTGAAGGTGATCTTTTCTACAGTTGAAATATAATCCATTGGAGTCTATCAAACACAAAAATGTATATCTTATTGTCAAATAATCTTTGATGCTAGGTTTTTTTTCAGAGTGGCAATTGGGAGACTAGGACTGGACATAGAAAAAGGACAAAAAGGTTAGTTTCATCATTGTGTTTCTAGAGGTGAGAAGAACAATAATCTCCCATATCCTATGTTCTATGCAGAAAATTAATCTGTAGTGTTCTTTGACGTTCTTTAAAATGCTAAGTCTATAATGTCACTCAAAATCAGTAAAAAGACAGATAAACCTCTTGCAGAAACCATTTACACCATGAGCAGGCACAGGGCCATGTCCATGCTAAAGTTAGTTCATTTCCAAAGGCTCTGCTCCAGTGGGTCTGGGAGGTCAGTTCCAGCTCACAGTTGAGTAGCCAGCTAGCTGCATCTCTATGGAGTGAAGATAAAGGGCAGGTTTAGGCTCAAACGTAGCCTCAAGCTGGTGCATTAAATCTGTGGCCTCATGTTATTCAGTATTCATCACACTTAATCTCAAGACTCCTGGGAGGGTAACAGTTATTGTTGTGTAGAGTAACTGTCCAATAGCCTTTTTCATTCAAGGTATGTTTTGGTGTTTAAAAACTCATTCTTGGACACTGCAGAATGCATCCTGAAACAGAGACCATCTCAGCTGCATTCTTCTAAGACTCAGGAGTGAAAGCATCCCACAGAGATATGAGAGAAGTAGAAGCAATCTTTACTCTCTCTGATATATTATTTCCCATTTCTATTTCAGCCTCATGTGCAACACCTTTACTTTTAAAACTTATTTTTAAATTCTGGAAGGATTTATATTTTGACCAGAAACCATACCCATTTTTCACACAGATACTTAATTCTCAAGGGAGTTACCTAGTTTCAGCTAGTCAAAATTTTCTGATTATTGAATACATCTGGGAATTTCAAAGCAATTCTGCTCACAGTATCAGTTTACAGAAGAATTATTAGACAAGTCAGCAGTCAGCTTACTTGTAGTGAAGGAGCAGGAGACTCTTAAGGCAAGATTACTCTCTAGCCATTTGCTGGTGACACACCATCCTAATTAATACTCTTCAGTTCAGCTTACTTGCTTTTGTGTGTCCAATTATCAATTTTTCCAGCAGAGAGCATTCATGAGGTGGGGAGGATGAGGGAGAGGTGGGTGGACATGGAAAGAACATCACGATGTGACCTGTTTTTTCTTCTCAAACATGTGATATGGTCTGCTACCAGTTGCTTTGTGTCACCTCTGAAAATCCCTGACACCTGCTGACAACCAGCAACACACAGTGGTTACCTGTGTCTGGTTACATTGACCCTGGGACAGTAGCTGTGAGTAGCAAGTGGAGTCATTCATATCACAGAGACTTCATCAAAAAGCATCAGTGTCAACCATGCTGTCAGCACCTTTCTGATGGTGTCCTGCGCAGTTGGGCTTTAAACAGTTGCCACGACTGCTTCTCCATTACACTGCATTTACTGTTATTCAGCAATAAATTGAAGTTTATTATCATATTTCATGTACAGCCTAAGCTGTAAATGACTTTGCAAGGCAATGGGGAAACAGGCCTCCTCTTGGGAGAATGAAAGGCTTCAGAACTAAATATACAGTTTTCAACAGAGACTGTCAGAAAAAATTCCAGCGTTTTCTTTTTGTGGAAAATGATAATGACCCTTTCTCAGAGAGCACATACTCACAGTTTCTTACTCTGGAACTCTTGGTATACATCTCCTTCATCACCTACACCTTTAACAGGACAGACTTTGGGCCAAATTCTACCCTGGCTTATTGGCAAAGCTGACATACAACTCCACAAAATGCACAGGAACTCTGCAGATTTCCTAATGAACAGTGGAATCTCACACTTCGGGTCTATCAAGCCTTCTGGAATTTCCCCAGTTGTGTTTCTGAAATTGAGTTTGGTATAATTATTCTCATGTGTGTTCTCATCATTACCTGCCTTGTTCAGCCTGGTTGCAGGCAGTGTCTCACAGATGTTCCTGCTGTCTCCCTGGGGCGCTGAAAAGAACAATGGTCCGCTTACCATCCAGAATTTTTATAACTTTGTAACTAGCTTCTTGAAATTAAGTAACTAAACAGATTAAACTTCTGGCTTTTATGAGAACAAGTTTGCATGTTTCTCCCTGAAATAGTCTGTGACTGTTATGGCCTCTCCGTCACTCACTTAAGGTCAGTCTGTGGCTCAATCATAAATACTTCTGCTGAAGTATAAAGTATTTCAATCATTTGCCAACACATAACTTTCCTAAAGTGTGTTTACAGATTGTAGGAAAACAACAATCCTTGAAAGCATGAAGTAAAAAAAGATTCTTTTCGTTCTGCCATCTTTTCTGCACCTGCTTAACTTTTTAACAGCCAGTGAATCTAGGGATTTCATTTAAGTTTTTAAACAGTATTACCATATAAAGCATTCAGTAGCAGACTGAGATGCTGAGTTTAGAACCTAGACTAAAATATTCAGAAGAAAAAGGCAGACAGCTGGGAAGGGCAACTCAGAATATTCATGATAAACTGTAGTTATAACTCCCTTTTTACTGGTAATTTTAAACAGTACTGAAACTAGTTGCTTGAAACGTGTCCATTCTACTTACATTTGAGAATTTAGAGGTGTTATATTACAAGATTTTATGTCAGTTTTGTCTGTGCAATGGATTCTTGGCTCTAAAGATAGGTAATCCAAGCCTTCTCCAGTTCCGGCCTCCAAAGTCTGTCCTTGAAATTACCAACACAAATTTAGGTAAGTATTAGAAACTCCACTCTAGAGAACCAGTGAAAGGAAGTGATTGATCTTTTGCAACTTTACTGTGTTGATTAAATGCTATTCCTTACTACCTGTAAACATTTCTTAATTGAAAATAAAGCATGAGATTTAATAGGAGATGGAAGTATCACCAAGGGACCACAATTCAGTGAGGTTTTATATGTGCTGTTGGAAAATAATCACAGTCTTCTCTTAGCCATTTTGGGGTTTACTACCCACATCAGTTCACTCTTCCTTCTCATGTTTAGAAAATTTCTGTATAAAAGGCAACAAACGTTTCTCAGTGGGAATGCCCACACATGGAAAGCTGCTGATGAAACATTTTACAAGCAATGATTGTGTCTGTGTCATTGCAAATGGATTTCAAACCATTTTGCTCTGAAACTGGCCTAGACTAGATCTTGTTTCACTCCTTGTCTAATTGTCCTCTGCTTAGCGTGCTAGCCCTAAGGGCTTGGAATCAGTCTTCCCTGAGCATTTGTTAAATTTATAGTTTAATAAAGCTCTGGGCCACATTCCTATCAGGCAGACCCTGTAGACTGGGATCACCAAAGTTATTTAATCCCCTTGGTTCCATTTAAGTGTCTTCCTTGAGTGGGAATCTATGTCTATAGACATAGTCTACATGTTTAAACAAAAAGTCCATGTGTTTTTTGAGGCTGTGGGTCTCCAAACAAATTTGACACTCATCACTTTTTCCTATGTATTATGTATTGTCACATTAAGGTTTTCAAAGACATTAAAAGTTAATTTAAATGCAACAATAATTCCAGAAATTATTATTTTCTATTTGTTGGATTATGATATTGAATAAAATGTGCCACATACTCTGCAGACAGATACGAGTTAGAACATAGTCACTGCCTGGGAGATATTACAATCAATAAAATTCAAGACTGCCAAGGGGGTAAGAGCAGAAAACAAGAGAAAAATAATAGCTATATCCTGCTAAAAGCTGATCTAATAATATTAGCCCAATTTTAAAGCCATTTTATATACCATCTTAAAGTTTCATCCAGGCTCTACTATAACTGAAGCTACAGGATAGACTCACCTCTCATTACAGTAAATAGCAAAATCCCCATTCATTTTAGATCTCCATTAGGTTATTAGGGCAAAGGTTGATTAATGGGTGAGTCTTTTTAACTTCTTTTTTTCTTTTTTTTTTCAGAATAGCACACAAGTCTGATAGTCTAATCATCTTCACCCTGCTCTAAAGCTCTGAAAAGTTTTTAAATATTAACCAAACACTTAGGTGCTTATGCAGTAGGCACACATTTATAAGTCTTGTTTTCTTAAATCTAAACTCTGACTCAGGTTTGAGTATTTGTTTTTTCAAATTAAGAAACTCATTGACTACTTTCTGTAAAGAAATTTTCCTTTTTTAAGCATGACTAAGAATTTTAAGATTTTTTTTTCTTAAGATACCATATGTGCTATCTGAGATGGCATCATGAAGAAAGGGAATTAGACTCCAAGGCCACCAAACTTTACATGCTCTAGCTTACATCCCTTTCTTTCTCATGGGCATACCTAAATTCAGAGCAGTCTCTTCTGGAGTCAACGGCTGCAGTCATTGTTTCTTTACTGACCTCCAGAGAACTGAGACCACCAGTTTTTCATCCACAAAGCTATCCAACAGATCGACAGCAAGAGATGAAATACCTAAATGGAGATGAGTGAGATCAAACTCATCTTGCTACTCGTGCTTCTCAAGATGGAATGAGAGGTCTGTGGTGTCAAAAACCAGGACAGAGAGATGGGCTTATTGAGGGATGCATCTTAAAGAGAAATATCCTCGTCACAAATCTCTCATCCTCATATATTGCTTTGCCTGAGCTCATTCACTTTCATCTATACTACTTTGGAGATTTTCCTTCTGCTCCAGAACATGAATGGACATTCAAGATAGTTTATATGTCCTCACTTGTTTTAAAGAGTGCTTCCTACCATTTAGCATAAGTGATCTTAGCACCTAATTCCCAAAGCAACCTTCCATTGCCATCTTTCTCCTCTTGAATCTTCAATTTAAAACCGCACTTATTTCATCAACCTCTTGCCTTCTACCGTAGTAGGCTGTAACATTTTCCATGAAATTGCACATTCTGCAGGTCTGGATTAAAAGACAGTTTTTCTGTTTACGATAGGGAAGATGATGTTAAAACATTGGTATTCATCACTGCATGTCAGTATTCCACGTGTGTATTTCAAAAGCATAACCTTCCGGGTTCTATTTATTTCTACACAGCAGCCAGAAAGTTTGCTCTCACAGACTGCTCCCAACCCACTGCAGGCATCAGTCCTGAAAGATTGGGAAAAAGACCATTATTGTCTTCCTAAGGCAAGGAAAGTGCTCTAGTGGTGCAGGAACAGACAGAGCTGAGCCTGTGCAAAGGATTTCAGGTTTTTCAAGCTAGGCTCGGAAACACTGTTAATGAATATTGCTGTCAATGTAATTCATGGGCCTAGTTTCTGTATGACCAAAAGAACTAGAAAGGTTGGAGTAATGTTTTGAATTCCAATATCAATTGTAATTTATCTTATTTAAAGTAGGAAAGCCTCCTTCCTGGGTGATCTGAAGAAAATTCTTCACTGGAAATCAGACATGATAATAAATCACTTCTTGGTTTTCTCACATGAATAATTTTTGTCGTGTTATGCAAAGCCTGGAAGCTAATTTAAAGTTGAGAGCAGAAATACACTAATAATCAATGTCTCTCATTTCTAGATTTGCTTTTCAGAGAGCCAAAAAACACTGTGTAAAAAACCGAACAGAATAATGGAAGGTGAAGGAACAAATATCTGACATGTTAAAGTTTAGCAATTGTAATGCTGCAATACAACAAGCAATGTAGCAAATAATGTGACTGGGGTAATGTCACCTTGAGCTCCAGTCCCTCCCTCTGAATTCATATGTATCTTAAGGAAAAAAGGAATCATAATATATCTTACCTTTACATGGGAAAGGAACTGACTGCATAACGGACAAGGTCAGGGCCCTTTAAACACTGAGTTATAGAAGGGAGAAAATTAACTTTTTTTTTTTTTGTGGACAGGTAATTTTTCAGTCTGATCAGTTCCCTGGTCATTTCCATTGCACAACAATCAAATACATGTGCCGACACAGGATCAGGAGTGGAAGGGGGCCACAAATAAGTAGATGAAGTGAGAGCAGCTCAGGACTGCTTCCAGTGGCTGCTCTGGCTCATGTCAGCTGGGAGCATACATCAAACTGCATGTGAACTGTTGCCTGCTCTCACTTTGGACAAGCTGTGAGAAAGAGTATGACCTTTAGTTGTAAACACAGAAATCTGCCAAGTGATTTTTGCTCCTGGAATATCATATTGTAAGGACCAGATTCAGGTGGCACCTTCCACTGAAATCCTTTCACCAGATGTTTCCCATCAGTTGTGGTGATTGCACCCCACTCAGCACCCTGCTTAGCCCATCTGAAGGGCTGAAGTGTAGAGTGTCAAAGGTGCTACATTCCATTTTATGGAATACCAGTGAAATAAGCATTGCCTGGGTATATCTCTATTTCCTCTGTCAGCCCTACAACCCACTAAGTTTTCAGCAGTTTCAGAGACTCTTCTTTATTGATTGCAGAGAGAAAAGTGCATTTTCTGGTTAGAAAATAAAGTTTACAGTGCATAACTAAGAATTTTTAACTCTATTTAATATCCAGCAGATAATCAGGATGCTGTATTTAATATCCAACAGATAATCAACATGGCACATTAGGGATAGTGGTGATTTATAGAATGTCTTAGTATTCCCGTTTCTCTGTTTTAAACAGTGTGGAGTCTTTGTAGATTATATTACTTCATGCTTAAAATTAAAAGTTGAAAAGATGGTACATAGTTTGTTAACTATGTGCAAGAGGAAACAGCAGTTTTTGGGCTTTGTTTTGTGGTTCACTTGTGGGGTTTTTTTATTTTTTTATTTTCTTTTTTATTTTTCTTTTTTTTTATTTTTTATTTTTTTTATTTTCTTTTACCACTGAATAGTGAAGAGTTTAAAAATACCCTGACTCTGAAAAGTATTTGGCAAAAATACTATTAATAATGTAGAAAGAAAAAAAGTCTTCCTTATATTTCTGAATCATTAGAAACCTGGGGTCTGATTCAGCAATTTTTCTTTCCTAGTGCTGCTGATTTCAGCTCACTATTAAAAAAGTATATTTATACCTTGATTCTACTGAATCATCTAATTCTGTTCATACAAATCTGAATTCAGTTCATTAAAAGATTTTGTCTAACATATCTCCTTACACATGTACTAGGCCTGTTTAATTTTGGTAATAAAATTAATTATGAATGATAACATTGCATACACAATGACTTAAAATGTAGATATCCTTGTAGTCCAAACATTCTAGTTCTGTCTAGGTAATCTTGGTTCTAATTTAGATTATGTAACAATTTTATTACTTGTTATTACTCTTGATGGTTCACATTTATCTTACTTGTGTTAATTAGATACTAAAGTAAGATGTTATGAAAATTCACAAGTGACCCTTGCACACAGATGAGAGATGCTAGGATGCAAAGTACAGATGTACTTAGGAATATATTAGTTCATCTGTATCAGGTGTCCCAGCCAAATTTAAGCACCTTGATTGTGGTTTTACATAGGGTTCTTATACCCTTCAAAAGTTTAGGTAAACATGATTTGACTGATCACTCACACCCATGCTAACAGTTTTTAATATTGATAAAACTGCAAAGCAACCACATTTCAGCAGCACTCTAGGTGTTTATCTATAGATCCAGACATTCCTGGAGTGATTCTCTAGATGATTACTTGTCTATGGTGCCAGATGATGCTGGAAGGGTTTTAAAGACTTGTTAAAGAAACAACAATGGTGTGGCCAGCAAGACCAGGGTAGTGACCGTCCCTCTGTTCTGGGCACAGGTGAGGACACACCTCAAATCCCATGTTGCATTTTGGGCCCCTCAATACAAGAAAGACACTGAGGGGCTGGAGTGTGTCCAGAGAAGGGCAACGGAGCTGGGGAAGGGTCTGATGAGGGGGGCTGAGGGAGCTGGGAGTGTTTAGCCTGAAGAAAAGGGGCTTGGAAGAACCTTATTGCTCTCTACAACTGCCTGAAAAGAAGGTGTAGCCACGTAGGATTCAGTCTCTTCTCTCAAGTAACAAGCAATTAAACACAAGGAAAACACCTCAAATTGTGCCAGGGAAGGTTTAGATTGGATATTAGGAAAAATGTTTTCATGAAAAGTTTTCTCGAGACTTGGAGCAGGCTGCCCAGGGTACTGGTTGACTCGCCATCCCTGAAGCTATTTCTAAGGCATGGCACTTGGGTATATGGATTCGTAGTGAATTTAGCAGTGCTGGGTTAATGACTGCACTCAAGGGTTTAGAAGTGTTTTCCAATCTAAATGTGTCTATGACTCTAGAGGGATTATGGTGCTGGTGTTATCTTGGTTTTCCAGGGGTGTCCTTTATCTTTCATGGGCTGCTCTAAGCTTCCAAGAAACAGTATCTTTATTTACAGAGTCAGTCTGCCCTTTAGGGTTATTTACTTAAGAATGAACCATATCAAATTTCACTACCACCTTACAGTACACTGGATAACGTGGACTAATTAATATTAACAAAGTTAATACACTGTCATCCTACAAAGACTGATTGATATAACAGAGAAGAGGTTTTTCATAGCAAAGGCTGTCACAGATTGCAAACTCAGTGAAGACAGACTTCCAATGGGTGCTCACATCTCGGATCTTCTGAAGTGACCTATGAAGGTGCCCTTTCCTTTCTGTTGACAGCAGAGGACGAATGTGTGTGTACCTAATGACATCACCTTCAAACTAACTGTATACCCTTGAACGGCTCCTGTTGCAGAGAACCTGAACTGGTTCTTAATGAGAAGAGGTGGCTTTGCATGGACAGCTGTTGTGAATCTCCATCCACTGAAGTCCTTCTCCAGCCACCTTTGTGTGTTATAGGAAATATTATGTGCTGTTCTCTGTATATGCAATATGTGTATCTTTTTCTGTACACCTTTATAGCCACACACATTTTTTCTCTCAGGGAAAAAAAAATGAGTGGCCAAGAGTATTTATTATCATCTAATAAGGCATACAACTCAATCTTCATTCATATTTATCATTATTATATTTCAGTAATGCAGACTGTTATGCAATTCTATTTATGAATATCAGATGAGAATAAATCAGACAGTGGGATTTATCTGACATAATATTATAAATCTGCAATGTTAGCAGACGTGCTGGTGTAAATTAATAATTCTCAGCTACTTCCTCTAATACAAGGGAAATTAAAATAGCCCTGCCTGTAGTGAACCATGCAAACTGGTTTAGATGGTTTCTTTTGCACTATCTGTATTCTACTCAGAAAGTTCATCTTCTCCTTTGAATTAGGAGTGACTAGCTCAGATGTAGACATTTCCAGTATGGATGTCTACATTTACAGAGACTCAGGCCTTCCAAAATGAGTGAAGTTCTGAGATCCATGTTTCTTTCTTACTCTGATTTTGACAGGTCAACTCCAAAACACATATGCCACACAATATTCCATACTCCATACAGTGTGCTTGTCAGGTCTAATATATCAACCTCACAGTCTTCTATATCACTATCCTTGCTCAACATGGTCTGTCTGCTGGTAGGAAAAGGAGAGCATGTCTTTTCTGCCTGATTTCTCTCATGAGATTATCTGTCAAAAAGCAGTTATGCTTGAAAGCTGAGCAGTTTGGAGCATTTCTACCTTGTGAATCATTACTTAAATGTTTTTGAAACAAGAACGACTTCACTGTCTCTCACCTGTTATTAAGCTTTTGGCACTTTCTCATGCCTGATGTTTCAAATGAAGTTTGGAAAGTATTTAAATGTATTTAAACATCATGTATTTAATTGTATTTAAATTTAAAAATTTAATTGTATTTAAATGTATTTAAACATCAGGGTAATGTAGCAGTTGGTGAACACTTTCCGACCTGGACTACGCAGATAAATGGCTTGTGATTCAAGATGAGATTGATCAGTCTTCACAGCTAGATATTGGACAGATCTGTGCTGTGCATCATGCTGGACTAGCTGGAACATTTGCATAATATTACCCAGTGCTTGGCAGAGATGTGCCATTGAACTCTGCACACAGGACAGCATTAATTCATCACAGCACATAAGTTAATTACCCTGGTCTGCTGGCAATGCTAATTAACCAGAGCGCAGAGACACACTTACTTGGTTATTTCTCTTCTGTTTCCAAAGCTAGTTTGCCTGGCATAGCTCATAAATTTATACACCTTTATCCTTAGTCTAAAGGAGATGTGCCCTGGAGTGTCCTGGATCATAATGAGTGTCATTTCCTGAGTAGCCTCTTTAATTTCAGTGTGTTATAAAGCTATCCAAATATACCCGTGCTTGCTCATAATAGAAAAACATTTTGTTCTTCCTGCTACCCAAAAAACCTATTTGGCTATGGGGGAAATCGCCTTTTCCTTGGAGAATCTCATTTAAGAGTAGATAGAAACTTACAACAGTTAGTTCATTTTAGCCCAAATAATTTATGATTTTTTAGTAACAAAGCCTTTATAACAAAACTTGACACAATTTGTATTTTACAGAACTAATCATGTCAGCAGTGTGGTAAGTTAATTTTTTAATTTCCATTACTAAACATCAAATATATAGTTGGGGACTAAGACACTGTTGTGCAAGGAGCTCTCTGATTATAATAGAGAGAGACAGTTTTTGTCTTAAGGGAGCTTGTACTTGAATAGCCAAGAAAGATAAAAGAGAAACAGAGACTGAGGATGAAATAACTCACCTAAGCTCATACAGCAGATCAAGGGCAGAGTTATATTTTATTTCTCCTTCCAAATGTTCTCTGTCTTTCTTTATGTACTTTTTTTGCAAGACACTAAATTAATTCGTTGATTTTTAAACTCCATGTGAATTCTGGGCTCAGGAGTTGCATGATAAACTCAGAGACTAAAATCTCAACAGCTGCAAGAAGAAGTAAATTCAAACTTGCTTGTCAAATGCAAGCCTGTTGCTGGGAGCTCCAAGCTCTCAGGGGCTGTGTGTGGATTTTCTCCCCATCCCCCTGGCCTGCTGATTAAGCAAAACACATGTGGTTGAGTCCGTTCAGACACTGAGACACACAGAAAGCTTGTCATTGGAAAGCTCTAGAAAAACAGGGAAGAGGAGCAGATCCAAATCCCACATTTGCTTCATATTTTAACACCAATTCAACTTACTTCTCTCCAGAGCATGGTAAGTGAGTGCTGGCTTCTCAATGGCTGGCTCAGGACACACATTGGAAAAGTTTCTGAACCTTCTTCCCATTGGCTCTAGACAACCATAGCACACAAAGCTGAGACTGCTTTTGTACTATATTTTAGGAAAAGGGAAAGGCAGCATATTCCCTGTTGGTCAGAGTTTTATTCACTTTGAGAGTAATTGACTTAGTGAGAAATGTTTGTTTATAAACATGAAGATATGACTCATGGCAAGGAAAATCCTAAACATCTGACCTTGTCATATAATCGATCATTCCTGATCCTTAGTTTCATATGGCCGAAGACCAAGGAGGATTATTAAAGTAGGAGCAAGGGGGCAACCAGTGTCACAATTACAGAATTAAGCAGAAAACAAAAGGGATTTTTAAAATTCAGGATGATGCCCAACTGCTCAAATGCCAAAATCATGAAGTGGAGTAAACATTGTACTTTAAGGAACAGTTACTTTGTTGTTGGATTGTGCCTATCACAAGCCATCAAATATCATCTGCTTACATCCATACAGAGGTCAGATCACTATCCCATGTCCCTCCAGAGAGACAGAAAGTGCAGTCGTATCAATGCTCAGAGCCCAAAATAGTTTGAAAATCTATGTCTTCATCTGTTTTTTTAGTTTATTAAAAGATCAATCAGATGAACTGATACAGCATTTCTCTTAAACTTATGTAGCATAAAAAAGGGGAACATGGAAATGCTGAAGAATGTATACGTAGACATTACAGATTCACATATATTTATATGTAAGGGGTTTACGTATCAGAATTTAAGTATTTTTCATCTCCTTGCTTTTGTCCTCAGATTAAAGGAGTCAATTTTCAAAATTTTATTCTTAAAGTACACTTTGAGAGTCTAACAGACAAAAGATAGAAATGCTGAGACACCAGGAGGTGTTTGGGAGCCTTTAAAAAGTAAATCAAGCCAGCTTGTTAGTACTTCTTGAATGGTGGAAATTAAACAAGATTTAATGCTGGAAAAAAATTTCTGGCTACTGATGATGCATGATGTTTTATCTTCCATGCTCTTGACTACCTCCTAACTGAGCCTTCCTTAACCTGGATGGCATCTACTAACTCATTAATTGTCTTTCTCCCTGCCTGACACACTTACAACACTTCACACTAACAAAGATTCAAGAGTTTATTAACACTCCAGTTCATGGGGCCTTAAATATTAATAGCAACAGAAACCAATACTGCAAGTTTATTCATACATTTAACATGAATATATATTAGTCCACAGTAACTTCATGTGCATGCCAAGCAAACTTCTGGAAGTTGTCTTTTTTCTACTAAAAATTTAAAGTTCTAGTTTTCACTCAGTTCTGTTTGTCTAGAGCCCATGTTCACACTCCTCTACCCTGAGGGTAACTGGCTACAGGCTTGATGCATGAGCTTTGATTTTCACTGCGTCTTAATGATAAGCCATGAGTGTTATCAATATTCTGAGGACATTGTATGTTTTTCTGCCCCCACTGTGACCAAACCCAGAACTAAGCAGAATATTCATAGATGTAGATCTGCATTAATTCATTCCAGGGCTAGAAGGGGCCATGAGACATGTACAAACTGTAGCTGGATTAAGACATCTGTCTTCTGACTGAAACACAATTTCATTTGAAATACATCACGAAACAATAGATCCTTCCCAAGTACAGAGACATAGACTGGAAAAAATGTTTTGAAGTTTTAATTATCTTCACTAATAGGGTAATATGTCTTAAATTGTATAACTTCTGTTTTAAGGTGCTGAATCTTGTGTTTCCTCTGCCAGAAATGTTGTGGAGAAAAAAAAAACAAACTAAAAGCGCCTCCTTCCATCATCAGAATTCAGCACAGAATAGAGCTCAAAAGAGCACAGAACCTACCTTCGTGCTGCTTTCTGATCTGTGGATCATTTTACAGGGAACCTTTTGAGTACAAATATATCTGCACTCTTTTTGACATGGGCAATACAAGTTGGTAAGATACAGTGATATAGTATCACTGCCATGTGAATAGAAACCAGAGTTGAACGGATTCCCTGTCATACATCTAGAATGGTTTTAATCCTTCAGATGACAGAAATCCACTGAGAGCTCACAGTGAGGTAAGTACAGCTCCAAGGTTTTCTTTAATTTATTTCTTTCCAGAAGTCTCCAGTTCTGCAAGTATAAAGTTCTTTTTCTGTTCCTGTGTTTAATCCATCTGTCTGCATTACTTCTGTGTCACCAAACTGCTGTCAACTGCAAGTTTAACCAATGGATATTTTCTATTCCTGTATGGATCATTTATCCTCACAACACCTTTCTGGAAGAGAGGTGTACCTTTCCCACCCCTGGAAGCGCTTTGAGTAAATAGTAGAAATACTAAGGCTCACAAGCAAAAAATAAACTTCCAGGTTTTATGGAACTCTGGTGAAGTGACTCAGTGTTTCTCTTTGCGTTAGGCATAGAATTAAGTCTCCTGGATTGTACTACGCAAGATGGACAGGATCAAAGATGATTTGGAAGTTACCTGGACTTGAAATGGCTTACTCCTGTCAGCGCTGATGTGTCTCTCCTTATCTGTCATTGAGGCTTATGGAAAACGTTCTAGCAGAAAGGTAAACACCTGGAGAATTTAAGCAGCTGAGTGGAATCTCAAGTTCTGAAGTCAATCTGGAAAAAGGTTATTAAAACATATCAGATTTATATGGATCTACCTTTTGTATCTCGATCCTATGATGGAGCTAGGAATAAATCACATGACAGTTAAACCTGTGTGTGGCAGAGTGGTTCAGCTGATACCCACGGTACATCCGTATCCATAAAAAACAGAACCAGGGATGTCAGCACTGTACCCCTGGCTCATTTACTCTGCTTCGTTGTTATCTCGCTCACTGGCTTTTTGTTAACATTTCAACAAGTTCTTCCAAGGCCACAACCAAAAACTTTTCTGAAATAGTTCCCTAAAGAGAACTAATAAACCTCAGTAAGAGAGCAACAACTTTAAATTGGGTCTTTCTGTTGTGTATAAGGTCTTTCATATTATCCCAGCAAACCTTTCTGCCTCAGATACTTCAGCACATGAAAGAGATGCTACCCAGCACTGTGCTATGTAACCACCACTCTGATGGGCTGATACACTGACCTCATGTTATTTCAGAAAGCTTAAAACAAACAAACAAACAAACAAACAACAAAACCCCCAAAACAAACCCTACTTTTCTCTTTGGATTACCACCTAGGGTACAAAAGTGTGGAGACACTTGATAAGTTGTATGAACACAGCTGGGCCATGCAACTTAGCCTCAGTGCTTATGAAAAGGTCCTTGCTCCTCTTTTTTTATTGTTATAAGTGTAGCAAAAACTACATGGTCCACTGAGGCAAAAACCCCTATTCTTATCTACTTGGTCTGTTCCCTGACTGTTTATGTGCTGTCAACTCTCAGCAAGAGAGAATTCTCCTGCAGGGAGTCTAAGCTTCAGTTTGTAAGCATTTGCTAAATAGGGAGACAAGTTATCTACAAAAATTATTGTGTTTTCAAGTGCTGTTAACCACTTTCTCTCAGGGATAGAAATCTTTTTCTGCTTTTTTTTTTTTTTTTTTTTTTTTTTAATGGTAAAGGCAAGACCACAAAACCCCAAGGTGGTTGTATACTAAAACTGTTGCTTCTTATCCTTATTAGTGCCTATGTCCCTTTGAAGAGCCTATCAGGATCTTCAGGTGCTCTAATTATCCTAATTGTCTCCAGGCCTGCAGCACAACCCTCCCTCCCTTCTGGACCCTGGAGGTAGTGGGAATCTGCAGCTTGTGGCTTGCCAAGGAAAAAGCAGAAGTGAATTGAAGAAGCACACTGACACTGCCTGTAGCTAAACAGCAAAGGGCTGCTTAATTAATAATTTATCTATCTCTCTCTGTTCACACTGCATTGTCTCTCTCTACAGCAGAATGAGGACTTAGAGAAAACAATAACATAATGGAATTAAGTGGGTGTTTTCTTGAAAAGAATAAAACATGACTATGCTTCTTGCCAAGTTGTAGAGAACATTTTCACTGGAAAAGTAACCAGTCTGAGACATCAGAAACTTAAAAATGTAGGCGTAGATTCATTCAGCTCCTGGCCTCCCCAGAGTCCAGCTGAACTCCAGGACTCCTTAGTCACATCCTCATCTTGTGTCCAGCTTTCCACTGGGAAGGCTGTCTTGCACTTTGTGGAGGCACAGGAAGAGATGTGTGCTCTGTCACCTTCTCTGTCTAGTGACAGATGTGCCAATAACATAATGGGACATTCAAACAAGCCTCTCATGACCAACACCAGCATTAGCTGGTGTCAGCTGATCATTGCATGTCTCCCAGGGTGTATAAAACAGGGCAATGGACTACAAGGCAGCAAAAGAGCCCCTACTTCCTTTCCCTGCCCAAGGAATTTGTGGGGGCAAGGCATCAGGGATCACACCATAGCATAGCTGTGCTGCTCTGAGCCCTGGTCACCAATCCCAGCCTCAGCTACAGATCATTCTGTGTGCAAGAATTCAAGTAAACTGGTCTCCTGGTTCCAATCCCCAATTTTCCTGTTCAGCAGAGCTCTAAAACATCAGAGTTGACCCAGACATCAATCTTGTCTCCTCTGCAGTGAAATTCCTACTCACTCACTAAACCTCTATTCTTATTCTTCTGCTTTTACTTCTTCTCACAGAATGTCAAATGAGAGAAAGACCATAAGGTACACAGTATAAAGTATCTGACTTTAAGTTTTTTAGCTTTCACACTGTCCTCCATTCAACTGTCTATATAAACAAGTTTTAAAGAAATCTTACGATTTCTTTCTTCTTTCCCTAGCATACTTTTAAACTTAGATGTCAAACAAGTCATATTTTCCTTCCCAACAGCAAACTCAGTACTGCCAAAAATATTCTCAACACTTATGTAACCACTGCATGGTTATCCACGTGAAGGATTACTGCAGGTCCGCATATATGCTATGCTGGAGTGGTCAGTCTCCACAAACCCATTCATCCTGATGATGGCATTACTCTGACATGTGTTAAGAGCTCTTCATTTGAAAATGCTAACTGATGCATTTTAATTTCCTTTCAGCTTTCCATTTCTCTCATGAAAGGCAAGAAGGGAAAGTTTTGGGATTTTTTTTTAATCCATTTCTCTGGCTTTCTTCTAAGGCATTTACCAGGCTACAAACATCTCTCTTTTATTCTTAGGAAACCAAAGAGTTAGATAAACTGATAAATTAATCAATCCTTTTATTCCTTCATCTGCCACTTGTACTCTACATCCTCTTTCAGATCAAAATTAGCATATATTTGTGTAATTGTTACTAAAAGAGCCAAAGAAACATGATGACAGTGAGGTGGTAACATCAGTACCTAAACTAGGCAATGAAGTGTCTTTCACTGATATTAAGCAGATATTAAGAAGGATCATGTACTAAGAAAATGCATTTCCTTATCCAAGGTTTTACTTTTCAGTCTGTTCTTTCCTTGTTGTGGTAAACTGTAGGCTATTTAAATCACACTTTTTTTTTCTAATGGGTATCTGTTCTATGAAAAGAGAATTACAAAGGCAGTTCTACAGAGAAACAGGATAGTAACAGCTGGTACATTTCCAGATTTTTTCTTTCCTTCCTGCAGCATGTAGCCTGAAAATTAATGTACTCCCTTATAGTATTGGGAGAAGATAGTTCCAAGGCTGAAGAGGAGTGTCAGGGAGGAAGTAAAGTTAGGTGTCTCACACCCTTTTTCCAATACCTCAGCTGCTGTATATCTGCAATGAACCCGTTTCTGTTGTGTTTACAAGGAAAGTTGCAGCCATGTCTTTTTGAGGGGCTTGGTCTTTTCAGCATGTCTGACTTGGTCTGAAATTCATGGGCACACTGGGTTACTCAAGCAAGAATTGCTTAAGGTGAGGTTTATCTTCCCTAGTTAGAGATGTTTTCAGTGTAGCATTTGATTCTGAACTCACCCCATGAAATCCTTTTAAAATCTGCTTGAGAAACAGGCACCTTTCAAACATGTTTCACTTGAACCATTTAAAGTAATTTTTTTTTATATTGTTCTCTGAGCTGATTCAGCTCACTAATGTGGAACAAAATGACCCCGTCACTTTCCCTCAGCTACTTCCTAGCCACGTTAGTGAGTTAAATTAACTCACAGAGCAGTGCCAATAAGAGAGATGAACAGAGAAACAGGTAGATGTTCTTTGGTCTGCAGCTCTTGACATCCAGACTCTGTTTATCTTCCCATTTAGATGGGAATATTATGTTTATGAAACAACATAACCAACTGTTTCACTGATGGGGACATAAGCATTCTTGTTTAATGTAAACAATGTGGTTTCCAAGTCAAACGAATGTGGAGAATGCACTGAACATTGCAATTTTAGCAGCTGAGATGAAAGTATGAATAAGAAAGGAGAATGGTATCATGTGGATTTAATGATAATACATATAAAATGTGTTTTAAAATAATGTAGATGTTTATGAAAATGCAGTGATGCATTTCGGGTTTTTAAATTTTTGGAAAGAAAGAGGTAAGAGACAATGTAGAGTCAAAACCAACCATAGTCAAACTGTCATTGAAGACAACAGATGAGTTTTCTTTAACATAAACTGCAGAACTGATTTTAAAAGATAAATAAAAAAGCATTTGTTAACTGAATTTATATGAATTTGTGTTGTGGTTTAACCCCAGCCAGCAACAAAGCACTACAGAACTGCTTGCTCCCAGCTCTCCCGCTCCCACCAGGTTAAGAGAGAGAACTGGGTGAACGCAAGTAAGAAAAGTTGTGAGTTGAGATGAGACCAATACAATAATTACAACAACAACAACAACAAAAACAACAACAACAATAATAATAATAATAATAATAATAATAATAATAATAATAATAATAATAATAGTAATTGAAAGGAAAATAACACAGAGAGAGACAGAGAGACAGAGAGACAGAGAGACAGAGAGACAGAGAGAAAAATAAAACCCAGGAAAAACAAGAGATGCAACAGATGGAGTTGCTCTGACCAATGCCCAGCCTGTTCCTTAGCAGTAAGGCCATTAAATTTCCCCCCATTTTATATGCTGAGCATGATGACACATGGTATGGAACACCTCTTAGGTCAGTCGGGGTCCCCTGTCCCAGCTGTGCCCCCTCCCAGCCTCTTGTGTCCCTCAAGCTCCTCACTGGCGGGACAACATAAGAAGATGAAACACCCTTGGCTTCAGGTAAGCACTACTTAAGCAACAATTAAAACATCAGTGTGTAGTCGACATTATTCTTGTCCTAAACCCAAAACACAGCACTGTGCCAGCTAATAAACACGAAGAAAATTAACTCTATCCCAGTCAAAACTGGGACAACTTAAAAATCAGTTTACAATACACTTGGTCAGAACAAACAGATTACTTTTACAACCAAATATATAATACAGAGATGCAAAAAATTTACTTTGATTTTAAATAGTAATGTAGCTTTAGGACATAGCCAGAAATCTACATCTACAAGAGTATCTTGCTGATGAAGTGTCCAGTCGCATCTATCTCACCTGTGTCTGAACTCCAAAAATTAAGCCACACACAATTCATGCACTTTTGAAAGGCAGGCTGTACTAGCTCCAGATCTAAAATACAGCCACATGTTCCTTACAGGCCTCTAGTTTAGAGCTGGCAAGTTCTGCAGTTCAGTAATTTCAAGCACCTGAGGAAAAAAAAAATTAATACTGGAAAATTAACATAGGGATTTATTCCATGCTAAAATTGACTTCAGGATTTTTTTTCAAGGCTATAAATATATCTGAGTAACTAAACACAAGCTCAGAAGAAAATCAGTTTTTGAGATATATTTATTCACCTCTCACAGGGGTATTAGAAGAGCTGATTTGACCAAGACATGTAATATACATCAGGGTTTCTAGACAAAAGGCTGTATAAATTCGGAGTTCTATTAAAATAAACTAGCTGAGTATGCTGAGAGTGCTGTTGTAATTTTAATAAAATTAATTTAATTTGAATTGGTAAGCAGCTGCTGAGAGACAGCAGTTCCCACTCCCACCTGTGAAAAAAACAGACCTAACAGAACTTTGCAAGATATACAAATGTGATAATGAGTACATAAAATAAGCGAACAAATGAGTTGCAAGCCAAGCAGAAGAATACTCAAATTACATCTCTTCCCAGGCTTGATTTAAGCTAAATCTAAAAGAAGCTTCCCATAAAGAAAGTACAGACTTTTTAAGATAGTAACACTAAAGTAAGTTAAAGACTTATTGTAGGCACTAGTCAGGCATACATTTGGTCAGCACTCCATTAAAGGTATACTTACATGAATGCTCTTTGTCTCAATCTCAAAGCCAAGGCACAGTTGTGAAAGGATGGATAGCTTGGATAGTGTGATTTATTGTACTCTGAAAGAAATTGTATTCAACTTAATCATGAGGCAAATCTAGACTGTAAAGGGATGATGGTCTAAGAGATCAGAAAGAAAGGAAACATTGCCTGTCAAATAGAAAAAATAAAAAAGATGAGATGAAACACCAGAGGAAGAAGTTTGCAAAAATAACGTGGAAAATGGAAAGAAGTCTTTCTGAGAAACATTAGATTATACAGATGTAGGAAACAGGAAAAATTCTGGTTTTTTCCTTCCTATGTTATTTTCAAATTGGAATGGCAGCTTTCAGGAGGTAAAGTTTCTCTACAAGAGGTAGAAAGTGTTTTTCAAGGCCTTAAAAGGAGAAAATAAGCTTTGACTGGTGGTAAAGGAGATGACACTGGAATGAGAAACTGCTTAAAAATGCAGGCCTCTAGGGAAGCTTTAAGAGATGTCCTGTGTCTAAGTCACAACTGCCAAAAGACTATTTGAACCAAGTGGGTTCTCTGAAAGGATAAAATATCTCTCCTCTTTTCTTTGGCAAGGAAACAATTCAGGACAAGGGAAAATAAAAGGAGCAAAAGAGAAAGCCACTTGTTCTGGAAATGGCCCCAGCTTCCTAAGTCCGTGAAGTAACCCCAGAGCTACTGAGCCGCATTTCCTTCTTCTTCTGGGCTCCCATCCTGTGGAAATAGGGAAATTTTTTTTTGTTTTTTTTTTTTTTTACTTCAGCACAATTTCAGCAGAAGAGGTGGAATCTCTGATAATTGGGAAACAGTTTTATGAATTTGTGGAATTTGTGGTTCTCCCTAGTAGACAAAAGATGTTGTAATATATCACTTCAGCTGTTCAAGAGCTGAAAAATTCATTTTCCCATCAGCAGACTACATGGACTGTTGATTTAGTGTAGAAGTCTGGGAAAGTTGTCCTGGAAATACAGCCATTGTCTTATAAAATGAAACCAATGACATCTTTCAGTCTTGAAAAACACAGTTGAGAGCAGAGCATGTAGCCTGTGTGCAGTAGTCTGTGGTCTAGCAGCAAACTGCAGCTAAGCTCCATAAGAATTTATCTTTCTCTAGAAAACTGCAAAAAGCAGAGTCATTGTAGATGTAGAGTTGGACACCAACCTACAATCTGTAAAGGCTGGTCAAGGTTTAGGAGCTGTTCTGTGACTCAGTACCGAGACACTCTCCATTGTTCTCCTCAAAAAATTCCTTCCTCATCAGTTCCCACAGTGCAGCTTCAGCTGTTCTTCACACAGCTCTTCTAAAAGTTGAGATTCCTGTTCAGAAGGGCTTGTCTCTCACTCCAATGAAAGACAGAAGTTTCTTCTCAAAGATTAAGACACCTAAAGGTTAAGTGAAATATCTAAGTCAGTTTGCCTCATAAAGGCATTGTGACAATAGATTTAGTAACAACTGTGAGATGCTTAGATAATTTGGAAGTGGGAACTCCCTTCATGCTCTAATAGTGTGTTTTAAGGCACAAACTCAATTCCAAACCCTTTAGGACTCACACCTCTTTCAGACCTCTTCCCAGCCCCATGTGAGCCAGGAAACAGACTATGCAGCTGAATCGCCCTGGCATTGTGTCCCCTCATCAGCTGATGCCATGGCTTCTACCAATCCAGACCAACTCCCTTTGGAGGCTTTGGGTCAAAGCCATGCCTGGTGGAGGACAAAACCACTGCCCTAATGCTCTTGTCTTAATTGAACAAACTTCCATAAGCTCTTTACCAGAGTAACACCTGAACCCACTACTTGTTCTCATCTTGTTTCTACATATTGCTGCTGATGCATTTGTTTTAATCTCCTGTGGCTCCCTGTACTTACACAGTAACTGGTGCCATTATTGCTGGGCTGTGTAATTGCACAGTGGATCCCTCAGTAGTACTAAATGTATAATTATGAAGTTCTCCAAAGTAGAAGGACAAAACAACTGTTCAGTGTTTGCAGCCAGTGGAGTTTTGCTGTATGTGGTTTTCATACTGCTTAGTTTGCTGCCTACTTAACTTTCCATAAAGTGTAATTATTTTCTGTGTTGGGTTGGAAGACACATGGAGTATAATATATTAACTGCACTTCTTATTCATAAGGTAACAAAGACTCTGCATCAAGTTAATGCCAACAGTTTCCCTTGGAAATAGCACAAATAATTTGTCACTGTTCATTGCTCTCATGCTACTATACCACTGCTGGCTTTAGGAAAGATGGTTTCTAAAATTATCCAGAGGAACTGATTGCTGGTTTTGGTATTGTAATGTTTAAATGGACCAAAACAATTCAAGATCTATGCTTTTAACCCAAGCAAATAGAAGTGTTTTGCTTTTGCATTTGTCTTTCTGGCATGTATGGATTGTTTTGTTTCTTTGTGAAGGATACAGAACACCCAGTGGAATACAGAGAGCAGAGAGCCAGTACAAGACCTCTGTTTAAGTGGGGTTCAGACATTTGTCTTTTGAACATAAAGCAGTCTGACCGGAGCCTTTTACCAATGACAGGAATATTGGCTCTCTGAAAGCAGGGACAGCAACAGGGGTATGGCCAAATTGCATTAGAGGCTTTCACAAGCCAACTGAGATTTCTTCCTGAAGGGACAAGCTGGACCAAAATAGATAAAACAAAATCTCCAAGGTCACACACAATGGCACTGAAGTTAAAAAAGTAATGGAAGTGAGATTTCCAAAATGCTGTGGCAGTGCCAGGTCCTCTTGTACACACTGTTTAGACCCTGTAGCATACTCAAAAGTCATTAGTCATTTTTGCCAAAAGAAGTGTATGTTCCAGTGAGTCTGGATTTGTTCAACAGTCACTGGAAATTTTGATGCTTCCTTTGGAAACACAACCATCTACTATCCATGCCCAGTGTTTGCACTCAGCAGGGCTGGAAGGGGGAGGACTGGTGCAGCCACTGCTTTCCCATTCTCAGGACTGAGGAAGCTGATTCACATGTCACTACTGGTTTGTCTGGATTGTAGGAACTTGACTGAACAATTGTTCAATTGTTCCTTACAACTGAAATAGTATTATATCTAAATTCATTATTCTTCCCCTCCAATAAACATCCCTGTCTGTGATGGCTGGAGATTCACTCCCCTCCTCTTTCACCTTAGTGCATGACAGATTTCAGATACTGTGCTATCCTGATATATCAGAGGCCATTTGTGATGGGGAGATTTATTTCCTGCAATCTTGGAATGTTCTCTTTAAGACATAACAATTCACCCTCTCACATTCCCAAGTGTGAAGGGCTGGCTGGAGCCAGGGTTCCTGCAGCTCTGTAGCAGACGCCATAGGTGGGCTTCCCTTCTCCCCCTCCCTAAATTTGGAGCTACAGACTTCACTGAGAAGCAGGAGGGTTTTCTTGCATATCTGAACAGAGATGGGAATTATTTTCCCAGCGAGCTCACTATATTTATTGTCTCACAGAGAAAAATCACTAATACAAGACGGGATCTTCAGTCTTCAGTCTTGGTGCCATCCCTTTGGCCTTCTGACACGAAATAAGTGGACTGCTGAAATCTGGACCTCTATTACAGTAGTATAAGTCCAGAAAACCTAGGGGAAACTGGAGGAAATAGAAACTGAGTTTGAAGTGGTATTTTATCATACAAAGAGAAATGCATTGTTGGACTAATTTGAGCTAGCTGGTACTGCTCCACTCCAGGTTTCCCCAGCTGCAGTGTCTGCTTTTGCTCTATTAAAGCACTTCACAATAATTCTGGAAGAAAGAGCTGTTTTATAAAGAGATCCAATTTGAAAATTATTATCCTAAACAGTAAGCTTTAATTTTCAAAACTGTCAATCTCCTCTATTTCATATGCATTAGGCACAAGAGAATATAAAAAAGCAAGGGTTAGATCCTGTTTTCTAATTCTTTGCTTCAGAGATGGTATTTTTTTCTGCTACTCATTTTGCCTCTTTTTTAATTGTATTTTTTTTTCCTATATATAGTATTTTCACTTTCAGAATCTTTCTCTCTTTTCCCCATTGTTGCTTGTCACCTGAGTGCTCACACAAACAGACCCACCATGGTACTATTTCTCTTTAGTAAATCTTTGTTTCACTTTCAGCGAACTACCCTTCCCCTATTTGAAGGGTTAAACTTCAATTTGGTTAAGACAAGTTGATGACATGCTAAGCTGAGGCATACTGCAACTCTCCCCAAAACTGCAGGAAATTCAGATAATAGACACTAACTTCTCATTTCAAAAGTCTGCTAATAATATTTTTTTTTTATCCTGATTGAGAGAAAAAGTCATTTAATTAGCTCTCTCAGCTTATATGCCTTCCATCACACCCCAGTATATTGTGTAGGACTCCACAGCTTTATACACCACAGCACAGCCTAACCAATGGCAATTACAGTTCCTTGCCTGTCTGCAGTATCTTTGTTCAGCAATGGATCTGAAACACAGTCAAAGCTGAAACTGCTACCAGCAATGGCACACAAGGACAAAAGAATATGAAAGCTTTACGTAAGCTTCAATACCATAACAATGCTTCTCAACAGCATGGCATATCAATATGAAGTCCTTAAAATGTAGTTTAGAATGCTAAATAATAGCCTTAACTCCACTAATAATATATATAACAACACTGAACTGAACAACTGCTGACTTCAATAGCTTCTAATTATAGATGTTTGTCTTTTCCCATTAAAACCACTTTTATTATAATAGATGATTAACAGTTTTCTTCCAAAAAATATTTTTTCCACATACACCTTTGCTTTTCAAAATAGTCCTAGCTCTACACCTGAATTTATTATTCTTCCCTCCAAAATCAAATTATATTGAAAAGTAAAAATTTATAACAGTCTTTTTAAAGTAATAATTTTCTGTAAGAAAGCCATACCCAGGTTGTTTTATGCATTTCTAATTCCTACAAGCAATCCTTGTTCTGAGGCAAGAGTTCCTTGTGACTGGTTGTTATTCTTCAGGCATCTGAATTTCACATATTCGGTTAAATCCTTACTGTTGCTTAAAAATGTGTACTTGAATTTATACTGAAAACTCTACATCTTCTCATAGTTTGGCCTCAGTCCTGAAGATTTATTTGCTTAATCATATGGGCTAGGAAATTTCAATTTCCATAAAGTTTCTCAGAAATATTTTCAATATTGTAACCTAGGATGGGATTTGACGAACCTTTGATATCAGACTCTTAAGATGGTTGAAAAGTATGGTGGAGATGACGACGGAATCACAGGAGGAACTTAATAGAAGGTAAAAGAAATCCTAAAGAATGCTAGCAAAGTGATGCTTGAAACAAGAAACTTTTGAATATAAAGAGTAAAGATGTTTAGGAGGGGGAAAAGGGAATGTAACAAATTCCCTTTAACTACACTAGTTTTTAGGACTTCTCTATCAACACTTAACAACATATATTTTCCTCAGATGGTTGTTTCCAAGCATTCCATCACACACCCTTTGCTAGGATAAATGTTGCAAGGGAAGATTCATCTTCATGTTTTATGGCAAAAAATAATCCTGCCAGTCACCAGGAATCAATGGTTCCTATTTTACCTTGCGATGACAGATACACATTCAGTTTCCTTGCTGGCAAGAAAAGGCTTAATGAGAGAACCATGTTTCCTGCTTAGCACACTGAATAAACTGCTGTCTTGCCATGAGATGCAGAGGAAAACTGCTACCATTGCAGAACTTCAGTGGAAAAAAAAAAAATGGTGAGCAAACAGAAACTGAGCCCTGTGAAAGGCAAGGTAATTTTTAGACTGGAAAAATATTTTCTCTTGAAGTCTGACTTGCTTTTCACTTAAAAAAAATATAATCAAACAGGCATAAGGCTCATTATTCTATCTCTTATTTAAAGACTTCAGGCACAGAAAATTCAGGATTCCTTTAGCAGAATTGCTAAATAATTTAAAATTGAATGTGTTCTAGTTCAGTATCTAGTATTAAGACTTTGGTCTTCCCAGGAATCTTCAAAAAATACTAATGGCCTTGACCACCACAGGAGAACATGGAAAGAGGGAAGAAGACCAGGACAAAGCTATTTCAGTTACTCTCTTTATATGCTGGAGATCACCCTTCCCTCTTCAATGAGAGCAAAAAGCTATTCCTCAACATATGCTGAAGACCAAATCAGGCATGAGACATGATATTTATTGACCTGCTACTTAAAGATGGACAGTATGGGAGGTGAATTCTTTTTTATGCTCATTAGTGACCAGATTGATGCAATCCAGTCCTCCAATTGTGTCTCCCACAAATATCATCATAGACATAATAACAGGAGTGACTGGTCTTTAGACACCCCCCCCACACACACACACACTGTATTACTAGTCAGAAAAAGAAATAGCAAATCAAAATTTGATACCAATGTTTAGAAAAGACATACTGGGTTTTATATCCAAACCCCATAGACATCTAAGAAACACAGTCGAGAGGGTAATCCTCTCTCACTGGGTCAGCAGACAGCCTGATTTACTGTCCAAGGAAAGTTTAGACCGCCTCGGCACCGTGCAAATGACACAACGTCATTTGGGAGGAATATTGCCTATCAGTTAAGAGCATGTATCAGAGATTGACAGGTCAAGTCAATAGAAGCTGTGAAGCAAGATCATCATGAATATAATGAGTGCTACTGCAGCAAGGCTTTTGGCTGGTGCTGCACAAATCACACATCTCTCCCACATCTATCCCTGCCAGCCTTGGTACCTGAGTAATTTTCCACTTGGAAATGCTGTGATATTTGCTGTTCTACAAAGAGCAAAACTGCCCTCTTTAACTCAGAAAACATCTTAGTGCACTGTACCATTTCTGTGCTCTCTGGACTGAGTGATAAAACTTGTCCAGTCTTTTCTCAGGTAGAGCAGATCTCAGGCCATGTAGGATCTCAGGACATATAGTCAGGGAAGAAGTTAGGAAGATCAAGTTCTTCAAAATTATTCTTAAGTAGATCTAAGGCAGACATGCCAGAAAGGGCTTCCTCCTGTCTGCCACTCACCTCAGTCACACAGACACAACTTCCCTTTGGGCTGGAACATTTTTGGCTGCACGGTGAATGCAGGGTGTTGTGAACACCAAAAGGATTACATCATACAAAGTCATAGAGCTGTTTCCTCACTTGCAGCAGCATAATCCATGAAGTGAAGCAGGATAACAACTGAAGCATAATCTTGTCTGTAAATTAAGGGAGGAGGTGGGAAAAGTATGTGTGAAGAGCACCCCTTCAGCAGTAGCACAGTGAATCACATGAAGCATAATGCAAAACCATATTGCTGGTCTTAAGCTGCTCAAATCACATAGGGAAGTTTTTAATCACCTTTGCACCTTTGTAAACCCTGATGTCTAGGGTTTGCTTTACCTCCACTGTAAAGAGGTGTAATCTTTAGGCAAATTATGTCTATCTGCACTACATGTGATCTGTCTTATCAGCACCCCCTTTTTAGCACAGCCACTCATGCTGGAATCCCAGAAAGCACCAGTTTTTACATTGCATGACCCAGCTTCCCTTTTCACAGAGAACACTGTAGCAGTTTGAGAAGAAAATGGATGGAAAATGCTTTCAAATCCTTTCTCTCCTGAAGCAGTAACATTTTGAAAAAGTGTTTGTATAATATTTAGGAGTCAAATGCACTGAACTCAGTATGAGTTATACTGTGTAACTTTAAAAACTGCTGCCATGATTATGTACAGGGGCAAGAACTGTAGCTGTGCAAGACAAATAACTAAACATAACAGTCAAAAGCAGAGGAAGGAAAACAAAATTTGTGATTTTCTTTTTTAGTGTCTCAATAACTAAGGGGAATGAAGCCAGGTGCAAAACCTGTTCTGTTTAAAAATTTTATTTGATAATATTTAAGACATCACTTTTCAAAAGGAGCAAGTCATAAAAAATTGAGGAAATTTAATATCTTTTATATATATTAAAATTGGGAGCAATTAATTATGTCTAAATGTGCCTCAGTAAATGTTCCCTTTAAACTGAAGGAGGCTTGCAGTACTGGGCTGTAAAGGTCATGGGGAAAGTAAGAACTAAGAATTCTCCTTTGAGCAACAAGGTCCTTAAGTAATCCCAGATGCTACATGAACTGCTGTTTAAGATGTGAAACAGCCAAGGAACAGGTGCTATTGCAGGAAGTGTGGGGCTCAGATGAAACAGTTGGAAGCTCTATTAGCTGTAACAGAGCAGATGCAGCTGGCCAGAGTGCCTTCCTGAGCAGGAACAAGATCACAGAGTTACAGAATGGTGGTGGTGGGAAGGGACCCCCTGAGGTCATCTGGTCCAAACCCTTGCTCAAAGCTGAGTCAGAGAGAGCAGGTTGTGAAAGGCCACATCCACTTGGGTTTTGAATACTTCAAGGAGGGAGACGCTGAAACATCTCTGGGAGATATGTATGAGCTTACAATAATAAATAAATAAATAATTTAAAATAGTATTTTTCAGGTGGAATTCCTTGTATTTCAGTTTGTGTCCACTGATCACCACTGAGAAGTCTGGCTCCATCTTCTTTAATCCCCACCATCAAGTACATCAAGTGTGAGTACTTTTGCCACTTTAACTTCCCTTCCTGCACGTCAGGAGGCTCCATTCTTGAGTTTGGAGGAAGTGTTCCTTGAAAATCAAGCAACTGCTCTTTATTTATCATCTCTTCAGGACCATGAAAAAGGAAGAGGACCCAGAAAAGGCCAATCTACTCCTTTCAAGTTCACAGTTGTGATTTTTTTGTGTAAGTTCTCTTGGAGTTCCAATTTTGCATTATTTTCAGCAGCTCTTCTGTCCTAATCATCTGTATCCTTTGCTTGCCAACCTGATTTCCTACATCTTCACTTGACTGTGGGTTGTCTTTCCCATCCCCTGTCATTCCTAGCTGCCTTAAGGGTTTGATTACTGTATGCAAGGTAATTTATTTAATCAGTAAGCTCTTTTATAAATATTAGTTCTCAATCAATGAGTAATCAAGGTCCAACAGTGCGCAAATTCTCTTGAATTCCATAAAGGCCATATTCAGCAACCTAAATATAAAAATAGGATAAGAACCATTTCTTATCCTTATCATTCCGTAATGTATTTTTCTCCATTTAAAAACTTAAATGGAGAAAAATACATTAAGGAAGAGTATGTCTACCAAACCACGAGAGACAATGAATGCAATTCCAAAAACAGTGTGACACAGCTTTGGAAACACTGCTTAACTCTTTCAGAGTTTTGATTAAAAATAAGCCCATTTTCTTTTTATGAAGACACACACCCAAACCCAGAATCACACATGCAGTGAGCTCTTCCTATTATGCAGCTTTCTACATGTGGACAGCCGAGGGAGGATGGTGCAAGCAATGAAAAACAGAGATGATTGAAAAACTCCAGTGTCCTGGTCCAGAAGCATTCTGCTAAGACTCAGGTTATTCGTTCTGAACATTAAAAATGAGGAGGAAGCTTTTAATGTGGCCTTATAAGCTTTGCTGGGTTAGCTAGAAGTCAGTTCTTGCAGTGTCACTTGATGTTGACTGCCCAAAAATTCTTTATATATATATATATATATTATATATATATATATATATAAAATACAGGAAGAGTTATTGTCACAGCAGAGAATCTGTTCTTAGTAAATATGATCACTATGAACTAGAGTCAAATTCCAGTTCTCAGCAAATAGAGATTTTTTAATATTTTTTTTACCATGAGGGATTAAGAATTCCTAAGGGATCTAGTCTGAAAATATTTCATCAAAAGATTGAATAGGGCTCTCATGTAGATAGAAGTACTCATTCTTGGATTTTAGTTTGGGTATTTTATCTGATTGTTTTGGTTTTTCAGGGTCATTACTGATCTTAAAAAAATCATGGAAAAATGTTCCTCAAATCTGAAAAATTTAATATTTTAGAGACTTCAGAAGTCATAAAAGACCCACACAGACAGTTCCTTGCACTGCATGTTCTTGCATTTGTCAGCTATTGTCCAAATCCTGAAATATTCATACATTTATGCTCTGTTAATTATCAGCCTTTAATTATTTATACAAATCTCTATCAATTCAACTTACTGATAGGACAAAAAGATCTTCCTTGTGCTGTGCTTTTAACCGAGTTAAACAGATGAAAAATGGTGCCAAGGGCAGAATAAAAAGGAATTATATCTCATCAAGTCAAATGCTGAATGAAATCTGAAAGGAGTACAAGAAAAGGGAGCATCAGGCCACAGGAGAATCAGGCCATGGGCTGGCTTCTTCTGACAAAGGTTTATCTGGTGGCAGAAATTTAACTTGGAAATAGCTTTTGTTCCCCAGATGGTGGCTCAGAACTATTCCATTCTTGGTTTCTCTGTAAGCAATTTCAGAATGCATGGGAAGCTCAAACCAAGAGAGGAGAGTGAGAAGTTTAACATGTTAAGAACCATTACAGTGAGCCTTCATATTCATACAGAATACCCCAGAACTAACCTCACGTGGTTCTGTATTTGCCAGATTGTGCCAAAGAGGACAGCCATTCAAAAATGGTCCTGAATTACATTATTTTCTTTACAGTCTCTCTCCTCCTTCTCCCAACTCGCATTCACTAGAGCAAAGACTTTGCTGACAAAAATCAAGTGAGAATCAATGGCATAAAAAGAAAAATGCCACAGAATGAATCCAAGTGGCAGGTATAGAATCATTGTCCCCACGGTGATACCTTCACATCTTTCAGCAGTTTAGGAATTCACTGAGCTGGAGATTGCACTTGAGCTAACATTATTGCTTTAAAAGTAGCAATCATTTTTCATAGCTTTAATAATTCATACATTAAAACCCCATAGACTAAGTCAAGGGATGGTAGCAATGATTGCCTTTTGTGGGGATGCAAAAACCACAAGGAATTGCACCTCAGTCCCCAGCAGAAAAGAAATACTTCAGGTTAATATTGATCTGAAGCCTTTTAGTGATGAAAAAATACCCAGTGTTTTGCTGGTTCACAAATTCTGTGCTGTTACAGGATATAACACAACGTTTAAGCAGTATATAAAACAATAGCAGGATACAACACATCATTATAGACAAAATATTTGGAACAGTATGTGAAAGTGCTCAAATCCCATCCCACCCACTACACACTCTGTTCCAGTCATCATCATAAAGATATTGACTGCATTTTTTAAAAATGCATTAGTGTTTGCACAATAATCTCAACCACATTTCCTTCCTAACACTAGGGGAAGGAGAAAAATCTACACAGGTCCCATACTGCCTTTATCAGGCCACATCAAACTGCTGAGAGACCAATTTACAAGATTTATCAACTCAAAAATGGATGCATTAAGTAAATTTCTACAGATTAATTTTAATAATTGTTGCGTTAACAACAGCTTTCTTTTCTTGAAAATGCCTCATGCCAATGTGATTTCAGATTGCTGTGTACAGACACTACCCATGTTAAAGAACATATTTTTAGCTTTTGCACCCTCTTACCATGAAAGAGGAGGATTTCAAGATAATCTTGTTGTTATACTTCAAATCCTTTCTTAATCCCTCAAAAATCTTAGCACTTAAGGTCCTGTGCTGTGTGCTACTACTAGAGCAAGATTTGAAATGACCAAATCTCTGTGTTTTAAATGTATCTGACCAGATCCTGCAACAAGCTTGTTATAGAGGGTTGGATCAATATGGTACTATCCTCCTTAGGACAACTGGCTTATAACTATCTCTCTATTCAGTAACTCCAAATCTATCAATCATCCATTGTGATGATCAGAGGGCCAGAGCACCTCTCCTGTGAAAAGACTGAGAGAGTTGAGGTTGTTCAGCCTGGAGAAGAGAAGACAGTGTGGAGATTTTATAGCCCCTTCCAGTACCTAAAGAGGTCTACAAGAGGGCTGAAAAGGGTCTTTTGACAAGGACTTCTAGTGAGAGGACAAGGGGGAACAGCTTTAAATTAAAAGAAGGAATATTTAAATTAGTTATTAGGAAGAAATTATTTATTCAGAGAGTACTTAAGCATTGGACAGGATTCCAGAAGTTGTGCCTGCCCCATTCCTGGAAACGTTCACACACATTGGTGGTGGTATGAGCAACCTGGTTTAGTGGAAGGTGCCTCTATCCATGGGAGGTCTCTGAGGTCCCTCCCATTAAATGTTTCTTTGTTTCTATTTGGTTTAGAGAAAGGAGTGGAAAACCCAAATTTTCAGCTATATTTGCTGGTTTTATGAGAGATAATTCGGATCTTTAGAGCTTTACTTTTGAAATCTTTACTTTACTTTACTCTCATATTTGATGAGATAACCACTTGTAATGAAACTTTTCATTAAAATAGAGGAGTTAGAGCAAAAAGCTGGAACAAATGTTGTCAGCTATGAGTCACCAGTAGGTGAACTCCAAAACATTTCTATTTTGTTTCCAGTTTGGATTGGCAAAATAAATTCTTTCCTTTAACCAGATGGGTTTTCTATGCTAATTCAAGCATTCCCTCAGAAAGACAGCATTTCGAATTATTTACTTAAACAATTATAAAGGCATACCTATACAGACTCCTTGATACATAATTCAAATAAAGACATGTCTTTGTATCATCTCAATCTTCTCTTAACTCAGTGTACTGTTAGTGAACTTTTTGCCTCTAACCAGTGTATTCAGCATTTCTGGATCAGTACTTTGATAAAAGAAAGAAATTATCCCTAGGAAAAATACTGTTGCCTGGGTTTGGGGGTTTTGAACTTTTTTTTTTTTTTTTCAAAATTTTTTGATTGAACTTGACAACAAGAATCGCAAAGTTGTTTTAGAGTCAAGACTCAGGTTCTTTTATCCTTAAGTTCTAGAAGACTTTTGACTTTTTCTTTTCCAGAGGCATGAGAAAATAGCTCCCCTAGGACTCTGGCTATCTCCCAGAAAAAAGGATCAGAACTGTTCTTAATAATATTTATCTGTGCATACTGTCTGTATTGATTTTTTTCCAATAAAATGTGGAATGAGACTTTCAAGCAAAGTCTTTCATTCGCTATTCAGAGTTTCTTATCCAGCTGGGAGTTTTATCAAAAAATACCCCATGCGAGAATACTGACTGTGTAGAGATTAATTAAGTGTTCTAAAACAATTTAAAATATTCATATATGGAGAGAAATTTATTGTGGGAGAAAAAGCAAAAAAGTGCCTTCACAGGACTTCTAGTTATCTACCTGCAGAAGCTCTTTATTGTTCTTTGAAATCATACATGTGTTTGAAAATTTTATGCTCAAGTTGCCAGTGCAAATCGCACAGCCCCACACTCTCAAGAATTCCTCTTGCGACCACTGTCCTGTTTGTTTTTTTCTTCTCTCAACACAACATATGCATGTATTATATCCTATCTTCTTCCTGAAAACAAACATGGAACTTGACGACATTTTCCATGGTCATTTCATACTGATAAACCTTGATGCTTTTTGACTTTGTTGCTTTTTGTCACACTGAGTCTAGTATTAGCATTTTTTTAAATTATCTTCACCTAACGTATCAATCCTTTAGTCTCTTCAAGTTAATATTTGCCTTTATTCTAGTTAGCAACCTTGTATTCTGTATTTCTTTATACTAAAATTCTTTCCTGTGCGTCACTACATCAAATACTTACTGAAAGTGCAGTGCACTTATATATATTACCTTTGTCCTGAAAATCTACAAACATATCAAAGATATATATCAAGTTAGTGTCATGTGATTCCTTAAATTCTTCGTGTTTATTCTCCTGTTTATTCTCCTGAATGGGATTAACAAATAAACAGGTTTTAGACTTTTAAAAATTCAGAATATACAAAAATGTTTTTCTGGTTCTCTAGAAAAACCCCTTAATATTAAAACACCAATTCATCTCAGACAAATGTGAAACAAGGACTTAAGCCTCAGAAGAAAGAGTCTAGCAATTTTTATGACAACTGGTAATGTGGATACACAGAGAAATCTAGGAAAAAGTCCTGTGTTACTGGATCAGCTTCCCCCAAAGGTATCTGCTGAATACCTTGAAGCTCATATTCTAGCAAACCAGACTGCACCATGTTTGGGGCCATGACTGTGTTGAGAACCTTCATCAAAAATAAATACTTGAGACTTTCCACACCTGACTTCTCTTCAACCCAACTGCTTCTCAGACTTCTCCAACAATGCAATTTCCTCATTCGCCTTTGGAAATCTAGGCTCTTACTTCCAAAATAATTTTTTTTCTGTTCAATGAAGTTTGATGAACTTGAAATCCCCTCACTAGCACTGAAGTGTGTACGTGATCTATAATCCCATCATTATTGACCATAAATTATATTATCTTGTCATATTTTGCTATATATTGCCACAGCAATCCCCCTAGTTAAAAAGCACCTTTAATAATGTGATCTTATGTGCTTGTCAAAGTCAACCATTTTATGGATGTGGAAACAAATGCATCTGATTTTCTTTTACACTGACAAAAATTCTTCGACTGGCCATCCCTTAGTCAGGAAACTACGCCTAAATAATATTCATTTATTCACCTCTTCTCCTCTAAACTTTCTATATCCTTGTCCCTTTTGAAGGGCTGTAAGTAGAAGTCATACTCTCTGATGGAAATCCAAATGTCACATATTATTCAACAGTTGTTTATTGCTTTAAAATAACATTACAAAAAGTTTAGAGAAAGCAGAAAAAGAACAAAAAATCCCCTCATGATCCAATATAATCTGCAAGTGACATTTAAATAGGCAAAAAGTGAAGATATGATTTGATCAAGATTCAGAGATTATTTATTACGTCTCTTGTGATAAAAGCCAGAGGCTTTCAGCATGTATGAATACTCCATTGTGCTGGATGCTTTACATAGCATACTAAATTTCAGGCCTCTTCACTGTTCTGTATTAAGAATTTTTTAGAAGATAATGTAAGGATCATCCAGATTCTTACTCCCTCTGCCAGCAACAAGTATCTTGAAACACTACTGACTACTTCAATTTTAAGGCTTCTCTTATTGACAAACTGATATCTAATTTAAAAAAAAAGACAAAAGGTAGATACAGAGGGAAGAACGAGAATAAATGAAAGAATCATATAGGGATCTCAGCACACAAGGCACTGGCGTTATCTTAGCTCACTTCAGATAATTTAGACACCCAAATGTGAACTTGAAAGCTACATCATTTTCACAGCCAATGACAAGAAATCAGCATATCTAGACTAAGTCATATAAGTAATTTCAATAATTTCAATTCTAGTGTGATGTGCATTACTCCATAAGAGTGCCTGTATTTTTTGAAAAAGCAAGCCTAAAATGACTAGCTGAGATTAAGGATGTGTCCCAAACAATCATTATGCATGATGCAGCCCTGCTTTCTTGGATATGGCTGAAAACCTGCTTGCTGATGGAAGACAGTGAATTCATTCCTTATTTTTGCTTTCCGTGTGTATGCACCTGTTACTTTCCTTTTAAAACTGCTGAATGAAAACCCACAAGTTTTCTCGTTTTTTCAATTCTCTCCCACATCCTACTGGGGGCAGAAAGGGTAGTGAGGAAATGGCTATGTATGGGTGTTGGGTCCTCTTGTAGAATTTTTTTTCCCCTAAGTTGCCAGGGAACTGATCTCTGTGTACTTGAGGACAGTTAAGAAAGACAAAAGAAGGGGCTGGGGTGGAGGGAGGGGAGGAGCACATGGACTTCTTTTTTGAGGGGTGTGCTTGTCAGGAGAAGAAAACAGCAGGCTGTGGTTTTTCAGACTTCGGCAGGGAGATCTTTTCTTTCACTGGCACCACTGGAGTGGAGTTCAGGGTTTCCTGCCACGGTCTCTCCATGTGTGTCCCGGCAATCCTGACCCTGCCCCTGTCTGCCTGGCCGGGAGCCACTGCAGTTCCTGCCCCCCTCGCTGTTCCTTCACTCCTGCTCCGAGTGTTCTCCACGCCTCAGCCCGCACTCCCTGCCTGCCGGGACTCGTGCTGCAGCTCCAGCCACCGCTGGGGAGCTCCTGATCCATCTCCAGCATCCTGGGACTCTGCACCACAGCTGCCTGTGTCGGGAACTGCACCAACAGGGAAAGGGTGCCAGCAGCACAGAAAACTGGGACTGTTCCCTTGTTTGTTTGGGTTTTTTTTTCCGTTGTTCATATAGTTATTGTTGTTCTGTTTTGCCTTGCTAAACACAAATAAAGAACTGTTATCCATATCCTCACATCATCGCCTGAGAGCCCCTTAATTCTAAAATTATAACAATTCGTAGAGAGGAGTTTTTTGGGGGTTTTTTTTTGCATTCTCCATTTCAGGAGAGGGTCCTGTTTGTCCTTAGTGATACCTGTCTTCCAAACTAAGACAATGGCTGAGCTGCATACTAGGGCTAAACCACAACATATTACACACATCTTCAAAAAAATAAAGCAGTTATTTATTGGCTAACACACTAGCAATAGCTAAAATGAAAGGAGAACCTAGCCTAAGCTTTGTTTCACCATACTAGTAAGTTAACTGAATACTCTTTGATGGCCAGACAAGCATGAATCAGGAGAAGGGGTAGCCTCTAATTCTCACTGAATTGTATTTTCTCATGTTTCTGAGCTTCCATCTTCCAGCAACATTGTCAGCTCCTTGTGTTTTGCTTTGGGATCTCATATTTTATAATGTTGATGTTTTCTGTCTTGAATTCTGCAATCTTCATCTCAACAACAACTTCTGTCTCTAATTTAACTTTGTTGTCTTCCATGGGTCAACTCTAGAGCCTTTCTCACAGTTCTTTTCACAGCTTTGCTATTTCCTCTGAAGTCTGAGCCAAAGTTGCACAGCTGGGCTACATCAGACCCCAGCCTTGGATTCTCAGACCACAGGAACAAAGCCTTAGAAAGAATTAAAATATTACAGAATGTTTACAGACTGAAATATGTTTATAGAGCATTACTAGAAGAATATTTAAGGGAAAAATTTATGGCAGCTTTGTAGATGTGTGACGTTTCTCCTATCTGAACATAAATGTGGTGACAGTGAGAATTAGAAAATTAGAAAATGTAATCTGTTGAGAATAAGGAATAGTATCTTACATAGTTTGAAATGGGAGAAAAATCACCTGATTGCTACCTTCCATGACAGTAAAATATAATAAAAGAAGGAAAGATTTGAAAATTATGAACAAAAGGAGATTTTGTTTTCTATGATAGTGAAAAGGAAATGACAGCAAAAAAAGATAAAATATGACCTTTGCTTCAGCTTAGTGAAAATAAGAGGGGTCAATTAAAGCCTGTTGCAGTGTGGGGAAAAGCAAATGAATATACATGAGAGACTGCCTAGAAAGAAAACTTAAGTCTTAGAGGTGCAATGGAAATAAAGTCATTAGCATTGAGAGAGAGGCCTTTCCAAAAAGACGGCCATGTGCTGGAGTCATTGGCAGTAGAGGTAATATTTTAAGAGTAAATAAGAGCAAATAATGGACCAATTCAGTAAGGTAAACAATATCCAGATACTTATGCTGATTTTATAGTAAGAGAGAACATTTGTGAGGAGATACTGTAATGACATCCTGAAAACAAGCACTTTTCCCTAGGATTCATTGAAATCATAATACTGATGTGTGATAAGAGTTGTATTTTGCCCTTATACAAAAAAATGCTTATGAACCTGCCTAACCTCAAGCATGTTCTCATATATCCCTTGGCACTGTAGTCAGCAATCTGCAGCAACTAGTCTTGTGATCCAGATCTGGAGTTAGATGTCTCTGAGGTGACAATTCCTTTTTAATGTAAAGAGAGTATACTGGGAGGATAGTAGCAGGAATAAGCGAAAAAACTGTAGAAGGGATGGACAAAATCAAGGCTTCCAACCCAGGATAATATTAACATCCACTATCTGTTCTCCAGGTAATAATTCTGCATCATACTTCATTACTGTCTGATTAGTATTCTTTTATCATGCTTTATGAGAGAGACTAATGTAATTATAGTTTAGATGTGTTAGTAAAGAAACAAAAAAAAAAAAAGGAAAATTATAAAATTCAATTAAAAATTATGCTAATTTGATTGGATGGAAAATTGCTTATGTAGAGTACAAACTTATTACTGAGATATATTGGCTGTCCATAGGAAAAGTTTCACAGTGTTTATGAGTATTTATTTTACTGTAGTTCATTCCACAACAAGGAACAGTCAAGGGAAAATATTGCTCTTGTGAAAAGTAACACCTGTCTCAATTTATTATCAAGTTCCATGGAACCAGTTCTAAGGAAGGACCTGGACTCACAGTTTGGATATGTTAACCTGCCATGGCACAGAGATATTGGAGCTCATTACAGACAAGCTGGTTTGCCTTTTAAGAGTAGGCAATATAACATCCACAGGGACATGCCTTACTTCTTGACAGCTCTGTTGAGCCCATGCTGGGCACAGATCTAATTTGGTTCTACTACATCTCTTTCCTTAGACCTTGGAAGATTTAGAAGCTTTTCCTTGCAGCAGGTTCACGCACCACGCTTGTTTGCTGTGCTTGGGGGAATATGCATACTCTTAAGTTGCATTTTTAAGGTTGTTTGTCCTGTTTATAAGTGAATTCATGTAGACCTACCAATAACCCTGGTCTGTGATCTTGATCATTCAGCCTTACATAAGGATGTGGTAAAATTTCTAAAACAACTGTATATCAGAAATAAGCATAATACAGACACCTTGAATAACACTAAGGTACTTATGGCCAATAGGAAGCAAGACAGCATGAAAGATTATTACTTATGTTATGTTCTTCTTTAATTACTCATTGTTCTATAATTCATACTTTACATAAAATTATTTTAAATATGCTTTTGTAGAAATTTTACTTCCACTGATTCATAGTTTATGCCTGGGTGTCAACATGCCTTAAATATTTAATCTAGGATGTATTGTAGCCTGCAAAAGAAATAGAAAAGTATGAACCGAGCGAAACATAGTTTTTCAAAAATCAAAATTTAACATTTCCTACCCTAAGCTACTTTCTGCCATTTCTGGGAGATGAAAAACAAAGGAATTCTCCATTCAAGACAAAGAGTCTGTAGTTTCTTCTCAATGAGAAAACTCAAATGCTTGCCACAGCAATGTCAGACCATCAGGTGAAAGCACAGAGGATGGACTAGCAACACCTTGTGTGAGTTTCCAGTTTGCACAATCCCCCAAGTATGAACACCAAAAATGTAAACCCATTCAGACTTAGAAACCAATAATTGCTAGCTACCTGCAAAACAAAGCTTGACTCAGTCAGCAAACCAGGAAAGTATGGATTGGATCGAGTGGCATTTGCATTCATTCCAAAGACCTGGAAGTCCAGAGACTATAGCATAATAGCATATGTCACATAATGACAGTGAGATCTTGCTTTAAAGACCATCTATGAATCAGAAAGAAAGGAGATTGGAGCTTAGGTTTCCTGAACTTTTAGTCCACATTCCATGTTTTGGTTTATGAAACCTGACTCTTCACATGAAACTATTTGCAGAGTGCAAACATATTTAAGTGAATTCTTCAGATAATTAAAATATTTTTAATTGACAGATGGATACATTTATATGAAAAAGTCCAGTACTAGTCCAGCTTGGTATATCTCTCTCTATATATATATATCTATATATAAATATATCTCATTTAACACAAGATACCTGAGAGCTCAATGCTTAATCTAAAGCAATCCCACTCTAGGGTTACTGGTGAGAGCATTAATTTCAGAGGGCAATTTTTCCTGTCCAGCTCACACACCTGTTATACAACACTGTGAATATACCTTGAAGTTCTTTCCAAATGGCAGAAAGTCACACAGATATGTCTCCTGTTGGTGACTGACAACAGGGAAAACAAATATCACGCAATGGTTCTTATCACTGCACACTTTTAATATTAGTACCAGTATGTGTCACTCAGGCTCCTCCTACTGCAGAACTACAATTCTTGGACTCAGAGGAGTACAAAGGAACAAGATGATCAGAACCAGAAACAACTGAGCCTGAGCCACCTTCACATAGGGAGGGAAAAGCTGAGGTGACAGGCCTGGAAGAAAATGTAAGCAGCCATCTGCAAACCTGCCCTGAGATCTTTCATGGGATATGATTGATTGCCTGGAGTTCCCCAGGCTGTCAATTCTTGTTGCTCATCCATGAGATTACCATCAATGATACTGCCAGGTATGACCTCGAGGATATCAAGAATAACTACTGATGTCTGGAATTGAGGACAAGCCATCTCCAGTTTTTCTGAATTGCTGTACATTCTTTCTCTCACACACCAGCTGTGTTAGTAGGATGAACAGGTCCCTTCAATATTCTCATCTGAATTTGGCAAATATTTGTTTCAGTTTCTGACAGATTGCAAGGAAAAGGCTATTTCTGACAAATAGTTGAAGTTTGCACTGCAATTGGCTGTTCTGGTGGAGCAATCGAGTGAGGAAATCATCCCAGATTTAAATAGATTTTGAAGATCTCTCTATTACAAGTCAGTCCAGAAATTCAAATAAGGACCTTTTAAAACACTTGCTATAATTTGCCTTCAACTGTTAAGTCAGTAGTATATCTGCATGAAAGATGGAGGGCAATGGGCACAATGATTTTTACATGATCAGCAGGATTAAAATTTGTCTATATGCTCTTTTCTATCAAATTAAGTGCAAAAATGTGATAAGGTTACTGTATTTTATTCCCATCCACATCATTTTGAATAGGAAGGATTTCACTCATTATTTGTAGATTGCTGCTTTACAATTATATCTTAATTGACTTGATCACCAACTTGAACACTTAATATTACAGTATCATTAGCCCATTTATTATTCATCTAAATCATACAATTACAGCAATTAAATAGGTTGCCTTTTAAACACTTGGTTCAGTGATCTTTAATTAGACATCTATAGCTGAATTACATGGAAAAGGTGCTAAATGTTACAACTGTAGTGAAGGGGTTTATTTGCCATATTATACACAACTGATTTAAATAAATGTCTTATGTATTAAAACATGCAGCCTCCTTGATACTTTCTGGTTACCTAGTGATTCAGGGACTATGTTCTAAATAGTGTGGTAGGAAGATTCATCTTTTTAAAAACCCATTATAGGCTACATCTAAAAGGACCATAAGCATAATGAAGCAATTCAAATCCAGAGTTTAACTTGCAATATAGTAAATGCTTGGTGGGTTTTTTCTTGTAATTTGTTTTCACAGAAGAGGAAATTCTGATTCCATTTTTACAGGCTTGATGTAAGTGCATCTTTAGACTCTGCCTGCATCCTCCCAGCTCTTAGTTTCCATGCATACTATTCTTCTGTTCCAAGAAACTAGATTTCTAACCTGCTAGGCAAGAGCTTTTGCTTTAAATACATAGAAAGAAACACAGGGTTTAGTAGTAGTAAACCTTTCTGTTTCTACAAATACACCAGCTCAGTATTTCCTCTCAGTCATAAGGCCAAATTCAAGGTACAGAGAATGAAGCAGGAAACATAATTATGCTTCTGTATAAATGCATGATTTGTTTAAATTTGTCTTAAAGTCTGAGTACAGCTATAACCCCCTATCTTTAAGAAAGTAGTAGAATGACAAAACATTGAGGGAAGAATAATGAAAGATCTGTACCTTTGTTTCCTGCCATATAAGGATGAGCTGAGTTACTAAGGATCTCCAGTCTGATCTACAAAATCCTGAAAAGCATAAAGAAGATGAATAAAAAAATCATTATTCATTTTGCCTTCTAATACAAGAAGAATAAGAGCAGCTATTAATCAAAGTTAATTGAAGCAAGATGCAAAACCAAATAACCAAGAAAGACAGAAGTCAGGATGCATCACAGACTTCCTACTTTGTCCAAACAGATGGCTTCAAGGAGGACAGGGACATAAGGCATCCAAAACATATTACAGTGTTACTTAGCAAAAAGGTTTGCTTTTGTTTACTTTGTTGGGTTTTTTTGGTTTTGTCTTTTTCTTTTTTTGGTTTAGATTGTGTATGAAAACAGATTTTGTGGGAAAAAATATTTTAAAATTTGTCTGTTAAAAACATTTAGCTTTCTACACTGCATAATAATGGATACCTCCTCCAACTTCTTCAGTTTCCTCCAAAGCATTTTTTTTGTTGTTGTATTCATCGGCAAGGGGTTCCTGCTGCCCTTTCATGAACAACCATTCCCTCTATCTTGTTTTGCAGCTTGCTTCAGTCAGAGGAAGTGTTGCTGCGTTTGCTCTGTGTCTGTCCCGCTTAGCCCTGGCTCCGCAGCTACGGCAAAGGGTACAGCTCAGCACAGACCGAACCTAGCTGAGCCCGCAGGTCTTGGCTAGTCTGCCAGGCTGCAGGCGACAATGGCAGGAATAGAGAGAGGGAGCCTCAGCTTGGGGTTAACGAAAAGCTTTATTTATCCCATAGTGGAGAAAAACGCAGGTCAGGCAAAGCTCCAAGCAAAACCCCCGGACAGCGCCAGGGTACAGCACCTTTTGAAGGGGGGAGGAATCAGGGGGAAGGTTTGACCTATGGCCAATGACGGACAAACAGGGGATGGCTCTCTAACAAATTGACAAACTGGGGAACAAACTAGGAAACAGCAGGAGGGGGTGGTCCGAGACTCTGTCCAATCACTCTGTGAACTTTCAAGAACTTTCCAGACTGGAGGTGAGGCCACAGAGTGACAGACAAGGGTTTGAGAGTGAACTGGGAAGGATCAAACAAGGAAAAAACAGGGGGGGTATACAGAGCAAACTATTTAACAATACAAAAATTTTAAAACTTGAAAAAACACACTACCACAAGGAAGGACACAGAAAAAACCCTTTCTGCTGGAAGTTTATCTAGTACAAAAAATTATTAAGAATATTCCCATTCCTTAATCAGAATCTATGTTTTATGATATTTTGCTGCAAATTCAGTGTTTCCTAAATTCTGAAATGCTGGATAACATGGTAGTCAAGAGATATGTGGTCGATCACAAGATAAGATACAGTTTCAGATTTTGATTTCTGTTGTGGCGTGATATGGTGATTTACCCCAGGTTCCCCCCTTGAATATTCCTTCCCAGGTGTGCCAATCATCCCTCCTTTCCCCACCCCTGCCGAGCACTGTCTGTCACTCCTGGAATTCCAGAAGGGTGTCAATGATTGGTAGATTCAAAGGATGCTCTCTACTCCTGGGGTAGCATTGGCCATCCAGGTGTCCTTTGTCCCCTAAGACCTCCTCACCTGTACCTGATTGGTGACTTCCTGACCCCTCCCCTCCCATTCTCCCCTGGTAAAAGGGCGAGCAACCACGCGGTTGAGGAGTTCTGCTGGAGTTGTTATGAGATTCATAGGCCTGTGGGCCAGAATAAAAACTCTGGATTAAACCCTCCATCAGAACCGACTCCTCTCCTTCACTATCACCTTAAAGCTTCTCCTGCAGAGGAAAACCTGGAGCGAGCATCCACAAGGAAGCTCCATCCCGCTGCTCCTGGAGCCCCGGCATGCCCGAACTTGTCTCTGCGGTCCTAGCTGTATCACCAGCTGGCCAAAGGTGACTCCGGGGTGAAACACCACAGCAGCCCCTGTTTGGTTCAGCAGCAGGGCCCAGACAAATCGAGGAACATCCCGACAGCAATATTGGTTTCACCAATAGATTTCCATATTATCTTGAGTGGTCTACATAATCTAATGTTTCACCTCTCCTTACATGGAGTAGGGATAATATTTCACTATTTCCCATGGATATGAGAGAGCAAAAATCCTTAATGAAAAAGAAATCTCCAGGTCTTATGCTGATGATCACTCACTTAACAGGCGAATACAGTATTCTGGCTGTGCTCTCTCAATGAAGCCACTAACAATTCAAAAAAGTCAATGATGAATTTTAAGGAATTAATAGAACTAACAATTATAAATTCCAGAAAATCTTTGATAACATTCTCAAACTGCAAAATGAAGAGTATCAAATCATTAACAGGGGAGTTAATTAGCAGTGATGCAATAATACAGGGAACGTGATAGGTGAGATCATTATATGGAGTCCAGTGATATAAAGGTTCTCAAACACAGGTTAATCTTTCTACTATTGAATGATAAAAGGGAAAAAAGACCCGCTTCATTACCTTTCTTAACTAAGACTTATCCAGTAGTACAACAAAAACTGATACATCGAGAGTGATACCTAAGACTAGGAACATTTCCAAGAACCTCAGGGTAACTCAAGCTGTATCTCAACTAATGACACATTTCCACCTTTTCCTCAACATCTTGTAGCCGTCTTTCTTCTACGACTTGGGATGGTATTCCCTACTGATGTCCCTACTGTGTCATTTCAGAAAAGTCTCTCAGATTATATTTCAACATAATTTCCCATATTTTGCTTTTTTCCATTGTCTATAATTTCCTTTGTATATGGATGGTTGAAGCAAACTTCAAAATTCCATTTATCTGTTTGCCTTTTGCACGGCAGCCTTCTCACCATGACTTACAGACTATGCTGCAAGTGAGAGGGGCCTATGAACCAAACCCTGGCCTCAAGGGCAAGTGATACTATTTATCTTCTATTTACTTTTGTTGACCATCTTTATAGATGGGTCTTTTTGCAGATGGGGAAAGTAAAGATCTTTTACTGACTATCCTCCAGTGGAGACATCTCTTCTTAACTTTTTTGCTGTTGATTTTTAAATAGTCTTTATCAGAAAAAAATAGAACAAAGACGTTTTATGAGCACATTCACTGCAATAAGAGTGCCGACATGACACAAAATTAGTGACATGTATGCAAGACAAGGTTTATAAAATTTATCTGAAATGAAGAAAATTCTTGTAATAGGCTTTTTATGAGTCAACTGTGTAATTATAAAAGCATTGCTTAATTAATTAAAAAGTAGTGAGTAAAATCATACAGCAGGAATATTTTAATTCCTTCAACATGGTTTCATACACATTGAAACTTCAACCATTTTTTCTTTCTCTCACAGAAGTTTTGGAGTAATTCAAATATATGTGTGATTTTACTCAGGTAGTGAACTATCATTCAGTCATGTGCAGAAGAGTTCTTCAACATATTAAAAAAATAGATTGAAAGTTTTGAATGCATCAACTTTCCTCTATCCTTATATTTAGACATTTTTTCCACTTATGTTTCTTCAAGTAATATGTCACAATAAAACACTTCAGCATCTGTAGATTAATTCAAGAAAATACTAAAATATCAACAGGTTATGTGCTCTTTAAAGTTTTTTTCAGAACCCATATTCCTAGCTGCCTGCTTCTTAACTACCCTGCTGATATTTCTACCAGAGGACAATTCCCACCTTCTGGCCTATGTAGATATTGAAATTGCCCTGCAGAAGTGTCTTTCTCTGTCTCCCCCAAGCTCCCAACTAAGATATGGGTGATTCCATCCTAGTTTTAGGTACCATTTTACAAATCTATTGTCACCTGGAAGGAATAGAAACCTAGAAATCTTTCTGTGCCTAGAATATCTCAATGACCTGCTTAGGCATTTGCTTGAATTTACATGGTTTTCTCTAAATCTCAGCTGCAGCTATAATCATGTAAAGGTATAAACTTGTTTAAACAGTTTCTCTATGCAGCAAGATTTTCTGTGAATTGAGATCATTGTAATATTTCATTGTTCAGTCATCAACGTAAGGATTAGTAGAATGAACTGATAAGAGAACTAGTTGTGCTCCTATTTGAAACCAAAATGAGCATGTTATTAAAGAATAATTGCAATAAAGTTCAGGTATCTTCTTCAAGAGTCTTTCCAATATCTTCCACATAGCATCAAAGAAAAATCTCACAATATCAACAACCCAATAGGAGGGGAAAGAAGTCACTGCTACTCTACCTACCTGCTAGGAAATCCATGTAACAAATGTCCCTGTCTTCTTTGAGGAAAATCAGTGCAAAGTAATACCCTTTACCATCCCAGTAGACAGGTCTTTTAGAATAAAGCCTAGGACTTTGTTCTAAAACCTCTTTATTACGTTTATTTTGTAGTAAGTTTCTCATGGTAGTCATCTTTTGCAAGCCAAGACTGTCTGTAAGCACAGGATATAAATGGCCATAAGCCCACCTGCCAAGGTAACAATTTTTGGAAGTTTTTGTTGACAAAGGTTTCAGCCTGTTAGAGATTACTCAAATAGCTTTTGGCTGTCTGGTTATAATTACAGCTCTCCACTATCTGTTTTTTCAATAGTAGGCTGATCAATAAGGTTTTGTTTGCACAAATATCTAAAGATACCTGAGGAGAGAGCATCATCTGTACAGTAAGAAAAAATCTACTGGCCTGTTCAAAAGAAACTAGAGTGCCTGACCATCTGAGGAAATTCATATCATCATTTCATTCTCTAACCCTCCTTTTCCCCTCCCACATTTTATTTCATCTCTCATTCTGGAGAGTTCTTTGTGATGGACTGACAATGTGACCAAATAATACCCAGTAAAACAAATTTCCTGCCTTGTGGAAGTCCCAGTACACTGTTTTAATATACCAAGCAATAACTATGGCATTTGGTTTTAACAATGTTTTTTTTAATTTGTTTTTAACAATTTAATTTTAGAAATTCTACTTTCCATACTTCCCATGATAAAGCTTGTATGTTTGTAAGTACTTCAGTGATTTTTAACCCAAAACCTGAAGAATAATATCTACTCCTAGGAACATATGTGTTTTTGAAAAATTATCCTATTTCCATTAATTCAGCTTCATTGCCAAATTTTGAAACACGGTACTAGAATTGCTTTTATTCTTCATTCCATACACTCCTGGAAAAAACTGTTTGTGCACTTAAATACTATTGCATAATTTGTTAGAGGAGGTTTACAGGTCCTTTTGAAGTGTGACCTTTAATTCTGCTGTGCTTTGGAGAAAAATGTCAAATTTTATTATTCATTTTTTTTAGTTGGCATAAAGAGCAATAAACTGACAAGGAAAGATACATTTTGACTGCACAAAAAAAAAGTTAAATTTCCAAGTAAAACGTGGGGACTTTTGCCTAAATGAAGGGGCTGTCAAGCTTTAAAGAACAACAACCCATCCATGGAGTCGATGACACAGACAGTCTCATGCAATACTGCAGTGAGCACTAAATCACACACGCCAGAGGTGCAGATATTTTTTTTAATTTTGACCTGTCTCTACCAAAGTAACCTTTCTAGCACCTTCATTTTACAGAGATGGGCTAATGGATGCCTACTTGGTTGCACATGCTAAATGCTAAATAAAATCTCCACTAGAGATACAGAATGAGGGATAAATATTGGATCATTCCTTACAGACACAGTGTGTTCATAAATGGCAAAAATAACTGCCAAGCACTGAAGATCAAAATTACTAATTTGGACAAAATAGATGGTTCTTTTAGGTTTTTGAAATTCTTAAAAGTAACTGCAGGAGGAATTCAATAAAGGGCAGTTCATTAGACATAATCCTGACATAGAAAAACTCCCTCAAGCCAGAGGGAATCTATGGAAGTCTTATGACCTGAAGCATAAAGCCATATCCTTACACAATTTTATTAGAGCAGATTATTATGCCAAAATAGACACAATATAAAGGTAGAGTAAAAAATATTTTCTAATACCTCACTTTATTACTTTGCAGGGATGTTTACTGAGAGGTGCTGTTGCTCTTCTCTGTAATCTTGTTGGCTGCAGCCTTCAACACATTAAAGACACACAGAAATTATATGGCAGGATTGAAACCCTCACTTCTATCAGTTTGTGCAATGAGCATTTTGAGAGAGATAACATCTGTCTAGAAATATTCCCGAATGCTTGTGTGCCACAAAGAAAGGTGAGCAAGAATCACCAGCAGCCCTTATCCTTCCTTCTGTGGAGGCACAAATACAGGGAAACTGAACAGTAACCCATGTGCACATATCCACATGACCATATAATAAATGCTCCTTTGCTCCAAAGTGTCTGATTCACTGCATATTTTTGGTTGGCCCTGAGGGCCTAAAAACGTGGTACAGGCACAAATCTTGACCTGTCATTAATTCACACCATGGAGATAATAAAATGGATACTGCTGAAACTCTCTAAATACGATGAGGAAAAAAAATGTTCTATCACACAGCAAAATATATCAAACCAAGGTGCATGGCTGTAACCTTGATTTTTATATGCTTGGTTCCACTCGAGCATGAGTTTTCTCCAGGGCGCTGGACTGGATTTGTGTGTAGTTGCTCAAAGCTGTCACATGCATGCTGTTGTTTCTTCCCATGTACTTCTTCCCATGGGTTGGTCTGTACATACAGTGATTATTTTACTTTGCTGTAGCTTAAGCATTTTGTTAGGATAATTCTTCAAGCCCATGAAGAGTATCAGCAAGGACACCAAGATTTCTCTATATATGTGTCTGCAGACACAATTATATTTTGATCACAACATAAAGGAGATGTATCTCATTCTTTATTTTTGTTCTTTTTTTGTTTTGTAGCGTTTTTGTCCTTTTCTGTTTTGTGGGGTCAGAAGGAACACTGACTTTTTTTCTCACTGTTTCCACATTATTTTCTTAAGAGAATTATTTTATGGCTACAGAGATTTTGGGAAAGGAGAAACTTATTGTACACAGTGTACTCATCACAAGTCTTTCATCCTGTCTCTAGCATTTGTCTCTCTGTCCATCTCTTTGACTTTAGGGAGGTACCACAGTCTTACAGATTTCATCACAGAAATTAAGTAACACCAGTTATACTAATACTACAAATAATAGTTCCTATTCTGACAGTCTGATTTTTTTTTTTTTTTTTAACCATAGGAAGAGTCAGTGTAATGATCCAGAAACATTGAATTCAATGTGATTCAGATTTGAGCAACCTTTAGTGGATTCAAGGCAAGATTTCAAAGAAACTATTGTTGAAGTCATGGCAAAAATGACCTGGTTACAAAGCACCAAAAAACTAAAACCTGGGACCTACATGCAGACCTGAAAAACAGCAGTTAAATTTACCTTTCAGATGCATTTATATTTGAGACAGCTATTTGGCACAGGGTCAGGAGAACCTAAATTACAAAAGAAAAAGGAAAAATAATCTCAGCAGAAAGAGACATTTCATCTTGGGTATATGTAGTCTGCCATTAAAATGTTTTGCTGCTACATGTGAACACTCAAGTGTTGAAAACAACCAATTTTTGAAGAAAAACACTTTGTGAAGCTGCTACAATGAATTCCTCCAGACCACTTGATTTGTTCTTTCTGCCTTTGTGTCACTTGGCTCAACTGATTCTGATAATATTGATCATGAAAATAATCAAACATATGCCAGGAGTAACCATACAGTAGACATGTGAATGCAGATAATACCATTGTCTTTCTCTTTTCTTTAAGTTTTCAAGAAAAGCTTGAAAACATACCCTGAACATATTTTGTTAACTCAGATGAGAAAGAAACTAGAAAGAATAAAATGATATAACACACCTGAAAAAAAAAATGTATTGCAATTCCTATAACATTCTCAAAACTGGGGTGTGCAGGAGGGAAGGTAACTGTTGATTCTTAAATGGCCAGGAATACTGCAACTGGAAAAGGAGGTTAAAATCACCTAATAAATTCATGGTGAGTTTGGCACAAGGTGAATGGGGCACAATTTAGACAGTAATACATTCAGGTTGAGAACTTGAAGATATATTCTACTCAGAAAAAGAGTCAAGCACTGTAACTTTCTTGTCAGAGTATTAGAAGCTAGAAATCAACATGCTTTTGGTAGGGTACAATTAGCTTGTAAATGAAACTCTGAAGCATGGCTGTCTGGAATAACAGCAAGCTGGCTCGTGCACAGACCTTTTCAGTTTTCTGCCTGTGACCTCATACTGGCTCCTGCCATTCCAGGATTGCATCATCTTTTTTGGCTACATGGGGGTCATCACAAAAGATTTTAGGGTTTTATGAAAAATGGAGTGCAGAATTTGTACATAGAGAATAGGAGTTGTTGCATGTTTCTACATCTGTTCACAGATTTTATATACAGTGTTTATATTACAGTATATTTATTCTAGAATTATTCAGTTGATTCATGGGCAGGGGGAAGAAGAGTAAATATTTAGTATACTTTTTAGTATACTAAAAAGTATATTTTTATCACTTGTCTGTAAAGGATAGGAAATTTTCTTCCTATTCCACTCGCAGAGAACTTTGGTTTTCTATTTCCAACAAGAAGTGGCAAGCATTAGGTTCTCCAGATTTGAGTAAGCACATGGGTTGAGTCTGACTTCGTGTGCAAAAGTTGCTGTAGATGTGGACCATATTCAGCCAGATCTTCTTGCTCTGAATATGGCTGAGAATTTTATGCAAAAAAGGCATACATGGGGAGTATTGATCACATCTAAATTTAAGCATCTACAAGAGAAACGGGGGCACAAGACTCCTGGATTCAGTAGGGATAAACCTTGAGTTCAGTAGCAGAGAAAGGAATTTTTATGCATCCATCATTATCATTTAGAGATAGGTTACATGCATTCTTACAGTTGTGCAAAAAACATCTGCTTCACGGTCGCCTTTCAGTCCTTGCAATAGAGCTATGTGAATGGTTAAAAGCCAGTAATATAAACAATAACCAGGTAAAGGAGATTGAGGGGGGCATTTCTTTTTCTGCAGTTCTTTTTCATTTGCCCCATATAGAGTGAGTACTTCCCTACTGGAGAGAAGTATATTCAGATCTTACAGTGCATCCTGATTAATGCCATCACTTCTCCAAATAAGTGAAAAATAGACAAAAGGATCTAAAAGAAGTAGGGGGTAGAAGGAAAGCATTGCTGTCCAATACTCCCTCCTGAAAGGAAATTCATGAATCGTATTCAGAACAAACTCACTGTGTCCAAGCAAGCCCCACCACATCACGGTATTTTCAACCTACAGAACACTGGCCCCAGAGCTGCACATCACATCTCCATTGTCTCAAAACGCCTATGGTCCCAGGATTTCTGGCTTAGAGCTTCCCACACTTCCCAAATCCAACACAGAGCCCCACTAGTCCTATCCTCATTTATCCCAAGATCTCTATCACTGGCTTCAATATTTCCTGTCTAACCCTCAGACCCATCTAATTCTAATATCCCCTCAGCCCCCTGCTCCCTCAGCAGACCGAAATCCCTTCTTGTACTGAACTCCTGCCCTCTCAACCCCAGCTCTGCTCCCCCCAAGCCCCAGCCTTGCTCACACCTGGGGCTCTGGGGACCCAGGCCAAGTGCATCAGCTGCCAGCACTTCAGATCCAGCGTTGTGTGAACATCTCCTCCTTCCTCCTCCTGCTGCCTGCCTCCACTCACCGCTGTCCTGCCATTCCCTGCTGCAGCCTGCCAAGCTCTTTGCAAAGCTTCTGCTGGAAATTCCCAAAACCCAGGCATGGGCTGCGCTTGTTCAAAAATCTGCTTAGATGGTGCTCCAAGGACAGAAAAGAAAGACATATCAGGGAAACCCAGGCAGCTGATAGTTTTGCTCCTGCAGGGAGGCAGCTCTGTTTAGTGGCAATAAGGACTCTTGTTTTAATAATAGAACACAGCACTGAGATTTAATTAGCACTTATAGCAACATATGTCAGATAGCAATAGCTTTCGGTAGGCACTTGTGAGAATTGTCAGGACTGCAAACTTGGTGCCAGGGCAATTCTCTGCTCCTGCTTGCAGTGATGTAAGTCCCATGTAACTTTCATTGCTGATCTTGTTTTTCACTGATAAAAAGAAAGAAACATCTGGGATGATGTTTTATCTATTCAAACCATACTGTCAGTTTGAATCTCTTCGTTATTTCTTCATGTTTTAGGTGACACTGTCTAGCTTTCCACCCCAGTTTTGGCTATTCATTGATGAGTAAGCAGTAATACTGATGCTAATAAATTACAGCTCCTGAATTAAGATTTCATGGCTGTCGGTATCAAACTGTGTTCTGACTTTCAAATATGGCATCACATCATTTCATTTGTTCATATGTATTCACTATCAGAAAATATAAATAAATTGAAATATGCCATCTGCAAAACTCCAGATTGGTTTTAATCACCATTAATATGGATGATGTAAAGCTTATCTGTGCTGTACCATTGATAAGAAGACACTGGGCAAACAACAAATCAGGTGTGATATTCATTGAATCCTAGAATGGTTCAGGTTGGAAGACCCCTTAAAGATCATCCAGTTCCAACCCAAGTGCCACAGGCCAGGGACATCTTCCACTAGAAGGAAGCTTTGTTCTGAATGAGACACAGGAAAAGTAGTCAGGAGATATTTATTTCTCTAGGTGCATTTCTAACCTGTATCTTCTCTGCTGGTCTACAGCATATGAAGAAAATGTTCACCCAATTATGAATCCTACTTCAGAAATCTCTTCAGGCCCCCAAGAGTGCCCTACCAAACACTGAGAACTCAGCGTGTGAAGGACAGAAAAAAGAGTGAAAAGACTTTGTGTGGCTCATTGAAGTCTGATTCTTATGTCCATGGGTGACTGTCAGACAGAGAAAACCAGACTTCTTTTAGGAGGAATGTGATCCAGTGTACAGCAAAGTTCTGCCTTCAAACTGAGTGTGTTGGTCTTTGTGGTTTTTTGGTTTTTTTATTTTACACAGAAAACTGCAAAACATGTTCAACTTTTATTACTCCCTGGATCCAAGATTCTGATTCAGATTCTACAACTAATTCCATTTTTCTTACTTGGCTTATACAAAGCTGTGGAGGAAGCCTCAGAATTTCTATTACAAACACATCTTCAGAAAAAAGAAAACTCTTTTGAAATGTTTTAGAAAGCCACCCTTTTTGTTTTATATCAAACTGTCATTCTGAACAGAACAAAGTTTCCTTTTTTTCTATTTTCATCTAATTCTAAGACTTGTAAATAGACAGGATCATTGTGTGCGCTTCACTTGCAAGATTTTATTCCCTTCAGAGCACACTCATAAAAGGGGAACTTTTTCCTCCCATTTTAATTTAATTAAAAGCCAAGATATGTCTGAAGCCTTGAGCTGATCCAGGGAGAAGGTGGATGATCAAGGATATGTTAGCACAGCTGTGGGTAGCAAGGTTACAGCCCTTCCCTCAGTGAACAGAAGTACAGGCAACAGGTTAGAAAACAGTCCCTTGATTCTCACAAAATAGGTTTATTAGAACTAGACAGGAAGGGCAAGATAAATAAGAGCTTGAAGGCAATGAGAGCTTAAAGTATTTCAGTCTCCAGAGGTGAGTGGACTTGAATGGCCTACAATCATGCAGACAAAGGAGAAGGTTGTGATGCCAAACAACATTACGGGGAAAACACATTATACAGGTTCCTTCCTTATTATCTCATGCACTTTTATTCTCCTCTCAGTAGTAATTTACCTCAGAGTTTTTTAGAGCAATCCCAAACTAGACTGACTCATTCACATCCACTTAAATCTCTTCAGCAAACCATCTTAGAGGTTCTTCAGAAGTTGCCAAATTTTGCTTTATTTATTTATTTAATTCATGCTTAGACCTTGGAATTTTCTTAACAGGATAATGTATCCAGCCTGAGACCCAAAAACACTTGTACATTTCTATGGGTAGAATATTTAGGTGTCTTCTTCTTTCCTTTGATCACTCTAGTTCCATCACCTTCTGTGAAACTGTACAACTCTCTGTAAATCAGTGTATTTCTGGAGGTAGTCACAGAGCCTAACTTTGGGCATTCCCTTCAGATAGTTAAGCTGGAATCCCAGACCTACTGTATAGTGAAGAGAGATAGAGAAGCAATTCAGACCACATCTAGACTCATGTCAGGATGTGTTTTCAGTTTCTAGTTCTGTTACAGCATAGTTTTCCTATCGGACCTGACCTTCCTCCTTGAATTTTATCTTTTTAGAAACCAAGACACCAAAGAGGAGAAATTAATTAGAACAGGATATTCTTGTATCTCCATTTTGGCATTTAGGTCCATCCACGGTGTAAGAGAACATTATCAGATTTCACAACATAGACTTCCTCTCTAAAATTGCTGTGGAAGAGTCTAGTGTCTGCCTCCTAATAGTGTTTATCCTGACAGAAACTAAATTATCAATATTATGTAAAGTCTCATGGTAGGTCTGTGTCTTACTATTTATCTTTTCTAATGGAAATATTCATTAACAGTAAAATAAATATTCATTATTTTTATACTTTTTGTGGTCAAAGTAAACATTCATATATATGCATAGAACTTGCAATTTACTTCACATCCTTTGGGCACTTGTTCAGATCATTAGAAAATATTCACCAGACAGAAGTTCTGACTTACTACATTTATTAGTGTCTTACAGCCACTTTGAACAGGTGCTGTGTTCAGCAGCTGTGCTATGTAAATTAATTTACAAGCATTTCAATTCGATTCATCACTGACATATCTGCTAAAACAGGCTTTTTCAGCTAATCTGCCATTATCCTCCATAATTTACCTCAATCCTGTTCTTAGCACAGATATTACCCCTTCTGCACATCAGCATAGTTGAACTCTACAAACCATCTTGACTCACTGCAGTGGTACACATGAATCAGTTTCCAGACTGACAGCTGCTTGTCTAAAATACTGTCTAAAATAGATCCGACCTAAAGAACCTCTTTCAATCTATGCGATCTCTTCTTTGCAGTTGATGTTGGTTTGTCAAGATTAAGAGAAAAAGGCGTCCTTACTTTTCAGTGGGCTGTGACTCACAAAGCACATCCCAGGTTTGAACATCAGAGTACAAAGGTATACCATTGCCAAGTAAGACCTCTTCCTCAGGAGTGGTTCGCAAAAGGAGTAGCTCTATCTCCTTAATGGAGATGACAGTAAAAACGTTAAAAGTCAGAAGAAACTCGTACTTTCTCTCAGTTGCCGAAATGCTTGAAAAGCAGTGTCTAAGTGATCTTGAAATTTTATTTCCAAGGATGCAGACGTATCTGTCTTGGGGAACTGTTTTCAGTACCTGTAAAGACAGCTGCAAACTTATAGGACTGTGTGACAGCAGAGCCCTGGGCAGAGACGCAAGCATCTTTCATTTTTCAGAGCATTCAGCTTCTTTAGAAGTCTCCCCCAGGTCCCCAAATGGTCACAGTTTAATCAGTTTATTAAACACGTCCATGCAGCTTGAAGTCAATCTCTTTTTCCAGTCACCTCAGCAGCAGCCACGCCGTTTCAGTTTTCTACAAAGCCTCTGGGGTATCCACAGTGTGCTTTACATGGCTGTCATTCCAACTCCTTTTCTGTCAGCAGCACCTTCACATTGGGCGTGCTATTTATGGAACTTCCTGAATTTTTTATGGGGACCCACACTTCTGTTTTGGCAGCAGAGTTACACCCTGAAAATTAACACTATCACAGCTGTCTTTACCAATTCAGTATGTAATTTGCACAGGTGTTTTCTTTGAAACAGCTTGCCTTAAACATCAGATTGCAGCCTATTTGTGTGTACTAAAATAAACCCCAAGATATCCACATTTATGATTTTGAAAGGGAAATTGTTCTCCCCTTCCTTTTTTTTTTTCTTTTTTTCAGTCTCAAAACTACGTTTCAAGGAAAAAGTATGCAAACGTTGCTTCCATGCTCTTTTGCTACCCATGGAATAATCTTTATTGATAGAAACAACAACTAATTCAGAGCACAGTTACAGGGAGATATTTACAGTGTGCCTAATTCTGGAGGTCTTTAAAAATCTTTACATCTGCAAAGCTACATAATTTTCAAACTCTTGACTGAAAGGAAATCTGTCCATGAACAGAAATACCCTTGTGTATACAGCTAGACTCCTAGAGTTCCATTTAATAATTTAAATGTAGGATTCTATTCTGCTTTTTAATTCACAAACACACTAGTGCATCCTCTAAGGAATAGAAAATGTGACAAAGAACACGCCACTGTTTGAAAGGAAAAAATTGATATTGCAGGGGAACCTTCAGGATCTCAAATGTCACTTGGTGCCTTGGTTGAACAACTGTTAAAGTCCTAAGATCTGAAATTCATCACACCTGTTTTCAGATGTCAGCAATGCTTGAGTCCATATCTGTGTGGTTAACTGAGAGAGAGATGCATTTTCAGAGCAAAAATCCACTGATTTGTCTTAAGTATCTATCTTAAAGTGAAATGATTCATGTCCTATAAATGCCTCCTTTTTCTCATATGATTACCTAAGATGGGTTATAAGGCCAAGTCAGATAGGAGGCTGACACTGTAATCTTCTAAATTAAGTGAAATTAAACTAATCTTTCACGTTTAATTTTACTGCAGAGAGGAGGCAGAGAAACAACAAAGTTTCATCTATGCTCCAGGAGGTGATTAATGTGTTAACACTGAATATGGGAAAAGAGAAAAAGAGGATACATCAGCTGTCTTTTCTTCCTAATTGTAATTTCTATTTTTTTAGTATAAATTTTCTGTTTATTTTCAGCATCACTTCTGTGGTAACTTCTGATATGGAGATTATTTGTTAATGATCCATTTTGTTATTGAGTACTAAAAATTAAAGTTGCTTTATATGTTGCATATAATATTTCTGGTCTTTTAAAGGTAAAGTTTAAAATTTCTGGTGTGAAAAAAATCCTGACTATAACCTCAGTGACTGAGAAAGTTCTATGGTGTTTTCTTGACATTTGTTACCTTGGTAAATGACACACCATATTCCAAGTGAGCCAGAAGGCTCTAATGATAATCTAGAGGATTTTTTACCTTGCCTAACATTCTGCTGACCCTCTGCCTGGTGCTACCCAGGAGGTTGTGAAATTTTGCAGCCATGAGGGCATGTTGCTGACTCATTTTCCATTTGTTCATCAAGATGCCCAGATCCTCCCAGTTGTCTGGTGCCCCACTTCTTTGTGCCTAGGATTATTCCTCCTAGGGTGCTAGACTTGGAGTTTCCCATTGTTACTTTTCATGTTTTCTTTAGGCAAATTCTCCACCCAGTCCAGGCCCTCTGAAAGGCAGCACAAATACCTGATGAATCACTCACTCTTCCCAGTTATGCAAGACTTAAAAGTCAATTGAGAATGCACTGTGTATTTTCTTCTAGGTCTTTAATAAAGATGTTGCACCGTTATAGAGCCTTGGGGTGCATAGCCTACAGGTGAATTTTGTGCGACTACTTATAACACTTTAAGCACAGCAGATCAGCTACTTTTCAGTCCAACATTCTGCCTACTTATTTAGTCTGTTTTTCATCACATCTTCAATGAGGATGTTGTGGGACAAAGTCTTCAAAGCCTTATTAAAGTCAAGCTAGAGAATATCAGCAGCTCTCACCTCATCTACCCAGGTCTTCCTCATAGGAGTCTGTCAGGTTGTTCAGGAATTATTTCTCTTCACAAATATGATTAGTCCCAATCACCTTCTTGTTCTCCATGCTTTGGTAAACTCTTCAGCTTACAGACAAAGGAAGAGGAGAGGAGGGTTGTTGATCAGTTTTGTACCTGGTATCTAGTGACAGGATTCACAAGAACAGTTCAAAGTTGCTCCAGGAGAGGTTCAGACTTGGAATGAGGAAGCGTTTCTTTATCCAGAGTGTGATCAAATAGTGTAACAGGCTTCCCAGAGAGGTGAATGATGCCCCAGCCTGTCAGTGTTTACAAGGAGCCTGGACAATGCACTTAATAACATGCTTTAACTTGGATTGCCATGAATTGTTCAGGGAATTGGACTAGATTATCACTGTAGGTACCTTCCAACTGAAATATTCTATTCTATTCTATTCTATTCTATTCTATTCTATTCTATTCTATTCTAGTCTAGTCTAGTCTAGTCTAGTCTAGTCTAGTCTAGTCTAGTCTAGTTATTCTATTCTATTCCACTTGCTTCCAGGATTATTTGAACCATTGCCTTCCCAGGGATCTAGGTGAGACTGACCAGCCTGTATTTTCCTGGATCATCCTTTTTGCATTTCTTGAAAATAGAAGGGGGCATTTACTTTCTTCCAGTCTTACACTGAAAATTCAAGAATTTAAGCTAAAATTATGGGCTTATCTGTAGTGACTAAAGCAACAGCATGTGTTCAAAGAGAAATCCCTGGCACAGAGATGGAGTGGACAAAGACATCTGCAAGTCTCAAGCCATCTGCAGTAATTTTGTGTCAGGGTCCCAATACTATTACTGCTTATCATAAAACATATGGTGAGAGAAAGTCAGGGCAGGGAGATTAAAGTTCAACAGAAAAGGTCTGCAAAGTTAATGTATGAAGTCAAAAACTGGCATGCCACCCAGTTCTGCTAATTGCTAACCCTGTTAAGAAGCTTCACTAAGATTAGATGGAAATGCAAAACAAATGAAGGCCTAGCTTTAGTCATCTGTTTTAACTGAAAACAAACAAAAACTACACAGAGCACTTCTCAATCAATGTCACTGATGTATTCACAGGGAAATCTCACTGAATCTGTAAAAGGAATGCTAATCCTGCTATCCTCTCTTTTATTCTTTTTGTTCTCTGTGCTCTTTTCATTCTCATCCAGCAGAAAATTTAGTCATACATACTCCTGCAATCATGAAAATCTTCATTTATAGCCCACATGCACCCTTAATTATCCTAATTGATTAATTATTTTCTGCAAATATTACAGTGATGACTATTTAGAACAACAAATAGAATAACAAAAAAACTCGTTGAAGAATTTCTGGGCATAGAAAGCAATTCCAGAAAATCAGAGAACATTCCTCTGGGAATGTTGAACTATACAAACTGTAAAAATTTTCAGGGTTAACACCATAAACAATCCTCCCCCTCTTTACCTGATTTGCAGAGATTTAAACACTTAGATTTATACAAAAATCTATGGATTTCAAATCTGATGACTATCTGTTTTCCCTATTTATATCCAGTGCTAATCCTCCGAAAAAGTCTTTTTATAAGTCCTTTAAGTCAGAAAGAAGTAGAATATATCTCCCCAAACATCTGGAGGCAGATATAGTCGACAATGTAAAGCAATCTAGTAACATGTTGTTTAACACCATCAGGAAATTAAATAAACCACTCCCTTTCCCTCTGCCCCTCCCATTAAGAGAGGGAATAAGGCGGAGTCTATGGGTTGAGATAACAATTTGCTGAAGGCAGAAAGCAATGGAAAAAGAAACACACAATAATAGCAGCAATCTTAAAATACAAAATTATACAAAAGGAGACGGTGCTTTACACACAGGTGGTGCTCACCACTTCAACTTGCTTCCAAATGCTTGCCAGGACAAAGACAAAATGGCAGCTGTTCCTGCACCCAGTGCCTCATGACTTTCCACAAACAAAGACAAGATGGTGGCTGATCCCACAAACAGCTTTCACCCTTCCCAGGCTCAAGACGCTGGAAGAAAATGATGGACAAATCCCCAAAAGCTAGATTCTCTGCATTGCACTGCACTGCTGCTTCAGATGCTGGACTAAGTTCCATGCAGCTGCTACCAGCACTGCTGCTTCTGGCTGCTCTACCCTGCTTGACCCAGCTCTGCTTGGGTTCCTTCAGTTCAGCTCCTTTTGGCTCAGCCTTGGTTCATCTTGGCTCCTTTCAGTTCACATTGGACTTGGCTGGGCTCAGAATTATCTAAATCACTTGGTTCCTCATGGCACTTCCCACACTGATGCTGCTCTTCAGTGCCACATCTTGGAACCATGACTCAGAGGAGTGGGCAGGGGACAGGCAGAGGTGGCAGAGGATGCAGTCCACAAGGCTGATCCCAACAACCTTCTCAGCCCTGGAGAGAGGGAGGCAAAAGATCTACTTCCAGGGTGTGCTTACCTTTTCTTCCCCCTGGAACCATGCTGCCAGCAAAGATGTCTGTGATATAGAGCAGCAACCTGGGCACACTCCCATGACTCTCGATGCTGCTGCCTCCCTGCAACCAGAGCACACATGAAGGGTACTCAGGTATCAAACACTTCTGCATGGGGCTGGCAGAAATGACACAGGAGCTAGGAGAGACCTGTGCCCTACTAGACTGACAGTGCAAGGCAAAGAAGAATACACTTGTTCCTCTCAAATATCGGTAGGCCTGTGTGTGAGTCCAGCCCCAGTTCTCCAGATCTGAAAACAACACTGATTGTCAATGCTCATCTGTGTTGGAGACACAGTCCACTCCATAGGACAATTCATCTTGTTCTGTAACTGAGCTAAAAGAGGTGGAAAAAAACACAGTGTAAGGAATTTCTTTAGAAAATTGGACCACTAGACTGTATAATTACTGTTCAGCCAACTAAATATGCTGACATTAATGCCACTCAGGACTTGATTCAGTTTCCTAAGAAAAGTGGTTTTTACTATTTGAATAACCCCAAGGAATCTTGCATTGATCTCCACCTGTTTCTTCAGAAGGACATAATATTCCTTGGGCCTCATCTTCCATTCACATGCAGCAGTCTGGTATGTCTCAGATTCTCATAAATAGCTCTGGTGCTTGTGTTTAAACAATCAAAGCTGGTCATGTTTAGTGGTGTAATGTAAAAACAATGCTCACCATCAGTGCATACAGAATTATTCATCCAAGCACCTGAAGTCAGCATGATAAATGGAGACAGAATATATTGCAGAACTTTGAAAGGGTCTCATGCCCTGGGACTCCCAGGTCTAATCAGCTCTCACAGATCAGAAAATTATGCATGACATACTGAGTACTATCCAAGGAGTCAGAAATCTAAGCAGACCCAGAATTCAGAAGTCATGACTTCCAAGCTTGTTAAAATATGCATCATTATTTGACATGGACCAGGTGCACTATGCATTAAAGATGTATGCAGCAGAGTTTTCTATTGATTTCAGCTTTTGGCCTGACTCAATATGAGCTATTCATTCAAATACTTGTGTTGTACCTTCAAAAGTCCATGAGGCAGCCTGGGAAATATTCCATGCTTTGTGATTATTTCTCTGTCTTTTTGTTGTTTTCCTCTTATTTTTGGAGATCCATATTAGAGATTTGCTTTTATAAGAGTTAAGAGCCTGTTTTTAATGATTGAATTATGACATGATAATCTACCCCCTTGAGCTATTACAAAAACTGACTTAATATTGTTGTCCTAATCACATTTGAATATGATGCAGCTGTCTGAATCATATTGCTATAACTACCTTTTGATAGCCAGAAAAAAAGTATTCTAATCATTACTCTACTATTCCAAATACTTTGATGAATAAGCACCTCTGAAAAAAAAAAAAAGAAACCACAAAAAATCCAAACTAAAAAAAAGGAAGAAAAATGCACAGAAAATTGAGGCTTCTGAAAAAATTGTTTTTTCCTTAAAAAAAAACTGAATTGCAGTATCCTTTCAACACCTTTTTTTTTTTTCTTTCTTGAGAAAGTTTTTGAATGCAGTGGAATGGCATTGTTCAAAAATTCTCTTCTCCTAATCAAATCCAAATCCAGGTCATTAGAGAGAATAGTGTCCAAGTCATGATGGGAGCACGCATTCCCAAATTAATATAAAACAAGCCTGGCTACTAAGAGAAACAACTTGAAGAGATTTGTATCCAACTATTTCTGACTAGGAAAAATAAGCCAAACTGTAAACAGGTGTATCCACCTTGTACATGCTGAGCTGAGACAAGTTTTCTGGAGATACCTGTACTGTCCCTGAGGACAGTATCAAGGATATCTTCATGGTTAGAATGAAAGTTGCACACACAAACAACCCAAGCATCCAGTCACACTCTTGTCACAGCTCACACCCCCTGAAATAGTTTGTGTTTTTAGCTTGTTCAAAAGAAATCACATATTACAGCATACTCCAGGAGGCTGGCTGGCTGTCAGCATTCAGCAGAAAGCCCATGTGGAGAGGATGAGAGTGGCAGGTGTAATGTACCATCTGCACAACCATCTGGAGATCACCCTTCCTCTGAGTGCAGGAGTAACACCAGTGCCTCATTCTTCTACCACTGATGTGTAAGGAAATTTCATAGACTCCTAAGATCCTAGACCAGTTTGGCTTGGAAGGCACTTAAAAGATCATCTAGTTCCACATTCCCCTGCTGTGGGCAGGGACACCTTGCACTAGACCAGGTTGCCCAAAGCCCAGCTCAACCTGGCCTTGAACACTGCCAGGGATGGGTCATACTCAGCTTCTCTAGCAACATGTTCAAATACCTCACCACCCTCTGAGTAAATAATATCTTCCTAATGGACAATATAAATATGTTCTCTTTCAGTTTAAAGACATTTCTCTTTGTCCTGTCAATGCATGCTGTGGGAATGAGGCCTACAGTTCTGAGACATGATGTGAGATATGTGGTAGAGAGATTTCCATTAAATAAGGTGTGCTGCAAGGCTGATAGGTTACATGTTTCTGTTTCATCCTCACACAAGACCTACAGTCTTCATAATAATCTCTCCCTATGTAACTCTCAATATCTCTAATTTATATATAAAATGACTGCAGCAACAGGTTATTTGACTACAGACTTGTGTCCACTTCCCTCAAAACTATAAATTGGCATTGGAAATCCTCCATGGCAGAGGATAAGAATACAACCTTGCAGACAAGTTAATGGGCTTGCTTCTCTCTCTTCCCCAAAGAAGGGATGTCTCTTTGGTAAGATGAATGCCTCCAGCTCCATCAGAGTGTACCTGGAAATATTTGTACACAGCACTATGCACTCACATTTTCTAGGTCTAGTATATTTATCACTGGAAATCTCACAAAAATCCATAGTCTGTTTCTTCAATATACCACAGTATTTGTCAATCTGTGATCATGAAAGTTCTTAATGAACTCTCTCTTACTTATAGTGGCAAATCAGTAAATCACACTATTCATGAATCTGGGATCCTGAATGTGACCAGAATTATAGTGTAACCACCCTATTGATACATCTGATATCTACTTAACATGAGCAGACTTATAGTGCCAAACTGGTTATAAACAGAAATTAAACTGGGCTGCACCCAGCCCCTTTGCTCTGTGGGGACCATCTAGAAAACAATGGGGTTTATTTTCTGTCAAATTTCTATACATTTAATGCAACACATACGCTGGTAATAAGTCCCTCTCTAGTTTCTTTACAACACCCATTATGCCCTGGAAGGCTGCTATAAGCTCTCCCTTGTGCCTTTTTTTCTCCAGACTGAACAACACAAGCTCTCCCAGCCTTCTTCATAATCAGGTGCTCCAGCCCTCTGATTGCCTTGGTTGCCTTTCTCTGGACTCGAACTAACAAGTACACATAGTTCTTACCTTAAGGGCTGCAGAGTTGAGCATAGCACTTCAGGTGGAGTCTCACCAGAGTGGGGGGGGAGGAATCCCCTTCCTTGCCCTGCTGGCCATTCCCCTTTTGATGCAGCCAGGGACATGGTTGGTTTTGTGGGCTGCAAGCACATGTTGCTGAGTTATGTTGAGCTTCTTGTCAGCCAACAACTCTGAGTCATCCTCAGGACTGGTCTCAAGCTGTTCTCTGCCTAGCCTGTATTTTTGCTCAGGATTGCCCTGACCCATATGCAAGACCTTGAGCTTGGCCTTATTGAACTTTGAGTTTTGTACAGGTTCAGCTCTCAAACCTGTCCAGGTCCCCCTGGATGACATCCCTTCTCTCTAACATCTCAATGTGTCTGTATGAATTGGTGTCATTGGAAAACTGGCTGAGGGCGCACTTGATCCCTCTGTCTATGTTGCCAACAAGATGTTAAAAAGCACCAGTTCCAATATTGACCCTAAGGAAGGCCAGTTGTCACTGGTCTGTGCTTGGATATCGAGTCTTTGATCACAGTTCTGGAGTGTGACCATTCTGCCAATTCATTCTCTACTACGTGGCCTGTCCATCAAAGCCATCCCTCTTTAGTTTAGAGAGAAGGATGTCATGAAGGACAGGGTCAAACCTTCAAACACTTTATCAAACTCACTGTCCATCTTGCCCCCATGAAGATATCATTAATGGAAGCAGAATTAGGGAACTGATGTAGGCTAGAGAGGAAGATGCTTAACATTTGGCTGATTTTTTGCTTTCTCCTGCTAGAGGCTATGATGTAGCAGCAAAGAAATAAAAGCTAGCAGACAAAAGTATTTACCAAGCCTATTAATAAATATGTAGTATAAGCAGGCAAGGTGTCTGGAAAATATGCCTACAATGTAAACATATATACATAGTAGTTCCTTATTTCTAGAAATCCTTTTTCTGTGTAGGCAGTTTCCAGAATACCACCTTTCATTGGAGCCAAAATATCCCCAAACTTCTTTGTTTCTATTCTGGTCTATATTTGATAGGCAATAACTAATATGGGACCACAGGACACAGTGATACTAAAAACAAGGACACACTAACAGAAAATAACTCTGATGCTCAAACAAGAATAACAGTATTTTAGGAATATGGTTTTATTTCCTGTCTATAAATATAGTCCAATTTAGGATTCCTTTCTCCTGTATTCAGAGCCTGTTTAAATTTCTCTGTGATACCAACAGAGGAAGAAAATGTAATTTAAAAAATCTTGCTTACAAAACCAATAAAAAATAGTAAAGAATCCAAAGGTTCTGATTGCATTTGCTTTTCCATGTCACATGCCTTTTCAATCAAGTAACTTTATGGCAGTGATGCTGCCTTTATGGCACAAATGTGCACAGTGTTCCTGGTTATGCCAGTAGAATCTAGCTGACTTGAAGCATTCAACAGACCAATCAATAAATATTTCAATATAACCAGGAAAGTACACTTTCAAAGCAAACTGTATCTAGAGTAACACATTTCCATAAATCCCTTTACCCTGAAGATAATTCCAGAATGTATCTTAATCAGATCCAAAAAAACATCAAAATATCTTCCCATCCTTTATTCTGTGGCTATTGTGGCAGGTTCATCCCACAGGGCATTCCAGAGACTCACTAAAAATTAAAGTGATAGGTATGTATAAATCTAAAAATTTGGCTTCAAGTTAAAGCAAGAACTTATATTTCCTCTTTCTTCCTTGAGAGAGTAGCATTTTCATATTACTGTTCATCCCACCTCTCAGGAGTTGTCTGTCACAGGATGACTTCTTTTCAGGAAAGATTCTCTCACTGCACCCACAAGTGACTTCAAAGGAATAGCACATAACCAGTTAAGAGTAGGTGCCTTGCGTCCGAATAAACCAAGCTCCGTGACATGATTCTCTAGTTATTAGGCAAAATAAGTTTTTTTTAGGCAACACAGTAATTACTTTCAAGTTTCCTCTTTTTTTAAGTATATATAGAGAAGTAATTCTTCACCCATCAAATATTAACATGTCAGACAGTAAACACATAATTGATGCAATCTTCCCCTTCCAGGTTGATATTCAAAACCATCCTCAATTTTCTGAACCACTTAGTTGCATTAAATAGCTTTCTAGATCTCTTGCTACTCACCACAGTTCATCCAGAATTACTTTTGCACATGAAGCCAGTCTCACAATTTTAAAGAACATTGAGTATTCCTCTAATAACCTAGAATGTTCTTTTCTCCCTTAGTTAGCTACTTCATTGTTTTATTTTATTTTAAAACCTGAAACTATGGAAGTTAATTCCCCATGTAAATGCACTTTATTGATCCTAAAGACCTTGGCAAATGACAACTACAAAATCCTTCTTACCTGTGCTAATCCTTATTGCCAAATCTGAATGGTGGCTGCTTTATTCCACATTTTGCTATGTGGGGGGGGAAAAAAAAAAAAAAAAAAAAAAGACTTTTTTTCTCATTATACCTGCAACTGCATTAAGGGGTTTTGTGCCCTGGCCAAAGAGCACATCTTATCACACAGCTATTTCTAATAGCTCTACCAGTAAGAAATTGCAATGCAGGCACATACATGAAGAGGCAAAGGACAAAGAACAAATGCTTTACTAAAAGACCTAATGTTAAAACGGTGAGCATCCTTAGGTCCCATTAATAAAGAGATCTGGACAATTTATACAGTGCATCGGTTTCAGCAAAGTGTATTTGCTTTAATTAAGCATGTGGTTAAATGCCACTGAAAACAGTAAGAGCTAAAACATTTTTGTAGGAAGATTGGATCATTCATGTACGTTAAGTCTTTACTGTATTTAAACTTTTGACCACCACAGAGCTCCCAGTTTCATCTGTCTTATATCTGGATCCAACATTAAAACTGTCTGGCTAAATATCCACACAGGGTAACATAGCATCCTAATACTTCATCCAGAGGGTAGATTACACTAATTTTGTTTCAAAGAGCACTCCTTGTACTCCTTTCAAAAGTGTTATCAAAATAGCTTGTGATACTGACTCCAGGAAATTAAAACCTATCAATTTCCTGTCTGGTTAGATGAAAACCATCACAAACCACGTGCACACACACACACACACACACACACACACACACTAATTGGTTTATCCGCATGCAAAAGTTACAATTAGGGATTATGGCTCTAGAAAGTTAACAGCTCAATCAGTGTATCAGAAGGCTAAAGATATCTCCCACCAGTTTTCTTAAAAATTATTTTTAAGGCTATTATAATTTTATTACCAGACTGATAAATAAACTTTATCCTCTGAGCTCATATGAAACTTTAAGAGGGGGGAAGTGAAGGAGCAGGAGAATTAATGTAATTTTTTAATACACAGGAGGAATCAGGGACCGTGCCATGGCTCCCCTTGAAATAAATTGTATTTGTTCTTTTTCTCACTTTTGGCATTTCCAGGTGCCTGTCTGTTTTTAACATCTTCTTCAGCCTCAATAAATTTCTTGAAACAAGACTCTGTCATGCATTCAGTGAGTCACAGCTGAGAAATAAAAGTAATCCCTCAGTGGGATAAATACACTCGAACTGGAGAACAAAAAAAAAATGTATTGTTTTTTAAAATTGATGGTGATACACTTTAACAGGTTTTTTCCAACCTTGTATTGTTTTGAGACTGTCAGAGGATGTTCACTGAATGCTTTATAAGCAAAAGAACTCTTTCCTAAGGCTATACAAACAGTACTTTAAAAAATAAATACTTTCCTAACACTGATTAAAAGAATTTATGAGCTCAGGGAATCATTAGTTGAAATCAAGCTCTTAGGTAACAGTTACACCTTAGGAAGTATAAATTATTTGTTGTGCTCATTGCCTGAGCCACCTCCTGACCAGGACAGGCACGCGAGGTCAGGCAAGAAATGGTGTTATCTGCTTATGGAGGTAAACACATGGCTCAGGCATGAGCATTTATTGTACACGATTTTCTTTTCCTGTTCATATTAATTACTTGCAGTCACTCAGAATATCTGGATCAACCTCTTTCATATGAATTCATACTACTGTATTTTTATTTGCATTTATTTGACTTATAGAAGACAGCAGGTCAACTGCACAGATAGCCATGACAATTTCATCTTTGAAAACCTGGTGTAGAACTAATTGAACTGAAGAAAGTCAATGTCAAAACAGTCTTGAGAATTTAACTGAGGAGAATGTTGAGGAACTCCTTCAAATATGTCAGGTGAGGCTGGACTTTGGCACACAACACAGTTCCTCTGAAAACCCAGGGTAGCATGATTATTTGCTCAATACTCTGATTAGCTTCAATGGAAAATCTGTTTAGGCAGATCTTTGATAGCATTATGTCTCAGCTTAACCCCAGCCAGCAACAGAGCACAACAAAGCTGTTCACTCACTTACCCCCTACCCATCCCTGTGGAATAGGGGAGAGAATTGAAAGGTTAAGATGAGAAAATGCATTGGATTCAGATAAAACCAGTTTAATGGATAAAGCAAAAGCCACACACACACGCACAAGCAGAGCAGAATAAAGAATTTTTTCCTGAGGGCAGGCAGTTGTTCAGAGGTTTCTAGGACAGCAGTTACTTGGGAAGAGAAACATCATCACTCTGAATGTCCCCCTTTTGTTCTTCTTCTCCCCACTTTATATATGATGCCACATGGTATGAAAAATCCATTGGATCACTTGGAGTCAACTGTCCCAGTTATGTCCCCTCCCAACTCCTTGTACACCTCCACCCTTCTTGCTGGGGTGTTACAAGGAGCAGAAAAGTGCCTGGCTCTGTGTAACTCCTGCTAAGCACAAACTAAAGCATCCCTGGGTTGTCAATACTGTTTCCAGCACAAATGCAAAACACAGACCTGCACCAGCTATTACAAAAGTCTTTACCCCAGGTCAAGTCTTAGTACTGGATCAATCATTAGTACTTTATTGTCAAAACAGAGATGGTTTAACGATTTGTATTGCATAGTTAAGCCTGTGGAAACCTGACCCGAGTCTTTTTTCTCCTATGCTTCAACTCTCTCTTACCATTGTTTGCAGATTTTTTTTTTTTTTTTTAGATTTTTAACAGTAAGCTGGTGTTTTTCATACCCATTCTTCTGTTTTATTCACTGTAAATACTAGGTCTTATGTTTTGTTCATCCCTCAATGCTCCCCACATATTTAGCTGCTCCAGCACTCTCCAGAGTTGCTCCCTCTGTTGCAACATTGCATCAGTTTATTTTACATTCTTTTCTTTTCCTAAGCTAGGAAAAAGGATTTTAAAATACAGTTATTTTAGAAAAGAATAATTTCTCTAAGTTCTCAGTATACCACAACCAAACTTTAAGGGATCACTGTCAAAAACACATGAAGTAACACAGTCAGTAGTAACATACACTATATGAAAGGACAGAATCTCCCATTGTACACCCTTTGTAGCATTGCCAAGACAGTTTTGCAAAACAGTGAATTTAAAACAAAAAATATTACTATGTGTCTTTATAGTAATTTATTATAAAATAAAGGGTAGATTTTCATAACAATACTCTCAACAAGGATTGAATACAACAAAATTCAACAGGATAATTAGTTTTAAAATTTATATTATAATAGTATTTTGTATCTTTCACTAAAATATAACTAGTTAAGAAACTCACTCTAGATGGCTTTTTGTCTCTCTCTTCAATTGTGTAGTTATTACTGTATCATAAACCCATTCCGGCTGGAGGTTCAATGTAACTATCACTCCTTAATGTGGCCAGCTCTGAAAATTCAGCTTCAATGGGTCAGATACATTTATTTACTTTTTGCAGAGCTAAATAGCTTTTGTGAGAAACATTTTGCTTGAGTACAGCCAAGTCTACATTCTTGGTATTTCTGACCTAGATTCAAGCCAAGACTGAGAAGGTATTTGAATTCTCATCTTGGAAGCAATTATTCTTATGTAATTCTAAAGATGAGATTCAACAGTGGGTATACACAGTTGACTTCACTTGTCTAAATCATTTTATTCTAGATGTAAGCTCCAACTGCCAACAATATAGACACCTACACTTGATCAGATAGATCAATCACTTTCTAGACTCCATTGATTGTATTGATGAGAGATGCAAAACAACTGCTTAAACATATGTTTGTAGCACTATTTAACCCTCCACAGAGACTTACCAACATCTGCACAATGCTGGCAGCTGTGACACAAGATCTATGGAGCCATCTGTCATTGTAGAGTAAAACTCAGGGGCTGGCTGATACCCTTAGATATTCTGTGCCTTTGTGCAGACAACTGAATATTCCACTAACCATACCCACTGGAGAGTTTAAATGAGTGTAAATCCCTGGATATGGAACATTTAGGTTTAGGTTTCATAATCTCATTCTGGAAGCCAATTTTTTTTGTCTCCAACTCAGAATGAGATGTTCAGAACTGGTGTTTTGGATTGCTCGGGTTGCCACACATCATGATACAGAGGTAGGAGTGTTGAGGCTGAGGTCATGTTACTACTAGCTCAAGGTCTGCACTAGGCATTCAAGATCACTGTTGCAAATATTAGCAATATATCCCGATTTTCTCCAGATCTTTTTATTCTGGCCTCAATATTGAATTTCTCAGTGCTGTTCTGGTCATAGCAGAGCATAAGAAAAAACAGAGATGGTTTTAGACTTCTCTCCAGCATAGGCAAAAATTAACTTCCAGACTTAAGGATAAAGGCAAAATATTTCATATGTATCTCTTCCTGATTCCTTCCTCTCCTAATTCATATTGGAATGGTCCTCCAACAGTAGGAAGAGCAAGCCCAAGAAGGTGATGATGCACCAGGTGGCAGTGGGTACACGGGTGGCAGTGGTGCAAACATCTTTTTTCTCAGCTAGGAGTCTTGGTTGGTCTTTCAGCCTTCAGAGACAACGTCATGTGGAGGTACCACCAATTTAACTGCTACACATTATCTTCTCCCCTAAGAAAATGATTGAACTATCCACACTAAAATCTGGAAGAGTGACAAGCATTGCACTGTGTATGAGTACCACTACTCACTCTTCTAAATCTTTCTTGTGAACCTCTTTATAGCCCTCTAAAGATGTTGTTTTCTCTCTAAAACATATTATTATTTTTTGCATATATTTTGCAAAAAATATTAGCTATGGATGAGGGATATGGAATCTTTTATCTATTCAAATTCCAACCCTTTTACTGAAATATGAATAACTTGTGTCACTGTTTAACCCTTGTCTCTTTACTCAGAAATGTTTTCAAAGAAAATGAGCTTTTCTGAAGCTGTTTCTCACTTTGAACTCAAGCCTATTCTTTATCATATTAAACATTTCTGAAATGATGCTTAATCCTCCAAGTCTTATCAAAATTTCCAGCATGTTTTCTAGACAAATCCTGCAAGCTTAGGAGCTTCTCTCAGCATCTGGGGCTAATGTTACAGATATCTGATGTCTAGAGTCTGTCTGAAACATGGACACAAAAATATGCTCCCTGATGGAGAATCTGTTTGACCCTTTTGATTGTCTGCTCTATATCCTCAGTCTTCAGCACGGTGCTTTAAACATAACAGGTGCACTACAGCTCCTATAAAACAAACTTGAATTTCAATCTAACGGAAAGGAAAAACTTTAAGGATAATAAGTCTGGGCATTATGTGCTTTTTCCTGGGAAGTGATTTTAGCGCATGTCATATCAATTTAATATTGAACATGAGCCACCAAGAAACTGTGAAAATCCCAACTGTATTAAAGGGGAAGCACTATGTAGGGAGCAGATATCATTTTGGCCTGTCCAATATTTGCATGGGACTGCAGTATATCAAAATTCAATGAGTTGTTCTCCCAAGTTGTTGTCTGACAAATACTAAGTTGACATTCTGAAAACTTGTTGGGTTCATTGCATTTTTTTGTCATTATTATTTACATTGCAGGTGTACCTAGAAGGCTCTGTAAGTTGTATCTATTATCTGTATTAGTTGTACATCAGAATCAGGCCTTCAGAACAATCCATTCTGCCACTTCAAGAACTACTCACTTTTAGTTTAAAAGTCCTTCCCTTTTAAGATAAAAGATTTATTTCAGCATTCATCTCAGGGCTGCCTTGAGGATGGCCTACTGTGACTTTGGAAATCCCAGCCTTTGATAATTTTACTGTATGTTTTTTATTTATAAGATACAGATGCAAGAAATAATTTTGAACAACCCTTTGTACTATTGAAATATTAACACAAAGATACTCACTGACCTGAGGAATTTGAACTTCCAATATAAAAGAAAAGAGAGGAGGTGGATACAAGTAGAGTGACGAGGTTGATGACTGAGCAGGATTTCTTATTTACTTGTCCAAGTCCTTACTAAAAAAATGCAGTTCTTCCAAGTAAAAGGCTCATGACATCTTCACTTCATCTTACTTTAATTCGTTCCCATAATTTTAAGCTGCGATCAATAAATATTTTTATTATGTTTCTTTTATGATATTTTAGAATTTTGAAAAACTTATTTCTTTCTCCTGTTCTCATTACAACCTTTTGTAACAGACTACTCACATGGGTCTGTTTTGTTTCCATGTTTATTAGATAAGTAATGTTTATGAACAACATAGTTTTTCTCTGAAAGGTCAATGTATCACTCAGTACCTTATCCCATTTCATTGGTTTGCATAACAAGGTTTTGGTAGCACAGGGGCTACAGGGAGAGCTGCTGGAAGCTTCCCACATTACCAGAGTCAATGCCAGCCAGCTCCAAGATATAGACCTGCTGCTGGACAAGTCCAAGACCAAGCCCACCAGCGATGTGGTGGTGCCTCTGGAATAAAGTATGCAAAAAGGGTAAAAAAGAACCTGCACAACTGCAGCCAGCCTGTATATGTGACAGGAGCAGCCCTGCAGACACCAGGGTCAGTGCAGAAGGAGGGGCTTCAGATGCCAGAGCAGAGATTCCCCTGCAGCCCCTGGTGCAGCCTATGGTGAGGCAGCTGTGCCCCTGCAGCACATGGAGTATCACAGTGGAACAGAGATCCACCTGCAGCCCGTGGAGGATCCCAGCCAGAGGGATGTCTGAAGGAGGCTGTGACCCCATTGAAAGCCCACTCTGAAGCAGGCTTCTGGCATCTGTGGCACCTTGGAGAGAGGAGCTCATGCTAGAGCAGGTTTGATGGCAGGACTTTTGAAGCCTTGAGGGACTCACATTAGAGCAGCCCATTCCTGACAGACAGCAACCTGTGGGAAGGTCCCATGCTGGAGAAGTTCTTGAAGAATTGCAGCCCATAAGAAGGACTCAAATTAGAGAAGTTTGTGGAGGACTGTCTACTGTGGGAAGGACCCTAATGGAACAGGTGAAGAGTAGGAGGAGTCATCCCTCTGTGGAAGGAGCAACAGAGACATGTGATGACATGGCCACAGCTCCCATTCCCTGTCCCCCTGCACCCTGGGACGTTAACCCAGAAAATAAAGAGGGGTGGGGGCTTGTGGGGGCTAAAGTGTTTTAAGATTGTTTTTTATTTCTCATGACCATATTCTGATTTGAATGTTAATAAATTAATTTTCCCCAAATTGAGTTTGTTTTGCCCATGATGGTAATTGGCAAGTGATCTCTCCATGTCCTTATCTCAACCCACAATTATTTAATTTTATTTTCTCTCCTTTGTCCAGTTAAGGAGAAGAATGATAGAGCAACTTTGGTGGGCATCTGGCATTCAGACAGGGCCAACTTACTACATCAGTAAGTCAGAAGTGCCCTCCATGAATAGTGAGTTTACCAAAGTTATTTTCATTTACATTACTGCACTTTCTACTGATATTTTTTCTCTATGGCTATTTCATGGCCTAGTGTTCTTTCTTCTCATAGGATAGTCTGGTGCACAGTCATGTTTATTTTCTGAATGAGCTCCTGCCTTTTAACAGCTGCCATCTATTCGTTCCCAAGACTGAACAGTTAAACTGTGCATCATATTGCACATAATAAGGGTAACAAGGACTTGAATGACATCTTTCTAAAAACAAACAAGCAAACAACCCCTGAATCACTTATAAAAAACTTCATTATACACAATACAAAACTGACTTATTTTCTCTTAGAACTGAGAAACAATCACCCTATGTAAATTTTCCTTTATTTTTTTTCCTCCAGTTGAAAAAAGCAATAAAGAGAGCAGAGGAAACAAACTAGAATCAATACATATCCTTTAATTAGGAAACCAGCATCTCTGACTAACATCCAGACTAATGCAATAATATTCTGCTAAAATAAAAAAAAAATCATTACAAAGTTCATTTTTAGCTTTTCCTCATGTACTTTTTTAGTGATCGAGGAGAACATGATATGCCTGTGGAGCCCAGAGGAGACTCATAGCCAAGTGGTATGTAACAACTCCTTAACAGCAGTACCATAGTCTGTCTGCCCTGTAGGACTAACACAAAACTGTGTGGACCTGAGCCAGTCCATGGCTGCTGACATGCAAGACAGGGTTTAGTCCGTGTGCCTTTCTTGTTTTGCTTCAAAGAGATTAGCCATGGCATTTACAGTTCTGAGAGCTCCCTCCTCTCTCAACAGACAAAAACTCAATAAATGGCAAAAATCCAAAACAAGATGATTTTAATGATCTGTTCTTGTAATGATCTCTTCCTGATACCTTTGTAATGATCGCTTCATCCATCAAGATTAAAAATCAGTTTGTAAGTAGAAATACTGAATAACTAAAAAGTAGCTAGTTTGCTATTTCCTACCTCTGGGGAAGTCTAAATTCTGACAGTCCCTGGTAACAAAACTGTGTTACAAAAAGATCCTTTCAAAATATTAACAACAGAAGTCTGTATATTTGCTTGCTTTTTCAGTAACACATCTTAGGGATAAAATACCAGCAGTCCCTTAATAACATTCACAGCACAATTTTAAAAATGTCCTAGTCATACATGGCTCTTTTAGCAAGGGATCCAGAATAAAACCAATATAACAGTTTATCGTTTAAAGCATTCAAAATTATTACATGTTCTGTGTCTCATTAGGTTTCTACCTCTCCTCCCATTTAACTAAGTTGTCCATAAACCCATAATATCATACTCTCCTAGAGTGCATGCCTGCTGTTATTATATCAATTCTCCAAAGCTCCTAGTATTTGCATATGCAAATTGCAGCCACAGTGATATTTTTAGTTGATGGACATAATCCTGCTGTTAATATACACAGAAGTCTTGATATGTATCTGTGGTTTTATCTATTGCCTCCAGTACACCATAAGTCTCCAGCCATAATTATTAGATTCAATTAGTGACATTCTGCCCTGTGAGAATCTGTCAATAGAAAATATGCACGGTAATGCTCAGAAAATTGTCAAAATAAACACATTTTAAAAGCATTTGATGACTGAAACCACAGTAGACTAAAATCCATCAGTACCCATGTACTTTACAGATCATTCTACAAAATTCAATAGAAATATAGAACCATAGATAAATAAATAAAATCCAAATAAATAAAACATTAAAAAATAAATAGAAAATATGAAATAAATGTGGCAGGGCCTAACAGTGGCATTTAGTCCATTACTTTAAAACTGGAGTGATGACCCTTAAAATTACATCAGATGGTTTTCACTTTATTTCCTTTTGAAAATACAGTGTTGATATTTTTGTTAGTGTTTGTTTATTTCTAGATTATTTCAGAAATTTTATTCTTTCCATCTCTATGCCTTTCAATATTTCCATTCTTCTAATTTTAAATGATCCACATTTGCCATTCCAACTTCTCTGTCCAAAGATTTCAGCCTGTGATTGATTTTAGAGAGTGAACTTTTATTATCATTGATTACCTGGATTAAAATTCTATTAAGGAATGGTAGAATATTTCTGCCCTTGTTCTGGTTTCTGTAAGATTGTTTTTCTAATTACTATTTTGAATTTTAATGTTGTTTTCTGTCATACTTGGAGTTCCTCAAAGTATGCAAGTATGAAGACATCTATGGATTTAATAAACATGGTCTTGATTTGATTATGTATTTTATGAGATTAAAATTCATAGTGAAGGGAACACTGTTTCCAGATGGATGGGGAACAAGTGATAAGTTTACCTGGTTATGTGAGACTCTACACTCTTCCCCACTTTAACTTTACTTTTGATATGTATTCCCAGTTTGCTTTCAGGAATGCAGTGTAAGACAATATAAAAAGCCTTAGTGAAAATGAAATATAGTATTATTATTATTTCTTCTTTGCCTATATCACCCATTATTCCTTCATAAAAGAAAATTAGATTAATTTGAAAAGATATCTCTTTTGCAAATTCATCTGTGATGCTACTCTTCTTGTTATCTTCCAAGTGCCAACTCTTTGTTTTAGGATTTTTCCAGGGTTTGAAGTTAAGTTGACTTGCACACTGTATTTTTCCCCCATTTGTACAAGCATAAGTGGCCTAGTTTGACCAGCCCAGGGAAGCGAGCTGGCTAGGTAGGAGACTGGCATTTTATTGGACCAATGGGAAAGCATTTTCTCGTTCTTATTCCCTTTGAAGGAAGTCCGGGAAGCTCTTCCCTTCCAGCTGTCCGAGCACACCCCTCTGCCCTCTCTGCCCTGCCCAGGGTGCGGAGGCGGCGGCGGGCCGGGGGCGGCCGGGCCCGCTCGGCCCGGGGGGCGGAACCGGGCTGGGCCCGCTCGGCCCGGCCGGGATTCTCCGCTCCTGGAGGGGCGGGAGCGGCTGCCGAGCCCTCCCCGAGGAACCCACCGGGCCCGGCCGGGAGGGGCAAAGGAGCCGGCAGAGCCTGCAGAGCTTTTGTTCCAGTCGAACACCAAACCACGCTGGCCTGAGGCTGTGTCGGCATCGGGAGCGGCTGAGCACGGGGACAGTACCTGGATGGGCACCAAAGGAGCTGAGCATGGGGACAGCACCTGGATGGGCACCAAAGGAGCTGAGCATGGGGACAGCACCTGGATGGGCACCAAAGGAGCTGAGCATGGGGACAGCACCGGGATGGGTACCAAAGGAGCTGTGCATGGGGACAGCACCTGTATGGGCACCAGAGGAGCTGTGCATGGGGACAGCACCTGGATGGGCACCAAAGGAGCTGAGCATCGGGACAGCACCTGGATGGGCACCAAAGGAGCTGTGCATGGGCACCAGCACCTGTATGGGCACCAAAGGAGCTGAGCATGGGGACAGCACCTGGATGGGCACCAAAGGAGCTGAGCATGGGCACCAGCACCTGTGGCCCCCATGGTTCGTGCTAAAGGCGGCCCCGAAGCCAGGAGCAGCCCTGACCCCCGTTCCAGACTGAGAGCGGCTGGCACAGCTCACATGGAGTTGGCAAAAGAGCACATGGCCAGCAAAAAGATGCAAAGAGAGAGAGAGCTTGTCTCTGATACAAGACTTGGATGAAATTGACTTTTTTTTTTTCTCAGTGTTACAAAACTTTGTACTGGAAGAACACTAATGCTCTCTTAGGCTAAGAAAAGAAGGGAGGTAAAACTTTGTAAGAACAACTACATGAAATTGAAGTCGGTAAGAAAATAGTTAGATTTTAGATTGAAGGGATTTTGAAAAGTTTGTCTTAAGCTTAGGCTGTAAAATTCTTTTGTGAAGCTATGGTAAAGATATACTTGCTATATCAAACTTTAGGTTTTCCCCAGTAAATTCATGGAATGCTTTGAGGGGGGGTGGTAGCGTTCTATCCACAATCATGAGCAGAGGCACCAGTGCTAGAAGTTTGATGAGAAACCTCGGCCCAGGGGATAAAAGAGGAAGACCTCTGTTCCCAAAGATAAGTGAAAAGATGCTAGAACGGCTCATCCTTAAAAAAAATGCACCCCAATAATCTGATGTGGACCGAGAACACAGTTGTGAAGAAAAACTGTGACAGATGGGAAAGACTTCACAAAGGCAGATCTCGGGCACCTTCGGTTTATGAGAAAAATGAAGCCACGAGAGTTCTTTTCTTGTAAGAAGCTTTCCATAGCATTAGCAAAGAATACTTTTCTCTCTAAATGAACCAAAAAAAGACAATTTTTAGAAGTAAAAAAACTGACTGAAATTTCTAAGTGTTGTTTTCTTTACATTGTTGGTTAAGAGGAGAAAAAGGGTTGTGGGGAGGGAGGAAGAGTGTTTTGAAGGTTCCATCCTCATTCTTGTTGTTTTTCTTTCTTTTAGTGTTAGTTAATAAAGTCTTATTACTTTTAAGCTTAAGCCTGCTTTGTTCTTGAGTAGAACCTTTGAAATTGGCAAAATTAAACCAAAACAATAAGTTAAGAGTACTCCTTTTGAATCCAGCAATACCTTTTATGTCCTCCACAAGTTCTCAAAGACAACTACTACTGTTTAAAATTTGGCCCATATAGAGGTCAGGATCAGAAGGCTCAGACTAGCACAAAACCTGAAAATACCAAAATATGGTCAAACAAGATCTGCTTCTGCTCTAAGCTGAGTTGTTATCAACAATCAATGTTAGTTGTTATTGCTTCTAATAAGTTTTCCCATTCTTGTAAGTAAGCTTTATAATGAAGAGTGAAAAAAACCCCATCCTTTACCTCTTCAATTTGGTTATACCATTTAGAGATAGCTATTCTTTTACTCTGAATAAATTTCTAAAACTTTCCTTTGAGTTTTCTACTGATAATCCAGTCAATGAATGTTTTCTTATTATCTTGTTTCTCTTTTCAAGCTGCAGTTCGTTCTGTATCCTCCATGCTGATTGTGTTCCTACCTTCTCCTGATGATCTGTGTGAGTAGTGGGCTGTGCTTATGTCTCCTTTATCTACACTATTTAGAATGAATAAATATGTCATAATTTAGCCAAAAGTTTTCAATATCTTTTATAATCTTTATCTTCACCGAAATACTGTGTAATTTCTTCATAAACTGCAACTTTTTAAAAAACCTTTGTGAGGTCTTCCATACATTTTATGCATATCTATCAAAATCTCCTGGGTTCAGAAATAATTAGTGGCACAGAGACGCAAAGACACAAAGACAACAAACTGTAGGAATCTCACTGGAAGTATCCCTGAGGGATCCCTCTGCTTGCGCTAAAACCCATTTGCAGATAAGAACACAGTCCTAACCTACCTATCCAGCTGAGTCAAGTCTATACAGTTTCAGGGATTGCTGCTGCTGCACTAACAACTTTGGAACTGTGGCTCCCCAAAGCACTTGGCATCAACAAATGAAAACAGCTACAGCCTGCTGAAAACAGCATGTTCGGTTTTGCATTCAGTGTGTAAACTGTAAGCTGGTTTCAACCATATTTTGTTACCCTTTGAAATGTTTCCTCAATAGTAGGTTGCACCATCTGTTGCACTGTTTGCCTGCATGTTTTGCTTGTTAAACTGCTCCCCCAGCAGCACACAAAGGAGGAGGAACAGTGGTGATGCCTTTCAGGAAGAATGTCCCTGTCCTCCGCCTACCTCCTCCCACCGCAGTGTTGCAGTGAACACAACAGATGCTTCCCTAGTCCTACCTCATGCTTATTTATTTTAGGACCTAAGCCAAAGTCCACTACAAAACCTATGAGACTTCAAAATTTGGAAGTCTCATTCTTTGTGAAGCCTATGGGTATGTTTTATGTGCTAAGGGCACAGAACCACATATGCCAAAGCAGAATACTAAGACAAATCATCTCAAGATTCACCAGGGAGTGTGAACTTTGACACAGCTAATCCAGAGCACCCTTTTAAACATGGAAGAAACATTGATTGGAAGTCAATAAACCTGATTTTTCCTTTTTGCCTACTGGCAAACAATAGTTAAATGGTCCTATTATGAACTCTGTCTCATTGTTAAGTGCTGGCATATTATCATGACAGGAAGAATACTATGTCTTGGTTCACGCAATGAAGCAAGGCTTTCCTTCGTGTGCCTTTCATTCTTAGTATCTAAGCAGCAGGGAAAAATTTATCAGCTTTTCTTTTTTCCTTGTTTCCTGGTGTGTTTATTAAACCTGAGCAAATAACATATAATGACTTTACATGAAATATTCTCTGAAACATATTGACAAAGCCTTGCACTATTCTATATAATCCCAAATTATTCTCTTCATGAACTGGATGAATGATGGGAGGAAGGGGAAACCGAGTGAATAATGCATATAAATAAGACTACGGAATGCTCTGAGTAAATTATGCAACCCAAATGTATTCAGCCACTTCTGCTCTGAATAACAGGACATAGTTTTCTTGTGACTTTAAGTCACCTCAGCAACAGGAACCAATGAGGAACTGAGCTCACTGAATGGGAGATGTTTTTCAGGATGAAAATCTGTCTTGAGCAATCAGGACCTCTGTCCCAACACATATTAAGGGAGTTGATATCCTCATATGCTTCATCCTGCAGTAATACAATACCTGAATATACCTTACAGAGAAATGAACACTTTTCTTGTGCCAGCTTCTGCTCAAAGGTCATACCTGTCTCACATGGCCATAGGATAGGTGTGATGCATTCATATGATTCTCTAATTTCTCCCTACAGCTCTATTTTAGAAAAGTCTTGATAGAGCCTTGGTTTTTCTTGAATTCCCATACAAAAGGTTTTCATACAGACAAACATAAATATTTACATACTACCCAGCCTTGATAGCAAATCAATTAAAAAAACTCAGCAAGGTCATCACAGTTGAGCTTGATGACAACATCTAAAATATTTCTTATGAAAGAAGAATGACATCTGATAGATGAAGGAGAGAGAGACATATATAACTAGGCATTCAGGCTTTCTTTGTAACAAACAGAGAAAATCAGGTATCTCTAGAGTGAAAATAGGCTTATTCTGGATAGGAATTTGAAACAAATCAGATGAATCATACTCTAAAAGACCTGTTACTATCCATTGGCTGAAAATGGAAGCTAAGATGACTCATCTCTGTTGCAGAGGCTAAACATGTATACTTAACCTGGAGTGAGTTCAATCCCACCCACAACCCTGGCTGCACACAGAGGCAGGTGCGGGTTCCATAACAGAGCTATGTCATGCAGTGTGGGAGCACACCAGCTGGTACTAATGATCCCTGAGCTTCCCTTGGAAATCTGTCCCAATATTTCTGTGTCCAATACAGTGAACCAGACACCAAAAGAAGATCTGGCCTCTTGGAGTTTATTTCCTCCTGTACAATCTCTTCCAGGTGGCTGAGCCCTGATCAAATATTTATAGAATTAAATATTTCTCTTCTCTGTGGGAGGGAAACAGTAAAAGTACAGATCCTAATTTGTTTTTGCAGAGGGCTGGAAATAACAACAAACAGGTCATTAAAACTAATCCTCTTTTTCATTGTTTTTTAATTTTTTTTCATTTCTTGCAGATGCAAATAAACTTTCCAAGGACAAATCTGAACCCATAAGTTTTTTTCTCATAAGAATATTAACAGGTGAGTATAGCTGTTTCAGGAAATCTGTACAGCCTCTTCTACCAAAAATGCTCCTTGTTTTTTTATCCACAGTATTTAGTACCTCCCAGGTGTCTTCATCACTGGGCATGCCCTCACACAGTAAGGTCTGCACAAATCCAGACACAAAAAAAAGGCCCTCATTTAAAAAGGTTGATGTTCTAAGGCAAGAGACAAAACCTAACAACTTCTTTTCAGAAAGTGAGGCTATTTGAGATGCATGCCTGCAAAAAATACATTGCAGTTACAGGTATATTAATCAGTGAAATTGTATTAGGAGATATTCACGGGAACAGGAACTCATCTTACTTATAGTGTTTTCAGGCATGTTTTTGCTCTATGTCAAAGGAGTTAATCGAAAGCAATTTTTGGACAGGGTTCAGGTGGGCAATTGTATGTTGCCACCCTGTTTTGGAGAAGAACAGTATGCATGTTGCAGATGTGGTTGTTCCACATCATTATCAAAAAGCTGCCCCAGGTATATTTTCTTTACTAGAAATGACATAGTCTTATATATGTTCTTTCTCAATGCATTGACTAATTAAAAAACAGATTTTTTTTTCATTTTTTTTTTCACTTTTTTTTACTTTTAAGAGGAGAAGAGTCTCAGCCATGATTAGCTTAGGAAATTTCTTTCTTTTTAAGTGACTGTCTGTATTACAAAGACACTCAAAAAATCTCCAGCTTTCAACTGACAAGGAGATGAGACACAGACGTGCTGAAGCCTGTTTTGCCAACTGCAGTCCCTCCTGTTACATGCCACTTCCTCAGCAATGCGGCTTTCCTCAAGTTGCAGCACTACAGATCTTTGTCACTACAACATTGGTCAAAAAATCCTCTGAGGAATATTTTAATTCTCAGAAACCTACAATTCACTTTTTTTCTAGCAGTTCAATACAAGCAAAAAGTGATTTAATAATCTTTGGGATAAGGTGGGGTTTCTTCTTCTTACTTGTTTGGGGATTTTTCAGCACAGGCTGCCATGGAACTTGACATAAATCTAAAAAGCCTACTCATACCAGCATATGAGGACAAAGAGCTTATACTGTGACTGTCTTCCCTAGAAGTCCCAATTTAGTCGTCCTTACTGTCATATTGTCTAGGTGATAGAGCAATTCAGTTCACTTCCACCCACCGCTGCTAGACACTTAAAAAAAATTCTGTGAAAAGAGGTTATAACAATATGTAAATTAGATAGAAAACAGTGCTGTTTTCTCATAACATCTAGAGTATGTTGTATATTTTCTGTGTCTCTAACTGGAAGTTTGGGAGTTTAAGAAAGTGGATAATGTTGAAAATATTCCATGATCTTCAGAGGAAAGAGAAATAAAAAGAAAGCTGAAGTGTGAGTTAAGTGTAGGCAGGACCTAACAGTTACATATTTATTATTTCTATTCAACCTGTTGAAGTAAGAGAAACTAAATTATACTTTTAAAGTTCTTTTAAGCAATAAGCAAATAAATTATTAGAGAGCTAGTATCAGCAGAACTTTCATTATCAAGATTAAATTAGTAGCTTATTCTAATACTGTTGAAACAACAACAACAAAACTAACAAACCAGAGTATTTTAAGTCAGAATGTAGACAAGAAATTGAACCTGCACCTTTTTACAGTTGTGCAGGATGCCATTAGAAGTCTGTTCCCACCATTTCCTTTTTATGATCACAGAGGAGATTCCAGTAAAGGATGTCTGCCTAGCTGAAAGATACTGACATTGGTGCTGGGAGAGTGGAGAACAGAGACAAAGAATAGAAGGAAATAAAGTGTTGGATTCATCTCATCTAATGTCACAGTTCTATGGTGATGAGTCTATCTAAACTAGTTGTCCTCTGGTATAGAAAGTGGAAAGGATCAGACACTTGTAGGTAGTATGTAAAATTTGGGTCTGGTTTTCCAGCATGTCATGTCCCATAACCCCCACAAGACTGACCAACACAATCTGAACAAAATGGCAACAGGGAGCTGTATTAAGCAGTGACTTGCCAGGATATTTTCTGCCATCAGGTAACAGCACAGTTTAAAACATATGAAAGAGAAGAATGAGGTGCCATGGTGTTCAGAGAAAGCCTTGTAATATTTTTACTATACAGCATCCAGCATCTCAGGAACCACAGCACAGCATGGAGGATAGGAGTAATCAAAACTAATCCATGTGTTTGCAAAGGCAGATCTTAGGTTCTCAGGGGATTTTCAGAGGAAAAAAAAACTAACAAAATTTAAGGACTATTATTCCAGTTCTTAATGTTTTTAAATCATAAGCTTGAAAAACACATACAACTCGACAAGCTTTGGCAGGTGCCATGTGTGATTTATGTTTAGATTTCACACTGTGCTTTAACTATCACCTAATGAAATAATGTATCTGTTAAAAGCTCATTGATTTTATTTACCTGTCTGACAAGTGAGAATTCAGTGCTCCTTGCCACCTTGTAGGACAGTATTTGCATATAATCTTTTGTGGAATCTAATTCATTTTGATTTATGATAGTTCTGAAATCATTGCACTTATGTTGATTGTAGCAAGAAGAGATCAGTCACCTGAAAAAGTCCAAAGTTCTGCTAAAAATGAGACAAAAAAATTAAGTTCCATCCAAAGTATTTTATTTCAAATTGAATCATTTTCCCAAGGCAACCCACACAAATGTCCCAAAGATCTTGAGGTAAGCAAAGCCAGTGAACATCAGGGCATAAAAATTATAGTAGCCTCGATTATAAATCCCTAATACAACCTGAGCATATAAAAAAAAGTAATTTAATTTAGTTAAGGATTGGAGCATTTGTGTTGCACTATACTTGTTAGGAAGCAGCTAGCTACTCCCTAGGCAATGGAGGCTGGAAACTGAGTGGGATAGCTATGGCGGAGGAAGTGCCCAGCCATCCCAAGGATCTGCAGGGGAAGGTGGGCCTAGGGGAGAAGAAATTATTCTGGGGTCGGCCCTGGTAAGTGCAGCGCTGGGGAGGGCAGTGAGAGATTAGAATCCACTCCAGGGAGGGACAGCAGTGTCAGCCACAGCACCCAGGCAGCCCAGGACAGGGATACTGGCCCGTGTCTGGGCTGAGCAGGGCTGTGGGCAGTTGGAGACAATGCCCTGTGGTGTCACCAGGACAGGGACATTTCAACCCTGGGGGGCTGAAATGGGGCCCTGGGCTATGGGAAAGGGGGCAAGCCCTGGGCTGGGCTGGGCCATTAGAGCTTGGCAGGGTTCTAAAGGCCCTGGCAATACCTAAGTACCATAGTGCAATTTTTATTTATGAAAGATTGGTCAAGTCAAATGTGTCAAGTATAGATCCTATACATGTGGGAAATGCTAAAGAAAGATTTAATTTTTTTTTGGCAGATGTCTGAGTAATACATTTCTCCTCTTCATTTCCGATTATATATTATCCAGGACATTGGATATTCCAAACCTGTCAAGATTTAAAGGCTAATGTTTTCTAACTGGGGACTGAGGAGGGAAGTTCCTCTAGAGCAATGTCATTTATAAAATTGAGCTTTGAATGTTAAATTCCCAGGCTAAATATAAAATAGACTACCTTTTTTTTTTTACACTGCTCTCAGCCTTAAGCTGACAAATTCAGAAATTTCAAAGTTAGAATTGGCACTGTTTTCTTAAAGTATTTCTAAATAATTGTCAGTGACACCTCTTTTCTGCAAGTTTTCTTCACTTTCTGTACCCAATCTGGCACCATGCATGTCATGCAAGCACCCAATGTACAGATATATAGGGAAGAGCAGACTGTGAAAGTGGTTTTCTGAAAGACAAGGTGGTTGTTGCTCCTCAGTGAACTTAGACTCAAGTGCAGCTGTGGGCAAAGGTCAGAGCTGGGAAAACAGCACTGCTGTGTTTAACCAGAATAAGTCTTTGTGCAGATGTTCCCCCACTATGTAGATATGGGGAAGATGATGGTGTTGTTAGAGCTTGTGGCATTAATATCATAGTCTCAAAGAGCACTGAATGGTATTTCAGAATGGTTTCTTCTTAAATTGCAACGATGATCCTTTAACCATAACTTTGAACATTTAGTAGCATACAGAGGAAGTCAGTTTTGCTGGTTTAAAACCTACAGAAGATGCTAGAGATTCTTGCTCTCAAATGATCACTGCAGTGGGGCTTTGATTCATGCTTTGCAGGTCCCCATTGAGTGTGGGATTAGAGCACAGCTGTGATGTGCTCCTGAGCAGAAACTGTTGAACACCTGAACACAGAATTGTTCTTCAAACCCAGCCTTCACTGATGTATGAAACATAAATGTTTGTGCCACACTAACTTATTTATATCTGTCTCTCACAGAACTTCACCAGATTTAAATGTGCACAGAGGTTTCACATAGAAGGAGATTCTTCTTTGAAATAAATTGAATGACAAATTAACTCTGCCTGTGGAGCCCCTTGCCTCACTGAAGATTACTGAAGCCCCACCTCTTCAGGAACCAAAGACTCTTTCTTGTCCTTCACCTGATGTGATGATAATTATATACTTGTCATCCTAGCTACTTCTTTTAGCATGCAACATTCACATTTTCCGCAACAACCTACCACTTAGTTCTCTTCCACTTTTTAAATAGTGCTGACTGGTAGTTTTTAATTAAGCCTTGACAATTGAAATTTGCATTCCAAAAGTCAGATGAAGGTGCTGGAATTGGATTTTCTAATATTTTGGAATGGGATTGGATTGTCTATTATTTTATCGTGCAGAGCATTCTACTTGCACACAGCCCTGCATGCATGCATGCATGCTTACCAAGACCTTCCAGGTCTGTTGTGGCGTGATCATCCCTCCTTCCACCACCCCTGCCGAGCACTGTCTATCACTTCTGGAATTCCAGAAGGGAGTCAGTGATTGGTAGATTCAAAGGATGCTCTCTACTCCTGGGTAGCATTGGCCATCTGAGTGTCCTTTGTCCCCTAAGACCTTCTCACCTGTACCTGATTGGTGGCTTCCTGTCCCCTCCCCCTCTGCCCCAGTTAAAAGAAGCGACCACGTAGTCGAGAGGTTCTGTTGGAGTTGTTATGAGATTCAGAGGCCTGCAGGCCAGAATAAATGTTCTGGAATAAACCCTCCATCAGAACCGACTCCTGTACTTCACTATTGCCTTAAAGCTTCTCCTGCAGAGGAAAACCTGGAGCGAGCATCCACAAGGAAGCTCCATCCCGCTGCTCCCAGAGCCCTGGCGTGCCCGGACTTGTCTCTGCGGTCCCAGCTGTATCACCAGCTGGCCAAAGGTGACTCCAGGGTGAAACACCACAGCAGCCACTGTTTGGTTCAGCAGCAGGGCCCAGACAAGCTGGGGAATGTCCCAACAGCAATATTGGACTTTCCAATGCAGGTCCTACAGACACTTTGTACAAGGTTTAAGGCTGCTTCCCTGAGAGCATTCTAAATTGGCATTTCATGCTTTAATGCTTAGTTAATGGAGTATAAACAAGCATGCTGAGTGATTTCTGTAGCTCTAAGAGGAACATTGTTCTTGTCCAGTTTTTTATTCATTTGTACATGCCAGCTCACAAAAATTCTGTGAGTAGATGGACAAATAGCTAAGAGAAGTTTTATCACCTTCAAGATTTAGGGGAGAAATGACCCAGGGAAAGAACCCAAAGAACGGATCACTACGACATTTAAAGTATACTTTTAAGTTTTCTGTAAGATGCTCTCAGTCCCACTAGAAGTTCTTGACTTGACATGCATTTACCTAAACAAATTTTCCCTTCGTATCCATTGACTTCAATAGATTTTGTGTTTGACAGTGCTTTAAGCCAAGTCATTTCTGATTAGGTTCTACAAGCTAAAGCTTTAAATCTGCTCCAATTAATGCTTCTTTTGATGAAATGAGGCATATGTCATGCTTCAAGCTAAGCCTTCAGTATTTTAAGGATTTTTCATACAATTCCACTGATGATTAGTCACTGCAGGTATCTGTATAACCAAACACCTTTTGCTGCCTTTATGAGCAGTAAGTGGAAAATTGCAATTATGATACAATAACAAGGATGGAGCTTACAAAGTCACCCCTTCTGTCTTAGCATGAACTATAAAGTTAAACAGTATATACCTGATCAAATTCCTGGGCTGAAAGATACTTTGAGAAAATGTAGATAACAAGTTCATAGATTGTATTTCTGAAGTTTTATTTTTTTATACTGATGACCTGACTCACCTTCTTTTTCCTTAATTATTTCATACGGGTCCAGTATGACATCTGAAGCATATGACAACAGTATGGCTGTGAGATGACAGCTGAGGTCACACATCCAAACCAAGAAGCAACTACTGACTGCCTGTAAAATACCATAGACAGCCTAGAAAAAATTTACACTGTTTATATCACAAGACTTATTTATATTACTTATTTTCATAGTATCTTTGAGTCAAAATTCACTATAATTTCTACTATACTGCTTTCACAGCACTAAACAGTGTTGATTGGATTTTTTTTTTTTTTAATTAAAAGAGCAGTAGTCCAGTTTATGTCTGGTCACTGCAAGATGATCTCATCACAGCAAAATTTATGTAAATAAAATAATTTTTCAAAACAGTTTTTAATTTAAATGTTGATTTCGGGCAGCAGAGCAGAGATTTCCTTGCAGCAAATTAAGAAGGCTCTGGTGATGCAAGTCATCCCTCTGAAGCACATGGAGGACCATGATGAAGGATATACTCATGCTGCAGCCCATGGAAGCCCATGCAGCCTACTCTGGAGCAGGGGGATGTGTCCTGAAGGAAGCTGAAGACCATGGAGATTTCCCATTGGAGCAGGCTCTGTCTGTGGAGAGGAGCCCATGCAGGAGGAAGTTTTCTGGCAAGACCAGTGACCCCATGGGGCACCCACATGGGAACAGTCTGTTTCTGAAGGACTATGCCCAATGGAAAGGATCCATGCTGGAGCAGTTCATGGAGGACTGTGTCTCATGGGAAGGACCCCATGATGGGGCAGAGAAGGAGTGTGAGGAGGAAGGAAGAGAGATGAAGTGTTATGAACTGAACTAAACCTCCATTCTCTTTGCACTGCTTGAAGGGGAACAGATAGAAGACTTAGGAGTGAAATTAAGCCTGGGAAGAAGAAGGTTGAGTGAAGGTAATTATAGTATTGTTTGGTTTTATTTCTCATTATCCAAGTTATTAATTGGTAATCAAATGAATTAATTTCCCTTAATTGAGTTAGTTTCACCCGTGCTGGTAATTGTTGAGCAACCATCTTGTCTCTATCTTAACACATAAACTTTTCATCTATTTTTTGCCTCCATGCAGCTGAGCAAAGGGGCTCAGAGAGAATTTATTTTTCTGACCTAATAATTCTGAGATTTGTTTTTGAGAACAATTAGTAAATATTCTGCAATGCAACTATCCTTCTATGTTTATAATTCCTTTTGTCTTCATTAGGGCTCACAGCATGAAGGAAAAACAATCTACATGAAGGTGTCCTAGAGACCGGACAGCCTTCGGGTGCCATCACAATGCCATTACCTTGTGCTGACTGAACACTCAGAACAGGTGACTGAGTTATCGTAATGTATCCAGCTTAGTCACCATTCATCCAAACACAAGTTTGACTTTGACTTGGAAACCGTGGAAGTCATATTTAAATCTCAGATAACCTCTGCTATGTCTGGATAAGATGGGCTTCCTAATTCACAAGAGTGGAAAAACCTCCTTCCAAAGCAGACATAAAAAATTTGAAATGAAAGAAGGGGATATAAACCCAAGTATTTAATATGCAGGCAGCACAGACGGTGCAGAAGGCTGCAGTGAGCCAAGATGAATTAGCCTCCCCTAGCTTATTAAAAAAAAAAAAAAAAAAAAAAAAAAAAAAGAAATGCCACCCTTCAAACAATTCCTTCTGTGTAACAGAACCGGCCTTTGCAATGAAAATGGTGCCAAAAGCTTTCTCTTGGAGATGCCTAGAGTTCATCAGGCCTTTAGCAACAACTCTTCTTGGATTATCTGATTCACTGCGCTCCTTGTGTAATAGCAGAATTACAGACAACAATAACATAAGCACAGCAAAATGATCACACACTTTCTCACAGGGCACCCATGCTTCAACCATTGAGCAAAATGAGAAAGGGCTAAACACTATACCAGGAAGGACCGTGGTTTGACTTTAGGGGAGAAGACCAGACTGGATCTTGCCTGGCCTTCTCCCCTAAGTTTTTGACAGTCAGATAACCATTTCTTCCAGATGAACAGGTAAGACTTGACTGCTAGTTATACCAGCCCAGCTGGATAATCTTTTAGAGATATTTCTCATCAGTCTTTTCTACACTTTGTGACCTGAGACTCCTCTGGGTTCATCTGTGTTTGGGTTTATGCATGAGACTCAACCCTGTGTGTCCAGAGCCCCTTCTATTCTTCTACTTTTTCCTTTCATGTTTAATATATGATTGCCCATCTTGGCTGCCAAGTCTATGGGTCATAAAGAGCAACATGGGAACTATATTTGATAGAGAGTGCATCAAGGTTCCTCTTTGCAAATAACCAGAACTGTCAGATGGAACTGAGCTGTCAGTTGGAATTGTTGCTTAAGTTTTAAGAAGATAAAAGTTAGAGATGTTGTGTCTTCTGTGAAGATATTTCTCTTTTTTAATAATACATATCTGCCTTTCTGAGTCAAGAGTGAAGTGCTGAGAGTCCTGGGTGCTGCCTCCATTTGGAGTCATTGGGACAATCAGCATCTTATAACTATGACTGGAGTGTGCTTCTGAAGATATGCTGAGAACTTTTGATGGAAGTAAAATCTCTAAAAAACTTTATTGCTGTTGACAGCTGATAGGAAGGGACTAAAGAAGACTTTTGAGGACAGCTGAGCTGGTAAGATTTTGATCCCTCAGGGCCTTAAACCCTTAGACACCAAAGAGATCATAAGGAGCTGTGTGGAGAATAAAAAAGTAAAATATTTGGGATGAGATTAGTAAAACCAGAGAGGCTTAAATGTATTTGCCTGGAGAGGAGACTAAGTGTAGGATGGATATCTAAATTAAGAAGATCATAAGGACTAAACAGTTTCTTAGCAATGTTACATATCAGAAAGACAATAGGACAGATGATTAAATGAAAGGGCAGTCCATGTGGAAGAAACATAGAGAAGAATTATATGCAGCCTACAGCATCCTTCTAGAATTTACTCCCACTTGAAATATTAAAGTCACCTCTATGCCCAGATTTTTTAAGGAAGTGAGATAAGTTACTGCTTAATAATGATATGCAGTATCAAGAAATTTAATATAATAAAATAGATAACAAAAGGTCATATTTCAAGAAGTAAATAACTCAGCCATGATGGCCAGTTAAAGGACTGTTTATTCTGTCCCTACACCTGGTGTATTATTCCATAATAGCTTAGATATTTTACTAGAGAACCTTTATTTATTTAAAGCCAAAAGTCATTGTCAGAAACACAATATGGATTTAGACAGACCAATGGCTTAACCTGGCATGACATTTTTTAGGAAACAGTGCCTGATCTCTGTGAATGTAAGAAAACCACACAGCAGGTAGGCTTAGAGCTGCCTTTTCCTATGAAACCTGTGAAAAACAGAAATAGGTACAAGTGGGTGTAGCTTCAAAGAAGTTTATTTCCAGGTCCTGAGGATCTAATCTATTATATTTCAAATACCATCGTAGGTTTTTATTCCCCATGCATTCTTTACCTGTCGAACATGCATAATGGTGGGATAATTTATTTTGTAAATGTGACAATCAATGTCTTCTCCACACTTTGTAGAGGATTAAAAGCAGGAGCTGGAGGAACCAGCATCACTGTCAGATTTCCCAACAAGACAGTCAGAGATGGCAGCATTCTCTATTGACATAGCTCAGCTTTTAGATTCATCCTGCACGTGCAAAATTGAAAATGCTTGTAGCATCCTCAGCAGGTGTCATATCACGGTTCAGTCACAGATTATAATTAAAGCTCCTTATTTATCTGAGAAAGGTGAAAACAATAACTAAAAATAAATATACAAAACTCATCTTATGAACTTCTAGTAAACTGGAAAATTTTTGCACACCATATTGCCAAAAGGTGCTTTTCTCATCAGTAAAGTTGCTTCTGGGAATTCTAGAGATAGCCTAAATACTAATACAGTTAAAAAGGAGAAAATTACCCTAATGGAAGAGCTTTGCTTCTCAGAGTTAGCTGATGAAAACTGTTGTAGTCTTTCATGAAAACACTATATGTTATTGGTCTAGGAATGAAATTCTGGGGTACCTTGAAGGAGATTAATAGAAAATACAGACATTTGAGTTTCATAGAGAAAAAAGTATTTAATGAAAAATATTTTTAAACTTTTATAAAAGAAAAACCCACGTTCACTCAGTTTTACCATTGTTTATTTCTGCTTAAGGTAACCACTGCCATTTTTTTCCTTAGAAAGGCAAGAGAGTATTTAAAAATAATTTTCTCCCACTTATTTCAACAACTTGACATTGATTTGTTTTATTACGGTTTTCAATATGAAATTAAGGAAAATGTAAAATTCTTTGTTATGGTTTAAAGGACTAAAAAGTTAAAATGAAAATGAAATTAATTTTTATAAAGTTTTTATCATTTGGTTTGTGGTTTTGGCATGGAAGAAATTTTTTGATAAAGATTTGCATGTCAGTTCTCCACAACACTTTCTGAGAAACACAAAACATACCATCTTTCCCAGAAGCCTGAGGATCTGAAAATTAAGGGTAACTCCAACGCTTAGTTGCTTTGAGCAAGACATAATAAGCATACTCCTTAAATCATGATGTTGGAACAGTTGTCTTGGAATCAAAAGGAGATGTGGATTAGAATGAGGATGAGATCAGTTTACCAATGTATTGATCTCACTGGTGATTCTGAAGAGAAACATCAATAATGAATGAGGTTTCATTCACCCTTATTATCAGTATTGACAGGTATAGCTCAGGGTCTTGTAGTCCAGGCCCAGCATCTTGCAGTTAAGGCAAACTTCTATGGCTGCTTTCAAAATCGGTTTTGAGAGAACAAGGTAATCAGCCAGAAGAAAAATCAGTTCACACAGGTGAAGCCACAGTCTCTTGTCCACTTTTACCAGCCTAGGGAAGGAAACTGATTTCACCCATGAATGACTCTTCCACTGTTTTCTCATAGACTGAAAGAACACTGCTTCTAATCCTCAAAGGAAGGGGGGGGTCTTCTTAAATGTATTAACTATGGATAGTAGCCTTTGTCTGATTCCCAGTACACTTATTTTGCTTTACTGCAGGATGGTCACAACTGCACCTCATCTAAACCTTTATGTTCTCTGGCAGAAATTCCCAGACAGGCATGGGAAGGGCTGCCAGAAGAATCTCGAATTCATTGCCGGTTTAAACATTGACTTTATGAGTTCCCTGATGCTTTCTCATCACCCACAAACAAGTAAAAACTGAAATAAATTCAAGAACTAAAAGCAAGGTGTAATGTGCAGATCTACAACAGGATATTTCATTGCTAATTTTCAAAATTATTCTAAAGAGAGTCAGAATTATCAGCACCATTTTACATACGGAGAAACTGAGGTATGGGGAGGTGATTCGCACAAATTCAGCTCATTCAGAAAGCAGTCTCACATTTCTTGAGTCCTAGCCCACTTATACTGAAATTAATTTAGAAAATCACAGAAATATTCAGATTTAGAGTCTCAAACTGTAAATTTAAAATAGAAGAGGATTAAAAATAGAACAAAAAATAGCAGCACTGAAGGGAACTTCCTAATATATAAGAAAATTTTTCCAAAAGGAAATGTCAAGATGTTTCCTCATCCACTCAGTTAAGATGTTAGGTCCACCTCATTATACTGGAGCCATTGGCTAATTGCTGCATTTGACAGTAAAACAGGCAAGTTCCACTGATTTATAGTATAAACAGGGCTATACACTCAGTAATGATCTCCATTCACCTCCAGCCCCCCCCAAAAAAAAACTGGACATGCTGACAAGGACAGCCAGCTGTGGAGAGGCCATGGAGGAAGAGGGAGGGAGAGTGTCTGAAAGTTCAGCTTTGATCCATCCTGCCAGAGGATCACCTGTAGTGACAAGCAAGAGTCCAAATCACCCAGAAAACACCAGAAAGAATTAGTGGGAATGAGCAATATCTTAGTCCAGTCATTGTCTTCTCTAATCTGGACCATGAAGCTAGTTCTTCTCCATATGAAACAAATTTTCGCATTTTTTTTCTGCTTCCCATTTTTGTCTATGTATCCAGCTGGTGATTATTGACTGCCTTTTTGAAAAAAGAAAGAGAGAGGCACAAGCAATGCATAAACAGGATGATGCTCAGAACAGCTGATCCTTTCTTACAGTAAGTCCAAGCTAATAAACCGTTCTGGATGATGGAACTTGATCAACTCAACACCTTAAAAAGACCAACTATTTCCCTGGCACATTCCACTGCAAATTCAGTGTTGCCACTCTTAAACACATGGGTAGCTGGGCTGAAAATGGCACTGGCATCCTGATGGACACCATGCTGAACATGAATCAGGAGCATGCCTTGATAGATGTAAAAGGTCCTGACACACTGGACTATATTAGTATAGGGGTGACCACTAGACTGAGGACAGTGATGATTTTTCTTTTATTCAGCATTTGCTATGCTACATCCAGAATACTCCACCCACTTTTCAGTTCTTCAGTCCAAAAAATATGTTTTCAAACCAGAAATAGTTCAGGGGAGGACACTGAGATGGTGAGGACTGAAGTGCATGTCCTGTGCAGAGAGGCTTGGGGAGCTGGGCTAGGTCAGCCTGGAGCTGAGAAGGCTTTGGGGGAACCTACTGTTTGTAAGAGCTTGGACAGAAAAATTCTATCCTTGTAGGTTTTCAGGACCTGACTGGGAAAGGTTCTGAGCAACATGTTCTTTAGTGAGCAGATGCAAATTTTAGATTGACTAAAAGATATCCTAAAGTGTCTTCTAACTTTAATAAATTGTATATTCCATAAAACAAAATTATGCTCTAATAGGTGAAAGCTCTATGTGTACAAAGGTTGGACTCAGTGGTCAGTTCTGTCACAGCTTTCTTGTGCAGTCAAGTTATTTAACCAAAGATCCTGAATGACATTGGATCATCTAACTCTTGTTGCTTGCCTCCCTTCCAGAGGACTCAGGTAAGAATGTGAGATTTAGAAACCTATGTATATTTGTGGAACTATTTGTTCCATTCTGTAGAGTTCTAAAGTCGAAATGGCAAACTACTCCAGAAGATGATGGTGATGGTAAATCGATTAATACTTTTACTACATTGATGGAAAAAGTCAAAGGATCTTGGTAATAACAGTGAAGGTCAGTAAGTGTTGCTATGCAGCAGGGTTGCTGATAAATGAATAAATCATGCAGCCTATAATTAAAATGTAAAGAAAAGCCCTAGACCTTCAATGTGTCCACATCAAAGGTCATAAACCATCAAGCAAATAAAACACACACACTAGATTTTCCATATTTTGGGTCAATACCCACCCAGCTCTGTTTCAAGGTGAAGAAAAATTAGAAGCTATTGCTTGTTATGAGGAAGGTCTGACGAAACTGGTTTCAGGGGAAAACAATCCCTGAATAACAGTTAAGCCAGAAGGGCCTTGAAAGCTGAGAAGTTGAGAAATCAAACCTGTTTGTTTGACAGAGAGAAAAGCAGGTGGTAAAGCAATGAAATTAAAACTGAAATGTGAAATACACTCAGAATTTTGAATTGTAGGTTGAACCCAAATTCCTAGTAGACACTGCAGTAATAGCTGTATTTAGTTCTGAGTGTTGTTTTGGTCTTTTTAGTTATCAAGTCTGATTTTTCAGTGAGCACCTTTCATTTCTTCACCTAAGACCTAAACCCAGGCATCTTGGGACAGAGCAGACAGAAGCGAGTACATAAAACATCATCTTCTCTGTGACCCCTCAAAATGTCCCAGTGCTCTTCCCTGTCATCTTGTCTGGTTTGAAATCAACTAGGGAAACTTGGTGTGCTTTCTCATTGCCAAGGGAACCTTATGTTTATGTTGTTTGTACCTAGCACACTGGATTCCCCCTGAATATTGGTAAATCTTAAAGAGGATCCAATTTTTTATGCCAGAAATATGCTTCAGACAAAATAATCCTGAGCATGGGTCACATAGCTGGTGCCTGACATTAATGCTTGTTTATGTTTTGAGGGTTTTTTTAAACAAATTGTACAACTGCAGTTCCAATAGGTAAACGACTGATTAATAGGCTTGACAAGCCTTCACAACAATTACAGACAGGACAGGAGTTGCTAAAAGACCAAGAGTGTTTTCCAGTATAGCCTCTTCTTTTTAGTTAAGGGAAGGTTACCCTCATTTATTCCTGAAAGTTCCTTCACACAGATTAAGTTGTCCACCATGTTTATATCATTTTCCTAACTGGATATTTCTGACCATGTCCCAAAAGACAAGTATCTTTGTTTTTATACCTATCCTTATTTCTCAGTAATGCCTTTCCTTCAATGTCAAGTCCCTCCCTGGCTATTCACCAGGACTAGAATGATCACTTCCATACATCAAAAAGCTTTAACTACAGAAGAGTCTGTAGCGCATTCTCATTTTCTACCTTTTCTGCATGCCTTCAGATAAACCAGAACTTGTTTTTCCTGTGTCTAGAGTTAAAAGTTTAAGCATTGTCATCGCTTCTTAACAGCAAAATTTAAGTGGTAGGTACTTCTGAAAGGAAGACCAGATGTTTTTGAACACATCTGTGAAGAATCAGCATTTGCGTGTGAATTGTGCATGCACAACAATTTATTCCACAAAGCTATCTCAGCTGAATTTCCTAGAAGAGTAGCCTGTAAAATAGATGAACTCATATATCTTCTTAGGTGTGATGTCCTTTTTTTGGCAGGAGAAGCAGACTCTTCTCTAACAACAAGGTAAGAGACTGCTTGAACTCAAGTCTGGCTATATTTCATTCTGATCCTAGTTACAGTAGTAAAAGCCTTCATGGTATTTTTCTAAGAGCCATGATAAAATAAAGGAGACCATGTTTTTACTTAGATCAGCCTGTGCAGTCTTAATTATGTATAAATGTAACTTTTAATTTATTGGGTTTTCTTACATATAGACAAGAATATACAAAATTACAAGGGAAGAAAGAGAGAAAGAGAGAAAAGGAGAGAGAAAGAAAGAGAGAAAGAGAGAAAGAAGAGAAAGAAAGAGAGAAAGAGAGAAAGAGACAGAAAGAAAAGAGAGAAAGAGAGAAAGAAAGAGAGAAAGAAAGAGAAAGAGAGAAAGAAAGAAAGAGAGAGAGAAAGAGAGAAAGAGAGAAAGAGAGAAGAGAAAAGAGAGAAAGAGAAGAAAGAAAGAAAGAAAGAAAGAAGAAGAAAGAAAGAAAGAAAGAAAAAAGAAAGAAAGAAAGAAGAAAGAAAAGAAAGAAAGAAAGAAGAAGAAAGAAAGAAAGAAAGAAAGAAAGAAAGAAAGAGAAGAAAGAAAGAAAGAAAGAAAGAAAGAAAGAAAGAAAGAAAGAAAGAAAGAAAGAAAGAAAGAAAGAAAGAAAGAAAGAAAGGAAAGAAAGAAAGAAAGAAAGAGAAATCCCAAAAATAAAATGCAGGAGACTGTGGCTGTCATTTGGTCCAGAAGATATGGGAGTTTTTTTCCCACTGTAAGTAACTTCAAATGTTAAAAAAAAGGGTTATTTTCCATGCCATGTGGAAAAGTTAAAAACATAATTGCAGGACCTTCAAAAGAGCTTTTAATAGCAAGACTCACTCTGCAGACCGTATCACTCCAAATGAAAAGCTGCCATCTCTCTGTGCTTTACAATTTGAGAGCCAAGCTGAATATCAAGCGGCACAGGCAACTACGTCTAGAATTAAACTTCTTTCACGCTTTGCATCATGAGACTTTGTATTCTAACTGCCAAGTTTTCACACTAAAGACTTAAATTTTCATGCTGAGATTCTGCCACAGGTTAAATAATTTTGAATTTTTAACTAAAATAGGCAAGCTACATCCAAGAGCAAAGAATATTTCCCCATAATCAAAGGAATAAAAAAGTGCATTTATCCTGTGATTACTTCACACACTTATGGAACTTTGACTTCATGCATCAAAAACCTGAAATTTTGCAGAGAAGGGAAGCTCCAATAGTTGAGACACACACATGGTTTATTCTACTTAAAATGAAAAGCAAGAAACTAGCAAGCAAACTGCCCAAGGTTTTTGCCTCAAAAAGAATTCTAGACTGGATTTTGGTTCAATTTGGCAGATGTATTCTCCACAGACTGTAACGCCACTACCATGTTCCCACTGCTTCCAGCTTATTCCTGCCATTAAGTTTCCCACACACTAGGCATGGTACTCCTTTGGGAGCTGACCAAGAACTTTTCAAGCAGATATTTTTCTCTTCAGGCAGCATGGCAATTAAATGGGCTGTTTTCTAAGGGAAATTAAGAAACTGTATATATATGCAATAAAAGTACTAAAAGTGTTAGGCCATTTAAAAGTAAAGTGGTTGTAGAATTAGTACTGGTTTTGTAAATCATTCAGCCCCAATGTGTAAATGTATCATGGTAAGAGGGATTATTCACTCATGGTTTCCTGGGGTATTATTCATCTCACTTCATGTTAACTGCCTCAAATATACAGGGGGAAATATACTTCTTTAATGAATAGGAAGATACTAGCACCACCATGGGCAACTCATCCCATACCATAATAAACATCAAAGGTATTTATTTGAGTAGATAGGGAAATTAGAGACTTCTGAAGAGCATTGAGTCTAAGAAGCAAGAGCTCCAGTCCTTTCAGCACCATTCAACCTAATGGGACTGAACTCATGTTGCTCAATAAATCATAATGTATTCTAATGACAAGGGATATCCCAGAATAAAATGTTGCTATTCATCCTGTAGAATTTGGCATACCTACATGACCCAGGTGAATTCAGAGAAACAGAAAGGAAAACGAGTTTTGAAGGCTTATAGAAGGGATTATAAACTTACACCTTTCTCCCCAGAGAAGGCATTTTTCACAGAATCACAGAATGAGTAAGATTGGAAAGGACCGTTGGAGGGAATCTAAACCTACCTCCCTGCTAAAGCAGGGTCCCATAGAGCAACTTACTCAGATTTGTGTCCAGATGGTTTTTGAACGTCTCCAGGACAGGAGACTCCACAGTCTCTTCTGGGCAGCCTGATCCAATGCTCAGTGACCCACACAGTAAAGTTTTTCCTCATGTTCAGGTAGACTTAGACTTTCCTGTGTTCCAGTTTGTGTGCATTGCTTCTTGTCCTATTGCTTGGCACCACTGAGAAGAAAGAGCCTATATCCACTCTCTTGGCACCCCTTTTAGATATTTATATATAAATGTATATACTTCTATGTCATATATGTAAGAACCCCTCTCAATTTTTAGTCCAGGCTAAACAGCCCTGCTCCTTCAGCCTTTCCACAATAGAGAGTCCTTTAATCACCTTTGAAGGTCACTTTTCATCTCAGTGAGCAGGTGAAGTTAGAGATTTCAGAATAAGTAGGGAGAATCTTTATGAATATAGTAGCTTTTCTGATTAAATAAAATGAGGCAAATTACTTTTTGAGACCTTGGGTCAGTTCAGGGCCTAACCTTATATATGGAGAGGATTTAGGCATACTGTAAGCTACCTCCATCCATTACTAGTTAGGTGTACTGATACCCTGATAGTGGGATGTTAGGCATACTGATTTCCTCATAAGGCAAGGAATTTATTCTTTTTCTGCAACTCTATTCTTAAACTCTTCTTCCCATATTTTTCATAGAGATGTGATAAGTGGAAATTGTTTCTGAAAGATTTCTTAAAGTTACATTGCAATCCCTTTGTGCTGATGAAGCAGTAATGCCTCAAGCTCTGCTGGAACATGCAGGAAATGCTAATCTAGATACAAATGTCTGTGTGTTTCAATAGAAAGACATCTCAAAGCTCCAGTACCAAACACCTGCAAACAAATGTGATTTATTTTGAAACCTTAATCCTAGCAAACAGAACAGAAATACCTAGTGAAGGAGTGCAGAGACTGGAGAGTTTGAGATGTCTGTACCAGCCAGCTGGTGGAGGATGGAAAATAAAGTATACTGACCCTGAACTTGACAGGTGAGTTAAAATACTCTTCTATTTTTCTTATGACCTATAAAAATCCCAAATCCCTTTTCTGGAACCTTAATCTCATAGAGCTTTTCACAACTAAAGTATTTTTTCTTTCTCTGGGATAAGTGAAATTGAGGAGGCAAAAGGGCCATTTCAAAGTCTGTCTTTTTGTGTGTGCACTGGGTGAAGTAAAAAGATAGGTCAAATATTTCCTATGTCTAAGAAGTTTAAGATATTGATATACCACCTTACTTAAGTGCAACCATCTCTACTTCCAACACTAAGTAAGTTGCAGGAAGACTTTTCATCTTCTGTCTCTATTGCATGAAAGAAAACCATATGTTCATTTGCTTAAATATATGGATTTCACAAGTTATAGTTATGCATTTCTGGCAGTTCTGTAAAGAGGTTTACCATTTCTCTACATTTTGCTTCTCTGTGCTTTTCTACTCTAATGAAAAAGAAATATATTTAAAAAGCTTTTCTTTGAGAAGAAGGATTTTTTAGAAGTATCTGTTACTTCATAAATAAATGCCAATGTTGTGTAATCATTCCATGGAATCTAATCAAAGTAATTTTATTTTGTCACTGTGTTAAGTGCAAATAAACCCATTTTGAAAATTTAAAAGATGCATTTCTTTTACACAAAGAAAGACACAAAGTTTCACAAAAAATCTTGTCCAGTGGGATAAAATGTTGTCATAGTCTATATCCATACTAATGAATTAAATAGGACTGTGCCTAAATTCAAGTGTTTGCTTGAATTATGATTATTCCCAAATATTTACATGATTATTACCAAATAATTCAGGTTAAAACATGAATTCTTGGCACAGTGTATTCCACAGTTTTTTCTAAGATGTCTTTTCCAAATAACTATAGAATCATAGAATGGCTTGCGTTGGAAGGGATCTCAAAGATAATTTAATTCCAGTCTCCCTGCCATGGGCAGGGACACCAACACTAGACCAGGTTGTTCAAAGTCCTCTCCAACCTGGCCTTGAATATGTCTGGGGATGGGGCATCCGCAGTGTCTCTGGAAAATCTGTGCTAGTGCCTTACCACCCACACAGTGGTGAGAATCTTCCTAAAACCTAATCTAAATCTCTCCTCTTTTAGTTAAAGAGCATTCTCCCTTGTCCTACCACTATCTGTATACTTAAAAAAGTCAGTCTCTCTTCTTTTTATACCCTCCTTTAAGTACTGGAAGGACACAATGAGATCTCATGAAAGCCTTCTCCCAACAACCCCAAATCTACCTATCCCCCTAGAAAAGGTCTCTCTAATCATCTTTGTGTCCTTCCTCTGGACTTACTCCTACAGGTCCATGTCATTTTTGTGCTGAAGCCCCAGAGATGGACACAGTAATGCAGGTGGGGTCTCATGAAGGCAGAGTAGAGGGGGATAATCACCTCCCTCAACCTTCCAGATGCACTCTTTTTGAGCTAGCTCTTTTCTGACCTCTCTCCTATACACCATGCTATCAGCCAGCCAGTCTAGCAACACAAAAGGTCTCTTTTTTTCTAATGAGTCTGGCAATTAGGAGATAGCATAGAAATACTGGGTGTAGTCCCAAATATACTGCACACTCAGTGGATGTCGAAAAGCCATTGGAGAGACACTGTGAGAAGTTTCTTGTACTTGTCAGTTTCAGAGTGAAAATGCCATTTTCAACAGTAGGAACTGGACAATAAGTCAGTATCTTGTTCTGGGATTCCCTGTGTCTTTGAAAATTTATATGCCATTCTCTGGGTTTAATGTCATTCAATCAGTAAACCTGCCTGCATAAATTAACTGTGGTCAGAGTGCACTCTCCAGACCTTCAGGATTCTGTGTAGCCAAACATACTTGTTCACTGGTATTCCAGCAAGCACACTGGAGCAGGCAGGCCTGTCCTTTGGAGGGCTGGAGCCAGCATAGTGACTAAGAGCCAGGGCTTGCCAAGCTTGGATGTAGACTGGAAAGTGTTTTTTCAGTGCAGCAGGGTCTTTGGACCAGGTTATTATCAGCAACAAAGAGCCCCTCTCTTAGCTCTTTAAATTTTTTATTTGGAAGGAACAACATGCACCTCACTGCTGTGAGTTTAATCTAATTGCAAGTTTGTTTGCTTTGAGGGAAAAATTCAACAAAGGAAAATTGTATTCCATACATATGAAACACTGAGAGAATAATGTATTAACATGGAGGGAGCTTTAGCACTCTATAGCTTTGGCAACATGATATTAAAAGAGCTAAGTCTCAAAAGGAGCTGAGAAATATTCTTAGGGGAAAATGTTTTTTCACAGACCCCTGTCTCTCTTGGCACAAAACCACAAAGTTAGAGTGTTCTAATTACTGAAAGTACAGTCACACTTCAATGTCAGGACTGAAAGGGGCTAAAGAAACTTCAGTGGAAAGTACACCGGATTTCTTCCCGGTGCCACAAACCATGTGTTCCAATTTGTTTCCAGAAATTTGCTTTTGGTTTCACTCTGAATTTGTGAAAAAAAGTCTGCTTATCTCTGACAGTCAAAAATTTCCCATAGAGCAAACAGTCCAACACAATGTATTTGTTTCACTGATGAATCTATTAATCAGTTTTTCATGCATCTTGGTCTGTTTTTCTCCCTTCTATTTCTCCTTGTGTTTTTTTGTTTTTTTTTTTTTTTTTTAATTCTCCCTCAAACTAGCCTTAGAAATTTGATCATAAAAACCATATAAGATTTTAATGATGCCTGACAAAGTGCTTAGAATTGCCACAAGGCATAGGCAAAGGGGCAGTGCCCTTTCAGAATGAAGGCAGGGAGCAGAAGTGCTTCAGTAGTAACATTTTTGGAACTAGCTGTGACTTTTTAAAGCATTCCACGGGTTAAATGCTCTTTACAGAAATGAAATAAATACCTCTAAGAAATAGGCCCATAAAAAGGGTCCACAATAAGCAGAGGAGATACTGAAGTTGTGCGTATTCACCAGATTTAGCCATTTCATTCTCATGCTAGACTTTTCACTTGAACTCCCCACTGGAAAGGTGACATTGAGAACCACTGAATGAACTCAGAATTTTTCCTGTGCAGCCCAATTACAGAACACCTGTGCTAAATCACTCTGTGCTGATTCACTGTGATCAATCAAAAAGCTCAAGAGCCCTCAATATTTCTCTTTCCTCATCTGTAGTGAGGTGGTGAGCAAGTGGCTTCACTATGAAACATGAAAGATTGCTTGTTCAGATCCTCCTAAAAGGGCTTTTATTCTATTTCATTTTCATGGCAGCATTTGCCAAGAACACCTGGGATACTCCACTTGTCTCTCATATATAATTTATTTTTGCATCAATTTTTAACACCCTTGAAAGAGGACAAGAGCTGCTACTGGCATAATCATACGTCATAGTTCCAAGTCAGTCTGAATGTTGATGGTGTTCCCACACCAGAATAAATCCATCTTTTTCCCAGTGCTGCTTCCTAAAGTAACTTCCTCTGGACTTGCACTCATACTCTGGAGCTCTGAGCTGCCATTTACATGGACTAATGTCTTATTTCAGCTAGCTGATCCGTAAAGGTCTGTTTTCAAACTGAGACTGTGAACCTCAAACTGAAGTACATGAAGCAAATACATATGAAGCAAATACATATAAATTGTATGAAACTCATGATGGAAAACCTCTACATAAAATACTGGTTTTCAATCTCTTTTTGTCTACTTTGAGAAACCATCATTATTTTGCAAATAACAAATTTGTGTTGTCTGCCAGTTGTCTTCAATTATTTTTTTAATATCTCCATTGAAATTACTCCACACCTTGCCCAAGTGAGAAACTGAAAACCACCATTTCATTGTACATTGAAATCTTTTTGTCTTCAGTCCAGAAGGAAACATAGATTTTTAACAAGAAATATCCTCTGTAAAACAGGATTCAGCTTTGAAGTACACGTCCCAGGATTGTTGACAATCAGATTTTCAATACCACCACAGACACTCTACAACTTTTCTGTGCAGCTTGTTTCAGAGTTTAACTATCTTTACAGTAAAAACATCTTTTCCTGTCATTCAGATGGAGTGTCCTATGCTTAAATCTGTGTCCCTGGACTCTTGTCTCATTTGCAGTCAGTGTAGAGCAGAGTTTGGATTCATCTCCATTTTGCTTCCATCAGATATTTTTACACATTTCTGAGATTCCCCTGCACTTTCTATTCTCCAGATCTAGAAGGCTGTTGTTTTCCTCACCAGGTGGGTAGCTTACAGGTTCATGGTCAGCTTTCTGTCTAGCAGCATCCCAGGGTTCTTCTCTGTAGAGCATCCTCCCAGCCAGTCAGCCCATTACTCCAGCCCATACAGACCCTTCTGAACTACAGCATCCCCATATGGGTGAAACTAAAGTTGGAGTTACATTTTTTGACATTGGAGACATGTTCCATATTTTCCAGGAAAAAAGACATTTACAGATCTCATCAGTCTACAAGTATGAATGGCATGAACTCTATAAGCAGGCCACATAGCAAATTAGTACCTGCTATATTATTAGTTGTCCTCCTCTTTATTTGTTTGTTGATCGATCTATCTATCTATCTATCTATCTATCTATCTATCTATCTATCTATCTATCTATCTATATTATCCAGGCTTTTATGTATTTATTTTTGCCTGAGACCTGGTACTTTGCAATAGGGACATTTATGAATGGAAGTCCTGGTACCAACAACAGCTACGACAAATTTAAAAAAAATTCTGCAGATCAGTGTTAGGCCATCACACCACATTAAAGGAATTACTTTTTTCGTGCTCTATTGGTATTGTTATACTGCACCCAACATGGTGGAATCTCAAGTTGTGTGTAAGTCGTGTGTGTTGATAAATTAATTCTAAAGTTGTTTTTGTAAAGGAGCAGTAAACTGAAAACAAAAAACTCAAGAGTTTTTGGAGGCGGAAAGTGGAAACAAAAATTCTGTCGTGTGCCCTCAGGAAAACAAGAATCACAGTGTGCTTTGAAAAGACAATGATTAGAGTAAGATACAACTTTTTTTGACTTTAGCCATGAACAATTCTTTGCAGATAAGCCAAGTGAGGAGGTGATGATCAGACTACTCTTAACAGAAAGTGACACCCACCCCAGGAATCATGCCATGTGCCTGAGAGCATTGTACAAGCATTTCTGGAACTCTGGCAGGCTTAGTGTCATGACCACTTACCTGAGCAGCCTGTTCCAGTGCCCAAACACCCTCTAGGTAAAGAACCTTTTCCTAATACCCAACCTAAACCTCCTCTGACACAGTTTCATGCCATTTCTTGGATGAATAACTGTGTGGAGATATCTCTCTCTCCTTTGGGTATAGCAATAAGAGGTACAGGTACTCAGACCAGACGTCTACATTTTAGAAAGCTAAAATGAGATTAACACGATCTAGAGAGATAGCTGTATAGTCTTATTGGTTTGGTTTTTTTTTTCCAACAGATGTTAAAAAAAGTAAATCCTGGTCAATATTTGAATGGGTCACTTTTGGGGATCACAGGAGCTACTTTGAACAAAATTAGCATTAAAAACACTTCACAAATTTTCACTGAAACGCCCTGCCAAATTGTTAGATGATAGATATTCTGTTTAAGATGAGCAATTAAACACATCCAATGAGACACTGCTTGCTTAACATTGCTGCTCTGCTGTTACAGGCTGCTACACTTCAAGGTTAGGCTTCTTCACAGCATTATGTCCTGCAGTAAAATCTCTTCAGTAAAATCTCAGTGATCCAAGAGAAGAGAGAAAACTGTCTCAGAAAACTGTAGACTCAACAAGATGCATTTATTTTTTATATTATTAAAGGAAAAAGTACTGATTTTCTTGGGAAACCATCTCACAGACCCACTGATCTCTGGAGTCTGTATCACTGAAGACTTTAACTGATCACATTTGTAAGATATTTACTTCCTATCCAGCTCCTTCAGAAACAGAGCTGCTGTTGGACACATGCCCTTTACAGGCTCCAGTGACATCTGCATCAATTAGTAGTGCTTTTACAAGCAATAACTCCAGCATGAACTTTGAAATTTTGGAAATCTGTTCTGCCTATAGGGTAATAAAAGACCAACCTTCTCCAACATAGTGTCTGTTCATCTCAGTCATTAAAATCCCATTGCCTCATGTCTCAGACAGGAGACATGTCTAGGAATTAAGAAGAATATAATGAAGACAAAAGAAAACCTTTGGACCTTAATTTGTCTTTTTTCCATCCTCAAATTGGTTAACAGTGAGGAGTGGGGTTTACAAGATTTTTTTCAGTTTCTATGGCTCAAACAAATCCTCACAGAAATGTCTCTCAGCCATTAATGTCTGAAATTCCCCCTCGTATAAAATTCTATAAAATTAATATAGACTGTAGCTTTTTCCAAAATGTGTTCATCCAATATTTAAGTTTTCAAAGTGATTATAAGGTTGGATGAGATTGTTCTTCAGCTTCTGGCTCTGAAAACCAGAAATGCTGCTGTGTAATTTGAGAAAGAAAATCAGATGTTCCAATATATAAACCCCAGGCACACTTCTGTCTTTGAATAATATATCAAGGATCTCAGAATAAAATCTCTTAATAATTTAACCATCAACCCAGAGTCTTTCATTGTTGATATCTACTGAAAAGAGATAAGGTCAAGATGAATGTTAAATACACCTTTGTACCCCCTGATGTTAAAGCCACATCTATGGATATAAACAATGTTTAGTGAGATCTCTATCTCAGATCTTGAATGATGTCAGTTTAACACAGTAGAATATGGTTATTGGGAATTAAAAACAGCATAGGTCACTGAGCAAACCACTGATCTGGAAACAAGAAAATCTGGGCTGTATTCCCAGGCTTGTCACCAGCCTATTGCTCAGCCATCACCAATTAATATTTTCCTTCTTGTCCCTTACACAATTTCTCTATTTAGCTGGTAGAACAGAATCAAAGAGAGGACTCGTACTTATGAGCGAAGGCTGCTCCCTCAGCCAGTGCTACTCTGTCTAACGTAAAATGAACATGAGGTTTTGGAGAGAGGGGACGGGCGATGGCAATGATCAGTGGAGTTCAGGATCCTTCTTCAGCTCTGTCTCCTGCATTTGGCCTATTGCTGGCAACATGGTTGTTCAGCTTCAGGAGAGGAGTAAGAAAAAGTTTATCTCCTATCCTACCTGCTACCAGATCTGCTTCATGCACAGCTACCTCCCTGCAAAGCTATTACATGGCTCTGTGTAGTAGAAACCTACCAGCCACTTAGCAGTTACAGAAAACACAACTTCAGCTACCTAATACCAAATCCATTACTGATTTTCCTATGCCAAAGAACATTTTCAGGCTCTGAAACTCAATTACACTAGCAACATGAAAATAATTTTATATTTTGCTTAAAGAAAATGTCTTAACCTAGAAATCTAATTTCATGTACTTTCTTTTGGGTATTTCCTATTGGATCATAGAGTTAAATAATCCAATATGCTTGTTTTGGTGTTTCTCTTCCACTGTCCTTCATCCTTGTAAGTCTTATGAAGAGACAGGCAGTAAATAAATCAGATATATGGAACAATCTCACTAATAGTTTTAACAGCAGCGTTAAGACAGCAGTAAACTGGGTTATGATGTAAGAACAAGCAGCACCATGAAGTCATATATGTGGGCACAGTTTTTGAAAAAAATCTCAAAGAAGCCAGAAATGGCAAGGAAATCAGATGACCCACATATGTTCACAGAAGGGGAGAATTTGTTTCTGTGCAGACTTTCATTGTTCTGCTGTACTGACTGTTGCCAAATTTATATTTTTTATGCTTATGTATTTTTTAAATTTATATTTGCATTTACATATATATGTGTATTATCTGTCTATAATTTTCTTTTTTAAAAACTCAGGAGCTTATTCAACACTAAAGCAAAATGTTTAATTTCAGATTAAAGATTTTTTTTAAATGAAAGTAGGTCTGAAGCAGAACACTTCATCTTGAATCAAAGTGATGTAGCATTCTCCGAATGGCTCTTGCTGCTTTTTGCATCTGAAGCTGCTTAAAAAGACAACTGAGGAAAATTTTAACATTGACAGAGCTTCATTTTTTTTCATGAAAATTGCATTCAATTAATAGATTCTGTCTAGTTTTATTAGAATTTCACACAACTATCAAGGTCTGCCCACAGATACCTGAGGAAAATTGATTCCCGTTGCTCAGCTGTATATCTGAAATTTGTGTTTACTGTGGACAAAATAAAAAACACTCAAGAATTTCCCCTCAAAAGGCACAGAGGCCCTTCTGTATCCTCAGATATTTTAACTTGTTTCTCACAGGGTACACAACTACAATTCAACCATGTCCGAAATAAGTCTTCTTCATTTAAGGACCACTCTATCTTGTCACATTTGACAGGATCTCAGTTTTGAACTTCAAGAACAAAGAAAAAGAAGCAGCTGCCCCCAGTTCCAACACAGAGACCACTGGCTGTTTAGCTGTCGGTGCTGTTTTCTACTATTTTCCAGGTGACTTCAACCAAGTTCAGCAAGCCCTGAGAGGACCATGGTGAAGCCTGGTAGTAAACAGCAAATAACAAGTATTTTCTAGAAGTGAGTGATTACAAAATATGCAGAGTTTGAGGAATCTTTTCAACAGTAGTCAGTAACATTATCTATTTTTCTCATATCAAAGAGCAATTTGTTCCTTTTGTAATGGTCTGGTTTGTTTTTTTTTTTTTTTTTCCTGTGCTCATTAAAATCAGGGATTACAGGAAATTTTTGGGAATGGAATAACTGATCTGTGTGGGATAGAGAATCCCAAAGTCCATCAAGCAATGATTCCATTAAAAAAAAAAATTCTAATGCTGTAACTGTTGAGAGATGTTGCATCATTTGTATTTGAATAAATCTATCCAGAAGTGACACAAAAAGAGCAAATAATGCTTGATGGGGAGTAAATGTGTTAGACAAACTCTCCCACAACTACGCATATTAGTACTTTTGGAGACCACAGGGATTAACCACGGATGGTAAATTGGCTGACATATATGCAAGCTGACAAGGTTTTTCAACCTTCAATTATTGTACTAAACTTTTTATTTAATGTGAGATTTCTGCCCCTGAACTTTGTTTTATTCATTATTTGTTAGAGGACTGTTGTCAGCTTGAGGGCTAAGATACTTTTGATACTGAAAATGCCATTTACAGCTACTGGTTAAAGGAGAGAAAATAAAATTAGAATCTGAGATGACTTCACTTTTTCAGGTGAAATCCTAAATTGGCCCTGGAGGCAGTTACTCTGGAACAAAATCGACCAACAGAAAATGTTACTGAGCTGCTCTTCGATCACATTTTCACCGCAGTCAGTACTGTAAACACCAAGAACACAGATGGCAGCGCATCTGCATCAGCTGCAAACACTGCCTGCGAGCTATTGGAAACACTCCTTTTCTCATTCCTCCCTCCACCCTGGTGTAGCTCCACTGCCTCAAAGCAGATAAATCAGTACCAAAAAAGTGTTGGCATTTAAGGATTTGAGTCAGATGCATTTGCACTGCAATGGACAGAAATAAAGAATTCTTTAAATGTCTTGTTAAATGCATTTCCAGATAGGAAACCTCACAGAAAGAGGAAGTCATCATCCAAATTCTCATGGCAAACCCTTGGAAATGCAGTCAAACACCTACCAGCTACCAGTCCACTCTGCCCAGCTCCTTCTAATCCATAGGGACAGGCAGGTGATATGCCTGGCAGAGCCCACTGGCCTCAGCTTGCCAGTCCCTGCTCACATCTCTACACAGCCACGAAATCTTCACTTTAGGCTCTGGTGCAGAAGTTCTGAGCCTGCTGGCAGGAGGCACATGCACCCCTGACCCTTCTTGCCTTGCAGCCAGTGCTGCTGCAAAGCCCCCAGGGAGCGTGTTGTGGGGTCCACCAAACAGTGCTGAGCCTCATGCAGCAAGTGCCAAGCAGCAGCAGCCCCCGCTGAGCAGATGTTGTGCTTGCACATGGCTGGGTTTTCCTTTCTGTGGTGACAAATAAGCACCACTCATCTGGCAGAGATGGGAGCTGTACAGCACAGAGAGGGTGGGTCATTCTTTGCCCTTTGCCTCAGCAGGGCTGGGGGAAGCCAGATGCACTCTACTTGCCAGGGAATTGCTCCTTACCCTGCCAGGCCTGGCTCAAAGACTGCTTCTCCCATTTACTCGCAAAGGGGCCTGTATTGCATTTGCATGGGATAACTGTGGAGCACCATTAATCTGGAAGCTGTAGAGTCAGCACAGCCATCCAGGGGCCCTGTGAGCAGCCTGCATTTAGCCTGGCCACAGAATGCTTTTCTACACACAGGGACCTTATCAGTGGCAGCGCTGGGATCCATCTCTGTGTTGTGCTGTACCTGAGAGCACTGCCCCAGAGAAAGCATGGGACGGCTACAGGCTGCAGGAAGCCCAAGGGCTTGAAACCCAAGGGCTAAGCCCGGCTCAGCCCAGCTCGGCTCAGCTCGACCCGGCTCAGCTCAGCCTGGCTCTGTTCAGCCTGGCTCGGACCAGCCTGGCACAGCTCAGCTCAGCTCAGCCTGGCCCTGCTCAGCTCGGCTAGGCTCGATTTGGCCAGTCTCGGCTTGGCTAGGCTCGGCTCAGCTCGGCTCAGTTCGGCCGGCCCGAGCCGAGCCGAGCTGAGCTGAGCTGAGCCGAACTGAACCGAGCCGAGCTGAGCCGAACTGGGCCGAGCCATGCCGAGCCAAGCCGAGCCAGGAGCTGCTAAGAGCTGCTGTAAATGTGAGCCACAACCTTATATCTGTCATGAAGCTCTTCTGTTGTTCACATCATATCAGTCTTGCCACTGTGTGTGTTCTTCCCCTTACAAATAAGCAGAATGGTTATCTATCTGTTTTAATTTGAAGTCACTTTGACATCAAATTGACAAAGTACCCTTCAAAAGCCAGCCTTACAACTTGCTGTCTGCAATATGCTTTTCTCTCATCCTAAATGGAGAACACAGCGTGGAATGCTTGTCCTGAAGCTTTACAAAAATCAGCACTGCTAGTTCCACAGCAGCATTTTCTTGGTTAACTAAAGGGCTTCACTGTACAGAATGCAAGCAGTAACAGGACCTAATCTTACTCAGTATAGAAAGTGTAAATAATGCCAGCCTAACGTTTATGAATCCAATCAAAATTAGCCTAGAAACAGCAGTCCATTAATCTGTTTGCCAGTAAATTTAATCTTTGAACAGGAAATAAATTGCTGTGGTAAGGGTATCATAATTTTTACCATTTTTTGGTAAACCTTTCATTTCCACAAAGGAATAGTTTGACTGTTAAAGATAAAACAAGCTTTCAAAAGGTGCAGCTATATATATATAGTGAGTTGACAGCCAAAGCTGCCTCTTTGGACATATAAGTGCACCTGAGCACAAGCAGAAATGCTAAACTTCATTTAAGGACCCAGCAAAATAAATGACCAGAGACAGGAAGCAAAATCCACAAGGAAAACTAGGCCCCCATGAAATGCCCTTCCACAGCACCATACAGGCTGCTCTGAGAGAAATGACCAGAACATGAGGGTACTTCCCACACAGTTTTATTTACTTGGAAATATGTAGAATTGGCACTGGGGGTCACATTTATCACCAAGCTTGTGATCGCTTTGTTTGGCTGCCATTGATTGGCCAGGACTAATCAGCAACTGAACTCTAAGTATAAACATTAACTTGGCCTCTGCACAAAAATAAGTATTAAGATTTTCTTATGTTCAGAAGAGAGCTCTCCTATGTCATGATTAAGTAGGAAAGGATAAGATTAATTTTGATGCAACTCTACAGTCTTCTCTGCTGCCACCTCTTATCATTCTTTTCTAGAACTGTTTTATCCAGCATCTTTCTGAAGTGTCTCTGTTTAGGGTACATTACTTCCTTTTAAAGTCAGCATTTTGTTTTACTTAGGTCTTTTCACACATGAAGGGAGGGAGATGGAGCAAAGTAAGGTTCTCACCACTACTAAGCAGAATCTATTATCTTTGCTAATTTGGGTTTTTTTTTTTTTTTTTTTTTTTTTTTTTTTTTTTTGGGGGGGGAGTTGTTTGTTCATTTGTTTGTTTCTGTGAGACTATTCTTCTCAATGGTACAGCCATAAACTAAACAGTCATACAGATAGGACAACACACCACACTTCTGAGATCAAAATAAGCAGTCAAAGGGGAATTATTTCAGTCTGGAGAGGCTTTGTCAGTGGGGGAAAACACACATTTCAGTATCTAGCCCTAGTATCTAGGGGATTTTTTTGCAAAATGGTCTTCCCCATGCTATGGCTCAACTCATCTTTACTGCAGTATGCTAGCAAAAAAGCTTATTGCTTTCAGCAAGAGTGAAGCTTATGCTGATGCAAACTTTTCAGATCCACTCATTAATCTAGCATCTGGAAGCCTGTTAATCAGAGCCACAAGGTTTCTTTAATACTCCCAGTGGCTTACAGTCCTCAGCAAGACTTTCCATTTAGTGAAACGATTAGTTACTGTGTTACACAGAGGGGAAAAAAAAGCTGAAATTTGTAACCGATTGTGCTCTCAGCAGTCACCCTGTTATAAAGCAATGCACCTGGAAATCCCTTCTCTGAAGTGCAACACAATGAAGGCACTAAGTTGCCTATTACAACTCCCTTCCGTCCCAACTTGTGCTTAATTTTTAAGGATATTGAACAGGTCATTTGAGACACTGTTAGCAGTAACTTTAAAAATCGTCAGAGTTTTCATCTTGAATGCCAGCAGGCTTATTTGAGCTTGAGAAAGTAGTGAGATCACTTACAGTCTCCTGAGAGTGGAAAACCCCCATGCATTTATGTTCATTCTTCCAAAGCTGCCTTTTGTATCAACCTTTGTTATGATTTAACTGCAAGGCTAATCAAACCCAAAAAAATAAGACCAAAGGCTCTTTCTGGATATTACTCTCCTATGATATACAAGACAGTTAGTTGAAAGAAACAATGAAGGATGTTTTTTCTGGAGCCAAACTGAAACTGGGATTTGCAGGCTAATATAAACAAGACAGAGAAATTTAGTGCTATGGAAAGGAACTTCACCCTGAAGACAGTTCCCAGATGCACTTGAGCTTTGCTATTATTTTTGTGTTTGTTTGTTTGTTTGTTTGTTTGTTTGATTTAGCAGGGGTTCATTCCTGTCCTGATCCAATGATTTCAGGATACCTGAAATACCAGATGCATTGTTGCCCTAAAACACAAGTCATCTTGAAAACTACCAGCATTTCTTCACTGTTCCATATGATTATAGGCATATATTTTAGGTGATGGGGAAATCATACACCTAACTAGAGCAAATCACCACAAGAATGGCTTATTCTGAGAAAAACACAGCATTGACAAGGAAAACACAAACAAACAAACAAAAAATAATCACAGAACAGGTTTTTATAAATCTTTTCTAATAAAAAAAAATTGTCTTAGGTCCAATCCACAGCCATCCCAAATCCAAAGCATCTCCTGTGATGTGTGCTCGGTTTCCCCAAAGGTATTGTCACCAGTTTTGCATTGAGTCTTTTTATCTTCTAGCCATTCAGGCCCTTTAAGCAAGAAACATTATTCTGAAAACAACTGAATAAATTCGGAACACATTCCTTTGCATCATCACTTTGCACTTTTTGTTCCCTGGCTGTTTGAGCCTGGCCCTCAGAGAAAATCCTTTGCCTTACAGCACTGACACTTGGCAAATATTTTGGAGACAAAGTAAATGCCCTGGGAAAATTATAGTGTTCTTAAGAAGTAGAAATAAACGCTGGTTAAAAATATTTTTATGAAAGATTAAGACAGATGCAAAAATGTATTTTTTACTAGATGACCCAATGTTGTCTTTATCACTCTTCTCTTTGAGAAGAAAAGAAGAAAAGAAGAAAATCCCCAAAACCACTTCCTCATCAGAAACCATGAAAATTACTTGTCATCTTGTGAATTTTATGTGTAGATATGAGGATTTTATCTGTGGTTTAACAGTTTTTGGGGAATGCACCAAAATAATTCTTTAAAGGTACTGTACTATGGTTAAGTGTGTAGTGCTCTATACTGCATCAAATTCACTTTTAAATAAGAAATTAAACAGGAAAAGAAGTACAGAGCAGCACTCAATCTAAATAGAAAAGGGAAGGTGCATCAAGAAGACCTTTGGGTGCAGGAAAAAATTAGAAAAAAAGAAAAGAGGGAAAATACACAATAAATAATTTCTAAGCCTTATATCACATAATTACAGAATTTCAGGGGTTCAAAGGGACCTCTGAAGATCTTCCAGTCCAACCAACCTGCAGCAGGTGACACAGGAATGAGTCCAGGTTGGTTTGGATCCTCTCCAGAGAGCTTCCTTGGACAGCCTGTTCCAGTGCTCTGCCATCCTCAGTGTAAAAAAGTTTTTCCTCACACTGAGATAGAACTTCTTGTGTTTTTGTTTTCGGCCATTGTTCCTTGTCCTGTTGCTGTGCACCACCAAAAAGAGTCTGGCACTGTCCTCTTGGCACCTGACTTTAGCATATTTCTATGTATTTGTGAGATCCCCTCTCAGTTTGCTCTTCTCTAGATTAAACATGATCAGAAGGTATTATTCAGTTATTTATCTTTCTCTTCTAGAAAATTAAATATGGTCATTTATCCTATTGAAGATCACCTATAAATCATGGATACTTATGTTCCTTCTTCCAGGGAACATTTCAGCTCCTTTTCATTAACTGTACTAAATATTAGTTAGAGGATTTTTTAAGAAGTAAATGTTAAGGCCTCATAGTTATTGACAGAAAAAGTGTAGTCTTTTCACCTATCCTGAGACTTTTATAGCACTGGCATGAACATGCGAACCAGTGACCTCAAACTATCTCCTGTTAAAGTAACTGGGAACAAGTAGAGCCAGTCAGACACATGTAACTGGTTTTAGGGCAAAATTAATCACACCCTATAATTTTCAGTTACTCTGAGGTGAGTACGAAGGAAGCCAAGAAAACTAGCTTCAATGTCTACATGTGTATGTCTACATGTCAAATGAACCCCTAATAGTTTGTCCAGTGAGATCAGCAAATTACTCCAAAATCTGTACTGAGAATAATGAAGACTGGTAATATTTCTACTTTTGTGTAGGGAGTGTATGAGGGGAGTATTACATTATATGGTAAAAATCCCAGGAAGGTTTCTGGGTTTTATTAAAATCTAGAGGACAATCATCCATTTTGCAGCAGTCTCTTCCTTCATTTGCTTCATATACATTGCAAACCAAATCCATTTAATGTAATCCCAGGCACAGTTTCCTGCATCATTTATCTCCCTGTGGTGTTGTTCTTTCTTTGTTATAATATATTATGGACAAATTGTGGTTAGTAAGGCCTTCACAGCTAGCCAGAAACACATACAGAGACTGGACTGTGTCTTGAACCTAAATAACAACAGAGCAGGACCATCATCCTCCATGTCTGACAATTTAGACTGAGGAATTCAGGTCTTAGTCTAAACACAGGCCAAAGGCAAGAGATTTGTCAAGCCCCACACAGGATATAGGGAAAAATACATGGAAGGGACATTTCCCTGCTGTTTCAGATGTCTTCATTCTAGGCAGTTCAACCAAGAAATGGTACCTGATTTGGAGGAAGCACACATGTGCTTTAGGGTGGAAAAATCTAAACTGCTGAGTCACGGAGAAATAATACGACTTTCCACAAACTTCCTCTAGTTACTTACCCAGTGCAGCCTATGGACTTATTCCATAAGTGCTGGATGTAATCCCCCCCATCCATGTGAGTGTCTGGATGTTGAAACCCAGGTAGTCCCAGGCCTTGTAGTTTTATATCCTGGAGTTTATAGCTTACAACCCCATTCTGCAGTGCCTTTTCAGTAGTGTAATGGAAAGGAATTCTCTGTAGTTATATTGCACACAACCAATACACAAGGTCAATTCTATGCCCTACTTCAGCTTTCCCCACAGACTTTTAGTGGAAAAACATCTGGCCCAGTTCTGTTGTAGTAGACAAGTCTTATTTTCTGTTAGTGTGTTTGGTGCAATTTTTTTAATAGATTCTAAGCCATATTCTTGAGTGTACTGAGCCATTAATGTATTCAACTTTTGGTTTTAGTACTCTACAGTCATAACAGATGTTTAGAAAATTGTGTTCATGGGGTTGTATCTGTTGCATCTGCTTCTTCTGAGACATGCTGCCTTTCTAGCACATTGTACTCTCTTTAAATTAAAAATAGACCTAAAAATCTGTGCTTGTCCTTGATATTAATCAGGAAAAAATAGAGAAAAAAGAATGAAAATTACAATTATGTGTACTTATAGGAACTTTTTTTGTAAACCAGAACAAAAATAAGAGTGAAAAAGTTTCTTGGGTTCTCTGAACAACCATTGTTCATCTCTGTCAGTTGACTAAAACAACCATCTAAATAAAGAAAAAATAAATAGTGGCTGGAATTAATACCATAAAACAACAAATATGATAGGAAGCAGGGTAACAAAGCCAGCATCAGCAGTCAACAGCCATAGACTGCCTTGTCTTCAGCCTCTGCTAAGACTTTGAACTCTGTAGAAGGGACAGTAGGACAACTGTTCTCACTCCTGCCTCCAAAGGACTTACTTTGATATGACTTGACAACTATGATTTAAATAAAAAATTATTTATAGCTGTTATTTCTGCTTCCTATCCTGCAATCAGCTTCCACATACAGTTGTTTGCAGCTCCACAGTTTTCCATTTTTGGACAAATTTGCCCCAAAGACAAAGGAGACCAAAGATCTTTCTGTCTTAACTTGGGTTTGCTCTGTTCAAATGGGCTGTATTATAAGCTGTTCTTGTGCAGCTAAAAGCATACCAGTGGTCAGCCACAACTCTCTGATCATGTGGAAACCACATATCAGAGGAACGTTCACTTCTCGCTGTCCCAGAATTTTTCTGGGCCGGGAGACTTAACTTGGTAAGCCATTTCCAAACAGCTCACTCTCAATCTTCAAGTTATGCTCTCTTGGCTTTAATTTATTCCATGTAATGTGGGGCACCTAAGATGCCGACATACAAGCTTGCCCTTTGAAGGTACCCAGATCTCACTGTTGGCTGTGGTCCAAGGCACTTTTTAGGTAGCTTTGTGTTTATATATTGGGGAAAAGAGAAGGTATAATCACTGATGTGTAGGTAAAAGCAAACAAGATGGGAATTAGACTGGAAATATCGAGACCACAGCCAAAATATATACAACAGGTGTGTATCAAGAAATATTTAATGGTGGATTTTTGGTTCCAAAATTATGAGGTTGTTGCAGATTTATTCCATCTAGATTCTAAATGTTAGGTACCTGTTATAAAACAAGTATACTTGGTCTACATTATTTGAGAATTGAAAGCTGCTTTATGGAACAATTCTTTCTAGCATCAAAGAAACCTTCCTTAAAATGAGATGGATAGGTCTCTGGAGCTCACTTCACCTTTTTTTCCTCTCTCTTGTCTCCAGAGGAAGCCAGTGAAAGATGCTTAGTTGCCCATATATGTATTTCCTCTCAATTCAGCAACCCTAGAGTACATAAGATGTCCCTAAGAAACAGGCAGTTATGGCATGGGACTTCCAAGTTCTTCTAACATAGTAGAGAGTGACCAGGTGGAGTATCTTAAATCATGTCTAATCACAGAAAACACTTTGCATGTGGGTAGCAAAGCCCATGCTAAATGAATGGGCAGCTTGGACTAGATTTTGTATGGATAAATTTGGGTGAAGTTAATCCTGACGCCAAGGCTTAGTTTAGGTGTCTTGAACTGGACTTGGTTGCTCACACAATGTAGTATCTTTTGAGATGTTTTAGAGTTATGCTGTCTGGATACCAGCTGCCACTCCAGCACAGAGGTCTATAGGACCTGCATCATATCTGCCATCCAACATATCCAATTACACCAGATACCTCCATGTTGGTAACTAAGCCAAGTCAATTATCTCAGTTGTCCGCATTATCTCAGTTCTGTGGAGTCAATCTTCTACTATCCAGGCCTACAAAACTTGGCTCTGTTTCAAGGAGAAGCAGTCAGGCATAAAATCTAGACAAAATCTAAGGACAGATATTTTAAATTCACTTAGGAACTTCTGTATCCAAGCATATCACTGTTCTAACATTGATGGGATGCCACTAGACTTGGACAGGAAAGTAATTTCAGATCCCTTGCAAAAGGCAAGCCCTATTTCAAAAATGAAGGCAAGAGCACAGGTGTGAGACCTGACTACCTATTTCCCAGATGGAAATTTAGTAGATGAGGAGGACGCTTGACAAATTAGTACGTTAATATTTTGCCTTTGGTAATAAGGGGAAAGACGTATGTGACTGTCGAGAGACAAAGATGAGTGGCTTTTTTTTCAAAGTAAGGATAATTTATTAGGGGAAAGAGGAATTAACTATGGCACAAAGAGAAAGTTTCCACAACTATCAACTTCCGCCTTTGTTTTCCTTGTTTAGCAAGGTTCAAATGCCTTTCTTTTTTTTTCTGAATTTTTTACAGCATTAGAGACATCTAGTGGCTGAAAAGCATAAAAGAAAGACATATTCTGACAGGTCCTACTCCACCCTGAAATACATGAGGGAAAAAATGGGCCAGTCACTCAATCCAATAAAGCTGAGGCAAAGGAAACCACTTTGCCTTTTGCATCTCCCAAAATATGGAGATGGGAAAGCAGGATAAAGGTGAGTGAATGATGGTGCAACTTACATGTGGGCATGGAAAGGAGAAAGCACTGAAACATAGTGGTATCTTATTCTCCAGTATAAAGCAACTCAACTGAGCCATGTGAAATGTAAGCATAAATCTCATTCAGTTCCTGTCCTGAATCTCATACAAAACAAAAAGTAGTTGGGTTTTGTGGGTTTTTTTACAGCCCTTGCAATCACCAGCATAGAACATGACTGGAAGTTTATCCCAGGTCATCAGTGGTTGCATGGAAATCAAAGTGGTTTCTTGAAAAGCCAAGTAGAAAATTTCCTGCCTACTGTTGAAAAAATCACCCTAGTTAAAAAGTGAAAAAATTATAACAGCCTGGAATTCAACACTCAGCTGGAAAAAGTAGGACAGTTTGCTACCTGCTGCAATTCTGTTGAAATCAAGGAGTTATACAGCAGATCAAACTGGTGCAGTGTATTCCAATAATAACACAAAGGTTCTTGCTTAAAAAAAAACAAACAAGAAAAGAAAAGCCAACCAAAAGAAAATAACACAACATCATATTATTTAAATGTCAATTTCTATTATAAGTAGTTAAAGGTTTCTCCCCAAAATTGTCTTCAATTCCAGCACAATTGCAAAACCTGATTACTAAGGGAAACCAGGGTTCACAGAGATGTGGTGCACACTTACATCTTATCCCTAAAAGGACAAGGGACATTAAGATATACACAGTGTAGATGAAATCTATAGACTCCTCAGGCAGTTTTGCTACTTACAGCATCAGTATGTATGGAGATTGTATAGAAAGTCAGAGAGCTCATAAATATTAGCACACATTTCTGTACATATTCCTTTAGGCTGTTATACCGAATCCATTTGGAATCAGATAGAATATCTTTTATCTTATATTGTGTATGATTTGCACAAATGTATCTATGGATCATGAGAGAAGATGGATGTGTTTTTCTGACTTGCAACACTGTTGCCTGGTGTAGACTAGGTGCCTATTTTCCTTGAAACTTCACCCTGTGGCATTTGCCACCCTTTGGGAAGAAAAGACAAAGGCACTCTTCCAAAGAGTACCTGAGGATCCTGAGCCAGAAGAAATCTCTGGGTTTCTGGGTAAGACATGAAAGACACAGAAGAGGAGAGACCCAGATGTAAGGAAGACTGCAGTACACACAGAAAATGGGAAACCACTGAAACGTTTGGGAGAAAATAACTGTCAAAATGTGAAGGAGACATAAAGCAAAATATTTTTCATGGGTCACCCCCATAGTTTATTCCAAAAAACCACCCTAACATTGAGGATTCCAAGCCCTCCGTGGGATCTCCTTGGTGCGTTCTGTTTCAGAGTAGAGTGAGTGTGGATGCACTTTCTGAGTATTCATAGAATCACAGAATCACAGAATGGTCTGGGTTGGAAGAGACCTTAGAGATTATCTAATTCCAACCTCTCTGCCACATCAGGGATGCCACTGATTAGATCAAGCTGTTTTTCAGATAACCTGGTTCTGCCCAGTGTATTACAAAGCAGGATGAGCCCATGGTGGAATGGATTGGCGCAGCCCACTTTCACCAGTCGCTGTGGTGAGAAACAAATGACATGAACCTCATTTGGCAAAACCATCTGACTCCAATCCTTTATTCAAAAACTGACCCCCTTTATATACCTTCTCGAACAGGCCGCTCTCATTGGTCAGAAGAGTGCCAGAACTCTTCATCCCATTGGCCAAAACCAAAAGACACAGAGAATGTCTGTCCCACAGACAGGAATCCAAAACATTGCACTTGTTACAACAACACTTGTAATGTATTTGTCAAGCCTGTGAGAACCAGGTCTTCCTAAATCAAAACATCACGAAGAAAATGAGTCTAGAATCTAAAGAAACTTCAGGCCCAGGAGCCTCAGACTATATTCACCAGCATAAGCAGACAGCTTTGCAAGCGAGGAATTCTGAAACCTGATCTCTTTCAGACTCTCTGATTAAACTTTAGGCATGCACATTATCTGCACTTTCCAGAAAACAGAGGATAAAATTTCCCTTGGCAGTTTTTTTCCTCTTCCTCATGCCTGCTGGGGCAAGTCAACACTGTAAGCCCACATATAAATTGCAGAGTGATTTAATACAATGAATCTACAGATTAATAACAAGTTCTAAGTTTTTTAATTAATGAGAAATATAACAGGCTTTTTCCTAGCCCAATTGCTTGGTGTATTATTTTTATGACTGAACATTTTGTTTCATGTACCCAAATTATCCTCTAATTGTCACAGTCTGGTTACATATAAGCATGTGGTCCAGGTTATCAAAAACAACATATCAGGTATCTATTCACTCTACAGATCAGCCTTCCAGTGACAAAAATGCAGTGACCCTAATTGAGAAAGTGTTATAAAATCACTGGTTCTGGCATCACCATAGATGTCTCAATCTGCTTCTTCCTTTTTTATTCCGAAATGCATCCATGTTCCTGTCAATACTACCACTGCCTCTCCACAAAAACCATTATGTTCTCTCATGTCAGTTATCCAGAACACCTGCTAAGCTGACCCATCATACAGTAACTCTGAGTCACCTACATCTTTTTTTTTTTTTTGGCTGGTAACCAAGATGCTCCAATTGATTATTTTTTTTTTTTTTTTACTAATTCCCGGCAAGATCAATTCACAACTGAAATTCAGTGCCACATGGCTCTCTTCAACTCTTCATCATAAATCAGATAGCTGGCTGCAGCACCAGGAGACACAAGGACAGACAACAAATAGGTGGAATTGAAGATAAGGTAGATATTATGCTGTAAAATATATCCGTCAGCCAAATGGTTTTGAGTTTAGTGCATACCATTGTCTTCTCCAAATCAATGCTCTCACTTTCTGTAAGTATGGCATCACTGTTCAGGTACCAGTTTATTTTCTGTGCTGGTCTGTACCTGTGTAAGGACTTATCTCAGTTATCTGTATCTGGAGACACAATTTGACTATATATAAGAAACTTGCAGTTACATGATGCAACATAACAAGATACCTTACCCCTTATCTTCATCTCTTGGTAATAGCTCCCTGTTTTTCATCTCTTCAGTGGCTTTACTTTATCTGTCGTTCTTTGAATATACCCAAGGTACTGCATGGAGCAGAGTCAACCCTTTACTGCCTGATTTAAGTAAGTGATAAACCTGCAAAAAAAGAAAATTATAACCTTGATTATTCACATGTAAAAAAAAAATAAACAGGATGAGCATACAGTTTGAAGTACTGGTGCATGATTATCCTTCCCAGCTAACTGCTGGCAAGAGCTTTGGCACTGTCATGAGCGAAGTCTACTCTCCCAGACCATCCCTTGTATCAGTGAGGGTTGGCACAGACCAACGAAATGAAGATTTCACTCACTTGAAGGTATGGAAGAAGTCATGCCTCTAGGAGAAAGAATTAAGTCATGGTGGGTGTGTCGCACCATGCTGCTGAGCCAGCTTGACTTATTTCATCTGTTAAACCCTGTGCTCCTACCAGTCCTTCTCAATCGAACAGTCCCTCATTAGCCTGCCAGACCTCTCTCAAACAGAACTAATCATAACCTCTAAGGGTGGTTTTATTTCAACTTTAGGGGCTCAAAGATCTTTTATTATTCATAACTTTGTTTACTTCTTCCATTATTTCATTCAACATCCCAAACAACAGGAATAGCCATATAAATAGACTGATCACTTTTGAAAATATTGGCATGTCTCCAGCATCTTATTTTCAAAATCCACCCCTGCAGGTTTATGGCTTGAGGACAGACTGCACAATATCTCATGTTGTTTTTTGCAACAAAGAAGCAGCTTGAATATGCTAACTGTAAGCTATATAGCTTTTCATTTGCTCTGGTTTTCTTTTAAAATAATAGCGCATAAATCATAAAATCACCCACAATCCCTCACTGAAGGGTTAGCTCCAGGAAACATATTTATCTGTAGTTCATTGACTACCAGACAGCTATTAGTTTTTCCCTCAGCAAAATTAGCTATAAGATCAAAGCTTATTTCAAACAATCATTAAGTCAAACAGGCTTGTATAAAAACAATTTCCCATGTTCACTGGTATGGAAACAATACTTTTGGCAAGATTTCAGTATCCCATGTATTTGTCTAAGAAATCTATGCCAAAATCTTTGCCATAACATTATCCACCCTCAAGTAACTGTGTTGCTCCAAATCATGGAATCATTTTGGTTGGAAAACACATCCAAGAACATTGAGTCCAACTGCTAACCCAGAAACTGCCAAGTTACCAGTAAAACATATAACTAAATGCCACATTTACACCTCTTTTAAATACGTTCTGGGATGGTAATTCAACCCACTGTTCCAGTGCCTAACAACATTTTTGTGTGAAAACATTTTTCCTAGTATCTAATCTAAACCTCCCCTGAGACCATTTCCTCTTGTTGTACCTTTTGTTCCTCGGGAGAAGAGGCTGACCCCCACCTGGCTGTACTCTTCTTCCAGGCAGTTGTAGAGAGCAATAAAGTCCTGCCTGAGCCTCCTTTTCTCCAGGCCAAACATCCCCAGCTCCCTCAGCCACACCTCACAGTTCTTGTGCCCCAGACCCTTCCCCAGCTCCATTGCCCTTCTCTGGACACGCTCCAGCCCCTCAGGGTCTCTCTTGCAGGGAGGGGCCCAGAACTGAACACAGGATTGGAGGAGTGGCCTCAGCAGTGCCCAGTACAGGGGGACGGTCACTGCCCTGGTGCTGCTGGCCACACCAGTGCTGATCCAGGCCAGGGTGCCATCGGCCTTCCTGGCCACCTGGGCACACCCTGGATCATGTTCAGCCATTGCTGACCAGTACTCCCAGCCTTCTTGGACTTGGCCTCTCAGGGCTACCTTCCAAAGGACACTTTCAGCCAGTCTTCTAAATAGGCCAAAATTTGCCCTCTGGAAGTCGAAGGCTGCAGTTCTGTTCATCCCCATCCTTACCTGAGGATTCCTGTCATCACATTGGACACCAATACTTCTCTGTCTACAAGCAAAAGGTTCAGAGGGTCACCTCCAGCTCTGTCAGGAAAATATTATGTGTCAGTAAAACAATGTTGAGAATTACCACATTTTGCTTTGCTGAAATTTTCCATGTAGATTATACCATAGCTATTCTTTTAAGCCTATCTGATGTGCTACTAGGAAAATAAATCAGATCAGATCTATCTCAGAAATAAATCAAGTACACACGCTAACACTTACAAATCTCACTGCTTTCATTAAATGGCAGCAGGCTGTTCACTGCTTTTGGGTTTTTTATTTAATTTTAAATTTTCTCATAAGTGCTCTATTCTTAATGTCTTCAAAATCCATTACTCTCACAGGTCTTTGATACACCGTCTATCTCCTCTGCAAAACCATACATGGAACCCCTAGGCAAGATATTTTTCAGCCTATATCATAATATTCTAATTGCTATCTAATGGCACTTCCTAGAAAAAAAAAGAACATAAAAAGGTGTAATTAAGCAAAGCAACCTAAGGCCATACCAATCCTAGGGGTTAAGACTTGGATATTCACATATATAGTGAATTTAAATTCCTCTCCTTAAATTATCACCCAACAAAAATTAAAATATAGCTTTTCAGAGAATCAAAGGTCATTAATCCTTGGTTACACATTGGTTCCTGTCATGATAAAAGAATATAATCGTCCATGTTTTACATTAAATTGTGTCAATATAACCAACATTCTTCTTTTCAAATGCAATGAAAAATATGCTCACAAAGCATATTTAGGTGTGCCCTTTAGCACACCTCAGAGTACAATATGTGCACGCTTCTCACAGAAATGATTTCCTGACAGATTATTTGGGGTGAAAAATATTATCTCCAAGATGTGTTAAAGTGTATCATTAATAGCTGCAGAGGTTTTTTCAGTAATCTAATGATTTCAACATTTTTAAATTCAATTTTCCAAAACCCTATGTTTGCACATTTGTATTGCCAATGTACATAATTTATTATTTTCAAAGTATGCTTACATACATCAAACTGTCCATTCATTAAAAGAAAAATTACATGTGCGGCACCAGGTCCTGGACTTAAGGTGGGGTTTTTTTAATAAGTATGTTTCCCTTGTATATGGAAAGCAGTATTAAGAGCACTAAATCATCTTGTCTCTAGGAACACATATGAACTGTAAATGAATGAGGTAGGCAATTTTGCTTAATTAGAATCAATAGTATCATCCTTTAATTAAAGAATATTGATTGTGTTATGCAGAGGGAAGGCTTGCAGAGAATATGCTTCCTGTTTGACTTGCAAAATTATGTCAAGGGTCAAATTGGACTTGTACATGAAATACCCCATTCAAGAAGAGTAATCACTCTGAATTCACCTAGGACCTTTCCTTAAAACACACAAGTGGAAATCCAATGCTAAATCTTTACAAAGAGAATAGAAGTTTTAAACTAAGAAAGATGTGAAATTTTTTTATATTCCTGCTCCAGAGGATCTTCAGAGAGGTACAGCATACTATTTTCTTCCTGCCTCCTGTGTCAGAGAAATCAATAGGGAAGTGAATGGATCAGGAACCTCATTGCTTTTGCAACATCTTTCATACACATACAACACACAATTTCATGACAGTTCAAGGAATGGAATTATGAGAACACAAATTTGCCTCATGTGTCATCGTTTTGTTTTAAGACCTGAGTGCTGTAGCTTCCATCTATTATTGATATAAGAATGACATACAGTCCCCAATATTCCTATTTTCCTCTCCACAGCCAAAATGAACCTCAGAATTTCATGTTACTGAGCACTGAAATTGTATTAAGCCACCAATTAAGTGCTGAAATATACACCAATTCATGTCAATAACAGTGACAAATAACAGTGAGAGCCTGTGCAAGTCTGAGACACTTCCTTCACAGTAACCAGCTGAGCCATACATCATGAGCAAAATAGAATCAGAAAAAAAAAGAAGCTAAGAGGTAACTGTGTGCCAATCTACAAAGTCCCTGCAGAATGAAATTTAGCTGAGCTGTCCAAGGGGAGAAAAAGGGTATAAGTATGTATTGGAAAGTTGCAGGAAATATTCAATGTTTGAGTATGCGTGGTCACTAACCAGTAACTGCAGGTCTTTTCAGCAGCCACTTTCCTGCACACTGTAATTCTTATCATTATTAGTCATTACTGGAATTACAAGGCCATAAACTTCTACTCAAAATTAGACCAATATTATTTAAAAAACCAAAACAAAATGAAACAAAAATATACAAGAAGGTATTCCTATTTCCCAGAGGTCCTCTGGAACAGAAAAGGAGGAGAAATGGAAAAACTGACAAAGAGGGTTGAAAAGACTCCCAGTTTCACAGTGGGTTGCTGATGACATTTTGCACCATTCCCCATTTAGTGCTCTTAAAGTTGCTCCCCTCCATTCTTTGTGTTTACAGGGACTAAAACCTCAGATTTTTCTTTGAAGTAAATTATGCCATCAGTTAAATGTGAGCATGTACTGGCTTCTGTCATTACAGAGCCTATGTCCTAAAACAGACACACACGCACATGTGCAGACTTCCCCTCCTGGACCACATCAAGGGTGGGAATCATGGACATGCAAACAGTGCCAGCGCATAGATTCCTTCACCTATGGGTCATGCATGGAGGATTCCCCTGTGTGCATGGCATTACACAGGACAGCCTACCCGTGCAACACCCTGCTGTCTTTGCCAGCCCCTCAGTAGAAATGATAACACACGTGCCTCCACACAGCTGGGCCGGGACTGTGCACTACAGACAGTAAGAATGAGCACCTGCTGATGGAAAACATAAAGGTAACATTAGCTACTCCTGCCAATAAATGGGATAACAGTGCAACATCTCCTCCATCAGCAAAACCAAAAGGTGGTATGCACATGAGCATCATCACTCCATCAGCAAAACTGCAAGGGCAGCAGTAGTCAGACATACCTCCCATTCATTTCCATATATTATGTTGATTTGGAGTAATATTCAGGTCAATTTTTCTTGCAGTTTTTAAAATGAAATTATATATTTATTTGATTGATCTCATCCTAAGCATTCTATATTTCAAAACTTCACTTTATGGATTATTTCCCCTCAGCTATCATTAATAAAATGTCCAGGATAATGAAGCTCTCCGTAGAATGTAAATACTAATGAAGTGTGCTGGACATCCAGTTAGCAGGCCTGTAGGGGGATGAGAACTGAACATGTGAATGAAACCATGTAAATATATAGCTGTTATGCATAGGACAAACTGGAGGGCATTTAGGTTTTTTTTTATTTTTATCCTCTAGTCCTTCTTGTTCCTGGTTCTTCAGCTTCAGTTTGTGCACATGAGCCTTTGGGTTAATACAAACCCAGAAGATTTTTAGGTGGAAAAGGTGTTGTGGGGTTGGTTGCACAGGAAAGAAAATGTTACTTTTCCCAGTGTGGATAAGCCTCCGCATAATGACATGAGCTATTTAATCAGACTTCTTTCTTATTGCCAAAATCTAAGTGTATGGAGAGTTTGATGACACAATTATGTCTATTAAAGACTATCGTCATGCCTCTTCCTGTCAGATGGGCAAAGCATTGCAGAGTACAGCTGATATTTGTGGGGAAGGCATCCCTCAGGTACTCATGAGGAAACTCAGCTTGTATTTCTTCTCTAAGGAATCGCCTTGAAGCTCTGCAAAACCCAAACACAAAGAAGTGCCCTGGCAGCAGTTCAAAGTAGCTTTTAGTTCCCTGTGTTACGGTGTTCAGAAAAAAATATAAGTCCCTATGTGCACATCTGACTTGTTACCAAAAAAAGAGAGAAATCAACAGCCAAAAGCAGACTGAAAAGCTGCAATTAGGCAAACTAGGTTGTATTTTGTCTCTGCAAGGAATGTGGTTTGAGTTATACTACTGCCCTTTGGCTCTTACCTTGCTAGTGTCCTACAACTAATCTCTCTTCTCATCACAAGAGACATGAACAGTCAAGCAGCAGCACCTTGTGAAGACAAGATCACAAGTAAGGTAATCATGACTGACTGATGATACCTTAGACACACTCATTTGCCAACGCATCTATACTACCTAATGATGAGAAACATGTCTTAATGATTAGACTCAACAATGACATATCAGGTTTTTTTCTTTTCTATGACATGGATTTAGGCCAGGGTCCAAGAAAATTCTCTCTCCATACCACAGTTTCTTAACTGTTCCTGTAATAAACCTGCATTTTTCTCACTAATTGTCAAGTTGGGTTACAACATACTAGGTGTACCTGTACAAAATCTGGCACAAGGTGTTGGAGGTTTCAACCTAGAACTGGAAGTGATACTATAAAATCTGAGTTCTAAATGGCTGTGGAGAGCATGCAAGTAAACCTATGGGTTGGATGATAATCCCCTTTCCTGTGCTGGTCCAGTTCTATTCATGGGAAGGAGATCAGAAAGGTGTGCAGGGTTCTCATGAGTGGTTTCCTGGCATAGGAAACTCTCAAGCAAAGTATGAATAAGGTATTTTCTACACTTTTTGCCCACACTGATGTAGTGACCCCATCATGTAAGACAGATGAGTGAATTAATTCCCTGCTTTGCAAGTTAAAAAGATTTGTTCTCTTTTAGGCCCTTTGGCAAGAACCATGAAGTAGTCTCCAAAAAATCCCAAGTCTCCCCCCACCTCAAATAAACCCCCACAACGAAACACCAAAACACAGAATTTGTCAGTCTTAGTCACCATACCATCTCCTTTTATTAATAGAGCCTTGACATGGAAGAGTTTTCTGGCCAGACATTTTTCACACCCCAATAGGCTCAAATAAAAAATTATTGCCAGCACAATGATTTAAATGTAAGATGTAACACTACAGCACTTGCCTAGCTTGATTTTTTAATGTCAGCTCCAATGTGTCTGACACATGCAAGACATAAATGAATATCCATATTTCCTTGGAATTAAAGGTTCCCTGACAGCACACGGTATGGAGCATACGGCACTCCCGATGGGTCGCTATTGTGGACTGGCGTTATTTTCACCTCCTTCATTCTTCCCCAGCCAGCTTTAATAGTGGGAGCCAAGACTCTCCTCACTAACCTCAAGGGTAATTTTCTCAAAATATTTGATATAAAGCAGTCTATGCTATATTTGCTAATTGCATTTGTCAACCTCCCTTGCCAAAGTTTTCTTAAGTAACAAAACCATTGGCAATAAACATGGAGATCTATGTATTTGGGTAGAGGAAATGTTTTTTACAGTGCATGAGCCAAAGGTTATAAATGAGAAATGATTGCTTGTTTCATAAAGTTGGTCCACAGAGCTTCCTCTGCCCACACTGTGTCAAAATTGGCACCTTTCTCCTTTATAAAATAACTTTTTTGGATGTATTTCTACTCAGCTTTTTTCTCCGCCTCCTAATCTCTTTGTTCAGTATTTCCTCCCAACACAGAGTCATCACACCATTCATCTGCATCAATCTGTCTGCCGCTCACAGACTTTGCTGGGTCTGCCTCATCAAGTGCAGTCACTAAATTCATATCTTTTTTCAAGTCGGTAATTGCCTTCAGCTTCATGCTGTCATTTCTGCTTGTGTTGATGTCTATTAGATTTTTGTCTACTGTTTCAGAAGTCTGTGTCTTGTTCCTTGATTCACATAAACTCCAGCACTGCCAGTAATTTGCCAGCCCATCCTGTCTGAATTTGTAGAAATCATGTTTCTGCATACACAATTCTCTGTTCATCATGAAAAAAGGTGAAATATCTAATACCTGTAAACATATGCCCAGATATAAAGCACAGGACTTATCTCTTCCAAGATCAAGGTGTGAGTTTATCTCAGTTTGAGATAAAATTACTACTAATATGCCTACATGTCAGTGTCTCCATGTATAGCTTTGTCCGTGCTCCTATTATAGCAGCACAGTCTAACTCAATTAATTTGTCCTCACAGAAACCTCTAGTGCCATCTGAGATGCCCTTAAGCTTCTATCTGGATTTTAGCCATGGGCTTCGGGTCCCTTGTCAATATAGGAAGCACAGTCTAGAGCAATTCAATTTATCCTAAGTCTGGCTAAAGCCAGAGGGTCAGCAGAGTTGCTTTTCAGGCTCCAGTGTAGTGATTAAATTTTCATTGACTAAAGGAGGGGGTTAGGCACTTAAGTCACAGGTAAACACCTACTTGCAGGCATCTGAGTTTAAATGTCTTAATCTGGAGCTGACTTCCACCCTACAGGCTCTGTTCAGTTGCCCGAACATATGGTGCAATTTGCAACACTATGGAGAGTCCAAATCATCCACAAAATGCTGACAGAATGACACAAGCTACGGGAGCACTGCTCAGAGCCACATGGAATACCCTGGGGCATTTCAGATGGCACTAGAAATCAGTGTCTAGGCTACTGAAAGACTACATGCCTGCAGTACAGATGCCTAAACAGACTTGGGTTCATCACTAAGGAAGGTGAGATGAGGTTTGAATTATGCCTAGAAAAATTCAGCGTGAGGAAGACATATTTGAAAAAATTAGAAGAAGTCTTAGCCAGAAGCTCTTGGATATATTTGGCATTTAAAAATAACTATCAAGCCTAAGCTAATTAGCTAGACCAATTCAACAGTATACAAATATAGGTTCCTTCGGATGAAAACTTATACCACATAAGAGAGATGTTTAAATTAGGCAGGACAAATTGCCCTCTAGAACTGTTTATCACTCTCTACAGTCTGTGGAAGGAACCTTAAAAAGTATCTTAAATATTTAATGTTTACCAGTCTAATGCTAAACATCACATTCTGCCTTTCCCTGTATGATTCAATAATAATTACCTAACTGCCAAAGTGTTAAATATGTGAAAATTCTTTTCTGTAGGTGCAGATTTTAAATATTTGTGTAAACAATGAGTTTCTGTCAACTGTTTCTGTAACATCCAGCATGGTAAGGTAGGCAGCCAACATCATGACTTCCCCTTATAAATCCACTCTAATCTGTAATCATTATTGTTTGTTTTGCAAACTTTAGGCCTACTAAGTCATAGAATTCTTTACCCTACACTAAACACTTCCTTCTATGGAAATGGGCCATGAGGGTTTGTGTCTACCTAACTGGCTAAAACGCCACAGATGTACACACAGGATATAGCAGACCGGAGAGCCTCCTGATAAAGAAAACTCTTTGCACCAGAATGAAGGGTCTTTCTCTTTTTTTTGTAAATCACAGTTAATTCTGCCCACTTTTCTTTAAACAAAAAAGGGAAAAATAAAGGGCTTGAGTCACCAGTAAAGCCAGTGTGAGTCACCTGCCATCTGATCAAACATTCTGAATGTTTTACCAGGCCTGAACATAAATGTACAGTCTACATAAAGATAACAAAGAACATCATCCATTGGAGTGCAAGCTCTGAAGAAAAGAAGTCAAATTCAGTCTCTTTGTGTGTGATGACAAATGCCTTCATTTTTTCTTCCTTATTTTTTTTTCAATTATACGCATGTGTCAGCATATGCATAAACAATGCCTCAAATAATTTTCTTAAGGTAAACAGCACAGAATTAATAGATTTTTCAGGTTAAAATGGTGTTATTCAAAAGCAGTTAATGTGTATGATTTATCCATCACCTCTGTGTGAAGTCTTTGAAAAGGTTCTTTTGTTCTAAAGTTAGGGGGTGGAATAAGAACCACAGTAATGTGTAGCATTGAGATTTAAGGAGGAGACATTCAAATGGCATTCATCTAGTCCCACTCTACTAAGATGAACAAAAGGACTTCATCACTTGTGTTTTCTGAATTGCATTGTCAGCGGTCTAAGCCTAGAACAAATATTCCGGCCCAGATCAATTTTACCAAACCATAAAAACTAAAAAAAAAGTTAGATGTCTAAAACAGGATTTTTCATACCTGAAATAGCTGTCCAGATCAAGTCGATCATGCACATTCTCTTTGCACAAACTGAGAGATTTCCAATGGGCAGTTCACCTTGCCCTAAATTGAATGTTTAAGATTAGAAAAGCAGAATAGATCTCTGGTTTATGCCTCTCTTTGTCACTTCGAAAAGAACTACATTACTATTTTAAACTTGCTGTTCTTCTAATGTTCAGATGAGAAAAGAAAGGAGTGAGAGAATCTGCACTTAGATTAAGTACTTTTCCATCCTGTGGGAACCTTTTTCTTACCCCATAAATATTTTTATCTACAGATCATAGATGAAAGAAATCTAGCTCCTCCTCAATCCTTTTCAAGAAAAACTAACTTAAAGTAATTAAAATAATGTCAAAATCATAATTTGATTTGATTACTTGCACTATTAGTTTGAAAGTTTAATCATTAGACTCATTGATTAGTTTTTGGTTGTGACCTCAATTTGATTATTGTTTTGTACCACTTTTGATTAACTTAGTGAAACTGCAATACATTTGGCATAGCAACATGTGCACATGTATTTTTCTTGTTCTTACACTTTTACAAAATCTTTTTAAATATTCACGATAGGTTTATCCATCTAAAATACCACATGGCACACAAATGCTGAGGAAATTGCAAGTTGCTCTGCCATGATTGTAAATTAAGAAATTATTTTGTTCAAAAGCTTAAAGCTTTATGGATTACAGTTAGTATGTGTCAAAAAACAGCAGTGGTTTATGGTCAGTTTCACATCCAAGCCTTCTGGGAAATAATCAGCTGAAAGAAGAATCAAAAGAACTGGTCAAAAAAACCCCAAAAACCCCCCACCATCCCTGCAAAAAAACAAGTCCTACAAAATAAAAATTAAAAAAAAAAAAAAAAAAAAAAAAAAAAAAACAAACAAAATAAATTACAAAAAAACCCACAAACCACAACTTCAATATGGGCCTAAGGAATAAAATTATTTTTTAAACCTTTTCAACAAGAAGTTTCAACAAATTTTGTTTATGTTGTTGTTCAGTTCTTAAGTTGTTATTCTTATTTGCTTCATGTTAATTGCATATTACAGAATCAGTTGTAGCTCTACTGCACATGGGACTATCAACCTTCATGACAGTTGTATGAAGAATGTATGCTATACTGGTCAGAGGCATCTGTAAAAACAGAAATACATTTAATTCTTTTCTCCTACCAATGCCAGTAAAGAAAAAGCTCCCTTTATCACACATTGACAAATTTCTTTGGAAATAAGGATGCTTTTCAGCATGTTAAAGCAAAGGAAGGAAGTCAGGTACAGCAAAGAGCAACTTTGTTGACGCCCACTGAACTGTTAAAACAGCAGAAAAGAAATAAGCTGTCAGTCTGTGATGTGCAAGGTTTCATTTCTCTGGAAAGCTGAAGGGACATTTTTGTAGTCATAAATGTCTAAAGAGGTGACAGTGAAAAGGAGTTAGTGCTTTTGATTTGACCTGTACTCCTGGATAAAACAAGCCAGTCTGAGGGAACACAGCAAAAAAAAATACTCAATATTCCTGTTCTAAACAAATAGACGTCAAGACAAAGTTGTCAGAATTTAGGTCAGAGGATTCTTAAGACTTTTCCAAGATCAACTATTTAATTCTTAATCTTTCCAGGTTTTCCTCCTATCTTCCTTAAACATATTTTCTCTTTTCTCTTTTTTTTTTTTTTTTTTTTTCTTTCATTTTTTTTCCTTTGGCAGGCTACTGCTGTTCTATCCAGTAAAGATTAATTTCCCTCTTTTACAAATTGCATCAGTCCTTGTCTAGCTAAAAAGTATGATGAGCATCGTGACTATCCTGCTCAGGTTTTTTCTTCTTCTCTCTTGCCTGTCTGCAATCAGGTACTCCACCTGCTCCCTCAGCAAAGACTTTCCCTTACCCTGCTATCCAGCATGTCTGTTTCCTGGCAGTCCTTGTTCTCTCATTTTTTCACTAACCCAAAGGAATAAACAGTGACACCCTACAACTGGAAAATCTACGATGCTGCGCACACAGGATTTTTCTCAGCTCTGTCAGGTGACTCCATTATGTCACCTGAAATCAGTGATGTCTAGGCCTGATAGTCACTACTTTTCAATCATTTGTTCTTAAAAGGAAAATTTCTGTTACTAATGCACATTTATTTGGAGAACGAGGAAAAGTAAGAATCACTGGAATTCTGCTAATGGCATGTCACATTTTGTTATTGTGCTGCACTTGCTTCTTCTGTCTCGCATTAAGAACATTCAATTCCATCTCCCGAGGATATTGGTTCCATACCAATGAAGCTAAAAATATTTCAGAATGCCCAGGGGGTGAATATTTCTATGTCCTTTTACTTAGATGAGGCTGTTTTAGGATGATGCTGTCTAGCACACAATATCTCTTGCATACTAATCAACGCAACAATAATTCAGGTCATTTGATTTCAAAGCATGTTTCCTAATGCGTTAACCTTTCACTGTTAACCTCCACTGTCCTCCTTCATGTGGCACAAAGGGATTGAACCAAGCAACTGGATGATGGGCAAAGACAACCATAAATGGAAACTAAAGAATGAGGTTTAGATCTTTTGTATTACAATACATTTAGATGAAGAAATTGAACTCTGATATCCTGAGTCACAGTCCACTAGTTTAATCACAAGGTTATCCTTCTGCTCCTTTTCTGCAGACAATGAAAGCTTGATGACAGTCTCTACAGCACTTTGAATATTTACACCACAGCCAACCCAATTAAGCCTTTGTCCTGCTTATATGCTTTCACAGAACCATATCAGGAGGAGAAACACCAACACAACCCTTTAAAAACCAACATTTGTTGAAAAAACACATTCAAAATCAGCAGCATAAAAAAAGCTGCTTGAGACTGAATCAACTGAAAGGCATCTGCGTGGAGCATTTGGAGAATCACTTCAGATATATATATTGCCAATTGTATTCACAGAGTAGTTGCACTCAAAAAAATGTGGAAAATTGTTTAATGAGTTCTGCATTAAAGTTAAACCCCTCTGCTCTATTTGTATGGGTTTATGGTCACTGCCTTTAAAACTTTTAAAAGTAATTGCAAGTGCTTTTACTGTTCATAATTAGGATCTGGACAATAGCTCTTATCTATTTTTGCAAGGGTCAAAAGTATTCATTGCAAAATCAGATGAGAGTTAAAATTATTTAATTCCCAAAGCAGGTAACATTACAACTCAGTGTAGACAAGGTGACGTCATGTAAAATTTTTAACATATTTTTTTTCTCATCTGAGTTAAGCAGAGAAGCTGAAGTTATGGGACAGGGTTTTCATCAACAATGCTTTTACACTGATGAACTAAATAGTCCCATTCTTTTAAAGTGAAATTCAATGTACCCTTCCAATAGTACTGTACAGCATATAGGGGTCATAAAATCACAGAAGGTTTCGGTTTGAAGGGACTTGAAAAATCTTGTAGTTCCAATCCCTGCTATGCACCCAAACACATTCCACTAGACCAGGATGCTCAAATTCCTGTCCATCCTGGCCTTAAACACTTCCAGGGATGGAGCATCTACAACTTCACTGGGTAACCTGTTCCAATCTCTCACCACCCTCATAGTAAAGAATTTCTTCCAAATATCTAATCTGTATCTACCCCTCTTCATTTTAAGACCATTTCCCTGCATCCTGTCACTTTACATTCCTGTTAAAAGTCCCACTTCAGTTCTCTTATAGCCTCTTTAGTACTGAAAGGCTGCAATAAAATCTCCAGAGAGACTTCTCTTCTTCAGGTTGAACAGCTCCAACTCTCTCAGCCTGTCCTCATGGAAGGGGCTCCATCCCTCTTATTGTCTTCATGGCCTCCTCTGGACCTGCTCCAACAGATCGACATTTTCCTTTGCCAAGGACCCCAGAGCTGGACACAGCACTCCAGGTGAGGTCTCACAAGATAGGAGCAGAGGTGTAGAAGAATCATCCTTGATCTGCTGCTCACTCTACTTTTGATGCAGCTCAGGATAGGGTTGGCTTTCTGAGTTGCAAGAACACATTGCTAGTTTACATTTCTCTCAATCCTTTCACAGCCCAGTCTGTATTGCCCAGAACCAATGAAGGAAACATGTAAGTTTTTCAAGAACTCTATCTAATGTTAAAATTGTATGTAGAAAAAATAGCTGTTCACTACCAGTTGATTTGTTAGGTGAAAAAAAATAAAATTAAAAATCATTCATTCTGCAGCCATGGAGCTGATGAGAATCTGGACTTTACCTTCTTCTCAAGCAACAGCCCTCTGATAAAGTTCTTTGTGTTACAAAAGGGAAGCTTTTTGTAAAATTTCCCACAAAATTAAATGCAGGCAAATCTACTTCAGGTTGATGTAAATCTTCCTTGAGAACAGAAATCAATTTGCCATTACAACTTTTACCTCTTGCATTATGGGCATACATTATGATTAGATATAATATAGACAGATGGACACATGTAATCTTGTGTACATACATCTAAAGAGACATTTTAAAATGGAAACAAAGCCATTTGGAATCAAACAATCAAAATGTCCTTTACTGAGCTAATTTTTATCCTCTTTTCAAAATTAAATGAAATGAAAATGTATTTGTTCCTATGAAGTATTTTCCCTTTCAAAATCCTGACAAGAAAAAGAAATGTTTCCATTCTGAAGATATTTTATAGCGCCACTCTGACCTATCTGTGGTCTTTCCCAAGTTTGCATTTATGACTGTTTCACGAAGCATGTTGCATTGCTTAAAGCACCCAAAGCCACTTGTCAGGATATGAGATCCATTGTGCTAGAGACTGTGGAACGTGTAAAACAGTGTAAAGCTGTCTGGGTAGGATTCAATGCCTTTTTACAGGTTCCTAGTGCAATGTGGGACACCCACAAGTGTCCTAAAAACACATGAAGTGGGACATGTCTGGGAGATTTGCAACCTTCAGGAACAGCAGCTGGAAGCCTAAAAAGATACCATTCTGTGCTTAAAATGATGCTAACTTCCTATATTTAGGCAACAAAATCTTACCCTCCCTGTTGTGAAACACAAGTTCTGAAAAAACCAATGACTTTGGGATTACAAACTATGTATTTACAAGAAGACAATGTTAATAAAACAAGTACAGCAACTCTGGGAACATAAAAGAAGCAGAACTGCATCAAAGCTAAGATCCAATTAGCCCATTAACATCCCTCTGGCAGTGGTCAATGGTAAAAGTCATAGAGAAACACAACAAAATCAGGTTAATTCTGCAGAGACCCTTCCCTGCAATATAAGACTGCAAATTAAGAACTTCTTAATAGAAGCAGATTAAATTGCAATCAAAACCTAACAATTTTTACGTGGTCTTTTATGGATAGAAACCTTGGATAGATTAAGTGCTAGTAGTTTATATTGAAAAGAAACAGAAGGCTGGCATTGCTAACTGGGCCCAGGCATAAAATCCACTGTTAACCTGACACTTCTGTGCACTGGAGCCAGCACCATGGCAGAGTGTTCCAAACTTGTGCTCACAGTGACAGCTATTAAAACCTCAACTGAAAAGGATGCAGCTAAGGAGATGACTTTAGCATATACCAATAAGTGAATTTAAATGGTGCTGTGCCACCCAGACCAACTTTCACATAGTGTTAGGAAATACTGTCTTTCAAAGGCATGTGACATTTTTATTGATAGAAAATTTTATTATTCACATGCATATTTTGCTATTAATTTATGTCAAATGTTTCACTTTTACCCGAGTTAGTCCTTTGGAAGATCTGGAAAATTTTCAAAATCTTTCCATTGAAAATGTTTTGGGGTCTGGTAATCAAAATTTGTGAAAGAATTCTGGGGTTTTATTTCCTTCCTCACTTACAGAAAACTAAATTTTTTGAGGCATCAGTGTTTATAATCTCAAAAAATCCTCTCTCACCAAATGCCCCTTAGGATTCTAGCTATAATTCCATTGTTTATAACAAATAATTTCTGTAATTTCTTAACTGGCAATCTCAAGACTGCAAATTTCAAAATAATTCTGTTTTTCAGTATTTATGTCATATGATGATGATGACATATCAGATTATAAAGTCATAGAGCAGTTATTCTGCTCATACATTTCTAGAGCAAAATATTGATCCTGCCTCAAAACAGTGATTTTTAGTGGAAAGATGATAAAGTGTTCCAGTTTTCAAATGTTGCAAAAAAAATTATCCTGCTAACCTGGTGTCATTGCTGCTAAATGCCATCCTATCAATCCTTTTCTTGCTGACCTGATTCATTGGCACATTTCCAGCATTGATGATGTTCTGTTCAAGGTCATGAAGGGGTTCATTCTTGCTCTATATCAAATTTTATTCACATCTGGTGACTCCCACATACACCTGGATGCCTTAGAAAATAAGTAGCTCAGCACTGAGGACTACAGGGGAGCTTATAGACTTCTAAAATCTAATCCACTGTTGTCCTCACTGAGCAAGCAGTACACAGCTAAGGATCAGCTAGGCTGTCCCTGAATCAGAATGGTTACAAGCTGGTTAAAACAATATCAAGGACTTGTGCATGTAGGTAATTTCACAGCTTTTGGGGACTTTGTGGGAACATTAGCCCATGTCCTCCCTTGGTTATTGATAGTTATTATATGGATTAGTTATTGATAGAAAGGGTTCCCCTGAAATGTTATCATCAATAATTATTATTCAGTCAAACCATTTTACATGGTTGCATGCTTATAGAATGACTTGGAAAACCAAAGGATTTGATTTCTGGTCATTTGCAGTTCGTTGTATTGGCAAGTGTGTGAGGCTCCTCAGTTTAACTGCAGCTTTGCTTTGAAAGTGAATTCCTGGTTTTACCTGTCATAATTTTATTAGTAGACCTACTGGCGTGGTGCCTGGAGACAAAAGATACATGGAGATTGGATGTTGCTGGGCATTGCACAATCTCTGCTCTGTCAAGAGAACAAAGTGACCTCAGAAGAGAATTTGGAAGAGACAAAGAAATTACCAATTAAGGAAAGAAAGAGTTATGCAAGGAGGGAGTAGTGAGAGAAAGAAGGAAAGCTGGCAGAAGAGGCAACAGACATATTGGAAGTGCTCTAAGGTAGATGCTGTGGCTACACAGTCACAGAATGTTCTGACTTGGCAGGGACCCACATGCATCATCAAGCTCACCTCAAGTGAATGGCCCATGCAGGGATTTGATCCATAACTTTGACGTTATTAACAAGTGGAGATTCAGTTTGAGATACAGAGCATGAGGAAGGTACATAGAAAGCCCATCAGCACCACTGTACAGACAGCTCCACATTGACACCATTATGTCTGTTGTCTACTGCTTCAACTGCTTCTGGAAATGTTTTCCAGGCTTGAGCCTCCAGATGATCTTTTCATGAAGTTTCTCTTCCTCCAAAGTAATGAATTACATGAGGTTATGAGGGTAATATGTGTAGGTTTGCTGCTGTGATGGCAATGTAATTGTAAGGACGAAATCTATGTAGGGGGGACAGGGAAATGGGTAGCAGTCCTGTCACTGAAAGCAAAAAGTACTAATTGAAAGTAGACAGTATTAATTGAAAGAGCTGAACTTCACATCAGCAGGCCATAAAACAACCATGTATTCTCATGTACTATGTTTACTTAAAATAATTGCTTCCTGTTACAAGAACCTGAACATAAAATCTCAGCTAAACTTTTCCCTTGGCTGAGCAGGAAAACAAAAACCAACCAACCAAACAACCAACCAAACAAACAAAAAAGGCAAACAAGATGAGGGGAGGGACAGGGATTAGCCTATGGGAAAACAGAAGTATGGAGACTGTAATTCCCTAATAGTTTCCCAAACAGTTTCTTTTGCTTCTCACAGTTGAATGCAATCCATGTTGCTGCTGAAACACCAGCTTTCTTTACAATAGCCTACAGGTTTTATCCCTGTAAATTTGTGATACAGAAGCATGTATTATAAATTATCATGGTCAGAAGCTCTAAGCCATTGGACACTGGAATGGAAGTAAAATGAATAGTGAAGAGTTTTGTAATATATTTTGTTCTTTTGTAAGCTTATAAGACACCCTGAGAAAAAAAAAAAAAAAAAAAAAAGACAGCTCTATGGTGAAATTTTCTTTGGAAGTGGACAAGATACACATTATGGGGCAATTTTCACCCTCTGTGCAGCAACCAGCTTTTCAAACAAGGTGATGTTTCCAATAGTCAACACCTTACCTTTCATTTCTCAATACAGACAGGAGTCCATGGAAGCTATTAAATGCACAGTAGAGCCAGAAATACTTGGTGAAGACACTTTTTTTTATTATTATTATTTTACTGACACTGTGAAAAACAAAAACAGCTATAGAAAACTGAAAATTTTTTTTTAAGTGTTTGGGCTTTTTTCTCCCTACAAATGTATTATGAAAAAATATAACTCTGCAGGTGAGATCAACTTCATTCAGATTAAAATAATAAGCTATTACATGGATTTTCCTCAAGACAATCAATAAATTATCTTTGTTCTGCACCTTGTATGACCAAGAATATGTTTCTATCTTTCTCCCAACTCCTTTTTGAGAGTCAGAGCCCTGGTAGTTCTTCAAGGCAGGATACCTGTTCCAAATGCAGTCCTACCTCACCTGAAAGCAGTCTGGAGAACACCGTATGGATTTGACTGACATTTATAAAGAAGCTTACCTTCCCATTAACTAGAATAAATTAGGTCTCTTGGTTTTAGAGGGCTATTCATTGAAAGCTTTGTGGAAATTCTGAATAGGAAGCAAGTTTTCAGCAAGACTAGAGTGCTGTGCCAATAAGTTCACATGCTGGGAACAGTCTCCACTTGAGAAGTGCTCTGAGAAGAACTATGGGAGACTGACAAGGGAAATTAACTCCAGGTTAAGGACTGCTGTTTGAATGAGGGGTCCAAAAAGCTCATAAAATATGGAACAGGATCAGCACATAAGCTGCTTTGTATATGTGCAACAGTGGAAATTTAGTCATTTAACCCTCTTGAGTTAATCAGCAGCTGAGCAGCGGTTTTTGAAGGCTTTAGGTAGCTTAAGATACATATATGCGTCTCAGTTCATCAGTCTTAAAAAAAACCCCTCATGGCCTGTAGTAAGGGAAATAAAATCCCATGTGCTTCTTATGTCCAGGCTGCCTCTATGGTTTGGAGTTTTATTCAATCTCTTCTGGAAGGACTTATCAAAACAACAGATCGCTTTGGCTAATTAGCCAATATTAGGGAACTGTGGAACTGTGATTTCTGCATTCTTGAAATGAGGAGGTTAGTTGTGACTGCCTGGTAAAGAAAATGGTATTACTCTGAAAAGCTGAAACTCGCTAATGTGTCAAAAATCAGCAAACATGTATGGTACGTTTCTTTGATTTTTAGAAAGACAAGACACTGTTCTACCACCAGTGACTCCATATGGGTGTGCCAATATTTCTAAAGGTGGGGAAGAAAACTGTGTGACCTGTGACACAGATCACAGGTTCCTCCCATCTGAGGTGGTTGTGGCAGGGTGCTGCAGGACTCAGTGGAGGCTGTTTCAGGAGCAGGCTCACATATACCTGCTGTCTCACCTCCTTCAAAAGGCAGCACCATGCTGAAGCCGCCATGCTAGTATGGTCCTGGCACCAGACCTGTGACAGAAAGCTGCCATAACACCTGCACTTGATCCACTTGTGTCTCAGGGGCTAAAAAATGCTCCCCACAAAACTTGCTGTTCATCTATCTGAAAAACCCACAGCAGTCAGTTAAGGATTTTAATTGTATTTCCCTTTCAGTTGTGGTTACATGGAAATATAATTACATCTATTTTTTCCCAGACAAAAGAAAAAAAAAAAGGAAGGAAAAAAAACATTCAAAGAAATGGAAGTTTACACAGTAACACAAGATTCAGAACTGCAGTAATTACACCAACATAAGTCTCCAAAGAGTAAAAATGAGACATCACAGAGGAACAGATTATGCCATGTCTGTGGATGCTGGGGTTCATATGTCTTCCTCTGAGGCAGCCTGTCCTGCTTGCTGTTAGAGACAGGATGCTGGGCTGAATGAACCTGGAGCATGATCCAGTCTGACAATTTCTGTGCTCCTAAGACTTCCAGATAAAGAAAACATACCTTATTTAAACTACCTTATTTTTTCCCTTTCTTTCATGCAGATTTAATTTCCTTCTGGAAAGCAGTTACACAGCTGTGACTATGAAACTGGTAATAAGCACACAGCTTCAGTTCAGAGGTGATCAAGCACTGTTCCTATGTTTTAAGTAATAGAAGATGGGAAAGACGGGAATGGGGGTAGGTAATGAAGGAATTTTGTGGTGTTTGGATCAAGCATCCAGGAGTACATCATAGTTATCAGAGTGAAACAGCAAGTTCTGGTCTTCAGATAAAACTTTTTCAGAACAGGCACAGAAAGCACGTTCTTTCTGCTAAAAGAAAGACAGAAAAGAGGAACCTAAGTAGCTACATGCAAAGTCATTTCAAAGCTTTTTATTTTTTTACTCCTGTGTAACACTTTCACCTTCCTTAATAACAGGAGGACGGATACACATAAAACTTTATGTTTTTAAAATTATCACTCTTGCCTTTGAAACACAGGGAAAAGTCTTCTGTTAAGGAAAAACAAAACAGATATATTGATTAAATGCTGTTAATCCAGTTTGCAGTACCTAAAGTTCTGGCACTGGTTCACTGTTTTACAAAAGAAAACGCATATGGAAAACTTGGAAGAGCTGCACGGTTGAAAACTTTCTCCTTGCAAGCCTTGCCATTGAATTTAGAGGACCAGGAATCTCATGTGCATTCCCTGTACTTTCATTCCTTCTCCAAAACAAGTTTCAGAAGAACAAAGAAAACATTTAACATCTAGCAGAAGAAAAATAAAAGCAAGCATTAAAATATTTCAGGCGTTGGAGTACACTTCCTATTTCTACCATGAGCAAACTGTTTTGTAATTACAACAAAAAATCAGAATTTTATGTCTGGGCATGATGGATACAAGGGGGTAGAGAATTTAATCAATCCAAGGTGGGTATTAGAGAAACAAGAGGGTCCAGGACACAACTGCTGGAAAGATTGTAGAGTCTGGGTGTGGACAGGGGGGTGGGGACGGTATTGGGGGAGCGGGGGGGAAAGGGAAAATCATATTGGGCAGACGAATTAACATGGCACAGCACAGCATACCATACGGAGAATATTTCAGTTAGAAGGGAACTATCATGATCATCTTGTCCAGCTGCCTAACCACTGCAGGGCTGGCCAAAGGTTAAAGAATGCTACTGAGAGCCTTGTCCAAATGGTTCTTAAACCCTGACAGGCTTGGGACATCAACCACCTCTCTAGGAAGCTTGTTCCAGTGTTTGGCCACCCTCTGGATGAACATATCCTTCACAATGTGCAGTCTGAATCTCCCCTGGTGCAACTTTGAACATTTGAACATTCGTCTACATTCTATAACTGGATATCAGGAAAAAAAGATCAGCACCTCCCTCTGCACTTCCCCTCCTCAGGAAGCTGCAGAGAGCAATGAAGTCACCTTCAGCCTCTTTCTCTTCAAACCTAACAACTCAGTGTCTTCAGCACTCCACATAGGACATTCCTTCCAGCCCTTTCACCAAATTTGTTGCCCTCCTCCAGAGGTTTTCACAGACCTTCACATAATTCTCGAATTGTGGGGTCCAGAACTGCACGCAGAACTGGACATGAGTCACACCAATGCTGAATACAGCAGGGCAATCACCTCTTCTGGCTGGTGATGTTGTGTCTGACTCACACTGAACTGCTCCCAATGTGCACCCCAGAAGCCTGGGAGCAAGCTGCAGGACTGCCCTTCCCATTTATCTTTGTGTCCAGCATTATTCCATCCTAGCTGCAAAATCCAGCATAATGACTTGTTAAATTTCATCCAATTAGTCACAGCCCAATGCACCAATCAAATCAGAACACTCTACAGGGCCTCCTCTCCGTTGTGCAAGTCCCCACCACGTCCCCAGTCCAGCATTGTCAGCAAACTTGCTAATGATAAATTCAAATTCTGCATCCAGATCACTGATAACTCTACTGAACAGGACTGACTGTAGAATTGTATCCCAGCTCAATTCCCCACTAGCCAGATTTAGCCCCATTCACTGCAACCCTTCATGTTCAGCCCTTCAGCCAGTTCTTCTCCAGAGCATCATAAACCAGAAGGAACAGACTTAAAATCTTCCTGAAATCTAGGAAAATGTACATGTCTGAGTGCAGCTGCTGTAGGGATTCACATTGTACAAATTACATATATATAAAAATGTATAAACACAAATATATGCACATATATATATTTGATGCGTTTGTTTATAAATATATGCATTTGTACACACATATATATCTCCTGTCTATCAGCCACAGAAGGACACAGAATAAGACAATTTTCTTTATGGCATATCATGATTTACTGTTTTTGCTAAAGTTTCCTGATCTTGGACCCAGCTCATATGGCTGTTCTTCTTCAGAACACCGGAACAAGCTAAGTGTTTGTACAAGTCATTATGAAGTTTGTCAAATCAAGAACCAATTTTCTAGCTTGTGTCTTCACAAGCACCTCCAAAGCCTTATATATAGGATCATTACTGTTGCATCAAAAATTATGAGAAATCTCATATTTTTTTTCTTAGAGAGTTAACGTGGGTTACTTCTGGAAATAAATTATCTTCTTCAACTACCGAAAAAAAAAAAAAAAAAAAGTGCATTTCCCCCCCTTAATTAATTTCTCTTCATAATGACAAACTGTAAGCTTTTCTATAACACATCTTAAAATCCTTATTTTCATTCTTAGTGAAAACAACAAATAAACAGAATGGAAAAGATAGATCAGCCTATATGGAATTATTGATTACCGTGTTCTGAACAGAGTCAGTGACTCAGCTAGAATAAAAGCATAAAATTGCCCATGTTAGCCACCATGCTCCCAGATAGTATGTGGGCACAATTCAAGGACAGTACAAATTACTATTCTCCAAAATCATTAGTATAAGGGACAGCCTGCTCTACAAACAAGTTTAACCATATGGACACGTGCTCTCTACCCTGCTGGCAAAACCCAGACTTTTACTCCTTTTATTCCAAGTCCACAGGTAGCCACTGATACCTTCCAACAGATGGGGAGCAAGTGCTCAATATATTCTTGCATAAAAAAGAAAACTCAACCCCCTAAGAACTCACAGATTAAAACAATCAAACTAAAGAAATAAATGCCAATTTCCAATCAATCCAGCAGGGATACCTTTAATAAAATGTAAATATATTGCATCTACGTCTCTGTGTGTGTGTGGGGGGGTTTGTCTAAGTAGCCTTCCCCAAACTCTTACCCACCTCAGTCCTTCAAAATAATGTTTTTTCCTGAATTTCACTTTTTCTATTACAGGTAGTTGACAAAACCTTCTTAGGCCAAAACAATCTGCTCAGTCTCTCAAACAACAGCTAACTCATTTATGGTATTTGAGTTCTAGGAATAGTTCTTCCAGATCTACCTTGGTAATAAACTTTGAAGGCAAACCTAGGATTTTGAATAATAAGAGAGAGAATAAGATGTCACTTACCAGTATTCTATAATATTAATACATTTCTTGTGCATCTAGGATTAATGCATGGTACAGAAAACTACTTGTTACATCACTACGTATAAGAACATTCACAGATTAGCTAAATTCCCCTGTCCTCAGAATCTGCATGTCATGAATATTGCCATTCTCATCTGTGAGGTGTTTAATAGTGTGAATTACCAATGTATTGTGAGATCCATCAGTTGTAAGCATTTATGTATTGTCAAAGATTCACTCAAGTCTAGGTAACTCTGCCTCATGAATATCCCTAAGTGCCCCTCTACTGCAACTGATAGTTATAGACACAAATCAAAATTGAGTCAGTGTCTTGAAGAGTTTAAACTCAAACTCTCTCTTAATCAAGTAAAATTTCAGTTGAAAGTACATAGCACTTCAAAATACCCCATCTCTGCTTCTCGGCAGCTTCCACCATCAGTATTTAATAAGGCAGCAGCTCAGAATTATATATATGATTTTGTCTGATTAAGTGTGACTTCAGAATCGCTGAGAAGGAATTCATTTTCTGCTCAGCACTCCAAAAGATTTATCAGTGAATGCATCATGTCCCAAAGCACAATGCTATTGGGCTATAAAATATTTCAATGTCTTATTAATAAGTTAATTGAATCCATTGTAATTTTCCTAGTATTCATGCAGCTCACTTTGTCATTGATTGACAGAGATGAATTTGAAGATATTTAAGAGCTTCACAAGCAGATGAACAGCTATATCTGAATTATCACAAATGAGGAATACTTAAGAAGGGATTGCAATAATCTTTCATTAGAAAATTTACTGTAGTAACCACTGTAAAACTTATTCTGTTCCCACTAACAGCTAAAGGAATTCTGCCTACAGATTCAATGCCATTTTGAGTTCAAAATGACTGCATTTTCCCCAGAAGTCAAGAATTTTGCAATCAAATGAGATAAATACCAGAGAAAATTCTGTCAAAGCCAGCTATAACTGAATCATGAGGTTGATGAGTGAGTCATACATTTAATTTCAACATAGATGATTTATAATCCAGAATTTTATTTTTTCAGAGCTTGACTAGTATTGCAGAAACATCAAGTTTCTAAACTTGCTTAAGAATCCATACTACTCATCATCTCCCCAGTTAACAACCAGCATCAGGATTCAACCACCCAATGCTGAGTTACACCGTTGCTTCTCTCCTGGAGAGGATAGGACCCATTACAATCTGCATAACATGAAAAAAGTCCTATTTTATTGCACCAAAAATTTGCTTTTTGACTCAAAACAATATGACCACTCTGTGGAATGAGGACTATTTTGTTCCTACAAGAAATTCCCCATCTGGCCACCTGAACCTGGTTTCCAAAACTTAGTTAATTTTTTGTGACAGTTTTGTTTGCATGAGGAATGTGGAACCAAGAAGTTGCCAGATGCATCCAGGGGAGCTCATTAACAGAAGACACTGCACATATGGTGCATAAATGCCCCTGAATGGAAGATGCAAAAGTCCTACAGGCCTTACCAAGACGTACCCTGAATTCAGAGGTCCCTAGCCTACAAAGCATGTTGGGTTTGGCTCAAACAAAGTCACTATATCAGTGTCATGATCTCCATACAGGAGTTAAGGGTGTTTTATATCTGTACATAAAACAGGTTTAGGTAACTCACCATCACCAGCTGATCTTTTGAGCAGTTCCAGAGAGCAGTGAAGGCACCAGCTTTAATCCCACATTTTGCCTGCTTCCTGCAACATCTGTAGGGATCCATTGCAAGCACAGCCCTAGTCTATACATCTGAGCTGTCACCATTAGCAAAAGCATGGTGTATCTCCAAGAAATGTTCCTTGGGTTGCAGATTGGCCAGCTCAGAGTCCAAGCAATATCAAAGGGAAGGAAAATGTCCCAAACCCCAAAATGTTCCGAAAGTGTGTAGGGAGTGTTGGGCCAGCAGGTGGCAGATAGGCCAAAGTCTAGGTCATGGCCTGAGGTTAAGAAAATTCAGAAGCATGTAAAAAACCCCTGGATATAACAAGAAATTTTAAGTGTGACAAAATCACAGGCAATGACCACTGGTGTGTGAGAGAGGCTTACATGAGGAGGGACAAAAAACAACATCAACTCTGGAGGGGAGCCCTAGGGATCTTCACAGAGTGAAGCTGGCAAGGCATGGGGAACCACCTCAGCAACATCAGTCTACACTGGGATGACCACAGTAGCAATAACAGTGCTAGAAATACCCCATTAAAGCATAGGTGCATTGAAACTTGGACCAATGGAGAAAAGTGATGAGGCTTTTGAGCCACTTATTTGTGATGAGGCCTGCAGGGCAATAAAATTGTCAAGACACAGTAAGTGGGATAATAAGAGGGGCAAGTCGTAGAGGTATCTTTCTGGAATGTCTGCACCCAGCTCCTGCAGTCTGAATCAGGGAAAAAAAAAAGCTACAATTCTAACCATACTGTGTTTGCAAAACCCACCTGTATCATCAAGAGGGTTGGTGGGAACAAGGTATTTCCACTGTTTTGCTGGAACACAGTGAGCTTTAGTCTTTGTCTTACACTCACAGAGTAGAGAATCACTTAAACCATTCCTCTGCCTCAGAATTCCTAAAACTCAGCTTTGCTTTTTGCCATCAAGGCATGAGAGAGGTGAGGCAAACCTCATTAGGTCACAGCTCCAGCTTAGCACTGCACCATTCCTCATATGTTGTAGAAATATTTTTAGGGACTAAGTGACGTGAAGAGTACTGTAGAGAAGCTGGAGAGAAAGAGATGAGCAGCAGAGCAGCAAGCCATTAATCTGCTCAGGGCATCCTTAGTGAGATCCTTTTCCTGGGGTGTAGGGTACAGATTCAGAGCTCATGCCTGGCAGAACAGGAGTTCAAAATGTACTTCAAAATGTATTTCAAGCAAAAAGCAAATAATATTCCCCAAATACACTCACAACTCTCTGAGGTGGATTGGTTGTTTCAGCAATACTGATTCAACCAGCTAAAACAAAGCATCTGGTTTCTGTATATTATTCAGCCTGTTTTGCAAACAGCACAAAAGAGCAGGAAAATCCTCCTGTTTTCCTGCTTTTCCTCAGCCTCCAATTTAGTTACAGATTCTCTCTGAATTTGCTGTAAAATTGATTTAAATCTGCCTTTATTTCAGTTTGGATAAGCATAAGGGAGAGTTGATGCATTTTCTGTGCAATGATCTGTAGGTTTGGGACTCTAGAAGCTAAACTCCTCAGACTACACCGGTGATAAAGAAAATGTTTATAAATTAAAATTGATGCCTAAAGTACTGTAAAGACTGATTCAGCTCAGGGGAGTTACTTATTTAGCCTGGAGAAAAGGAGGCTCAGGGGAGATCTTCTTGCTCTCTACAACTCCCTGAAAGAAGGTTGTAGCAAGGAGAGGGTGACAGCCTCTTCTCCCAAGCAGCAAGAAATAAGACAAGAGAAAAGGCCTTTAAGTTGTGCCAGTGGAAGTTTAGATTGGATGTTGAAAAAGGTTGCTTTGTGAAAAGAATTGCCAAGGATTGGAATAGGCTATCTGGGGAAGTGGTAGAGTCACCATCCCTCAAAGTGTTAAAAAAACATGTAGATGTGGTGCTCATGCATATCAGTGCTCATTAAAGGTTGTACTTGATGATCTTAGACATCTTTTCCAACCTAAATGATTCTATGACTTTTTAAAGTGTCTGTAGAGACTGGCAAGCATTACATTAGAGAATAAGAAAAAACAAAAAACCTTGAACCACTCACCCTATTTGCATCATCAGGATGTCCATTTCCTGCTTATCATATATTCACTGTAGTTCATTAATTTCAAATTATAGAAAACAAACTACCAGTCCCCTGCTGTGTAGTTAATGAACTTAGTAAAAAATCCTACAGTTCTTATCTGAAAACATAAATAATCTAAAGAGCTAACTTGAGATTGAGTAGGATTTGTTTATCTTTTGGGAGCAGTTCATCAGAAGTTGTTATAAGCTTAAGCCATTAGAACTATTTCAAGGTTCCAAACTGCTAGTTCTATAAAATTAAGGTACTGCTTCTCCATTTTCACAGGTAATTGTAAGTAGTTTAGACAGATATTAAGGTCTGTAATTCTAGAGCAATTACTTGGAAACTTCTATACACAAACACAAATTTCCTGGTTTGGCAAGAAGCACCAGTTGGGTGTTTCTCTTCTCAAATGCTTAAAAATATTGTTCTCTATTAATTTAAACCCTCTTCAAGAAACATAAATTTCATAAAAAATTAAACCATTTGTGAATGGCTAAATAGTACCTGATATGCCCAGGCAGATCTTCTATTATTTTTACTACATTTTCTTTCAGTTTGATTCTCACATTTGCCCTGGGACTTTTTTCTCTAACCTCAAAGGCCAGTGGTCAAATATAAATTATGTTTGTGGAAACTATTAAGTGATTTATGTCCTCGCACAAAAATACCCAAGGCAGGTTCCCCGTATGATGCATAGCCATGCTGATTTAATTCCTGAGAACTACTCTTCTCACAAGTAAATCTTGTGAGGAAACTTGCATTCCACAATGCCCTCAAAAGAGTAATTTATTTTTTTTTTTTTTAAGAAAAACAGCTTCTTTCTGACATCAAACTTATTGTTCCATAAAGAATTCAAATTTAATTAGAATTACGATAGGATTCTATCTGTGGGACTACATCAGTGCATATTTTAAGGTGCATAACAGGGCACACTTGTAGAAAAAGCTTTTTTCCATTTAATTGAATGCAGATATACATACCTTTCCCTGCTGGTTTAGGTGGAGGCTGTAGAGCTCTTTGTACTCTCTACAAAAGGAAACTTTCCCTCCTTTAGAATTTGGATTCTTGGTCCTAACTCATAGTCTTCAAACCATACCTTTCTCCACACTTAAAGCAGTTCACATTTCTGTTAGGAAGGTAAACACATCTGGTAGATGCTGGATTGGGAAATGGCTCTAAGGACTGACTCTTCAGGAGCTACATCTATATCAATAAATGAAACAAGCACAGACGAAACCTAAAGCCCTGTTCCATGACAACCCATTTTCCCACATTAGCATGTTTCTGTACCAGTTTTATCCAGTTTGCAGTCCTCCAGGCAATGCCCAATCACAGCTCAGGATATCACCAAGGCATTAAATTCTTTCCAGGAGGCTCCATGGCAGAGGCCAACGTCCTTTGGGTGAGGAGAGAGTTCAGCTGTCTGGGTACAAGCTGTGTCTTGCCCCTTGCTCTCCATACTAGATAAGGGGACCAATCCAGTTTATCTGACTAAGGTCCAGGTAGGACCAGTGACACCATAGATTGTAGCTGAGACACAGCTCACACAATTTAAATCTACTAGCGTCTGTGAGAGCCCTAACTCAGTGCTCTGATAAAACACTGGAGGGGAATGTGTCTTCAAGGACAATTCAGAGAACTTCCATTAAAAGATTGAGGGTACACAACATGAGTATTGTGTCACCTCGTGTACATGAAGAGATATGAGTTTGATTGCACTGGAAGTCTTGACAAAGCAAGAACTATGACAATAACCATTTGTAATTAATTGAGAGGCATTTATCTGTTCATGGACACAAAGTTACTGCCAAGGACATGCATTCTGCTCACTACCTATACACTCCAGAAGATTTATCAGAGTGTGGATCATATCCCAAAGCACAGCAGTAACAGGCTTTAAAACGTCGTGATGTCTTATTAATAAGTTAATTGAATTCCACTGTAGCTCTCTCAGTCTTAATGCATTTATGCTTGCCATGGACTGATAGACAGAGATGAATATGGAAATATTTTAATAGCTTCTTACACAAACAGATTAACATCTATATATACATTATCATAAAAAAAGAAAAATTATTTTGGGAGTGCAACTCAAATTAAGAGGAAGTTGATATGGTAACCACTGCAATCAAAGTTTGTTTTTCTTGATGTCAGGGGAAAATGTGGGTTGACTTCAAGAGGACTCAAATCAAAAGCTACAATTTATGGCAGCAATTAGCCTAAAAGTAGTCTTACTGGGAGACTGTATCACTGTACTTGGCAGCTGAACATCTCCAAAAAGAGAAAGGAGTTTTGACTGGTAGAGAAATGTAATAACCTGATGACAGCAGGCTTTCTCCATTCTGCTATTTTTGTGGTGAGTTTGTTGTTGCTCATGGTAATTTTAAGCATCTAGTTGGATCTGCTCCACTATACAAGCTGTCAGATATTTCTGTGGGGTTTCTGCTTCGATGCCACAAAATTGTGTCTGAGCCAAACCAAACCTTTGATTGTTCCAGGAATGCAATGTGAAAGACCAGAGCAAAACCAAGATGTCATGACAGACCACCAGAAAACTATCTCTTGTGTTGGTGAGCAGTGGACTACAGCCAAAATATGGACACTCATGTGAGTCCCCCAGACAAATAATAACCAATTGTATCTCTTCTCTGCAAGAATTGCACCAAGATACCAAAATAGTTTTCCCCAGGTAATTTCCCAGGTGACTGCAGAGAGCATTAATACTAAGTTACCAATGGCTTTATTATCCAAGTGAATCAAGACACTTGAGAAACTCTTTACCTGCACAAAGCATGTCTACACAGTGTAAAGCAGGAAATAGCTCAAGCTCCTGAGCCAGAAGCAATATCAGCATGAGAGAACAGGTCACAGAAGGATCCACTTAGCAGCAGGTAATTTCCTACAGAGATTTTTTAAAACTACATATTACCTCAAGATGACCCGTCTCCCTCCTGAAATCCTTGTGTAATGGATGCAGGAGTATAACACGAGAAGTAAAGCCTGAGTTTGTAAAACATTTTCAGAGAGACTTTGCTGTCCATGAGCAGAGGAAACAGGTCCCTGGAACTGGACACTTTTACTCCTCATTTTTCCTGTTTCTCCACAAAGCTGATGAACAAACTGTGAGCCCTCCAGTGGCCAAAATAATGTATTTCCAACTCTGTGTATTATTCCAGTCCACCCTTCAGATGCTGTAACAGGTTTTTCTTCTTCTGTGCACTATAGCTAAAGCTATGATCAGAGCTAGCAGCTTGATGTCCAGGGAATGCTAGAGAAATGTAGGAAGGACCCGATTACTTGGAAAACACATGGAGAGATCAATATTACTGGAGTGTGTAGAAAATAGTCTCCATTGTATTTTCAAAGTGGACGAGGAGCAGCCTCTGGGGCTGTGTTCCAGGATGAGAAAAAGGAACATTCATCACAACACCAGCAGGACAACAGAAAAGATCCTGGATGAAAGGCCTTTCAGTGGAGTCCTTCCATGTTTTCCCATCAAAAGCATTGATTATCCAGTATCTGAAATGTGCTCAGACGCTCACAGGATGTGTAACATGCTTTGATATTATCCAGAAGCATTACCATTGAAATAGAGTATTCACAGAAAAAGACCAGAGAAGAATGATGATAAATTAACAAGCAACCAAACATAGTCACTCTATGGGCTTTACAATCCTGTTCCTCTGGGTGTTTCTCCGTTTACAAAGCCCCTTCCCTAAACTGACTCCTGGCACCTGTTCTGTAAGGGCAGGGAGGAGCGAGGAAAAGGGGTTTTGCACCCTTTTTCCTCCTGCCCCTCAAAGATCTAAGTTTCTGTTCCCTGTGAAAAGGCACCGTTATTCCAGTGCCAGGCTATAGCAGGGCCTGAGCCATACAGGTGAGGTTTCACCAGGCAGATGTGACACCTCACTGCTGCAGGGAAGGCATATCTGTCAGTTTGTGTCTGTGTCATTTGGACAGAAGGTGGCTTTGCAATGAATGACCTACTGACCACAGCGCACAGAGGCAGTCACAGCCTCTGGTGAGGAAGCTGCAGGGTTCATTTACAGCTGCACCTCTGCCATGCACTCAAAAGAATTTAGACATAGGTACATTAGAATAAAAACATAGGGTACATTTTAACACTGCTTCTCAGGGTTAATGGCTGTAAGGTAAAGACTGTGGAGGCTACAGGTTGAAAGACTCTCTTTTGATTCAGAGGTATTAACTTCCAATCCTTTTAAGGTTGTACTTTAATTACAGTTTCCACAGCCTTCACTACTTTTTTTTCCATCAGTGCAATTATGGAGTAATTCAGACTATTCTTCTAAAGCAAAAACCAATTATTCCTGATTTGAAAAATCTGTGGGGTTTTTTTAAGTGAAAAATTAAAAATACAATGAATAGGTACTATATCTAAAGGCATAATACCTATTTTTTTAAGTCTCATGACAAATTGAGCTAGCCATTTAATATAGCAGCTCACACTTAGAAATAAAGCTGACAGCATTTCTAGCACTACAGTAGAGTATCTATGGACCTACAAACACAACTCTGGGTTAGACTAAGTGAGAACAGTGCCAAAATTACCTCTACCATTCTTCCGGTGAAGAGCTTGCACTTTAAAAAATCTCCATAGTAAAGGAAAGAATTTAGAAGTCAGGGTTTGGTGTTCCTTGTCTCCATCAGTGATTTACCATGTCAGGTAAGACCAGGGCCAGGCCCTGAGACAGGCAATTTGTTATCCTGCCTCACCTTGAAAGGGGCCAGAGATGGCACCTTCCACTGTGTTCCAATAGGCTCCAAAGATGAGGTCCACCAAGCTCAGCAAAGTAATTGCATTCCTTTCATTGAGCAAGAGAAAAATGCAAACATTCAGTAGGGTGATTCCATTGCATTTTCTTTCTATAACCACACTAGAGATGGGACCACGTGTCTTTTGTGGTAAGACATTTCCTTCCTTTTAAGCCAGAGACCCCTTAAGCACTTGCACAGCACAGTTCACATGAGCTGTACACACCAAGGACATCTATGCTGCAGGCTAAGCCCAGGGCTATCAAGCCCCCACTCCTGAGAGACCTGGGCCACTACACCAGATTTGTCAACCCAAGGCACTTGCCAAGCCTGTGCTGGCCTGAGAATGCCCCGAGTCACAAACCAGGGCCAGCCATGTCTGTCTCTGTGTGCAAAATCAGATTGTAGCACAGACCTTGTCTCGGGTCCTTACAGACCAAAGAGAAGGCAGGGGGACAAATGGACCCAGGTGTTCTCAACTGGTGTGCAGTGTGCAAAGAAATGAACCTTAACAAAAGCTTCAGTAAGAGAGCATCATACAATATTCTATTTTTTTAGATACATCCTTACTTAAAAATCTTGATGGTATTTAACGGTTTTTCCACATATCCCCTTAGCAGGTATAATAGAGACCTAAAATACCAGTATAATCCTAATAGTATTTTAAATTTAATTTCATTCTATTCAGCTACTTTGGCCAATTTTGACTGAGCTCTCAAGTTGTGTCTGAAAAAGGAGAATATCAGAGCATGGAAATTTCATTTTTGTGAACAATTTATCAGTATTGTTGCTGCAGATTTTCTTATCTCTGGCATTGTATTTTACTTCACTGGAAATGCTTTGCCCAGATCAAAGCATTCCAAGATTTTTCATCCTTTTAAACTATGTCATATGTACAAAGTGTTTACAAATACATAATATAGCATTTTATTCATCTAACATAGTAACATAAAAGGATATATAGTTAAACATGGAAGGAAAAAATTAAAACTTAATGTGACTTCTAAAAATACAGAAGAATTTTCTCAAATAGTGAAAGGGAATACTTCAACACTGTGGGAATTTTAAAATTTTTTTCCCAAAATAATATACCTCTGAAATCACCACTTTGTTGCAAAGCATTTTCACTCTGATTAAAACAAAAGTAAGATTGTTTAATCAGTTTCTCAAGTAGTTCTACTTTCTAGAATTATCCTCAGAGCTGTTCCTCAGAAGCTTGAATTTCTAGAGAGACAATGGTAATAAAAAAGTGGAAATTTCTGGTTTCTATGGGGCCTTAAGTCATACACATATCAAATCCAATGGGCAGTCACACCACAGGCACAGGAGGAACAAAAGATATTTGCCATGACCAGTGCTTTTGCAAGAAGAGAGAAAAATGAGGGACATGTGTGTGGAAGGGAAGGCAGCTTTACACCTTTCCATCAGCCTTTGTCATGAAGCTCGTAAGGTGTTACGCTTACTTGTTCTATTAGTCTTTATGTTTTGGGGTGCTATTTTTTTTTTTTTTTCATTTTTTTTTCTGAGCTCTCTCTCTGATTAAGGTGAATAAAACATTATGTTTAAGTTACACTATTACAAGACATGATCCCAATGAGTGCTAATGAATCTTCAGGAACTCGGGACAGACAGACAGGCAGGGCTATGTCATTGTTTTATAAAAGCAAAAAAAATACTTAAATTAAAAAAACTGTATAATACTAAGGTGCAATATCAAATATACTAATTTAAATACAGGATTCCTGAATTATCAGTGATAAATATATGTTTAACACAATAAAAATATGCTGCATTTTTCAAAATGCATATTAATTTTTAATGCAGTTCAACTGCATTGTAATGTGATTCCATTACTGGTCCCTGTAATATGCTCACTATCAGACACTTCCTAATTGCCAGAAAGGAATACATGAGTTGAAGCCAGCTCAAGGCCATTGCTCTCTTCAAAATTGTTTTGCTATTAGATCAGTTTTTATATTCTCTCTGTCTGTGCTGGTCTGGCTTACTCAGAGAGATGTAACTACCCTAATGACCACAGAGAGAAATATTTACACCCTCAGCTGATCAACTCAGCTGTTGATAGTTATTTATCTACAACAAAGTCCACCTTCCCCTCCCCTTTTCTGATGAAATGAAACTCACATTTTTTGCAACAGCTGTGGTCAGTCACACCCTGTGTTGTTCCTGGGGCTTCATGGGCACATTGCCCTTACCCACCTCCTCTCAGCCATCTTCCATTTTAGAGGTTTATTGGTTAGTCACAAGTATCAGCATTGATAGTTTTAGAAATACAACCCATTTTTGGGAAGCCTGTATGCAGTAATGTTCTTCACACCCTGAAGACAACGATAAGATTTTACATTCATGCTGCCCTGGTGAACAGTACCAAAAAGAGAAAAGAAAAATATCAAAGGAGGAAAGAGGGTATGGAAGAACCCTTAATGTATTTAATATGGAATTATATTAAATCCAAACAGAATTATTTCATTATTACCAGTTTTTATTGTAGTATTCTCTTGGTAACAGACTAATTTAAATGCAACTGCATATTAGATTTCAGACTAGAAAGAAAATGCAGATTAACTTGAATATATATATTCACCAATTATTGCTACCTAGTGAAGAAAAGGGGGAAAATGGATATAATTAAAATAGAATGTAATGAGTTTTATAACTTCAGTGACTTTTGACTGAATATGAAACATTTAAAGTCCCTATAGGGACTGAATGAGAAATGACTTTGTGTTACACTATCTCTTAGGCCTTGAAGATTTAAGCCAAATGTAAACTGTCAGTCACTTTCCATACAGTGCTTCAAAAGGTCAGCTGTAAGTCCTGTGTCTTCCTCTTGACCTGTCTGGATTCTCAAAGTTGGGAGCAGTGTTATGTTTATTGAACATACAGCTCGAACTTCTACTTAAAGTAGCATTTTAGCTGATGCAAGAAAGAGTGGTTGGGACAACTGTCCTGAATGGAGTCCATAAGTGTGTGCTACTCTGGCTTCCATCTGCCCCACTTCTGTCTTCCCTGCTGCCCCTTGTAAGCACCCTAAAGTCCTCATATACTTTCATTTCACTCTACTAACTGCAAGTTTCATTTTTACAGGGTATTTAAATGATTTTTTTGTTTTTCTTTTCCCAGATCAAAGGAGCATGGTGTGATGAAAACTATTCAGAAAGACAAAAGGGGATGAATTTCCAACTAGCTTTGTTGCTGCGTAGTGCCCCTTTCCCAGCTACTCAGCAAGGACACAGGACCCTCACCTTGGCATATTTCACTGCAGATGTGGCTGATGTTACCATCCAGGGTACTGTGTATTTCATAGCTGACTACTGTTGTCTCTGAAAATAAGCTTTCTGATTTGTTTTAGTATAGTGGAGTCAGTTCTCATGAATTGTAAGATAAACAAGAATCATGTTTGCATTCCTTTGTAGAAGATATCACCTGATGGACTTCTCAAGTGACCAGTGAAGATGGAGAGGTGGTAACTTCTCTGTCCAATCTCTGATCACTGTCCAGAAATTTATATATACGAGGTCAACAATAAACTAGAGACTTCTTCCTTTCTTCTTCTCTACCTGAACATCTGTTGTGTGTGTTACTGTGTTTCTATCTGCATCACAGTAACAGACTACACCAATTTAAAGGGTTACTGGGTATCCCCCAGAGGCTACTAGAAGCTTCACTGAGCCAAAAGACACACCCATGTGGCATTGCAAGTGTGAAGAATGACAGACTGTTCCATGCCCTGGAAGTGTGCAGGGTTTGATGGATCTGGGGGCACCTTTGCTATGTCCCAGCTGCTACATGCAGTGGCAGTAGCTGCCCTCAGTCTTAATCCATTAGCAAGAAACCCATGGGGTTTTTTTATTCTCTGTGAGGCCAGTTTGACTGATCCCTGGGATTTTAGATACAACTGGTCACATGCAAAGGAAACACTAACCTCTGAGAAAAGCCCTAAACAAAACAGCACAAACCCTGAGTATACTGACATGGTTTTAAGGCAAATAAGACAAATTTAAAATTTCAATTACTGTCACCTTCCCTCTTCTCTCCTAAATAATAGAACTTAAGGAAAAATAAACCATTTTTTAAGGACATGTTTAGATGCTTAGTCTCAGAACCTTCTCTCTGTCTTACCCTGAGGAAGCAAAGATGAGATTGAAGTTATTAAGAGCAATAGAGAAAAGTAAAACACACAAGGCTCTTTCCACCCTACCTCATCAAACACAAGGAAAAGGGAAACAGGTGTCTATCTACTCTATTAGTGTACATTGCAACATGATTAAATACAGGATTGCTGCTTGCAAAATGGAATCTAATTTTGGCAAATTGCCCAACAGATGGTGCAACCTATTAGTGAAGAAACTTTCTAAAGGATGATAAGCTACTGCAGGAAATACAGACATTCTCATATTTCAAGGAAGGTAGTCTGTAGGAAGGTAAGACTCCCTGAAATACGAGTCCAATTTTAATTCTTAAATGCACAACTCAAATTATAAGAAATTCCAAGCTCTGGGCTCCAGAAGTGCAAAGGGCTCTCCAAGGTGCAGTCCTTAGGGTTTTAGGCATATTTGAGGTGAAATAGGTGTAAGACAACATACCTCTGATCTAGGTGATTAGAGACTGGTAAGGATTTTTTGTTCTTGTATTTTTCATCAGAAAAGAAAAAAAGGGACCAATATGCTTTTCCTTCTTATGAAAAGAAGACAATAGACATTTCAGTTCTGGATATGTTTCTCAGTTGTAAACCTGTTAGCCAGAGAAATTCCATGGAGATTAATAAATCCATATTGGTTTCTGCCAGCTGAAACCCTTTTCCACTTAGAAATTATTAAAAAAAAAAAAAAAAAAAAAAAAAAAAAAAAAGAAAGAAAAATTTTGCCTATTCAGTATTGTTTTTCTTCCCATAAAAGTGTTTGGCTTATCCTTACAACAGACATCAGAATGTCAGTCTCTAATTCACTTGTTTCATTTCATACAGTAACCATAGGTAAAAAAAAACTTAGCAGAATCTAAGATTCTGAATCAGAATCTAAGAAAGAATCTTCTTTCTCTCCTCTAAGCATTGTGTATAGGGCATAGATGAGATTTTGAATTCATTAGGCCCCCAAAAAAATAATTTCTTTGTAAAAATGAGTATTTTCACTTTAAAATGAGAGAAAGGATCTGCCAGCCCTGAGTACACTAGTACTGTAGCCAACCAAACCTAATGATGCATGAACAAAAGTAGCAAATACAAGAAATACAGCTCTAGTCACAATGTAGTATTATAATATAGGCAATAGCAATCTGGCACAAAGTCTTTTATTGCTGTTGGCAAAGAGTTCTTTAAGTATGTGTGCTTGTTCATCCAAATGAAAAACAAAAATGCAGCGCATGAGAAATCATAGTTGCTTCATCTTTTTTCTCTGGTTATATACTCGAAGATCTAAAGATTGCTCACTTATTGATTCAAACATTCTATTCTCAAATATTTTCCTTAGGAATAATCTTTTCCTTAGGAATGCAGTCATTAGTAACCTGACTATCCTTACTGAAGCAAATTCTGTACCAAAAAATATCCAAGTAAGTTAAAGCAGAAATAAGTTTTAAAAGTCTCTGTATTCCAGTTTTGTTCCACTGACTTCAGTGTTGCCTCTTACGAGCTTGACCTATGATTTGTACGTGTTTAATTTAAAGTGTGATATATGTATATAAAAACTATGCTTATATATAAAAATCTAATTTTATATGTGTTTATGTAATATGTGTGTAATGAAAGTCTGGCAGCAACTTGTACTAGCCATTGTGAAGGGCTCTGGTTCTCTTGTCACTCACTGAGGTTTACAGCAGTTGTTCCATCAAGCCTGATGCTCCTCTAAGGTACCTCATCTGAGAGCTCTTAAATATTGCCAAGACGAAATTCTAGCCCTTTGCTTTCAGTGAGCATGAGCATCAGCAAAGGTGAGGACAGGGAGGGCAGAATCATCAAATTGTGACACATGGACTGAATAAAATGTTCCTCCAGTTCCTTTGCCATCATAGGCAATATTGGTATTTAGTTTCTTGCCTGAGATGCACCTGAATCTCTCTCAAGAGCAAATTTTGTCCTGCAGGTAAATTCCAGCAGCAGTTTATATTTACATGGATATCCTGCTTTAATCATCAGGGCATCAGAAAGAGGCTGAGAAATATACCAATTTACATTGGATTTTTACTACTATTTAACTGAGAAAAATTCCTACTAAAATATCAGAATATCATGTCGTTTAGCCCTGTAATTATCACATTCTTAATCCAAAAGCCATAGAAATTTATGAAGAAACTTCCACTAAACTCACAAGTTGTGGATGTGTCATTCTATTCAACTAAAAAGAAACAATTCTGCAACCATGCTCAGATATGATTTGCTGTAAAAAATGGAATCACTGGACTTTCTGTGTGTAGATTTAAGGAAACAGTTATCACCTCATTAAACATTAAACATAAAACATAACTTGAAGTTATCATGAGAAAAATTAAACCATGCCTTTTTTAACCCTACAATAAAGTTAGTAATTCTGGCAGCATTTAGCTTGTGGGAAAGTATATTGTGCCATGCTGTCTCCATCTCAGGGACTGCACCACCTTTCCTTACCTGCTCTCATGTTTAGATTTCCAGTTTCCAAGGCCCAGCTACAGATGGAACAGAAGGGGGATGTGTACTGGGTCTCACCTCAGCATGAGGTGGAGATTAATTGGCCACATGTTGCTGAACCACATTTAGACATTACTTGTTTTAAGAGCAAAATCAGCATAAATAAAATAAGATTTGCTGTCTTTGGTCACATTCAGGGATTCTTTTGGTGCAGTTAAACCTTTCAAGGCACAATGTCCCATGCATGATGCACTACCTGATGCAGGCGCTCATTTCAGCTCATCTGCAGGATGTCAGGGTTAAGAATCATCCCTGCCCTTGTCTGGCTACAAACAAAAGAATGTATGAGCCCACCAGTGAAGGGTGCACTATAAATTCAGACAGTAAAGAAGGCTGGCAATAATGCTTTCTTGAGCAAAGCACAAATTATGCTTCCATTCCTTCCTCCTTTTCATAGCCTCTCAACATTGGTCTCTGCGATTAACCAGAGCCACAGCTCCTCTCTTCCCATTCTGCAAGGCTCAAAAAGGAATTTACACATGCCATGCAGACTAGATGCTAGAGAGAATGGCAAATACAATGCCATAAATAAAGAAAAAAAAAATAAAAACCCCACCTAAAATACCCCTCCAAAAAATCAACAAAATTCAGAACTAAGTCTGTGGAATTTAGAAAGACACTGGATCACTGCTTGTGAAAGTGGTTTGAGAGACATCCAAAGGGAAGTTAATTCAGGATTGTGGCTGATGTTTCATGTCAGTTCTGACAGTAACAATTGTTCCTGTACATGTTGACAGCTGAAGATGAGTGGCTAAAAAGAAGACATTTTCTAGTCTCAGTTCAGAAAGCACTGTTACTTAAGTCAGTGGAAACAAGGAATAGATTAAATAATTTCAAATGTCAGCTATATCAAGCATTCAACACATTTATTCCCATTTTTTTGGTTCCTATACCTTCTATTCAAAGATATCTTTGTAAACCATTCGACCAGGTCATAATCCACTTTTGCTTGATCTGATATATTTATGAGAGAACATTACAGAACAAGAGTTATACAAACTGATGAACATGTCTGAAGGAGTATTTTTTAATTTAAAAAAGCACAGATATTTATAAGTAGTTCTGCAGAAATTTACTCTCACAGATTTTTATATAAGCAAGTTGGTAAATGATGATTCCTGATTTGCTTTAAACTAGGCTTCAAACATATGAAAGACAAATCCAGACAAAGGAACAAACAATATCAAGGGAAGATGTAATATCTGTTCCCAAATCTTAGTCAGATCCATTCATTCTTCTGTGATCTTCAGATTTTTTTTCTTAATTTTTTTTTTTTTTTTTTTTTTTTTTTTTTTTTTGACAAATATCCTCCCACTTCTGTGGCCAAAGTACTCTTTGTAGAACACATTAATCGTGCACAGAAAATGGACATCAGCCTTGAGACATAAAACCATGATTCTGCCTTTTATGGTCTTTAAAGACACATGGCAGCTTCTTTAAGATATGATATAAGTCCAAGGCCTCTCTGCTTGCTGTCAGTAAAGAAGAACAGCTTGGTGATGAAGGAACAACTGTGGCTGATAACTCATTAATTTTGAGCTGAATAATTGCATTCTGTTTCTGTAAAATATATTGTCCTTCTAGTTATATTCCCTGTCATACATTGTTCACTTCTGTGACAATGCTGTCAAATATCGTGGGAACAGGTTGCCCAATTGCACTGTCTTTAGCTGTGTTAGACTTTCTGAGCTCAGTTTTGATGAGGTTATTTGGAGCAGAAGCGGGGAAAAAATATATTTTTCATCACACTGGATTATATGGATAAGCAAGCAGAGCAAGAGGTTTAAACAGTGTTAATACTATGCATAGTCTTCTATGTTTAGCCCCAAAAATAAATTTATTGCCTCTGAGGAGACACCACTTCTTAACACTTTTCTCTTACATCAGGGGAATGGTGGTTAAGATCTGTGACCATGCTTTACTTCATAAATTTTTGGTTCATTTTATATGGCCTACCTCAATGCAATGCATAGGATGATTCAAATACCTGCATGCTATGAGTCTAAATTTACATGCATGTCACACTGTAGTTCACCTCTGGCTACAACTCTACAATTGTTATGCAGAAATGTGGGAAAGAGATGATGGTTATGATAGATTTGAGTTAATTTAAACTCAACTGAGATGATTAAGGCAGGTCTGAGTTTCAGCCTCACAGAAGTCAGAAAGGATGGTGCATGTGCTTTGCCCCCGGGACTGGCAAGCTCTCTGTGCTCTGATGGCAAAGATATTTCCCAGGTGCTCAGAGGTGATGGTTTCCTTAATCTCTCACTCCCAGGGACTGTGGCAGGGAATTTAGACACAATTAATCGCTCACCTCTGTTTGCCAAAATATGTCTGAGACTACCAGGAGTGGTGGGAAATTGTTTGGGATGTTTCATCCTCTGTTTGTATCATGTGACTTGTATTTTATTCTCTACACTGTTTAACAGCCAGGCAATGTGGGGTTTTCTCTAGGGTTTGGGGGCACTGTGGTTCTGAGCAACAAAGAATCATTGAAAGTTTAACACAGGTGAAGACTCTGCGATATAGGTTAAAAGAAGCAACCCAAAAGATCAGTGAGTAACACTGCAAAGAGGAGCCCAGCAAGTCTGAGGAAGGAGATGAGTGGGTGATCTGCTCTAATTTTTCCCTGAGTTTTAAAAATATTTTTCTGCTAATAAAGTGAAATAATCCAAATATGTAGCAAAAATAGCTCATATTTAGTTGGAGACATTTCCAAGATGTTTATTTGTAGTTGAACTTGTTATGACAGGTGTCTGTTTTCTACTTCTACTTAGAGGAGTAAGAGATGAATGAATTTTTACAACTTTAGAAATTAATAAACATGTCAAATACAAAAATTATTTGTTAAGATCTGTCAAAAATATTTGTTCTCATGGCTGCATTGTTGCAGAGCCATTGTCTCATGCCCATGAGGTAGAGAGTTCAGGTGGCTCTAGAAGATATTAATAAAGTTTGTAACACATGTATGATGAGAGAGATATACAAAGGTACAAACACAAGACTAGTTTTGTATTAAAGGATTGTTGGAACAAAGGTGTCAAGACAAATAATGTATCTACACAGTCATGTTCTGGCACAGATCATATACAATCTCAAAACTCTCAAGCTGGTTCCACTAGGCAAATCCAGCTCTTCCTGTGCAAAACTGCAGAGAGGTTTGGGGTGTTTCAGCCTGGAGAAATTTCAGAGGAAAGGGATTTGTAAAGAAAATTACTGTAAAACTGTAAGGACTATCCAACAGTGCAAAGAGTTTGAAACAATTTCTTAAGTTTAACTTTGGACCTGCTATCAAACTATATGCAAAATTAGACATAATGCAAAGGTGAGGCATAAAATAAGATTGCTACAAAACATATGTATTTTACATACATTGGAAAATTAACAGGTTTTTTAATGTATAGCAACACTAAAAGAAATAGTTGTTTGTCTCTGGGAGTGTATCAATGACCAAACTTATTGACTTGTACAGACAGTACAACTTAGTATTAAGGATCTTTCCTCTCTGCCTGGTGTTTTATGGCTGGAGTAAAATTCCCTGCAGGGAATTACATCAAAGAATTGCTTAGCCTGGACACACAGAAAGATGTTTCCTTAAAAACTCTGAAAAGTAGGGGCAGATAAACTTCTGTTATCATTATAGCCACTATTAAGTGTGGATTACTGGTTCCCCTATAACCTGGTTATCTAAAGGTCTACAGGAGGATTAGCTAAGTATTATATCGCAAGAGTGAGTTGAGCCTTGTAGGAAATAAAAGCAAATTTTTAAAATCATATTTAATCACTATCAGCTATTCTTCAGTGCATGAATAAATAAATGCTCCTGGATTAGATCTAGTCAGGATATCACATCATCATGTTATTCACAAGACTTTGAAAACTTGAATAACTATCATCAGTGGTCCTAATTATTCTTACAGGAGCTAAAGTTCAGTTACTAAGTAGAAAGCATTGATAAGAGAAGAATTATTTTCTGGCAGAACACACTTTAGCATCCAGCAGATAATGGACAACTGCTTACATTCCACTGTAATGTTTTGGTATGAATTAAATTTATTTCTTAAGATTAATAATAGGAATCTTTATAATGGGTTTAATTCTGAAATTTGCCAAAGTGTTTTACATATAATATTTTTAGAAATTAGATCTGTTTCAATGACCTCAGTTGGTTTTTTTGTTTGTTTGTTTGTTTTAACCAGATAAGTCCTTATTTTAAGGACATAATAAAAGAATCCAAGGTATATCTGTGTCTCTGCAAAGTCCTCCTAAAGTCTCTTACAGCAACATTATACGCTAGCAGATGGCAAGAAATTTTAAAAATTGTATTGCATTGAAGTTATAAGTAGCATATATTTAAAGTTGGAATGTACCTGTGTCTTTGTACGGAATAAACCAAAGGACTTTTCCAGTCACAAAGAGTTTTGGATGTTAAACCACCGTTATTCTTGCGACAAAACACCACCTCTTCCTAATACCATATCTTGGCTTCAGCTTTCTATTAACTTGGGTTCAGGGATCAGTTCTTATCTCAGTTAAGTAAGCAAATATTATTTATTCCTTGGCTATTTCTCATAAGAAGATTAGGTGTTTGAGACACTGAAATCCATACCTGTTCTGCAATGCTAGTTTTTGAAATCATGCCTGAGGTGATTTCATTATTGAGGGTTTTGTCCCATGAAAATGGTGAAGATGACAGTTGAACATTGAAAAGAGAAATTAATATTGTAATACCTTACATTGATTTTTTAAAGGGTTTATATATATATATGTGTGTGTGTGTGTGGTGTGTGTGTGTGTGTGTGTGTGTGTGTGTGTGTGTGTGTGTGTGTGTGTGTGTGCTCCTTTTAAGATCATCTGCATGTCTAAAGACCATGGAACAGATCCCAAAAAGCGTGTAGAAACCTCAGGCAAAATTCCAATACATTCAGGAAAAAACGAAGGAAAGCTCCAACTATACTGTGATCACCTCAGAAGTGCAAATTTTTGAAGGCTCATAAAATCAAATCCTTAGGTGGCCCTAGAAGTTTTCTATATTTCATGAACTGACCAGCAAGGCTCTTCAGGCCAGCTGGAACACAAAAATCTAGAAGTCTTTGGTTCAAAGTCCACTTGTTAGGTAAATTTATTGGTCGTGATCAGAGCATATCAAATCCCTTGGGCTGTATTGAAGTTTAAAATGATGGTGAAATCACCGGTTTCAGAAATGAGGCTAGTAGATTCTAAGACCTGTCAGCATGAATCAATTTGGAAATATCAGCCTCATAATCAAGAAGAAAACCACTTGACAATCCCAGTCATAGTTGTTGAGTAAGTATCTTTGTATTGTGTGTGTCCTTCCTGCAAGCAGCAATGGAAGGTTTGGGGATCCATCAAGCTAGACACAAGAGATACCTGGTCTTTTATCTAGTTATTGAGTTTCTCAGCTGAGAAAGAGGTCCTCCTGGTCTTTTGTCTCATTTTGCTTTACATCTATACTGTATTCATCATGTGACAATCGGAAAATGTGGAAATCAAAGTCTTCTAAGGGAAAGCAGCTGGAGTATGCAAACTATGAGAAGGATACACAAGGGCATTAGGTTTTTCATAAGTATCACTCCTATCTTCTCACACAGACATTTCCCTGTTCTTGTTTGTAAAGAAATTAACATTCCTTTTAAAATCTAGGCTCTCTTTTCAGTCAGCTGGTGTTTCTCTCACAGGGTCTTCCAGTTAAAACACTCAGCTGGAGTACTGCTGACTTTAGGTTTTGTCAGAGCTGCCAAGACAAGTACTCTGAAGCACTAATGCCTTTCAGTTCAGCTCAACAGAATATTCTCATATCATTCCTAGGTACCATCATATTAAAACAGAATACTTTCATTAAAATGGATATATGAGTCATTAAAAAAAATATCATTTTATCTCTTTCTTCCATGGCTAACATCAAGGAAACAATCATCCTGTGCTACACTTAAATGTGACAAAATTCACTTGTATCTCAGAAAATCATATGATATTCATGCTCTTGTATGCATGCATACAAATCTCAGGGAAAATATTTTATCTGAAGAGCATAAATGATTCCTCCAAGAGGATGCATGTCCTGGATCCCTTCAGGCCAACATTTTATTCTCTCACTGTGAGAAAAGATAACCTGCAATTTGAAGAAATTTTTACATGAATAAGGAAAGAAAGAAGAAGAACCCAAAAAGAATTTGTGGTAAATTCACTGAAATTATCTAAGACCAGTCCCTGAGTAACCTTACTCTCATCTAGTTTTAATTTTCATCTCTTTGCTAATAGCCCTGTAAGCACTCTCCATTTCAGACTGTCTTTCCTTCTCATGCCTCTTTCGTGTGTTACAGCATCATCCCACATTTAACACAGAGAACATGTTTATAGTCTTCTCCTATAATACTTTATTTTAGCTCCTAGCTTTTATCCACACTAGTAAAACAGTAAATTCAGCTCTCTTCACAAACCCAAACAATTAACCAGATTTCTTACCTTTCTCTAACATGGTTTGTGGCTCCTTTCCTTGCTGATAATGCAATTGTTTTTCCAAGCTGTGAGCTGTACCATGTCCCTCAGCAACCATTACAATGTGTACTTGGTTCTCTAAAGAACGAAACTGATTCTCCGTCTCTGCCCATAATTCCTTGTTGCCAGCAATTCCCTGGCTACACAGTGTAACACACAGCCTTTAACGTGGCACAGGCCAGAGCCTTACATAAATAAAATGAAATAAATCTTTCCTTTAAATGTCCAGTCAGGGAAAATTATTTGAGAACATTGGCCATTAAAATAAGGATAAGCTTTAGTATAGTTTAGAGATTTTTTTCTAACAGATGTGCTGTTATCCCTCATTTGAAAAACTTTAGATGTTATACGAGGATCTATTGGTTTGGGGTTTGGTTTTTTTGTTTTTTTTTTTTTTTTTTTCTTTTTGAAGGAAGAGGAAGTGCATTAAATATTGGAGAAAGTTTAAAATTAAATGAGAACTCTGGTTTCAGAAAGATCTTATAATCCAATTTGTTGCAATCTTGTACAGCAACTGCAGTAGGACTGTTGGACTTTTGACAGATTTGGTTCAATGTTCTGCTCATCTCCCAAGGTTAGCACATAAAAGCCAAGGCACTCTGGAGGAGCAAGTGTTGGTGGGTATTATTCAGTGTCATGACTTAGGCCAGTGGTCAACAGGGTCATGTTTCCTCAGCATTACCCTTGAAGATTTGGTCTTTGGGTCTGTGACTGTCCTGAACTGGCAGGCAAACCAAATACTGTGAGGACTGAGTTGTGTTATGAGTTTAGGATTCTCTGTAGAGAGTGGGAGTATTTTCTGCTTTCTGCAAGCTGAGAAAAATTACTGCATATATTCTAATTCTTTTCCATCTGTCACCATAATGAAAGCAGTTTGCCAGGGACTGGTTCTGATTCTATGCAGCCCTGTGAATTCAAAATCATTTAATAGATATTTGAGCTGGAGATGGAGTGTCTATACAAGTGTGTGCCAATTTTCTGCACTGAACAGCATCAGTACTCCTGCATAAAAATTCCATACTTCTGATGGCTGTGACAGCTCAGATGGGCCCCTGATGAGATTGTTTCTACTTTCTCTGGAAAGCAGGCTAACATGGGAGACCTGGAAGACCTAAGCTGCAAGCAACTGTTTGGACCACTGCTGGCGTGGACTGTACTAAATTGCCATGACAGATGCCAGACTGTATCTGCTTTTCCTGTGAAACATCAGCTCTGATTGAGATAGGAAATCATCAAAAGGTAAAATTACTATCCACTACATGCCTTTTGATGTTCCCATGGAGGCAGAAGTTCAGAACTGCTAACGAATCTGAATTCACACAAACTCTCTTCTGAGGAGCTGATGGAATTAGCAGGAATTAGCTGAAGGACACCATCCTCCCCAAGCAGGTTCTGTGTCCCATCAGAGCTCTTATTTAGTACTGGATGACTAGCACATTCAAGGCCATATTTAGGAGAGGAAAGTCATAACTGTCCTCAAAAGAGAATTTCCTATAACTCAGTATTGACCCTTGATCCCCAAGAAGCTGAGTCTGCTGGATCCCAGTGTCCCAGAGATCTGGTGAAGAGGCAGAAAAATCAAGAGTGGTTGGAAAAGAAATGCAAATAAAGACAATATGGGTCACTATAGCTAGAGGGAAAAAAATAGCTTTCTTGTCAAGAGAACTGCACCTGGAAGTCAAAGAGAGAACTAGGGGTGAAGTTTTTTATGTCTTTATAATAGCATTCAGAATAAAGGGTAACACAATTTGCAATATAGTCTCCTTCATTGCTTCAGTAAGAGGTTGGTATTTGTGTGTACACGCTGAACATACATGGAAACAGGCAGGAAAAATAAACATAAATTAATAACTACATGATGCAATATACATGACAATGTACTAGGAGGCTTATTAATAATGGAACTTGTGCAAAAATAAACTACAGCAGAATCCAAATAAAATGAACCTGGAGTGGTCTTGCAATGTAATATTAACTGATGTGATTAAACAAACATATGACAAAATATTAGTAAACACATGCATTCAACTACTATGGAATTCAGGACTGGCCTCTCAGGCTAAGAAATCACAATTTTACATAATTTTCTTTTTAAGACAAGTTAATGCCAAGTTACTGGTCAAATATTTTCTTAAGTAAGTGCCTAAGTACCGCCCTGAAATAGCTGGTGTTTGCAAATCACTATGAAATCAAAAGCTTCTTTTCCTTTGTCAGTAATATAGATAAATATTTTTTTTTCTTATTAACTGAAAAAAAATTTTCACTGTCAAAATGATGGGACATCTAGATGTAAATACCTCTGAAATGTGCATGGTGCTTATGTATAAACAGTAAGATTGGAAAGAACAAGAGAAAACGCATAACCTAGACCATAAAAGATAACTTTTACTGTTTTAATAAAAAAATAGCAAACTTACTGGAATTTGCCCAAATATACTATTTTTTGAAAATTCATACAGACACCCTGCATAATAAATCCATGGCTTAGCCTATGTCACATGAGATTCACCTCCCCCTAAATGCCTCCAGAAGCTGCAGTTTCATACTGGGCACACATGCACCTCCTGCAATTCTCACTTCTCCCATCTCCTAACCGTCAAAGGATACTAAACAGAAATATTTACATTTTGCAAGGCCTTATTCACAGAGAATGATATTTAGAAAGTCCTCACAATCACAGTGCATCAGTGTTCCTGTCACAGAGCTGCTCCTCTGCTGTGTCAACCCAAATCTCCCACTGAATTTGTGCTATGGGAGGTGACACACTTATCAGCAAGGACTGCTGTCATCACATATCCTCCATTGTCACTCACTGCAGCAAGGCCTGTTTGTGGGTCAAATATGGGACATGCATTTTCCTTTCTGTGTTGCTGCTGTCTTTTATTGGAATTTGGAAAAAATCATAATATCAATCTCAAAAAAATAAAATACTGTGTTTCTCCACACCCCTCTACTCATGACAGTCAGTGTCTTCATGCACCCTGCTGACCTCCCAGGTATGGATACACAGCTCAACCACATCTCTCTTCCATGTGATCATGAAATCAGGTGCATGCAGATACCCTCACCCCCTCAGCCACATGCTTACTGTTATTTCAGGAATTTACAGCCTGCCAACAAAGTTTTTAGGGTTAAAAGTTCAAAGACCTGGAATAGAAGACGGTCGCTGAGAGCACCATGGATATCTATGCACAAATGTTGGATACATATAGATATATATGGATATATATAATTCAATAAAAACGATAGTGTATTGTACTATTCACACAGAAATCACTGAAAAATGATAAACCATTTCACAGTAATAAAGTTCATCTTCAGGTATAAATTAACATCTACATAAGCGTTTGAAATTTTTTTTTCATTTCCTTGCAAACATCTGCACAGGAAATACAAGCTGTATCTGGCTTACAATTCAAGGGACATTCTATTGTTAAGCAATGCATTTAAGCTGAATTCAAGATTATTATGTTTTATTAAATTAAGAACATTTATGTAGGCTATAAAGTTTACAAATAGGCTTCTAACCCAGACGACAAGATTTTTTTTCAATAGTTTTTTACTTTTAGTCACATCTTTTAGGAAACCTTTTTAGTGTGAACACATCCCACACTGAGTATTACGTACGAGCACAAGAAAAGACTAACGAATGGAGAAAGTTTATTCTGTAGCTGAATGACTTTCTTGGTTGCCACAGGGACAAGGAGACTGGTAGGGTCTGTTGGATCCGTATTGCCTTGCAAACTAAGCACATGCTGACTATTCAGTACAAGAAATTAACATTAGTGTGGTCCATGACTTTTGGAATAAGGTAATTAGATGGATTTTAAGGACAGGGAAGTTTTGACCAAAATCAACCAAATTTCAGCCATCTAATGGCCATTAATGTGTACATTAAATTGTGATCTTAGTTCTGCTTTTACAAATTGTTACCAGATCTGTTAAAAATATTTAAAAAGTAGGAAAACAAGAAAGAAAAAGAGTTGTATCATATAAATTATTAAAATAACTCCTGAGAGGTAGTTAATGTAAAAATCCATTATCTAAGCAAGATCATCAAATAGCAATGGAGTATTTTGGCAAGAAACATCTTCAAATTTATCAATTTTTCTTTTCTCTCATATAAACTAGTATATACCTAATAAAATTGCTGATAACTTTTCAGTATAAAATTAAACAAAAATGATAGACTTGAATCCTGTGGAGAAGAAACCGGCATAAAACCACAGATATAAAACCCAGCAAGGAGGTGTCAAATTTCTGATATAACAGGTTTTATTACTGTTATAAATTACCCAGAAGCTTATCAATCATTCACATAAGAAAATAAATAAAATGAGCACTGATTTATTTTGCAGGCAAGAGCTGCAAAGAATGGCACTGGTTTCCAAGAGTCAAATGTCAGACCACCACACTCTGCCTGTGGGCTAGATAAAGCCATGTGGTCACCTGAGCACCAGCTTGTCTGATGAGCAGAACTTGCTAAAGGAGCATCATATAAAATGAGCATTGGCAATTTCATGATCTGGCCCTGTGTGAGTCGGTGTCACAGAATCATAGAATAATTTGGGTTGGAAGGGATCTGCTTCCAACCTCCTGCCGTGGTCAGGGACACATTCTGCTAGACCAGATTCCTCAAAGCCCTATCCAACAAGATCTTGAACATTTCCAGGGATGGGGCATCCACAGCTTCTGGAAAACCTGTTCCAGTGTCTCACTACCGTCTCAGTAAAGAAGTTTTTCCTAATAGCTAAACTGAACCTGACGTCTTTCAATTTAAAGCCATTACCCCTTGTCCTATCACTACATGCCCTTGTAAAAAGCCCTTCTCTGGATTTCTTGTAGCCACCTTTAGGTACTGGAATGCTTTTAGAAGTTCTCCCTAGAGCCTTCTGTTTTCCATGCTGACCAACCTGAGCTCTGCCAGCCTGACTTCCATGGGAGACATCCTCCAGCCTCCTGGTCCAGCTCTGGACCTGCTCCAGCAGGTTCACATCTTACTTGTGCTGAGGCCTCCAGAGCTGATGCAGCCCTGCAGGTGGTGTCTCCTGAGAGCAGAGCAAAAGGACAGAATCCCCTCCCTGGCCCTGCTGCCCACGCTGCTTTGGATGCAGCCCAGGATGAGGTTGGCTTTCTGGGCTGTGAGTGCGTAGTGCTGGGGCATGTTGAGCTTCTTATCAATTTTCTCTGGAAATCCACAAAGAGTCTGTCCCATGCCAATTGTGAATATTCACAGGTCACACTTCTAGGCACCCCTTCCCACCAGTGTGTCCAGCACACTACATAGCTTGGTGTCATTGCCAAATGTGACAAGGATATATTCAATACCACTGTCCATGTCACCAACAAAGATGTCAAACATTTTGTCTTTGGGGACAAGATATTACCAATGAAGATAAATGCAAACCTCTCAGTGTCTGATTATATGAAGTGATAAATGCACCCACAATTCCTGCAATGCCTATAGTACTGTGAATATTTTAGAACTTACAATGCCTATAGTACTGTGAACATTTTAGAATTTACTCAGGCAAAACACAGATTTTAATGAAAATCTTACATATATCAACATTACTATTATTATGTTGCCAGAAAAGTGTTTGACATGAATGCTTATAAACAAATACTAAAGAAAAAGCAGTTTTTTTTCTTTTGCTTCTGAATTTCCTGTCTTCCTTCCTTCTTTCTTTGTAATAGATCTTGTGAGATTACCCTTCTGCATGTGAATCCACACAAATTCCTGGCAATTTTTTATACAGGAGAGCTACTATAATTTCATACCTCTTCAAACACACAGTAAAAGCAATCAAGGGAAAAAGAAATTAGAAACTAATTCTGCTATTTATTCTCCTCATTTATTTTATCAGTCATCCCACTGTCACACTGAATAATAATCAACAAGACTTGATACACACACTTAGCAGAGGGCAGACATCTTTGCAGCTTTCCAGAGAAAACTGCAAGCATCAGGCAAATACTGATCCTCAAGGAAAGATTGGATTAATCACAGCAAACGTGATGCTGGTGTAAACATTTCTGTTCACTATCCTATTCACCATTTCTGTTCTGCTATCCAGGCAAGCTAACCATGATGCAAGTTTACCTAACTAATCATGTTGATACAGGAGGAAAAAGAAAAAAAGGCTTTTAGAGCAGTTTACTACCACGGAAAACTGCTGGTATGTGGAAGGTAAAGTAGACAGAGTGTCTACAAAGAGGTATAAAATTACAACGGAAGTATTGTGACAGACTACAGATAATTATTGCTTATAATGTCTGGCTGCAATTATTCGATTTTGTACAATTTCACATTTAGTAGCTTAGTGCTGTATTTAGGAGGCTAAGATGACTGTTTGGAGGAACTCCATTTCAGATTTAGTCACTTTATGGTGTTGGTTCAGAATGCCTCCAAACAAAACACACAAGTTCAAAGTAAAACCATTATTTAGTTTTCATTTGAGATCCATTCTTGTTGGGGAAATCTGCCCAAGCAATTTTAGCCTTAGAGAATCTTAAAAGCCTGAGGTTTTTTGTTGTGCTTTCTGTTTACTTGTTTTGATTTATTTGTTCATATGATTATTTGTTTTGTCTTTTTATTAAATCAGTGGTGAAAATAAAGAATTCAGCAAGGTTTGATATGACTGTACAGAAATTAGTGTGTTGAGCAGTGCCTGGATGCACAATTAAGCCTCAGCTGTAATTCACGTGAAGCATCTCTCTAAGACAGTGGCACTCCTGCATCTCCTGATGGACCAGCACACAGCTAGCTCCAGAAGGATCATTTTGTTCAGTGTAACAGTAGAATAACTTCAAGCGGACAAAGAAGAATGGAATTATATGTCACTAGTCCTATAGGACTAGAATTACAAAGGTATCTTAAGGCATTTTTTGCGATTTCTGTAAGTGCCCATAATGTTCTCTAACTCCTTAGAAAATGAAAATTACACAACTGGAGGCTCTTTAAAACATCTTTATATATTCATTTGCCTTTGCATCATTATCTAACCACCTTCAAAGACCTGGCCCTTAGAAATTTTATTCCTACAAAAGGAAATTTTCTGTACCCATTTTTATATCATTTTCTCTACAGAGTTCTGAGACACCATTTAGGATATTGACTTAGGCCAGGGACTGTCTGAAGCCAATCTGTTCTCCTTTACAGTGAAAGGGAACAGGTTATCATTTACTGTGCCGCTGAGTGCAGTATTTCCTTGAACCATTCTACTAAAGCACACCTGTCTGTGACATTTAGAAGCTTGGTTTTCATTAGATGTCAAGGCTTGCTGGAAATGAAACACCAAGAAGAAACTCACTGATCTAGTGAAGCTCCAGACATCAGAGAGCTACTTCCTGACAGCTCAGCCAATACCTCCTTGCTTTCCTCTTGAAAAGCTGACAAGGAACAAAGACCACCAGGCCAGTAGTTCTTCATTTGTCAGCATTTCTAAGTATAGACTTGAGATGAGAGAAATGGTCTCAATGAAATGTCCTGCATTTCACAGCATGTCCCATGTACCCCAGCAAAACAATTCCATTCTCACAGCAAATTTCAGCACAGTATATAAACTTTCCAATGCTGTCATTTTTAACATTAACTCTACTTGTCCTACTCTACTTTAGAAGGATCCAAGGAAGTGCTAAAGTAACTCTACCTTCCTCTGCACAAGTGCTAAACATTTCGGTTTACACAAAGCACTTACAGGAACTTGTAGGAGCCAGTGCTATCAAATACAGAAAATCCCAAAACAGCTAAATTTTGCCACTGCTCATCCTTTCCCTTTACTCCTGGGAATCAGTCTTTGTGCTCTCAAACTCTTTTTTCTTTTACCCTTGGTTGCAGAAATCTCTTGCCCACCTGCTTCCCATGCTGTTTCTCCTCCAAAACAGCCCAGTCATACAGACTGCCTACATCCCTCAGGAGGTGCAACATTCAATACCTGACTTTGGAGCACTAGACACAAGGCCACAGGCAGTGCTCTAGGAGACACATAGCTGCCTTACAACTCTGAGAAGCGGGTAGCACTCATTCAAAAGTGCCAGAGCATCCTGGTTTTGCTGTTGCTTCTTTCAAAACATTCATTGCTTTTGTAACCTCACTAGATGCCTATCTTACGTGAGTCACATAAATACTTTTTCCAAATATAGACCCAAATATCCTTATGCAAAATACCCACTGCGGACAAAGCTTCTATGCAGGTTTAGTAATGATATTATTATCACAATTAGTGATGTCCTTAAACATACATGAAATATTTCACACAACAATTGATTGGTCTTTAAAGTAAACTTGCCTTTTCCTCTGGATATAGTTTTCTCCTAGCAGAGGAAAAGAATTATGCCTCCAAAAGGAGCATTATAAATTTTACTACTGGGCTAAATACAATGTGTGCATAAATCTGGCAACTGTGAAGTCTTGTTAAATAGATAAATGTTTAGGGGTTTAGCCCTGCCATATATAAAAAGGACCTTCCCCTACACTCTTTTCCTGACTGTTGCAAGCACTTCTAATGTTGTAATAAAATTCATTTTATTGTTTGAAAAATACCTGTAGAAAAATAGGCTCTCACAGTTAAAAAAAATACTTGCCTTTATAGTTTAATGTAAGTCATCAGCAGCCTGCTAGGTTTCCCAGACTTAGAGAGGTTCATGGCCATGTCTGAGTCTCTTCCAAAGCACTCATTTGGTTCTCCAACACAAAAATGAAAAAAAAACCAAAAAAAAGCAAATTCTTTAGCTCTGTCTGTACTACTATGGGGAAAATCTGCTGCCTACTCTCATCCTTCAGTAGCTAGCCCACAAACTTTCCCAATTATTGAAGATTTTTCCTGCTAATACAGTCATCACTTTCATACAAGGACCCATCCTGTTAGCTAATAGTCAGTATCTGCAGATTTCCCAGTATTTGGCACTCCAAGTCCAGAGGTGAAATGGAGCCCTACCCCATGAGCTCGTGGTCTATCTATAATGCATCATAATGCACGTTCATGTTGACTGCCATGAGCTACAGCCTAGACCCCAGCTCAGAGACTTTCCTCTTATCATTTGTCAATGATGAAAATTTTCCAGGGCATCAGTTCACACTCATATTTCCCCATATTTTATTTGATAAATTATATGTAAGAGTGAATGGGGAGTCAACATGATCCATATGTTAGTAAATGTACAGCATCTCCTCTTCACCACTGTAGCCATACAAATTTCTTTAGTTTATAGTCTTTACTAAGTTAAATCAAGTTTAATATTACAGGAACATGTCATGACACTTATCCAGAAACCACCATTCACAATTTAGAACCCCATAAAAATGATAATAAGGATAGAAATTATATTTCTCATTGACTGCCACAGTTGAAATGAAGCTTATTCCTTTTTATTAAGCACTTATAAGGTCCTCATACCATCTTATCCATTGCCTAAGACACTCATTCTCTCCAAGAAAAATCACTATTAATCATTGTTTGTGCCAAGTCCTCACAGTACAACAGTGCGTCCAAAAAAGATGCCATTTAATAAAAAAGTTTAAGGTCATTACACTTAGAATCAGTGTGGGCAAGCATGGATCACTTATGGCTTTTGCTTTAGGATGCCTGGAAAATTGTTCATAATCAATATCCCCAAATATTATGATTATTATATCAGAGATGGTAAAAAGGCGAGAAATCTAGCCAAAATTTTTATGTTTTGGAGATTCTGGTTATAGACCTATGAACCTTTACAGTTTGTTCATTGGTACATATAAAATAAATAAACATCTTAAATTTATCTGACTTTTTGGTATTTTGCAAATTCCATCTTGAGGAAAGATATTTCACTAACATGGGAGATTCTTCTGTGGTTTATGTGGACTGCAACTCTCCTGTGTAGGGAATTGCTCCTCTGTGTCAGAAATTTGCAATATCCTGAAACACTGAATCCCCTAATCGCAGCAAGCGACAGGGAGACTGCACAGCCACATTTAAAATCCCTCTTCCTCTGTATGGAAGGGGTTTGTATACAATAGACACTCATTTATAACAAAAAAAAAAAAAAAAAAAAAAAAAAAAAAAAAAAAAAGGAGAAGAGGTGGTCCTGGTAAAGACCTGCCCCAGACAAATCACTGAGGGAAACTGTGGGCAAACAAAAAATTGCAGTACTAAAGCAACAGGAACATCTCTGCAAGAATGTGGTATTAAGGGAGCTCTTTCTTTCTTTTTCTTTTCTTTTCTTTTTCTTTCTTTCTTTCTTTTTTCTTTTTCTTCTTTCTTCTTTCTTTCTTTCTTTTCTTTCTTTTCTTTCTTTCTTTCTTTCTTTCTTTTTCTCTTCTTTTCTTTTTTCTTTCTTCTTTCTTTCTTCTCTTTCTTTCTTTTCTTTCTTTCTTTCTTTCTTTCTTTCTTTCTTTCTTTCTTTCTTTCTTTCTTTCTTTCTTTCTTTCTTTCTTTCTTTCTTTCTTTCTTTCTTTCTTTTCTTTCTTCTTTCTTTCTCTTTCTTTCTTTCTTTTTCTTCTTTCTTTTCTTTCTTCTCTTTCTTTCTTTCTTTCTTTCTTTCTTTCTTTCTTTCTTTTTCTTTCTTTCTTCTTTCTTTCTTCTTCTTTCTTTCTTCTTTCTTTCTTTCTTTCCTTTCTTTCCTTTCTTCTTTCTTTCTTTCTTTCTTTCTTTCTTTCTTCTTCTTTCTTTCTTTTCTTCTTTCTTTTCTCTCTTCTTCCTTTCTCTTTCTTCCTTTCTTCTTCCTTTCTTTTCTTTCTTCCTTTCTTTCTTCCTTTCTTTCCCTTTTCTTCAGCATTCTTTCTTTTCCTTTCTTCTCCTTTCTCACAATTCCCGAATAGTGTGTTGATTTACATACTAATTATTCTTGGTAAAAAAGCGAATAATTTGAAATTTCGACTGAATTTCAATCTTCTCTTAAAAGAAATAAATTAAGTAAGTGGTGAGACTCTTAGAGAACATCATCCTAGAGTGTTTCTTAAAGCATTTCTTCAGAAACGGGGGAAATAGTTCAGATTCCTCCTCTTCTCAGGCAATATGAACACACCAATAGCTTAAAAATTATTTAATCTACATAAACAGGAAATTCTGTGTGGGATGTTCACTTCTCTCAAAGCTCAGTAATTCTATATAAAATTTTTTGCTGTAGAGGGGAGATCATCAAAAAGACTGATTGTAGGAAAGCTTGTTATTTATGGAATGTATGCAGAATATCAAGTCTTCAATTCATATATCACAGGTTTTATTAAAGGTTTTCTAAGGGTGCAACAACACATGACATTCCTATTCTTGAGTGCCACTAAAGCTAGCACTTTCTGAAAAGCACACTATTGCATTTCAGGCTGGTGATCTGAATCACAAAGTCAGTTTGCACTTGGATATTTCATATGCCACATAGTGAGTCATACTCTATTTCCTTTTATTTTTACATACTTGATACAAACAGAAAATAACAGAAAAACAAACAGCAACTTCATCTTCAAATACCCTATGTTATAATCACCTCACAAAGAGAAACAGAGCCTCAAAACAGCCAACACACAAGTTTTTAATGAGCAAAGGGTGAAAAATGAGCCCAGATAAATAGGCATGGATGAAGTTTTACCCTTTTCTGGAGCCTGGAAATCTCAGCATAGGTCCTCACCAGCACTTGGAGTCAACCTCAGCACTAGTGTCTTGTGGCCAACTGCACAAAACATTTCACCAAAACTCTTGCACAAGAAGTTTCTCTCCTCTGGACCAAGAAAACCTGACAAATGATGATGCATATTATCCAAAATGTCCTGCTGAAGAGTACTATGCACAACATAGAATATGGGCTATCGCATCCTCCTCCTCAGTAGTGCACAAGAGGCACAGAGGACCAGGATTTTGCACTTTTTCTTGTCCCATATCTGTCCACTACAAACCACATTCATGAAAACTCATATATACCCATGTGGTTGTGGTGATCCCAGACAAAGTGAGCCACTGATTAAGACAATGTCATGCAGTGTAAGACCAGAGAGATATCTCTGAGATCATGAAACAAAGGGGAGAGGAAAGGTACTCTGTTGCTGTGACACACAGAGGGGAACACAGCAACAGGCACACAACAGGTGTCCAGGCAGAGAAGAAGAAAAAGAACTCAAGTTTATTGAAACCTCAACTATTTATCATTTTCAGGACTGACCAGGGATTGGGTCATGAGGTATTCACCTCTCCAATCCCACTGGTCAGATGAGAAGTCCTTCACATCATATCTTTAACAAAGGAATGTAAACTATTTTGTTTATCTTACAATTTCATGAGAACACTGACTCCATCCTACAGAAACAAATCAGAAGGCTTATTTTCAGGGACAACAGTACTCTCTGTATCATCAGAATGTCTGCCCCATCCCCAGCTCCTCTGAAGCATACATCCAATGCACTCTAACAGACCAAGCTTTCAGAAAACCACACATTAAACTATCCCAAAGGCCCTATTTCTTTTGGTTTAGGGCATCTTCCCCATTCTTATGCATCCTGTAGTTAGAGATCTTAGAAAGAATTTGATTCCTGGGGGTCTCCTGAAGTAGTCACACATCATGGGGACAGCTGCTGTGAGATGAAGAAGAGGTCTGTGAAGGCTCATACACTGTAGCAGAAATGGCTTTCATGACACCCCCCAGTATTTACATCAATCAATCCTAAATATCGGACAGTGTAGATCATGGTTTTAAGAGAAGTTTTAGCCTCCTTTATTACCAGTCTTTTAATGAAATCCTTGAGACACAGCAAGTGTGGTTGTCTGTCACTCCTGCACTGTGAAGTGGAGCTTAAGCTCAAGCTGTAATTGTGTGAGTTAAAAGAATTTTACTAATGACATTGGATACTATCTGAAGAATGGACACAAGGGAGGATTTTCCAGTGAAGTGCAAGAACCATGTTCGTGACAGGAGAATACATCAAAATACTCAGGACTGTCTCAACTACAACCTCAAAGCAAAATCCCTGTGCACTGGGACAGGATGAACAAACCTTAAAGGCAGATTTATACAGTGAGTAGGGAAAGATGTTAAAATCTTTTAATTTTTTTTTCTAGTCCCTCAGTCTCTTTTTGTGACAGAGAGAAGTTCACATCTGAATTACCTAAATATAGGAATTTTCAAGGCAAAGGGAAGAGACCAGCTCTGGTAAATTAGTTAATTCCTCTGGCTCATTATATCAGCAGCATGTTCAGACAAGCTGAGACTGGCTGTTATTGCAAATGTACAGCCTAGGAGGAAAAAAATACCAATGTGAAGGTTTGGACCTTTTCTTCTTCTAGTTGTTTTAATTAGAAAACCAGACTCTGGTAGGCTTTGTGCTGTGAAAGTCTAATTGTTAAAGAGATTGGGGGTGGAATAGTCTCATTTGCCCACCAAGACACTGAGCTGTCCGCCCCATATATCTTGGTTTGTGTCCTTTGTCCAAAGCAGCTCTTATCGCCTGGAGCCACAAAGGGTAGAGAGAAGAATCATTTATTCCACAAGCACAAAAAAACACTTTGAAGACATAGCTCTTTGTTCACCTTCAAATGCTTCTGGTGTCAGTTAAGGAGTTTTAAAATTTGTCTGCAGTTGTTGTTTAAAAAAAAGAAGTTGCACAGGTGTCTGGGAGACAGAACAAGCCCTTGTCTGATATTTCTGCATTGCTTTATGTTGCAAGAAGGCAGTGATAAACAGTGGGAACCCACCACAAGAGGAAGAAAATGATTGCCAAAATGGTCATGGTGCCAGCCCAGGTTGGGTGAGAGCTGTAGTTCGTTGTGTTGCTACTGGTGCATGTGCTGTTGCACAGGTCATAGATGTCTGAGCTTTACAATTCATATCCCTCACCTGGTCAATGATGAAATGGCCTTATTAGTATTTTTCAGATTTATTCAGTAAAAATAAATAAACATCTCAAAAAACATACAGGTGCTTAAAAGAGTATAGTATGTATTTCGCTCAACACAGAAATGCAAATCTCTGCACATCATCAACTACCTAAATGCCAGAGGTATCTAAACTTGTTCCATGACACCTATGCTAAAGCTGGTGCTCCCAGAAAATATCAAATCTCAGGCAGGTGGTCAGTGTTTGTGCAATCACTGTTAATGCTTCTGAAGCCTCTTGGACTCTGCTTGTGCACAGACCAGAGCATGACAGATAGCTCAGTGCTCCACAGTCAGCAAACTCACACGACAAACAGAACACACACAAGCACAAGAAGCCTGACCAGCTCCAGCTATGGGCAGAGGGACCACAGACAGACATTTTCCCATGCAATATGTGATTAATCTCCTTATGTACAATTTTTTCCTTCCACTACCACAGGACATGCATGAAAAAAGAAATAATTGCATTTACTTGGCTTGCTGTTAGAACTGCAATGATTTATGGCCTTGGAAGCACTGATGAGAGATTTGCCTCTATTTCAAAACGTCAATTTTTAATTCTAATGTTAAAAATTGATTATTATTTTGAACAATCTCAGATAAGCAATCTATGCTGAAAGGTGCTGGGGAGATGGAGAACATAATCCAGAGAAAACTAAAATCTGAGAGAAAATTAAAATTATATCAGATAAAAGATGCAGTAACTCTGTCAATACAAACACCACATTTCTCTTAAAATTCCAACCTAAGATAGAACTCCTAGTACAAAACACAAGTTTAGATATTAAGTAGGAGAAAATGTACACATATTTACACGGGTTTTGTTTTGTTCAAATCATCAAAGGATTTAGGAGGCAGATGTGAAGGATGAGGAGGGCACGATGGAGGAAAAACACCAAAATAATTTGGCATCCCTCCAAGACTAGTTAGAGATATTCACAAATCCTCAGGAACCATAAGATTTCCCCAGTTTTAATGATAACACAGTCACACTACCTCATTAGCCTTATTATAGCAAATTATTTCTCTGTGCTGGGATTTTAGTCATGAGCCAATGCCTTGGACTGTGCTAGGAAATGGGAGTGTTCCTCCAAACTCTGTTTAAAATGCTAGTGTCACCCAGAGGTGATGCATCAGCATCCCACATTGCTATGAATATATTTGCAAGGACTGCCCAAGAATAAAACTTCTCTCAGACACTAACACAATTCATTCAGTGGGTGTGATTGAGCTGAAAAGGAAGGAAAAGAAAAAAAAAAAAAAAAACAGATGAAGGAAGGAATAAGTTTGAATCTCCATGGAACATAAAGCAGGATGAAAACAAGAATTAAGATCAGGGGGCAAATGAAACTGAGCTCTGATCCTCCAGGAACATATTTAATTAAACTTGTTGCTTGAGTGTAGCTTCACCACTATGTTTTGGGAAGCTAAGGCTCTTCTCAAGATCATAACTGATGTGACCTTTCATGTCCAAACAGGTTTGAAAACCTATATCTTTAAGAAGTGGTTTTACATGTGATCACATGAGAGTACATTGGGTGTCTGCATGATATCTGATGTAGCAGTGGATAGGAATAGGGAGTAGATCAGGCAGACGAGCATAAGGACATGCACATATAGTTACATGGGCAATCTTTGAATTAAAATTTTTATCAGTGCCAGGAGAGTGGGCTTCAGGGCTCTCTTGTAGCAGTACTTGGATGTACTGCTTTACTTCTTAAAATAAAAATTCAATAAGAAGCTAAACTCCTCTGTGACAGTGCAAGAGATGGATTTGAAGTGAACTGGTGCCTCCAGGAATATTCCATTCAATATCAGTCTATTTTAGGTAATTCTTAAAAGCACTTAACATTGTTTTCAGAAGTCTTTAGTAGCTCATGGCAAGTTCTAATGCTTTACTAATATACATTTATGCCTAAAGTTCTGTATTTGGTGAAAACTGTGTAAAGGAAAGGTCTCGGTACTAACTGAAATGTGCCATGGCTTTTCACCCTGACACTCCTGGATCATGGATTGATAGGCAGCCAAACATTTTGCCAAATCAAATGAACATACCCTGAACAGGCTGAGCTCATCAAGCTTTTAGTCTTGTTGCTCCCAGCCCAGCAGGTATCTGCCCACTGTCCTGGTTTAAATGTAGCGAAGCTACTCCTAACATGAATGTTGAATCGCAATTTGGTCTGACCTCCTCAGAGACATCGTCTAAGGCTGAGTGAGAAAGCCCAAAATCACAGTTTGGTCTGACCTCCTCACAGATATCCTTTAAGGCTGAGTGCCAAGCCCAAGGCTACAGACATGGGACAGACCTTTATCAGGTTTTGAAGAAGGCTCACCCCTCATATTGAACAACTGCCAATGTATGATGAAAACCAAGGAATTATGGAATCCAGCTTGGTAGGACTTGAATGTTTTGGTAACACCCAGAGATCAGCTGGAGCTGCCCAAACTTCACTGAGGATCAGCAGTTTTAGAACAGGGTAGAACAATGAATTTTACTGAAATTCCAGATGATGGGATATGGCCATTACATCCAAATAGAGTCTGCATGGGGTCTGCTTCATTTTAGATGTTCACTTTCATTCAAAAACTTCTCACACATATACAGAGAAGGCTGAGACTTCTCTACAGATAAGTATTTGCTTTTCATCTCAATTTATCCACAGGAATGAAAGCCTGTGTTGCTGCTAGCCTTCAGTAGCTACAAAAATCAGCTTTTCAAAAGGGGAAGGAATAATCTTACTTTCCTTATATACCAGTATTTGCATTAGATTTCAGAGTATTTACAGCTCAAACAGAGGGATATCAGCTCAGTCTCTTGGTTCCAAGTCAGTTCACAGCAGTGACATTGACAATGACAATTAATAGGTAACCAGAAAAATTTACAAAGAAATATCTGACACTGAGTAAACAGGGAGATCCCAATAATTAGCGTATTCAATTTTTCAATGGCAACCACATTTGATGGAAAATATTCCCAGTCCTTTTCTGCCTATATCTATAATAAGAATCAGAAATGTGATGTAGCTTAAGCAGTTTGAGAACTACTGATTCCTGAGCTTTCATAACATCTTCCATTTCACAGATAGAGTAATTGCCTTTAAGATGGACAAATACATATGTGTTTATATACACATTTAAAGTTATAAAGAAAAGTTCTGGGATCAGATTTCTCCATTTTATGGGTTGCTGTGGAAACAGATTAGCCCTTTGGAAATAAAACCCCATGTTTGACTATAATGCAAAGAACAATCCATAGCATGAAAGGAAAGAACAGCTGGGAGTTGGAATAGTGTAAGCTGACATGTCAGACAGTAGCCAGACAAAGTGAGCCAGGGACTGTCTGAAAAACAGAGTGGAGGGGGAAGAAAAAGTAAGAACTAAGCACTGTCACAAAGTCTGCAAAAATGGTCCAGCTGTTCACTCTTATAGTAACTGAAAAATAAGGAGAGAATTCCAGGGCTGAGGATTAAATTTATGAAGAGAAGAAAACCTGAATGGAAAAAGTGACTAGTATTTCAGACAAAGCAGACCCTGAGCGGAGGTCTTTGTTCGGAAATAACTTGGAAAGCACAACGCTGGGCTCTGGGCAAAACACACAGCCCTCCACAACCTTTCTTATAAAAGGCCAAAAGGAATCTTAATACACTGCATTAAGTAGACTTTTACAGAAAACATTGTTTGTATAATTTCATTGTTTCAGGCTGAGCATTAATGTCCTAGACAGATAAATAGATTAAGAGAATTTGAGAGAAGGCATATCCAGCACTGCAGAAAGGGCTAAAAGGTGAACAAATTTCACCACAAATCTCTGCTAAAACCTGAAATGAAAGCCCAAAGGACTTCTGATATACTGTAAATAGTCAGCCAGTTCCTAAAGTCTTAAGTGATGTCTGGTCTTTTGTTCAGACAATGGACAATTGAATCCAAGATGAACAGTTCCCAGGATTACTTGCACGCTGAGCAGCACAGAGGGAAAGAGAAGTGTTAGAGAGGTTAATTCAGAGACATGCTTACCTCCCAAACAAATGCATTCAGCAGTACAGAACTTGATTAGGGACTCTTCAAGAAATACAAATAATGTCATTCACATTGCATAAGCAGCTGGGACTATGTATGTGTGCATAGTTAGGAAATAATAATGAATGCACTTTCTTCTCTTTGATTTTTTTTCTTTTTCCTTTGAATAATGTCTTCTGTCCAATGATCTCTTAGGAGAAAAGCCAGCTAAATAGCTAGCAAAATGATTGATTTAGAAGTTGTTTTGTTTCCATTGTCTATGAGATCACTCCAGGCATTCATCAACCTAATCTGTTAACTCCTGTATCAGTGAGTATATTACAAATTTGGAATAAAATCCATAAATGATTAGTGAGAGAACTTCATATTCTTTAGATGAAACTAATTATTAGTGTGGATTTCATTAGTGATAGGACAGCTCTGAAATATCATTCATAGTTATTCATCCATGCTCTGGTACCCAAAGATAACATTTGCAAATGTCATGGCAATAATAGGATAAACAGGTTGAACTAATATCCAAAACAGCATGTCATCTGGGTTTTCAATATTTACACTTGATGCCACTTAAATGAGCAGGATGTGATGAAGAGGAGTGCAAGATATCCGAAGCTTTCATAAATCTCTCACTTTTATCACAGTCATGGTGCATTTGTGTATGTCATCCTGCTTTTGTTTATGTCCAGCAGCTTCATCATCTGTGCCAAACATGCCTTGAAGTATGCTAATCCACTTGGGTTTTTTTTCTTTTTTAATTTATTTTGCTAGATAAAAATCCACCCCATCTATCTCTCCTGACTTGCACAGTTTTTCAGTATGTTTCCTTTGCCACTCTCCTTTCCTGCAACATTACAGCTCTAATCATAGAAAAGGCCAAGTTCCCAGGGAAACTGACTGTGGTTCAGCAGGCAAGGAGGCCCCTACAAACAGGATCCTACCTCTCATATAAAGGAGCAATACCACAGAAATTATGTCTATGTACACAAAATCCTGGCCTGCATTAGGTAAAACTTGCATGGTTTAAATTATGGGTGGGAGTTTAACAGTGAGAAGACAACACACAATAGCGGAAGAGGTGTGAGCCTGAGAGGACATTGAATTTTCCTGTAGAATAATGATTACAGTAGCATCCTATGAAATTTCAAGTTAACAATGCACAGTAACCTTCAAAGAATCTCAGTGATATTTCAAGCTGCTCATGTAGCAGGTCTCAGCTTGGCACTGACAAGGCTCACTTAAAATGAACCCAAACATAGATGGACATTTTAGGGTTGTGAACAGCATATTAGAAAAAAAAAACTGTTTTGCTAAGCTTAACACTATAATCTATCTATCTATCTATTTCCAAAACATTCCTGCTGCCCCTTGAGAGAAGAAATCACTACTTTGACTTACATCTTCTTATGATCAAGATCACACATTTTACAGACCCTTGTTCTGATTGGCTTCTTGAGACTTTTCATGTTTTCATTTATACCTGTGTTGTAACCCATTTCATGGGTTTGAAGGCCACTCAGTTGGCCCTGCACAGTGACTTTGATAACCTAAAGGTTTTGAAAAGCAGCAGCCAGTGTCATGGCAACACTTGTAGGTTCAGTATCTCAGTTGAAAACTGTGCTACAGATCAAGGAGAGACCATAATGACATTTAGGATTCATCTCTAACCTCATTGACATAAGAAATACCTTCACCATGGGAATCCTTGGGGATCCTTCTCCAGTTCTAGGGGGACAAGAGGTGTAGTTCCTCTTTGATGTATATGATAGCGTGGCCATACAACCACCTGTGTGTAACCCAGATATGGTCCATATGGGGTCCCAGATATGGACCCCCAGATCAAGTCTAGATGAGCAAGAATGAGCAGGAAGGGTTGTGTAGGATGGAGGAGATGGTGACAAGGACCCAACATTCATACTGTGCACTTTTAAGAGACTCTTTGCAGAGGACCTCCAGTATGGTCTTCTGGAGCCTAACAGATGGACTGTGCTAGTTGTGTACTTTTTCTGTGTTAGTGTCATCCAAGAAAAATCCAGATCAGGTTCTGCAAACCTTCTATGGGATGCGAACCAAAGCATGAACAGGGTGACTCAGTTCAAAACCAGGTTCCTGGTCCATATATCATACCCTTAGATTAGCTCAGTTACCTGAGATTAGCTCAGCAGGTTAGAACCTGGAGATAATAACGCCATGGTCATGGGTTTGATCCCCCTGTATGAGCCATCCACCTAAGAGTTAAACTTGATAATCCTTGTGGATCCTTTCCAATTAGGAATATTCTATAATTCTATATGAAAATGCTAATACCAACAAAACAATAGCTAAATCTTAGACTGTGTCTTTGTGTGGGAGGCCAATGTGCAGAGTACTGTGTATTTTCACATTTTATCCTTTTGCCCTTCAGAATATATTGGCAGCATGCACACTGTCTCCTGGGAACAGTGCTTTGCTTGTGTTTGCACCTGAATAATAGCTAGGAGTTACTTAGGAGAACGGTATTTTAACATGAGCCAAAAGCATGCCAAGAGCCATTCTGAAAATTGAACGTTTAAACAATGCAGATGACAGAGCCCAAGTATGTCAAGTATGCTGCTTGGCAGGATTTAGCCCTGGTACAGATGTAGTCCTGGTTTCACAGTGTCCCCCTCAGGGTGCTCCCAAAACCAGGTTGATGCCCTGATCCAAGTCTCATAGCAAAGCCATGAACAAACAAAAGCTTTGGAGAGATGAATATTACTTTCCTCATTTTGATGAGCTATGAAGCACCAAGAAGAGTATTTGGCCTTTAGTAACAAAAACATAACTAAGGTAAAATTTTAACTGTGATCTATACTGAGTTGTTTTGAGTTAAAAATGCCTGAAATCTCTATTGTTATTTTAGAGAAACTGTCAGATGCAATAACCTGATCACCTTTAACCAAGAACAATCAGTTCTCAGAATGAATTGACAAAGTCTTTAGAAAAGTGGGTGGAATTGATTAGTTGCTGATGCCTCTTTTTTGCTTTCTTTATCTTTTCAAGCAGCAGCGATTTCATCAGAATAACTGATGTTAAGAAATACTAGAAAGAACATCAATAGGGAAAACACCACTTTTTCACAGTGGAAAGGACTGAAACACTCCTCTAGCTGCCCTCATGGTAACAAAAGACATTTTTCCAGTGTATAGGAAGACATCTCGTCTCCTCCCAAAATTTTGTTGACTTCTGTCCACCTGCACACAGGACAGTATGGTTAATTCAGTTAATTCCTGCTGCCCTTCCATCCTCAGGCCTCAGACCTATAAATGCAGAAGGAACAAAACAGTCTCTACTTGCAGTACCAGAAAATGACCTTGAGGTCCTGCTCCCTGTATGATTAAAAGTGGGGGCTTTGAGGGCAAAAGATAAAAAGTCTAGATTCAGCTGAATGTGAATGTACTATGATATCTTTGTAATCCGGCATGCTGGCACCACAACGGCACCTCCCAATCTTTGCCATTATCTCGGCTGTCCACATGAAATAAATGAAAAAAAGCATCTTTGCAGAGCAGACTGCCCGAGTGGCATATTCTTACTAGACACTACTGTGCTTGGAGAGGAAAAAATAACTTCCACACAAAAGTCACATATCCGTAAAATGTGAAATGAAAGAGTGTGGCAAAAATGTTGCTTCAGTGTTTTAATTTTCAGGTTCTGTAAATAACATACAGGAAGAAATTCCACATATTGCATTGGACTGATAGATAAAGTTGGAGCTGTTTCAGAAGATGACGGATTGACTATTCCTAGGTACACTAGGCTAGGACAGAGGAGATATGAGTTCTGACAGCACTGCCAAAGATTTCTGTCATGATGTCAGACGTTCTTGTTAATCCCTTGCTACCTCAGCTCCCCATCTCCAGTCCTGCTGATGGATAATTCTCTTCCTTTATGCTGTGAGCAGCATATCGTGTATTTGTACAGCAGCTAGTGCAGTGGACCAAGCCTGGACTGGGAGACCTGGGGCTGAAGGTCCATCAGAGGAAACCGGGATATAGCACAGTCAAAATGCAAATATCTACCTAAATTGCATGTATGTAGTCAAAAGTACTATTTTAAGCTGTTTTAAGTTAGTTTTTTAACCAGAATCCTGCAATATTTAGCCATTTTAGCTGTCCACTTAGCTGTCCACTGTAGCTGTCCTCTTAATCCAGGACACACATTCCTGTCCAATTATTAAATCTTTGTGGAAAGAAGAGCATCTTGTGTTTCTTTTCTATTGACACTGCACTGGAACCTCACCTTTTCCTCATGCCAGAAGGGATTTCAAGGCAGATGCTACCAGAACACATTGATTTCCTCTAAATACAACATTTAGTGCCCCTGTGGAGGAAGTGGCTTTTTAAGCCACTGGGATATGGTGAAGTCTTTAGCAGTTCCATGCTCAATGAGCCTCCAGGGATATATTGTCAGAAGGGGCAGACAGAACAGGTGTGTGATGAGGTCGTATATTTTCCCATTTCTTTTGGATTCCTTTATTTTCACAAAAGACTAGGTCATGTCCTGTGTTGCTCTTCCCTCTTTGTTATTAATTTCCACAATTTCTTTCACCAGGGAAGCCCTAGTTCTCAGTTCACAAAATTGGAAAAGAGCACATAAATTACTTGTACCACCCACCCTGGTGTTTTCCAGATTAAAATGACAGTTGCTGCAACTGTTGCCATCAAGCATAGCCAGGCCAGCTGTTAGAGCCGACAAAACACAGGCACAGACAAAAAAGAAAAAAAAAAAAAAAAAAAAAAAAAAAAAAAAAGAAAATAAAGCTAAAACCAGACCAGAACAAAAAGACCAGGGCAAATGACAGACAAAGTTGAGCACCCTACAGTCTCTTCTCATGCTCAGGCTGAAGCTCTGCCCCAACAGAAGCAAAAGTTGATGGTCCCTGTCTTCAGCAGGGAGTCCTCTCTCTCCAGCAGCCACTGGCTGCTAGGGACTCCCCACTCTTCTCTGTGGATAAGTATCGTATTTGCACTCTTTTAGAGGAAAAGCATGAGTTTGCTTGGTCTGCAGAAGGTAGTAAGGGACGAAAATTTCTGGCAATGGTATGCCGGAAAGGCAACAGACACCATCAGGTCTTACAGCACCTGTTAAACCTCCTGGAGAAGAGGTCCATGGTCATTGTCTGCTAATTTTTGGTCGTCATGTTAGGGTTATGGAAGCATCACTGTTGTGTACATTTAGCATTCCAGCAGAGGTACAGCATTGAAGCCTTGTCAATCGCCAGCTACTTGTTTCTTCATCTGCCCTTTCCTTTCCATCCTCAGAAGAGGCATTTTCCCCCAACTCCCCATTCCTTGTGAGAACCCAAGGACTCCTGTTACCAGCCTATTTCTGAACCTTGTTTTCTAGTTGTCTTGCATCAATTTTTGCCAATTTTAGGTTGAAAAACCTCCAGTCCTTCCCTAATCCCTGATTTTATTGTGCAGTGAACACTTTGGTCCCAACTCATTCTTCCAGTTATTGCTGGAATAGGCATAGTAATTAATGAAATGTTTATAACTGAAAACAAAATAGTTTTTGTTGATGCATAAATATTTTTCATTCCAAACAAGGCAAGGGCTGAAAATGCCAATGTATGTGCCACTGTTACAGCTTTTTATCCGTGTGCATGACTACAAATCTGAGCTTTTCTTATTTTTCTAATCTACATAGCATGGGCATTTTTATACTCTCTGTAAATTATGGATTTTCTTTCCAGATATCAGCACATCCTGCCAGGGTCTGAGGCAGTTAGCAATTACAGTAATTTACCTTCAGATTTAGCAAGGCTTTAAGTTTGTGGGAATAAATGAATTTTTGATAGAGTAGCTAAACAAAAAAAAAAGGTAAAGAAAAAATCAATCAGGTTGACTTAAGAGATTCCTTTCTTTTGTCTTCCTCTTTCCATTACTTAAAGAATGATATAATGTATTTTGGATCAAATAAATGTCTCAGTTAAATCTAAAGAAAGTTTTTTGTTCATTCTCAAGTATTTATTTCTTAAGTTGGATTGGTTTCCTTTGGGTTTTTTGGTAACTTAAAAAGACAATTCAAAACAGGAACTCAGCTTATCTTCAAAAATATTTTTTCAAATCCACCTTTTCCTCCATTTTCGTAAGTTAAACTATTTGTTTACTTTAACCTGAATTAGCACATCTTAATGCTTGCTTTGAGTAAGAAATAGCTATTAATCACATAAACATTGTCAAACTCCACCAGCGACTGGAAGGGACAGGTTTGTTTGGGGTGCACCTAAGGGTGTCTGTCACAGCCTGTGCACTGGCTGTGCTTGAGCTCTGCCATGACCTGGGAAATCTGGCATCTGCAGTGATACAGTTGCACCTCTGAGCACACGGACACATTTTATGTCCCCAAATGTGACATCTTGCCATGGAGTGCAAAAGAAAATGGGAGTGAGTAAGGGATTTTGAAAGGACTTTGACATTTCTAATCACAGCCCACCTTGTAGCCTGCTACTTTCACATCCAGTGAGGCTCAAGCAGGTGAGAAAAACTGTAGCACGCTGGAAGGTTTTCCCAAACAAAAGATAAGACTATTTAATCTTTACAGCTTTGGAGCTGACTGCCCTCAAATCGAGCTCCTGGCCTTCTGTGCTGGCCTTTTCCATGTAGAGTTATTCCCTCTAAATCCCTGTACTACATACTAGGACCTTTACAACTGTCATAGTCCTCTCAAATCCCTTCTCTTCTGGAATTGCTGTGTGCTATCTTTTCCCCAAAAAACAAGAATAAACAATAGAAACAGGCACAACAAGAAGAAATCAAGAAAAAGGCAGAAGAGGGGTATGAATTTTCTATCTGCTGAAGGATTCCATCCCAGTGGAAAAATAATAACAACTGCACAATTAACAAGGAAGAGATTTCTGGTTTGAAAGCTCACCATGGGTGTGTTGCAGAGTCTTAATGATGACATTTATCACACCACAGTCATTGAAGAAGGTAAGTCCAGAAAATAAAACAATATATTTTGAAGGCAGCTAATCACATTAATTAATTATTAAACAATGCTCATGGACTATCTAAAAGCAGCATGGTTTCTGGTGATGTCACGTTCATTAGAAAGCTCTTCCCATTGTTGAACAGTAGGAGTGGGGCACTGTGACATTAACCAGTAACTGTGGTGAGCAATAACCTCTTTAATGGAGCTGTGGGTGTGCATGATTGAAAAATAAATAGGGGATCCATTTTCCAACTCCTTTTGAGACAAAGAGAAAGGAAATATTGGCGAATGTAAGAAAAAAATATTTCTTTTTCTTCTAACACAGCTAATTTTAATTTATGTTTTTGTAAACCACAAGCATAGAAAGATATATCCTTCAGATAATGTACCAAGAGGGGGAAACAAAGACTGAAAAAGATTTTTAAATTACAAAGGATGTAATGTGTTCTCAATACATGTATAAGAGAACTATTAGGAGAGGGAAAGTAAGTGTTCTTGGGACCAGAATGAATGTCTTAACTGGGACTGATCAGGTTATTTCAGCAGTACAGATTTTCCATTAGTAAATGTGATTATTTCTGTATTGATATACTCTGTGGAAATATACAGAATTTGATTATGGTTTTGTGGGGAAAAACAAGAAAATGTTCCTATTGTCCTTAAAATTTGTTTTGTTATAGTGAAAATACATTAGAACGTGCTTCGACTTTCATACTGTATTCATCTCATTCTTTCATATATTGATATTATAATTAGTATTGTACAGCATGTTTACCTTCTTACATGAGAATGTTGAAAAAATGAAACTTGTAACTAATTGAATTTAAGTATGTTGGCAACTTTATTCTATGAGTCCAATATTTTATATTATGATTTTGCAGTACAGCAGAAAACCAAACATGGTCTAAAGATCGCCATTGAAAGCAAGTTTGTAATTTAGGCACATGAAGGTGCAGGGAAATATATACTAGACTAATCCATATTCCTGGCAAAAAATTGCCTAAATCAATAATAATTTAGCAAACTCCTTAGGTATACGTAGTCATTAAAATCCTGGATAAGGGACACTGCTGCCTGAAGCCATTCAGTACCATCCTTGTTCTCCCCAGGAAAAAGTTTTATCTGCTGGTGGAGAGAAGAGGCTCCACGCTGGGTGCCCCCCAGCAATCAGCAGAGACAGCTTTGCCGACCTGGCTGGATATCCATCCTGCCTGCCCTGGAGGCACAACCACCCCCATGTGCCTGCTGCCCATTTCCTCCTGCACATGCAGAGAGTATCCATATACACCACCAGGAGTTAAATATCTGCTTCACTTTGTGTGCTGGTGTCTTTCAGAGATGGATGGTGGGACCGGGCTACTGCTTTACATCCACACTGGCACGGAATTGGAGGCATGGAAATGGGAATATGCAGAGGCTGTGCTTGAAACCCTGGGACTCAGAGCCAGGCTTTGAACAGAGTAAATGGCTAATTCTCACTGGAAAACAGTGGGAATTTAGAATACAAACACTTTTATAAAATATCAGCATTCTTTTAGCAGACATCAAAATAAGATCCTCATATACTCAGACTTAAAAAAATTACTGGCTTAGTGAAGTAAGCTTCCACTGGAATTTTCTCAGACTTCTTCTTGAATTTTTGTATTGTTGAAGACTGCTGAAATGTAAACAACCTCCTGGAAATTCACCCAGAGTGTTAGCTGCAGTTTTTGCTCCTAATGATACAGAGTTGCCGACAATCACCGGCGGCTGTTTGTCTTTAGTGGCAGCTTGCCCCTTACCAGAGTGAAGGTGCACTGATGGATCTCTTTACCCCCCAGTCTAAAGGTGAGAGAGCAGCATTTACAGGTTCAGTCACCTCAAGGTTCAGTCCAAGAACCTTTAGAGGCTGTCTGGGCTGCTGGAGGGGAGCACAGTGCCTCAAGTAAATCTCATCTTACATCTATGTTAACAGCAGTGTCTTCTCTGCACCTAGCTCACCTGGATCCTACTATCCAAATAAGGCATAATTTTTCTGAATTGAGCAAGCTGAGATTCTTGGTGCTTAGTGGGTGAGAAAGGTCCTAAAAATAATTGATGAGACTGTGACAATCAAAAAGTGTAACTTCAACCACTGGTCAGAGGAAAAATGCTTCTGTTCTTGGTCTTCTCTGAACTGCAGGCCAAGTATGTTTTTTGCTAAGAAAATTTGTATTGAAGTGCAAATACAAAAGTGTTCTGGCAGCAGAGACAGCAGCTGCAACTAATTCTGAGTACTCAACTACTAGTAGTGCTCACAGCTACTTGTGTCAGCTGCCAACACACCCATACGTATGTAGGTGTACACCTATCTAAGTGTAGGTGTCTCAGTCTGCAGGGGATGCTGCCCCTACATTGTACACACCTCTCAGGGAGTCTAGCTGCCCAAAGTAGGCTTCTTGCAACATTTGGTATGTGTCAGAGCATCTCACTTGGCCTCCAGGTGCCATTCCAGATTGAAGTACTGCTTACCTAAAGGAAGTTGCCACAGCTGAAAGTCCCATGAGGAAATCTTGGTAATCCTTACCATCCAAAACCTGTGCTTAAACAGCTAAAGCCCTTCCCAAAGCTACACGAGCTGAACCTCAAATTGAGTAACTGTACCAGGACGGAGAATATTGTTTCAGTCACTCTTCTATTGGAGTCGACGACACAACAGGCTTTTAATTTTTTTAAATATCCATTTCATTTTGCATGTTCCATTTATTTGCTTAAAATAAATGCAGATAAATACAGAATAACACCTTCTATATAAAATATAAGCTAGAATACCTCCATCAGAGACTAGAATTTTAATTTCAAAATACTTTCACTTAGTGTATTTGTCACTTCTTTTAAGGTCCAGTTTGATTTTAGTTCAAGTGACATTTAATCATCATATTATTGAATCAAATTCATCTGTACTAACTCGAAAGCACTACCTGTCTTTTCCAATAGAAATCTACCAACTTTACTTTCTCTTACATTGTTTCTTTTAACCCATTGTAGATATCTGCCTGTTATTTCCTAAAAAATGTACTGCAGTTTGTTTGCAAGAAAAGCAAGAAAGAACCCCTAAACTCATAATACAGGAGACAGTCAGATGCTTTCTTTTGTTTCTTAATTTTTTTTCCTTTTCTTAAAAAAAAAAAAAAAAAATAATAATTCCAACAAACCTGCTAAAGAGAAGAAATTAGATAAATGGACAGAGTTCAGTAAAAACAGCTTTGAAATGTAGTAGAAATCTGTTATTAAACAGCTTAAAGCATATTTTCTCTTTATTGTAAGGCAGAGTTCAGGCTGTATATATATCCTATTGAGCTAGACACTGCTCCTCTTCCATTTAACCCTTCTTTATATGACAGCATTTTACCTGCCAGTAGGATTATTATTGAGACACATTCCCTGTGATTTGAAGGATTTGTTTATTCGAGGTTTTTAAAGACTGCTACAATTTCCATCTCCTCTCCTTGCCATGACAGAGATCAAAACTAAGTGAAATTACCCGTGTTGTATAGAGTTACATCTCCTCTTGTGATTCTGTAGATGCAGAGGTAGATGTGCCTGCCATACCTATCAGCAGAGTGTCTGCAACAGGATGGATTTGCAAGGCACTCATGTCTCTGAGACCCCCAGTCCTCATCCACAGGGAGGGAGTCCCAATCTGGCAAAAACTAAAAGCACATAGAAAAAAACCATCCCATTTCAGGTTTTACACTAACTGGTCCATGAGGAATCCAGGAGGGGATAGTGAGGGCATTAAACAAAGTAGCACGAGCATGCAGCTGTGAGTCAAGGCTCACAGTAATCATCAGCATAGCGCTGGTGCAGCTCTGGGCCATGCCAGCATTCTCATTCTCATCCTGGGGTGGCCCCCAGTAGTTTTTGGGGAGAAATAAGCTGAGTCACAGGCATATGAGCTGCAAGATGTGCCATGCCATTCTTCAGCAAGACAAGAAAGTAGTCCCTCACCCATTTTACTTACTGATATGAACATCACTTTAGCAACAAATCAATTTTCTGCAAAGACTCAGCAAAGCCTCTAAGCAGTTTCTTCATCCCAATGAGTTCCTGGTCATAGCTTCTGCAGGGATTTTTTTTCACACCACTTCACAACCGGCCTAAAGGCTTTGTTAGATTGAGACCTAAACAAATGTTGAGACCAAAACTAGGGTTAACATTTCTATGAAGTAATAACCACTATGGTTTCTTCAAAATACCAGGTTTTTATTCCTTAACCCAATGTAAAAAAATATTTCTTATTTTTCCCCCTGATATTTCCTGGTATTGTCTTAGATATTTTAACAAAGCAGGCTTCTCCTCTGCTCAGAGCAGCTTTTTAGAAACTTCCATTCTTCGTTTTTTCTTTTCAGATGAAAGCTGTGGCTTTATCAAAACTCAAAAGGTCTAGTCAAGATGTACTAACCTCAGGTATGAACCGGCGTGTTCAGTTCCATGTTCCCTGAGAATGTTTTTTTATTGTATGGAATGTAAAAAGCTTAAATATGATCACTCCCAGTCCTAGCAATTAAAACAGCAAACAGATGTCTGTGTAGTGAGTCAACACAAGCAAAGATAAGGAACCACCTGGTTCATTTATGTTAGTTTATCATTTTGGGACTCCTCTACCTTGACACTGCCCAAGTTTTAGCTCATCCCTGAGCCTGTCTTCTAAACTTGACATTTATTTCCTGTTCCTCAAGCTCAGCTAAAGAGTCTCAGATTTGGCCAAAATTGCCATTAGCGTTTTAGCAAGTCTACTTCAGTAAGGGATAAATGTTAATTTAAAAGTGCATATGAGTGGATTTAAGAAAATACTTGCTTTGCTTAACTTTGCTTAACAAGTCTTACCCTGACCTATGGCTTAATCCAGTGACATTTTACATGAATCACTCCCCCTGGCAATAGACCCATCATTCTTTGGTTGCGCTACTCTATTTCCCTCCACCTGTTCTGGGAGGCTCCACACATTAGAGTTTGTTTCTCAATGCTGGTGCTGTACCCTCTGGGAAACCTTTCTTCTCTTTAAATCCCTCCATAGCACAGATTCCTCTTTTAACTGTTTCCTTAAAGCCTTCCTGTACTCTTTGGCTTCTGATTAATACTAAGCACCATTTCTGTTCTTTGAATTTCCCCATCATTTGCAGCTAGACTGTGATAATACATTCTTGGTACTTTTGCTTCTTTTAAAATACAACTTTTTGTTCCTTCATCTCTGTCTCTGTATATTATTTTCCTTGACTTGCAGCAAAAGTTCCTTTGTTGCCCACTCATTTCTCATCTTTGTCCTAGTAAATTCTGTACTTTCACATCACTCATAAAGTTATCTGAAGTAAAAAAAAAAGAAGCCATTTTTCTATATAGAAGGTTTTTTCTAAGTGCTACACTGGTTGCTTCCTGTCCTTGTTGTTTTCTAGCCTTGGGAAACTCTATATAAACAGGAAAGAATCACTCAAAGTGGAGAAAAATAGGCTTTTTTGGCCAGAATTAATGGTGCACAGTAAAGAGGAAGGCAGTAGCCTCATTACTTGCCATGCTGGACAGCTTCTGAGAAGCTTCAACCCAAGTTCTGCTCCCATTGCTATGTGTCCCTATAGCAGCATCAGCCATAACTGGATGTCACTGTGTCACTGAAGTGGCACAAAGCAAAAATTCAGAAAGCAGAGAAGTATGCCCTTGCAAATTCTCAGTATTCAAAATTATAGTCGTTGTAGAAACCCTTTCAAAAGATAAGCCTTCCTAGATGCCCAGACTGGGTTCCTGAAGATGCACTGGCAAGCTGTTCATCTAGCGGCCACACCCAGACCTATTTATCTGCTTGCAGAAATGACCAGCTGCTCTGGTAATTACACAGTTACATCAGGAGTGTGACCAGCACAGATCTTTACACTTAGATTTCAACTGGATGCCCTCCAGACCAAAAAGGGAAAACACAAATATTGTGATGATGGCATATATTTTTAATGGCATATATTAGAGTGAGATCCCACTGACATTTCTGATCAACCATTAATTCATTGGCATAGATTGACTCATATTTGGAATTAGTATAAAAATGTATCAGTGAAGCAATGGCTTGTATCTGGGGTCTGTGTGAGATTAATGAATTTGAGAAACAGAGATCTTGACAGCATGAGGCTGTCTTTTACATAGGGAAAAAGACATATCCTGTGGCTTGGAGTCTGTGTTAATCCTCAAAAAGTCACATCCCAGAAGTTTGCAAAGGTTTTTGTATTCATTTAAGCTATTTCATTGGACAAATGAGCAACTTCAGGAACTTTAATCATTGTTAGTCCACATTGTGGTATGAAATTGGAGCACCCTATGCCTTCAAAAGTCAAAGTGAAAAGTTACACACGGAGCATGCATTATTCATAGAATATAAAATACACATTACTAGAGCAAGAGAAAGCTATTTTCTTTGGAACAGTAAAATAAGGCTGCCTGAAAAATATGCAGTGGTATGTCACTTGGGTAGAGCCGCAAGTCAAAGAGCATTCCTCACCTGTCAGGACCTGTGTTTCACTCGCCTGCTGCTAGAATGAGCGAGGATTTCTTTTCAGTAAAGACTTCTGGTTCATCCACCGTAGCACAATTTGCTTAATTTTGTATTTGCGTCCTGTAATTACTGAAGTGAAAGAGCTAGCAAAATAAAAATGAAAATAAAACCCCAGAAAAATAAAATATTAGGTGAGGACAAAGCTTTCAACGAATGGAATCAAGGAACATTTTAAATGAGATCTATTACTTTGGCATTCACATTATGTTAGAAAAGTTTAAATTAAGGTGTTCTTGAGTATATCTTGGATTTTTGACTAATATGTCTCTGAAGATCCCAATGCTGTACATCTAGAGTATTGAAATTTGTACTATTAGCCATTAAAATAAGGCAGGATTCATCTGAACTAACCTCATTAAATTAGGCACCTAGCTGAAGTCAAACCTTTAGTTTCTTTCTGCAGTCAAGGGGAAAAGAGAGGCATTGCCAAAGAATAGTTCATCTCCCTATATCGTATTTGCTGTCCCAGGAAGGGATGAGCAGCTCTTCAAATATGCCTCTGGCATATAGACTATGTCTGGATTTAGATGTCTAGCTCACATTTAATGTTAAATTTGCACAGACTGAAGTAAAATGAGCTGAATCCCTCCCAAAGGCATGACAGTGTGAAATAAAAGGTTAAGTAAAGTCCAGTCCAGTTTCTCTGCTGGTTTGCTCAGTGAAGGTAGGCAAGTTATTTAATATATTCATGTTTCTCTTCTTGCTTCCTTCTTTCATTTAACTAAACTAATAGCTAATACAATAGGGTTCCTGGCTTCTGTCTGTGTTGTCTAGACACTATTATAAAAACAGTGCTACAGTAATGTGTTTTCAAAAGTCTGGATAAGGCAGAACATCAGGAATACTGTGTTGCTCAGCCATTTATTTATGTAGTATTTTGCTTCGTAGTAATATGCAACTTGCAGTTGCCACACCAGATTTTGTATCTTCATTATTGTGCAGATTATTATGACCAAATGCAATATCTAAATATGTCTGTACAATGCTTGAGGAAGGTCAGAAAGAGCTGCACATGTCACTGTGAGACAGAAACTGAATCTTACAACCTTGATTTTATCATAGGTAACAAATACTAAAACAAACACAGAAAGAAAACAACAAAAAAACTAAAAACATCATAATGGTGGGTTTGCACAGCCTCATACTAGTACTTTCAGCAATACGTTTATCCTGAGTCCTGCTCTTGAGCAACAGTTAATGGAAGTCCTGTGTCTCTGTTAGTGGAATTATATGAATAATGCAACATGATGTTCATTTGCTTTTTTTCATCTCACCATTCTTCCTCTAAGCCAGCTGCCAGCTTTAACTGTCATTTCCAAGGACCTAAGGATCAGGTGGGATTATATACTCAGGCTTTCCTGATTAATAATTGTGTGAATCAATAAGGTGTAAGCCATTTAGCATAATATACCTATGAAATACTAAGTTCCCAAGCTCAATTTTTGTTCCTGTTTCTTATGCATTTTGATGTAGATGTGTCTGTTAAAGCAGAATAAAGTGTCATGGCTGGGGAGTAGAGGGGTTTCTTGTGTTATGCTGAGTACTTCCTTGCTCTGACAAAAGAGATATACCCTCCAGGAATTAGACACTTTTAGAAGAATTATTTACGTGGCTATTTTTCAAGAATACCATTAGAGTTTTGGACGTTGTTATGAAGAGGGTGATTTATTAACAAAGAATTAGGCGCTACACTCTTCATTTTTTCAGTCAGTGAAATTTCTTTGGTTCTTTTCAGCACCAGGTTGAGCTGTACATTTTAAGATTAAAAATTAATCAGAAAGCAGAAACTGAAACAGGAAGCAGTGCTCCACTCCACAGGTATCTGGAGAATGGAAATCTGTCTTCTCCTACTTGTCTGATGGCAGTATTAGCTCTGCTCTCACATCTAAACGGCTAAGTGCGAAACTGTATCAGGGTAAAACAGATCCACAGAAGGACTTGAAACAGTTATCCTGAATCAATCACAGGACCATAGAATGGCTTTGTTTCGAAGGGGCCTTAAAGAGCATCTAGTGCCAGCCCCCCACCATGAAGATTGATGTACCAGATACCCCCTTCCAGCACCTGAGTTCTCTGGTGTCAGGGTGGCAGTGACATCTCTCCAGCCTGCACAGCAAACACACTTGCAATTACTGCTGCACAGGCAGACAGGCAGAGCAAGCAAAGATCCCTGCTGCCACGGTCCTCATCAAAGCCCGAGATTGATATCACTTCTTCACAGAGTTTATGTGGTGCCTAAAGGCAAGAGAGCTGCAAGAAAAGCAAGTGCATTTGACAAGACCAAGGACTGGTCAGGTCTGCTGCGATTTTCTCTCTTTCCATCTCTTTCTTCCTTTTCTTGTGACTTCACCGTTTAGCATCTTTGTACTCTGGGGCTCAGTGATTTAATGTACCATCACTAATGGCAATTCAGACTTCATATTTCAGAAGTTACACTACAATTCTACAACTGTACTATGAATTGGGCAGAAGGAATAAAAAAAAAGCAAAGGTTACTAACCAGACATCTCTTTAGAAATATTGCTCCTAATTGGAGACCAGGACTAATGAACTAAATGGGACAATGAAAAAAGAAAAAGCAGTATTTGGAAAAGCCAGTTCAGTAATGAACTGTCAAGGCCTACTCTCTTCTCACCTAATTGAAATGCTGCTTCTGCTGCCTTTTTTATTGAGTTGCCTTTGGCTTTCAAAATACTTCCCACACACAGATTGACATGTGGATTTTATATTAACTTCAGCATTTGCTGCACATCACTTTTATAGCATTGTTCAGGTATTGAGGTGTAGGGGGCGTGGGGTTGCCTATTTTTCTCCTAAGTAAAGGAAATAAAATTTTGACCATACTAATAGCAGTGAAAACACAAATTTTCAGGCAATTTTCAAGCCCACATAGCTTGGTCTACATAAATCTATTTGCATACAAGCACAGACTAGACATAATCAGGGAACTGGTTGTTTTTTTCATTATGGTGGTTAAACTAGATGATGACATTAAGAGACAGATTATTTTGTTTTGCATCCATTTTCAAGTATTTTCTATGTTTATATCTTCATATGTTTTTAAGTTTCTAAGTGGCAATTTAAAGATTGCTGTTCTGTGCCAATAAAAATAAAGTTTTGGTATAAAGGAAGAACTCACCCAAACTCCTTATACAAAATGATGCTACTTACCAGAACTCCTGTTTCACCAACAAAAATAATAACTGCTTGTCTCATGGGGAATAAAAAAGAAATTTGTTTACCCTCTCACTGTGACCTTAGGATTATTTGTGATGAGAGTAAACATTCTTTTTTCAGTTTTCTTCAGTCACCAGCGTTACCCTGAAAAACATTTGTGCAAAACTAACGTAAACCATGTTCTCATCTCCTAAGGTAACCCTATTATCTTAGATCCACAGGACAGCGAGACAGGGAAGAGAAGCTCCCTTTGTGTAGGGCTGCAGCCTCTTCTGCAGGGCCCCCCTTGCCCCTTGCTGCAGCTGCCCTGTGGGGCCCAGGGAGGAGTATTCTCCAAAGAGGGAAGATCCAGAGCTTCCTTGGCTTTTGTAATAAACACGCTGTGTGTCTGTGAAAAGTGCCACTTCCAGCAAAGCCAGCTGAGGTTTTACTGCAGATTTCAGCAAGGTTTCCTTACTTGCTTACTCTGTAGCGGTTTTCTATGTGTAGCCTGCTGAGTCTTAGCTCCCATAGACTGGGATTGGGATTTCTCAATCATCAGCTTGGAAAACTTCTGGTGTGTGACATTGAGTTGATGTTTCCTCCCTGCACAAAAGCTGGGATGATGAAAATAAGTGTTACTACCCTGAATCTTAACCCAGGGTAGAATCCAGACCAAGGGCATGAACTGTCCTGAGTTTAATATTTCTGTTCTATTCTAAGATCAATATTTCTGAAACTAAAGACCTCTCTACAAATATGGATGTCACACTTCCATTGGAAGGAAACAATCAAATTAATTAAATAGTGAAATCATTTACTCAAACTAATAAAATAGATAATAATAATAATAATAAAAGAAAAATAAATGAAAAAATCTGCCAGACACAAAATAAATGATACCAGTATAAGAGCAGCTTAAGAGTCCTTCCTGGAACTGCTTAAATGAAGCTGGCTGAATTAATATGATAGAATCCACCCTGAATTAATTACCATTATAACTGATCTTCTTTCTTGAGCCTTGATGTTCATTATGTTGCACAACATGATTTACTGTGTATTTTGTATTTACTTATTGCCATTAACAACAAGTCTGAGAGTTACTAACACCCCAGGTTTAACATAGTATAGTGCTGTTTCTGCCTGTATCATAATTGTTTTTTATAGTTCATTAAGTTTTTATGTGATTTTAGATGTTCTCACAAATCATTTACTTCATATATGTTAATGTTTCATTTGCATTTCTTTGTGATCCCTTTACAGCTAACTGCCAATTATTATAGAATCAGATATTAATTCTATCATAAACTACAATACTTATTGCATAAAGGTTAGAATATATAATAGATTATGCACAAATAAATGAATAATTTCTCTCCTTCTACAATATTGTCCATGAACACATAGAAAAATACTCTAAACATCCTGATGTAAGTAATCATTAGCTGTCCCCATGTGACCATATAATGAAAGAAGCTCAGAGAGATAAAGTGACTTGCTTATAGATTCTAATTTTAATGGCCTAATTCAGAACCCTATTGAGTGTACCCACTGCCTCCTGTAGGAATTGAATCAGTCCCCAGAAGTCAGCAGGAAGCGGAAAGCAGACTCCAGGATCTCTGTCAGGGACAGGCCTTCTAATTAACAATCCGGAAAATGATTCATCATAACGAGAAGTATTTAATTTTATTTGTTGTAGCTAGAAGTAGGCTATTAACTTCCAATGTCATTTTGGATCCCAAAGGATCCTTAACTGCCAAGGCCTTGAAAAGAGAACACACTTGTAAATTCTGACTGATCAGTTTTGCTGCTGAGATTTTATGTCATTTGCTGTCCAGTAGCTCATAATTTCCTTCTCCCAGCAGTTGCTGTCAAAGAGTTCTTTCTTCTAGCCAGAAACTATCTGTTGGAGACTGAAAAACAGTTTTGCGTCCTGTCATCCCCCTTGTTTTGGTAGTTTCACATCTGCAGTAGAAGATGTACTGCCTGAATATAGCAAATGAATACAGATGTAGCATACAACACCCCTCATTTATCTTTTCTTGCTAATGATCATTAGTAGCTGAAAACTGATGGATTTGAAACCAAAGCTCTAACCCTCAGGTCATCAGTAATGATATAACTAATTATGTTGGATGACCCTTTAATATTTTTAAATGAACTACATCAGACTGTACCCATGTCAAAATGATCCTTTGGTAGCAAAAGGGCACCAAGGGGCAATGTTTTCTTGCTGAAGGGAAAAAAGTCTGGGGATTTAAGCAATGCTTTAGCTTCTCCTATCTGTTTCCCAAGCAGAAAGGAGAATCCCCCTTTTTAAAAATGTTTATCACACAGCAGCAAAAAAGAACCTTTACCATAGCAGAGCCTGTTACTGACTAGGAGTGCTCTGTCAGACCTGGGACAGCCATGTTGCTTCCTTCAGGAGCCACAGGAAAGCTTTGGGACTACTGAGCCTTTCTGCCAGCCTGCAGCTCCCTGGACATAGAGCCAAGTTTTTTGGTGAATATACTGTCAAGACTCTTGACAGTAATAGCATTTACTCTGTTTGGGATGTGCAGATCATTCTTAGCTCTTTTAGCATGGAAGCAGTGTCAAAGATAGGTATATCTCTTTCCTATATGCCAACCCAAGGATTATGATACAAATTTTTTTCCAAGATTTAGCTTAAACTGTCATCTCCAGTTTATTTTTTCAGAAGCAAGTGTGCAGCTGCATTTCAATCCGATCACAGTAAATTTTATTCCACAAACAAGATGATCTCTGCTGTCTTTACAGTGTCTAACTAGTGAATAGCAATCCTAAATCCATCAATAACTATGTGTTTGCCTTCTCTAAATAGGCTTTCTGCTAAATCCTAGGAATGTAATAACCCCTCAGCAACCAAATTACTTTATAGCCTACTACTTCTCATAGTATTGAAAATTATTTAAGACAGAGGAAAACACTTAGAGCAGAGTACAGGAACAGAATAGGGCTTCTGAGGCAACACGGACTGCTGCAGACCTGCTCCAGATCTGTTGTATCACCATGGAGAGTTACTTATTTTCCATTTATCACCCATCACTGATTTGTCTGCCAGACCTTGTCCATTTTCCTGGCAAAGAATGACTCCTGCCACATAAACAGGCAGGCAGAGTCCAGCACAAAGGGCCCCTGCTTGACACTAAAGAAACATACTTAAGTAACTGTGCCTGTGTCCAAATTTGATAAACAGATTGCATATAACTTCACAACATGTCAATATTTTGAGGAGCAAAGTCCAAGATGATCAATAATGGACTTAATTTGGCAGTTTCAGAACTTAATAACTGCTTGTTGTCGGTCTTCAGCCTATCCCTCAAAGCAGAGGTACTGAAGCTAGAGTGTAGATATGTATATCAGCACAAAGCATGTCAGGACTGAGGCAAAGCCCACTTCATCCTGCAGTTTCTTTAAGCTCTTCATCTGCTCTGACATGTACTGGCTACACTGCAGCACACTTGAAGTCTTATGAAAATGAGCCAAGGGGTCCTGAGGTAATAGGAGCCAACAGGGAAACTCCAGTGAAATAGCTCAAAGGAATTAAGAAGTGTTCCTCTAAGAAGGTGATACAACTGACAGTCCATCTGAGGATCCTCTACACCAATGCACTCAGCATGGGCAACAAACAAGTTAGAAGCCACCAGGCTGCCAGAAAGACATGACCTAGTTATGATGCCTTAGATTTTAGCTTTCATATTTTCCAGATTCTGTACTGCATTAGTATGTAACTCTGAACTTCATATAAAGTGTTAGCAAGTTCTCTTCACAGTTTAGTTAGACAAAACAATCCTTTTCTAGCCTTAGGACCAAAAACACCATTGCAGCTTCAGGCCCAAAAAGTATAAACAACAGTGAATTGAGGAGAGCAGTATGGGAGGATGGGACTTCATAAGCTGGAGCTGTAATTGGAGAATTAACCCCAATATGTAAATGGACCAAAACTTACAACAGTGTGAGAACTTGTGACTCACCATCCATCTTGTGTCCATCTTGGGTGGAGCCATGGCCAGGCTCTTGTACTGAAAATTAATGGGATGAATCCATGACTTGAGTGTGGCTATCAATGGCCAGAGACTTTTCAGAAGGACTGGAGAGGACAGAGGGGTGGAGAGTTTGCCCTCTGCATCAAGAAACGGAGAGATTGTGAAGAGCTGAGAAAAATCAGCCATGAGCAGGGGAAAAATTGTTAATAAGAGTTAGAAACTGAGGAAACAAAGGAAGCCTTGTCGTTGGTGTCTACTACAGGCCACCTGATCAAAGTGGGCCTACTGATGAAGCCTTCTTGCTCCAGCTAGAGGAGGTATCATATGTGCAGGCTCTAGTCCTGCTGGGGCACTTCAACCACCCCAATGTCTGCTGGAAAAGTAACACAGAGTTCTGTAGGCAATCAGGAAACTCCTGGAGTGCACTGACCATAACTTCTTAAGCTAAGTAATGGATGGATATTACCTTAAATCACATAACAGAAATATCTCTGCAGACAGCAAGGTCAGTGCGGAAGGAGGGGCAAGAGGTACTCCAGGCTCCAGAGCTGAGATTCCTCTGGAGCCCGAGGTGCATCCCATGAAGAGGCAGCTGTGCCCCTGCAGTACACTGAGGTCCACAATGGAACAGAGATCCACCCGCAGCTCCTGTAAGACCGCATGCTGAAGCAGGTGAATGCCTCAAGGAAGCTGGAAATGGCCCCACAGAAAATATGCACTGGAGCAGGTTCCTGGCAGGACCTGTGGCCCTGTGGAGAGAGGAGCTCACAAGGGTACCGGTTTGCTGACAGGACTTGTGACCCCACTGGGGATCCACACTGCAGAAGCCTGATCCTGAAGGACCACATTTCCTGGAGAGACCCTCACTGGAGCACTCCGTGAAGAACCACAGCCTATGGGAAGGAATCACAGTGGAGAACACCATGGCATACTGTCTCCTGCGCAAGGAAACCCTCAGGAGCAGGGGGAGAGTATGAAATGTGTGAGGAATTCTCCCCCTGAGGAAGAAGGAGAGGCAGAGACAGCGTGTGATGAAGTGATGTGTGAAGTGGTGTGATGAAGATCGCAGCCCCATTCCCTGTCCCTCTGTGCCACTGAAGATGAGGAGGTGGAGAAAATGGCAAATGAAGTTGAGCCCAGGAAGAAGGAAGGGATGGGGGAAGGTGTTTTAAGATTTTGGTCTTATTTCATATAACCCCAAATGTATCTAATGTCACCAAGGTGAGTCTGTTTTGACTGTCACAGTAATTGGTGAGACGGTCGATCCCTGTCCTCACCTCAGCCCTCAGGCCTTTCATTGTTTTCTCTCCTTTGTCCAGCTGAGGAGGGCAGTGATACACAGGCTTTGGTGAGCACCTGTTGTCCAACCAAGGTCAACCAACCACACAAACATTTTTTACAGGAAATGTTTGGTGATTTACAGTAGCTAATAACTGCTTGGAAAGCAATTCAAAGCTAGAAAGGATTACAGCAATGCTAAATATGGTAGCAGTTATCCTCCTCTGGTCACCAACTGTTATATATCAGCATTTTTAAGTGACTTATCATCGCCACACATCTTCCACTGACAGGTAGACACATACATATGGACAGTAGCATAAGAAAATCATATATAATAACTCATTCTTCAATCTTTACATGAGTGGCATATGAAAAAGGGGGAAATATGCAAAAATTGACTTTTACAGAGCAAAGTATAAAAAAACTACATCACAGCATAGGTATAATTAAAGTGATGTGAAAAGTTTCAGTAATGTACACTTTCTCTGTCTCTCACTCTCTTGGTTCTCTTCAACATTTATTTGTGTTCTTGATTGGATGATCCTGTGATATGAAAAATAGAATGGATATCTACTTTTCAACACATATATGTCCTCTATGTGTTCTTTGGCTGCTCAGTGGGCCTATAGATTCTTGTTTCCAGTATTTTGATTGTTTCAGAATAATGTCAAGAGTGACCTTCACAGCAATTTCCTTTCTGCCAAATCTCTTTTATTCTTAATTAAGTGTTGCACTATAATTTGTTTGGACATATTCAATGACTTGTAGAAAGAAAAAAAAAAAAAGTGTATTCAAGGAATGACCTGCCCCGAATAGATGCCATAAGTGACAAAACATTCTTATTTCCTGAAGTGATAAAGTATTCTTATTTTATGTAATTTATTGCCACATATGACTGTAGCCATAGCATCAAGTGGTGAGACCCCATTAGGTCCCTTAAGGTCAGTCTAAATTTATGCTCACACAAAGATACCCAGTGAAGACTGAAACATCCAGGGAGAGCTTACAGTATTTGGTTCATTTTTCAAAATCTAAGTCACAGCACATATCACATGACCCCCCTTGACACTGGCACAGGTAAAGGTGACCCAACTTATCTTACCCACACCTTCACTATGCAATTTTTATAGCCTTAGTCACGTTGATTATGATCCATGGCAGTCAAGCTAATTTAATTAACTCATTCCATGGAAAGCGGAGGGATCTCCCCTTCACAACCACACTTCATAAGTCAGCCTTCTTCCCTTCCTTGCTTGCTGTTTCCCTGTCTTCCTCCCCTACATCTCTTGTAGAAGGAACATCTTTAACCCAACTCATGAAAGCAATTTTGGCTCTATACTAATGAACTAAATGAATTGTGCACCAGAACTGGCACAGTGTAAGTGGTGGGGGCACACAGTCAAAAGTCAAGAGGAAAGGTGGAGATAGCAGGATGGAGTGGGAACTCCCCCATTAAGCAGTGTCCTGTCCCACCGCAATTCATACCAATGCACCAGGATTCATCTCACTTAACTGCAGCCAGATGGGAGCAGGACCAGTTTTAGGCTGGTCCTTTCCTTCTGTAGTCAGAAGAAAAATGATGGCACCTTTGCGGAATGCTTCATCCCATCTCATCTCATCCCTCTCTGCTGACTACAAGGGAGACTTTGACAATTGGCTTAAATTAGACTTCTATTGAGCAAATTAAGTGCCTAAACAGGTGTGTCTAAGTGCCAGAGGAGACACCCTAGGGTGTCATATCCATCGACCTCAGGTAGACATTTTGGAGATCCCAGAGCATCCATAATGGTACTGATTCCTACATCATTCTCCCAACATCTCCCTTTTGGAAGTGCAGTTACTTTAAAAAAAAGGTAATGACTCTTCGGTTCCTCCTTCTTTCACACCAGCATCAATCTGTGAACCCAGGGAGTTGAAAATATAAAGAGAAGCTTTCTGTCTTTGTTCCAGGATCCTAGTCTACCAGGATTAGTCAAAGCGATTATCTGATAAGGACCCTGCATGTTCCCCTCTTGTGTCTGCAGAAAAAAACACTTGAGGGGGTTTTGTTCCTGCTCTGAATCCTCATTGAAAGCCATCCAGCCCCACTGAATTCCACTTAGACAGAAAATGTGCCAGTGGAAGTTGTCATCGTGCTGCTAATTCTGCTTGGAGATATAAAGAATGCTATTTTTGTGTTTTCCCCCATGGCTCCCTTTGCTATGGTATCTAAATATCTCACCACACATTCAACTTCCTCGTCTCTGTTGTTCAAAACATCCCAGGGTCTGTAGTGGTTGTGCACTCATACTTTAATATGTAGCCAGTCACCTGAAAGTATTTTAGAGGGTCTCCCTACTTTTGCCAGCTTTCTGACCAGGATATTTTAACCTAACTTTGCAGTTATACTTCCTGGAACCAGGCAAAACTTCCAGCACTTTAAACCCACATCAATACAACTCAAAAGAAAAAAGGCAGGGATATTTTTATCAAATATCCTCCTGGCCAAACTGCACAGTCCCTTCATACCATAACCACAGATAACTCAGGACAAAACCATCAAATAGGTTTGAGTGGGAAAAACAGAAAAACAGCAAAGGAGAAAAACAATTGGGATTGAGATGCTTTTACTCTAATGCACAAGATATTTGTTCCAAGCACTGGAACAAGTTTGTTACTTTGGCTAGAAAATTTTTGAACAATTTTCCCAGGTTACCTAAAAGATTCAGAAACACTGGATTCAAGAATACTGCTGGGAGACTTCTTTCAGTGTCTCCAGATAATGCTACCTGAGTTTAAACGATGTTCTCAACTGAGGTAGGAATTGATTTTCAACACAAAGTATCTCCTAAAAAAAGAGATCCCTTATGAGTATCACTCAGGCAAGATCTTTAACCAACATCCACCACTTATGGGATTGTCTTAGCACCCGGGCTAGTGAGTTATTCCATCTCTGGTCCTGTTTTGATGTTTTTTCAGCATAGTGTGTTATTGTAGCACTCAGAATAACTCCTGCCAAACGGGGTAACTTCTGAATACTTTTATCTCTGCAGTATCTCTTGCTTTTCGACTCAGCCTGTATAAATATTTCCCTTTTGTCCTCTGCAGTGTACCAAGAACTTCAGCTAGATTAAATTGGTTAGAAACCAACACAAACCAAGATTACACCTGGAACCCGGGAAATCCAGAAGAAATTCTGTCATTTTACAAATATGTAGAAACAAGAAGGAACTGGTATTCCAGTGGCAGCATTCTTTCTTATATACCCATTTATTTTCTGTGGCACTAAGATGTTGGGTGTCTGTTCAGAATGAGTACTTGCATAACTTTCCAACTATTTCTGCAGGATCAGCAAACTTAAATTTTAATTCCTAGCAGATGTCTGTCAGGAAGTTCAGCACTGAAAAAAGCAGCATGTCCATGAGGTCATGGCATATATAAGCAGAATTTGCATAGAATCACACAGCAGTTTAGATTAGAAAATTTTAGGTTATGTAGTCCTGCCCCTTACTTGGAGCTGGATCCAGTTTGGCCAAGTTTCCCAGAAACTCATTATGTTGCACTCTGACGCTCTCCAGTAATGGAGATTTGACAGTCCCTCTGGGCAACAGCTTTAAACCTATTTCTTTACATATAATAATAATTTCACATATTCTAATTTTTGGCTGCTAACTCTTGTCTTTGCAGATTGCTCTTGTCTGTATCTATGTATCTCTCAGCTCCATCTTCTAGGCAACCTCCCATTAGATAGCTGCAGACAGCAGCAAGGTCTCCTCTTGTATTGTCTTAAGGCTCAAAACCCTCAGATCTCTTTTTACATCCTATGGACCAGCCACATGACTTTCTTCGTGATTTTCTGGTGTACTTGCTCCAGTATACCTACATATTTTCTGTGCTGAGGAGCCAAAATATGGGCACAGCACTCCAAATGTAGTCTCAATCATGCTGAGAGGAATGGGAGGTTTACTACTCTTGAGTTCTTGCTAATTTCTCTCAAGCTTATAATACAAAAGTACTGCTTTGAATATGTGATCCAGAGAGCAACCAGAGCAATCTTGATGTAACACTAAATGTGAAAGCAGAGCAGGAATGTTCTTGAGTTAACAAGATGGAAGATTCCTCTTAATCAGAAATAACTTTCTCAAAGAAATTCCATTTGGGGAGTGAGATTTAGATAGATGTTTTTTCTATACACATCTCCTGATTTTGTAACCATGAATTATGAACTTCACACAGGATGCTGCCAAACAAAAATTGCAGTCTATTTCACGTATGAAAGCAGCTAGTTTTAAGGAACCCTTTTGACCCTAAATACAGTTTAATTTTTTCGCTTCCAGCTGCTACTGGTTGCTGCAGGCATAAACAGTTCTTGACTCCTGTGCATAATAGGACTCATTAGCAACATTCAGACAAATAACTACATGAGCAAATATGGCTAGTTTAAGCAATAATTGCAACAGAAAACAATTTAGGTGCCATGAAATTACAGCTTGATATGTCCATGAGCAGGGCAGTGTGTGGGATTCTTCAAAGCAGTTGACAAACACAAAGCTGTTCCCAGCAAAGGCTTACAAGGACAACAGATTTTGTTGTTCTGGACAAGTTGTTCATTGATCACCAGCATAGCCTCACACAAGAAGGAAATAGAGTGTCTTTCTCTCCTTCTCCACAAAGACATTAAGTGAGACAAGGTAGGAAAAGCTCTGCTCCACTAACAGACTTGTATAACTAAAGCAGCACAGTAAAGACACTAGTACCAAGTGAGCTCTTGTGCTAAACCAGGGCTCAGCAAGACATGATCTTACTCCAGGCACATTCTCATTGGAGATTTTCTTGGTGAAATCTCCATGCAGTGCCATGTTCATCTACCCAGAACAAGCTGGTTGTGTTTCTATTGGGTTAAGTAGCCTGAAAATACCCACAGCGAGCCAAGGATGTACTTCTAAGGATTTGCATTCGCTGAGAAATGTACTGTTCTGTGTTATTATTCTTTCTACTAACCCCTTTTGCAGACACTTAATTGCTTCCTGGTGGTTTAGTAAGCATTTGTTTTGTTTTATCATATTGTTACATTATCCATAGAAGATAAAGCAATTCTCTAGACATCTCTAGCAATCATCTCCGGAAAAGCAGTCCTGTCTCTTACTGCTGATTTAAGACAGGACTCGTTCCAAGACAGACCAGGGCTGCACAATACACGATGCATAAGCGATATGAGTGGAGAGAATAAGCCAAGGACGAGATTGGAACAGTTTCCAGACTTTTTATTTAAGAAAGAAACTCCAGTAAGTTTTCAATGGCATTTCCAGGATGTGACTTAGTGAGTTGAGCAAATAACTTCCTCAGGGTAGCAGGTTGCACTTTTACCTCTGATCTCTGCTCTGTAGAGCTTGACCTCAGTGGCTGTCAGTCATTTATCTTTTCCAGTTCATGTCCTCATTTATTCAAATTAATAAGTGCAGATGTTTTTGAACATGTGTTCGCTTGGCTCCATTTGTAGAATTTTCAAAGCTAAACTTACTGTAACAATCTTCCTCTATCTTCTGTTAAAAATTCAAGAGTCTCTTAGGTGGTATTTTTACAGTGTTCTTAGTGGCATAAATATGACTCTGGTAAGGAAGAAATAGACAGAAGTAGATTCATCAGGCAGAAAAGTAAGTTGTGAATGAAAGGCTGTCTGCCTTCCCATAACCTCTCCAGGACAATAAACATAAATCTCCATCAATATAGGGTATTAAACACAGTGATATGAATTGAAAATGCAATGATATTTTGTTAATTTATAGGAAGTCACAACCATGACAGCTACTGCGGGTATCTGCCACAGCACGGCAGCAGAAGTCAAAAAGGGCACAAGTCATGTCATCTACTACAAAGCTCAAAAGGTTTTGCTGTAGTCAACACTTTCCCCATCTACCACCCCTCAAGACAGGAGGTCATTCATGATCCTCTGCACATCTCTGTGTAGCCCTGGGTATGAACACTCAAACCCAATGAAATCATGAGCTCTGGCAAAACACTAGATGCATTGGGTTACACTAAGGTCCTAACTAGCCCCACATCCTGTCTCCAGCAGCAACATAGCAGATGCCTGTGAAACAGCTAAAAGTCAGCACAATCATGACCACAGCTTTGCAGAATATTCTTCTATTGCTCCGCAATCTGTAACTTAGGAAGTCCCAGAGCCAAAAATAGTGTCTTTATAACAGCTTTGAATATGTTTTTCTTCATGGAACTTATCCATGCAAACAATTGAAACGTTTAGCATGTATGTAAATGTTTAGCATCTGCAACAGCCTTTGGCAATGCATTATACACCCTAACTTCATGTTGTGCAGCTTTAACCACCTCCATGTATTTGTTTTGAAAGCGTTAAATTCAAGTGTCATTTGATAATCTCAAATCATGTGCAGGGAAAAGGCAGCAGCACCACCTCTTTGGCTGCTGACACTCACTAACCAGCCATCCAAGGAAAGGAATACTTTCAGCCCACTCACTGATGTGTTCTTAAAGCAGATGGACCAGGAAATCTCTACAGTGAAGGTAGATAACTATTCTGGCTTACCCTGGCACTTCAAAGAGCAAATGGAATTACGTACGGCCATTAAAGGTGGAAATTTACAGTCAAAAATTGCAAGATTTATCAAATCAACTCTGTTACTACAAAAATACCAGAACAACTGAAAAGCAAGATTTCACAAGCTTTTATAGCTCTTTGTATTGAAGTCCAGGGTTTTGAGGTGGGATTTTTTCAGGTTTTTATTGTTGTTTTTATTTTGATTTTTTCCCCCCTTCATTCCTTACAAAATCCTAGGTTCTCTCCATATCTATCCAGTCTGAGGCTTTATCATTTCCATCATGGAAAAACAACCCTCCATTAGCTATCTCCATTTTATGATCTTCAGAACAGACTCAGTCCAGACTCAGGTCAAGGCAAGTAACAGGATCTTTGTCACAAGGTCAATTTTCAACCATTACTTGCTTTCCAGCTTGTTCACCGAGTGATTTTTGAGGCTACAATCATTTCTCCATAACACTGCCTTTAAATTATTCTCTTAGGTGCACTTGTAACATGTTGTGTTCCAAAATATTCTGTTCACACTTCTGCTTCTCCATATTCACTGATGATTTTATGGACCTTCACCATCTCTTTTGTGGTCCAAAGAGATTACACCTCTTCAACAACTATTTGTTCCAAAGAGTTTTGCATATATAACAGATTTCTTTTTCTCTTCTTAATATCTTTTTCTGGATTTACTTTATCTTTTAATTGAATTGAGTGGGCTAGATCCCATACCAAGATGAAAATGAGGGCAAATCCTGGATTTTTGAAATCACATGACACCTTTTTCTGTTTTGGTTTGGTTTGCTTTCCTAAGAGTTCCTATATACATTTTTATTGCTACTCAGCCCCGAGCTGGGATTTCCGTATACTTAACCATCCTAGGCATAAAAATTTTATCCTTGAGTCTAAGTCAGCACAGAGCATCATCATATTTGCAAAGCTGGGATCCACCTATAACCCACATATATAATTAGATTGAATGTCATTTGCCATTTTTTTTTCACCTGATCATTCAGAAACGTAAGGATATTCTTCAATATTTCAGACAACTTTCTCCATTGAATAACAATAGTGTCAGCACACTCTGTCTCATTGCTCCAGCCTCTTACCAGACCATTTGCAAATGTGGGATATCACAGCCTGTGAGTTTATTTTGGTAATTTTACTTCCCTGTGAGAAATGAACATTTGTTCCTATTTTTTTTCTTGTCTTTTAGGGAGTTATTTATCCAATTACTTTATCCTTTCCTATCTTCATGTCCTTAGCAGTCTTCAATGAGAAGTTTTCTTGACTGCCTTTTGCAAATGTTAGTAGATTATGACGCTTAGACTTGTCAATGGTAAGTTTCTGTTTTCCCTTATCACACATGTATCACATCAGATAAGTGATCTGTAACATGTTTTCTTGGTCAGCTACAGCCATCACTAGCCAAATGGTCCCCAAACAAGTTAAAATGCTGTTTACTCAGGAAAAAAAATCCCTCCCTGCCAAAACCTTGAACAGTAGCTTTTCTATTAGGCGGATGTTAATTGTAGGTTCTTTCCGAATTCTAGGCTTAATGTTGAGCTTTCTTGGTGATATCCAGTCTCATCAGGCAGGATGTCACATTAGACAATCCCATTAGCCCTTCCTATAATGATAACAAGAGTCCTAAAAGCTACTGGCAAAGCCCAAGTGTCATACTTATAAATGAAAATCACTCTTGATGATCACTCTGTGATGTTAGTTAAAAAGAACACTTTTGTGAGGTTCCACTCTAAGAGTACTTGAAAGGAGTAATCCTTGCACACAAGGGAGAGCAAGGACTGAAAACATGCTTGAACTGGCCCCAAAATCATAAAGAAGAACCATTATTCTCCTGCATCCCACCTCCTGCTGGCTGATGTTTGACAGAAGAGGTCAGAGTATAAAGCAAGATTGACTAAAAAATGCCATGAAAAACAATTGTAACATGAGGTATTATGTACAGGTGCTTGTAAGGTCTGAGAAGGAGTGAAATCAAAATCTCTATGTAAAATCCAGAGGGTCATTTGGCCCCTGAACTGACCAACAATGTGCTAAAAGTTGGATACAAAATAATAAGTTCTAAAAACGGTGTTTAACTAATATTCACAAATTTCTTTTTTTTCCTTCTGTGAATGGAAGATAACACAATGAAAATCATGAGTCTGAAAAGAACAGAAGGGGGAGAAAAAAGCATGCAAATTAATTTTTGGGAACAAAAAAAAACCTGTGCACAGAAATACGAGTCTAATACATGCCTTGCGAGCAGCTACTTGCCACAAGAATCACACGATCACAGAACGGTTTGGATTGGAAGGGACCTTTGAAGATTGATGAGTTCCAGCCCCCCTGCCATGGGCAGGGACACCCTCCCACACTAGACCAGGTTTCTCAGAGCCCCTTTCAGCCTGGCCTTGAACACTTCAGAGATGGGGCACATTAGATACTCTGATTATTACCATTAATATGAACAAAATCTTTCAGTATATTCCTTCTTGTATTGAAGAATAAAGAGTAAATTTCTCATGATTCTATGATTGTACAAATTTGGCATTTAAAAATCAGGTAGATAGACTGACATTTCTGTCTGCTGAACAGTTTTTAGTTCTATGTTTTTAGTTGCAGGCATGCTCAGAGACATTGTAGAATTTCAAAATGTCACACTGGAGAGCACTTCCACTCTAATTTGCAGTCTAAACTTGTCTTTGTTTGTTTATTCATATTCCAGGAAGTCTGATACCTCCATAAAACTTCCAGAGCTTGCATATTCTTTCAGGTCACAGGGATAATGTGAAAATGCTTTTATGCTGAATTCTTCCACCGCATTCCCAAATATGCTATGCCAAATCCATGTTTTCAATTGACACCAATGAATGGACTAAATCCTTTGTGAATATGAATCAATGTACCTTCATTGATTTTATTTTACTTTAGTAATTCATGACTACTGAGAATCTGGCTCATGACTTTAACTGGCTCTAAAAAGCAGGGGAAATTAAATACAAAATAAACAAACACAGGTACATTAAGTCAATATTTAGTACATTATAACTCATATTCTTTCACCAGCAGGTCTCTGCACCATCCAGCTCAATGTCTTTTTGATGTTGTATTTCAGTCAATTAGAGAATGTAAATGTGCAATACCCAGACAGTGTTAAAGTTCTGGAGACTGAGGGAACAGAAAGGAAAAGAGGGAGTTTTCTGTCCTATAAATGTTGCTTCTGTGAGTAATTCACTTGAATTTCCTAATTCTGTCTAACTCACATGCAGAGAAGTCAGTCAAACACTGACTTTTAATAAAATTCCTTATGACATCATGGCCATGAAATGACCATTGAACAATGGTCAGTGAGAAATGTTTACCTTCTTTGTGCTAGTTATTACATGCTGCTCAATGGATAGTGGGATAGAGTCCCAGTTTTTCAGGTGCTGTACTTTGCAGCCCAAGGTAAGATTAAAGTCCAGCTAAGCCAGGCATTGAACAAAACACAAAGAGAGACTTTAAGCACTGCAAAGAAAAACACACAAGAAAAGAAAGAACAGTGTCCATCTCTGCAAACTCCATGAGCACTCAGAGGTTACAAGCCAAGCTCAAAGCCCACTTCAAGGGCTCTGAACTGTGATTTGGCTAGTGTGATCAGGAAAGGCTCTGGTAGAGCTAAGAGCAGCTGTCCAAGTCAAAAGCCACCTCTCCAGCCAGAATTTAAAAAGAGAAGTAGAGTGAGAGGGTATAGACATGAAGACAACAGTTGGAGACTCCAGTTTTTCATTTTATGGGTATGGATTAAAGAGGATGACCAAGGACTGTAATTCCCTATGTATACACAGTCCTACAGCTAGCAAAGAATGCTTGACACATTTTGGCCATGTGACAGCTCTTGTTCTCCATTTACACTGGGGGCATGTAAGGATTTTTGTATGCTCTTTTAAAAACATCTATTTTGCAATTCTGATCTTTCCAAATGCATCATATGGCACCTTTCCAGGAGCTCAGGGTCCTATCAGATATTTATTTTAGGGATTTTACTAGAAAAACACAGATGTGGGAGAATCATCCATGCAAAACATTTATTTTTTTTTCCAAGAAGATGCTTCCCCTGCAAGCCAATCAAAGCTATTAAACTTTGAAAACACATTGTAGTTAGGTGTCATCACCAGCAGGTTCATCTTCTGATTAATACATCCTCCAAACCCCTCTGCATAAGATGAAAACCCATTCAGGAAGAGTCAGAAGCCCCACAATTAATCATTTTTTCAAGACAATTCAGAGACTGTTTTATAGAGAATAAAAATAACAAAGTTCTCCACTCTATCAAATTTTTGGAATTTACTCCATGTTAACAAGACTCTGAGCAAAGAAGTAAAGTTTTGTGATTTTTTTCTGTGAAGTTTTATGAATTTTATGTCACTGTAAATTGACTTTAATGTATTTAACTAATTATTTTAATTGACTTTATGTGAGGGTTTGGGGTTTTTTTCCCAGCTGATTTTAGTGCAGGGAGCTAAACCTGGTTTAAAACTGAGACAGAGCAACCGGCAGCTCTTGCTGCTTTCTTCCCTTCCACCAGCTTCTTTCCAAGACAGCTGTTCTTGTACTGCTAACTGGTAGCTGTACTACTTGATCCATAAAGTCAACTGTGCATGAGCTGATGGATGATCTGGCCCTATGTTCTCAGGACTTGGCAATAGCAGGATTGTTCAAAGTCTATGCCAAAGGCCAGGCATGACATGACCATGAATAACAAACCAATGTTACCCTCTCCAACAAACTTCTCTTGAAGAGGCAACAATGCAAGAAATGTTTTAAGTGATGTACCGGTATCTAAATATTTATTCGAGCATTTTATTCTGTCTTATATTCAGGTCACTGCTTCCTTCACAACTGTAGACCAAACTTGCATACTAATGCTGAAATTTCCTAAATTTTATCTTAAAGAACACCAGATATGCCTGCTATTTTCAGGATAAGTGAGGAATTTGTTTACTAGATTTATTTCAGTTGATTCTCTTTGCCTGTCTTGTCTGGAGGACACCAAGGATTGCTGCCTTATAGATTGATTTTAACAAAATGGGGGGAAAGCTTCTGGTCTTCAGTTATAAAATTCTGTTGCATAACAAGAAAAGAGTATATGATATATATGAAAGGTTTCATCATTTGAAGGAGAAGTCTTTCGGGTAATTATCACTTTCTTTGGAAGGAAGCAAAGACAGCACTTGCTCAGATGTCAGAACCTGATGTAACCTTGATGATTTACTGGACCACATTCAGTTTATGTTTACCCACTGAAGTGTGAAAGCATGAACTGGAGGGAAACTTCTAATTTATTATGCCCAGTCCTCTTTAACTGCAGGTACCGTGGGTAGCACCTGGACTATCATCAAAGGGGACCTTAAGGAAGATATACTTGAAGTCTTTAAAATATCAGAGGTGTTCTTATTCACACCACACTGTACTTCTAATTAAAATTTCACTTGGATGTGGTTTATAATGGGTTAATAAATGATGCTTGGAGCTTTAAAGAAATGATTAAAGAATGGATGTACATTTTATGCAGTCTAATGGCTTGATTGATTAACTCTTATGACATTCAGTGTTGTCATCTATTGATGTGCTTATAACTAAGACACAGCCCAAATCTATAAAGGATTTACTGTCACCATCATTCATTTATTAACCCTTTACATATGTTTTATTAATAGAATCTTAATATTGAACCAAGTTAATACCCTATAACATTTTGGGGAGAGATTTGTATCAGTCAAATTTTATGAAATAAATAAGAAATAGTCTTCTCTTAAATTGCTTAGAACTATTTCTAGGAAAATACTGAGAAAAATTCTTTTTTATTTCTATCTTCTTAAAATATTGGGAAACTAAGGAACATGCTGATCTCTAACAGTATGCAATAAAAATCCATCATGTTGCTGTCTGTGTTATTTTTGGAAAAAGTTAAACCCCTATTTTTTTAGATTTTCAGTTTACATCAATGAAACTCCTAGAGGAAATCTACATGATTTGAGGACTTAAATACTAAAATGAAAGGAAAGTGAGGATCTATAGACCCTCTCTAAATTATATTTAAGGGCCTTCATTCTAAATAGATGAGCTTCACAAAGCACTTATGGAAATCAAGTACTGTTGAAAATAGCATCATACTCAAAAGGACTCACACTTGTAGTTGGTGAATAAAATCCATATTTCTGTAAGATATTCCCCTTATCCCAGAATTACCAAGAATAGTGGAGGTGGGAGGGGACCTCTGGAGACCCAGTCCAAGCCCCTGCCCAAAGAAAGGCCATCAGGGGCATTGTCAAGTCAGGTAGTAGGCATCTCCAGGGATGGATGCTACCAAATTTCTTTGGGCGAATTGTTTCAGTGCTCAGTAACCCTTACAGTGAAAAACCTTGTTTCTCATATTTGAATGGAATTCCTGTGTTTCAGGTTGTGCCGACTGCTTCTTGTCCTCTTAGTCAACACCACTGAGAAGAGCTTGGCTCAGTTCTCTTTGCACCATGTCTTCAGGTATTTATAGTCGTAAATTGAAAGGTCTCCCTGGGACTCCTTCAGGCTAAAAACACCCAGCTCTTTAAGACATTTCTTCTGTGGCAGATGCTCCAGATCCTTGATTACTTGAGTTGCCCTTTGATGGACATGAATGTCCAAGTCTGTCTGCAGTGGACAGCCCAGCATTGGGCACAGAACTACAGATGTGTCTCACCAGAACTGAGCTGAGGGGAAGGATCGCCTCCCTCATCTGTCTGGCAATGCTTTTCTTTCTTTGCAGGTGATCACAGCTGTGATCACAGCTGTAATCACAACTTTCCTCGCTGCCTTTATGCCAAAGATGAGCAGGTAAACTCTATTCAGGATCCATGTATGCAAAGAGGGCCAAAGCTAAAATCTCCTTCCTAACACCAGATCTCCCTGAGCAGCTCTCTCAGTCAGATGTGTCATGCTTCCCACTTCATGCATGGATCTTACCCTCATTTCATGCCCCCTCAGTGATCATCCATGGTTATCAAATTTCAATCCTAGCACCGCTGCCCCTGGAGCCAGACCAGGCACTTACTTCCTCCCATAGCAGAGCTAAGCAGCTGGGTTTGGTGCCTTTGCCTCTGGAAAAGCAGCAAAGCATCCCAGCCCCCAGCTAGAAGATTGTCTGTATAAATAAATGATACTAAGGCAGTTTCTCTCTCTATAGCATGGGCCTTCCTTTGATACAAGAATATATTTCCACAGAAATCAATAACTATAATACAACTGTCTTCCATTTCAAAGAATTGCACAAATGTAACTATAGACTATCAGTCTAAATTTCCCGTTCCTTTTTTCTCTTGAGTCTAGCTATGAACTAAGACAGAATTGGAACCAAGAAGTTACTGATTAATCTTTTTCCTGAGTGTTTACTAGGCTGAATGCATTTGACAGGAGACTGCAAAGAAATGTTTTTAATGACGTTTCCAAAATATGTTCTAAAACTTGCTGGTTCGGTAATTACCAAGTAAGAAGGATGAGAGTAGGATTTTCTAATTTACTTTAGAACTGCTGCTATGGCCACCAAGTATTAACACAATTGATTCTGATTGCCATGGCATTCAGCTCAAATCAAACATATGCAAATCAGGTCTTCTTGTACTGCACCCTTTGAAAAGCAACTGTGGTGCCAGTGTAGAGGCTGAGTGTGAGAGACAAAGTGCACAGGTGATCTTGAAGATGATAATGGCCACTAGCTTGCACAGAAAAGAAAAGAACAGTCATTGTCTAAGCAAGGATAAATTATCGCAAATTTATTTCACTGACAAATTTTTTCCCCTCAACTTACCGTGCAGATTCAGCTGAGCAGTCACACCCAAGTAAACATGTTTGTTCCCAGCACCACACACTGCTTTGCACCAATGGAAACACGAACCAGTAAGAGGTCCTAGTGGTCAGTGCGAGGACACAGCAGGGCTGAACTGAAACCTGCAGTCTTCTAAAGCTACCTTAGTTTGTGATGATTTCACAATCTGAACTAAAGTTTTTGAACTTGAGGCACCATTCATCATGCTGGTCTGGCCAGATGCCACATCCAAAAAGGACCCAAGCAGACACACAGCAGTGAGAACAATATTTCTGTAAATTTAAATCAAGGAGGCAGAATGAAGTGGGCAACAAAAGTCATGTCATACACTGCACCTGCCTAGAGATTTCTCTTGACTGTTTCCTCAGTCGAGGACAGGATTTTAGCAAACACCAAATGAGTTTAGAAAATCTAAAATCTAATTTTTAGTTGCCTTTTTATCCAGAATTACTTGTCTCCCCATACATTCCTGAAGTGTGGTTTTAATTCATCACCAATACATGCCACCATTTATTTAGATCTGATGAAAAACTTGCAAAATCAAATGGCAAGGGTGAGAGGTGGTAATACAGTAACACAGAATAATCTAGACAATAAACTCTGTACAGGTCCAAGCACAGCCTGTGTCTTTTTTTTTTTTTTTTTTTCCACACAAATATGCTCACACACACTGTGAATGACTAAAGGATTAGACACTGTATGGGTCTTCAAGATTCTGGTTATTCAGCCTGCCAGGTCAGTGCTATAGAATGGGAACTGTTAATTTACCATAACTTTCTGAATATGTCCAAAATTAGTTGACCAGGTGGCAAGGTATTTGTAAAAAAAAAAAAAAAAAAATTGTTTTGACAAGACTCAGAATACTATTTTTTGGACAGCATCCAATTTGTCAATGATGGCTCTGCAGCATGCAGCAGAAAACCCTGATCTGAGCTTCAAAAACACACAGGATTCTGTGTGTTAAAGTACTAACCACAGAGAAAAATTAAAACTAAATTCTGCCTGCATCTAGCTTACATTGTGTGATGTGATTACCTAATTATTCTTTCTCTATGTCCAGCTGACTTTCTACTGGACTGCTACTGAGGATACAGGGTAACGATTTTTCTTTTCTGTGCATGTTGGATTAAAATTGGCCTAAAAGCAGCAATCCTAAGCCAGTGTACAAGTTCATCTTCTTTTCCCTCATGTGCCTATGCCAACAGTAATGCCAAGTGAGAGCAATCACAACCCTGGTAAAACATCAGTGAGCTGTTTGCACCACGCTGACAACTTTAATAATAGCCAAACAGTTTGTAGATTGTCATGGTAAGAAAAGGGCAGACGGTTTTTCAGATTTTGCTTTGTCCCAGCACTGCCAGCTAGATGCAACATGACAGCAGTTCAGACACATGCACACAGGACTAGGTAGCTGCAAGTAGGTATAAAGCAGATAATCTGCAGGAGACAGTAGGCAAATGTATGTTGGGAATAGAAAGGACTTAGCTGTGAGAAACTCAAAGCTGTATATCTCTGTCAGCAAATCAATTTCCTCTTGGAGTTCTTCCTCTCTCTCTGCTGGGTTTTGTGTATGTTAATCAAACAAATTACTAGAAAAAATGAGCTGTCAGGAAACCAAAGAGCAGGACTACACCTTACATCCCAGTCACATTTTATTACCTGCTACATCGTCCCATGCAACCAGCCCCCTCCTCATCATCATCCGGCCACCACCACTGTCACCAGCTCCTGTGTCCAATCAGACTGCCTGATGAGAGGTATTGCCAATTCAGTGTGGGATTTATTAGCTGCAGAGAGCATACTGTTAGGGCCAGTCATGCCGGATTATCATTTTAATAAATAAAATCCGTACGATTTGTCAGGCTGGAGCAGCCCTTGTACTATGGAAAGTTTTCCCACTCTGGTTATTCCCACTCAATCCCCATCCAAGCAGTGGCAAAAAACACTGGAGAAAGAGAATTGTTTGTGCCCCATTCTGTTGTCACCAGCCACAGAAATAAAAGCAATATCCCCAAGCTACCCTATGGTATTCATTCAAGGGCCAGAGAGGAATTCTATTTTGAGAGAACATTAGAATATAAATGGAGGTGAAATTCTCAATTTCTCCCTTTCTCTCTTGCAGAACAAGTCTCAGACATTGTTCAGCGCTTCAAAGCTAACAATAAAAGACCGTCGTCTTATTCAAGTTGCAATGTTCAGTGCTTTTGTTCTCCAAATCTATTTTACCACGTGGAAAGGCCTTCTGAGGAGTTAATATACACTGTACAAGGATTGTCTCCGTATAAAAGAATTGCTACATTCTAAAAATAGTGGCAGCCCTGTTATATGTATTTGAGATTTTCTCTGATGTTGGGATCAAAGTTTGGAACTACAGAACTAAAAATCAGTTACCAATATGAATGACACTAGCCTTTAAGCAAGACCATTATATGCTAGATGAATGTGAGCAGGGCCCACAGCAGGTAAATAGGGCATGCCTGTTTTTTTCCTAGATATAGTATGAAAAAGTGTAGCATATTGTAGCATAGTGTAGTGTAGTATAGCACAGTGTAGTGGTGTGTGGTACAGTATGACATGGAATGGCATGGTATGGCATGGCATAGTTTAATGCAGCCATATCCTCCTCCTAGAAGATACGCTGTAGCACATGGAGGTGACTCAAGATAGTTTTCATGGCTTCACCAAGGGCAAGTCCCACCTGACCAACCTGGTGACTCCTTTTACAGTGGAGTGACTACAGCAGTGAACAAGGGAAGGTCTCCAGATTGTAAAACCTTTGTGTAAAACCTTTGACACAGTCCCCCACACCATCCTTTTTTCTAAATAGGAGAGAGGTGGATTTGATGAGTGAACTATTCAGTGGATACAGAATTGGCTAGACCACTGCATCCCTATGGTAGCACTCAACAGCTCAGAGTCCAAGTAGACATCAGTGATGAGTGGTGTCTCTCAGCGGGTCCACGTTGGGACCAATGTTATTTAATCTCTTCATTAATTACATAGATGGAAAGATCAAGAGCACTCTCAGAAAATTTGCAGATGACACCAACTGAATGGTCCTGTTGACATTCCTGAAGGATGGGATGCCAACCAGATGGACCTGGGACCTGGACTCTCTTGGGAAGTGAGCCCATGGAAATCTCACAAAGTTTAATGAGACAACGTGCAAGGTGCTGCACCTGGGTTGGGGTAACCCCTTGTGTCAGCACAGGCTGGGGGATGAACAGATCAGAGCAGCTCTACTTGGAAGGACTTGGGGCTGCTGGTGGGTGAGAAGCTGGTCATGACCCAGCCATGGGCACTCACAGCCCAGGAAGAGGAATGTGTGTGCAGCAAAAGCCAGTAGGGAGAGGGAGGGGATTCTGCCCCTCTGCTCTGCTCTGCTCTGCTCTGCTCTGCTCTGCTCTGGTGAGACCCCACCTGGAACCAGTATCCAGCTCTGGTGTCCAAGCACAGGAAGCATATCGACCAATAAGTGCAGTTCCAGAGAAGGGCTACCAAGGTGGTTAGAGGGTTGGAGAACCTCTCCTATAAGACAAGTTTAAGAGATCCGGGATTGTTCATTCTGGAGAAGAAAAAGCTTTGAGATCACTTAATCGCAGCCTTCCAGTACTTCAAAGAGGCCTACAGGAGAGAGAGGGGGACAATTTACAAGGGCATGAGGACAAACGGGGAGGGCTTCAAGTTGAAAGAGGGTAGGATTAGACTAGGTATCAGGAAGAAATTCTTTACCATGAGAGCATTGAGGCAGTTGAATCAGGTGCTGAGAGAAGCCTGTGAGTGTTCAGTGTCAGGTTGGATGAAGCTCTGAGCAGCCTGGTCTAGTGGAAGGTGTCCCTGCCCACAGCAGGGGGTTGGAACCAATGATTTTTAAGATCACTTCCAATCCAAGCCCTTGTATGATTCTCTTATATAATTTATGATATTGTAACATAAGTCCATGTCAATATCCGTGTATCTTGTGCATTAGATATACTGTCATGTCCCCAGAAATCTCAAACCATTAAAATTTGTCCTTCATAGAAAGACAATTCCTTGACTCTAAAATATCATTACTTGTCAACTATGAAGCCTCTGTACATGAACATCGGGGATACCTCATTTCCATCAAATCCAGAGATTTTTTTTTCCCCAAGCTTTTAAATTGAAAAAAATACAGAGCTCTTATAGCTGCAAAACCTACCAAACATACTCTGGCAGTGTAAGGGATTGAGGATAAGAGGAGCCAGACAAAGGCTTTTCCTAGTTGAAGAAGTTTCCAGAAGGAGGAAGGACATACACTTAACTCCAAACACTATCAATATCAGTTGTTCACTCTCTCAGACACCTTTCATTCATTTGCAACCTGCTGCCCACATCCACAGCTGAGCTGTTCTCTGGAGCACATGCTCTTTGTGATGGTGATCTCCCATGCCGCAGCTGGGTTAGCTCAGCTTTCTGCTTCCAAACCCCTACAGTCAACATGCATCTTGATTTAAATCCTTGGATTTCCCAGTGCTGCTTAGCCTTTCCCTGTGTACTTCACTGAGAGATAGGGAGTTTGTTTACTTCCTGCAGGCTGATTAGGCTCTGCGGCGAGTCAACGTCAAACAGCTTATTCTCTTCACAAATTGCAGCACATAACTAAACTGTCCTGGACACAGACCCCACATCAGCCCTGCTGGGATTTCACACAGGCACAGCAGTTTATTTACATGCTTTTTTAAAGTCAGATCAAGTCCTTAGCCTAAGCAATAGTTTTGAATCATATTCTTGATAGTAGTAAGAGGTTTTGATATGCCTTCAGTGGACATATGCTTAGGCTGACAGATCAGTCTAATTTGGATCAGATGAAGGTCCTTTATGTATTTGGAAGTCTTACAGAACTTCTTCCTTGCCAAGTAGTTTTCAATAGACCTTTCATGATAAAGGAGTATTTTATAAAAATATTTCTATGCTCTCAATTCTGGATATGCTCAAAAGCTGGCACAAAATTGATGGTGGCTCAGTAGCTGCATGAATCAGTGATTTATATGGAAAAAAATAAAGATCAATTATTTAAATCTTTTCAGGAATATATGAAAATCGTTACTGTGAAAGCAAGGATGACCATTTAGATAGCTTTCCCGTAGGGGGAAAAAACAGTGGAAGCAATAATAATGAAAGCAGTAAAGAGACATGAAATAAAATTTTTAAGGAAACTGTCTGCCATCCAGAGGGACTTGGACAAGCTCAAGAGCTGGACTCCTAAGGACTTCGTGGGGTTCAACAAGTCCAAGTGCAAGGTGCTGCACATGGGTAATGGCAACCCCTTGTACAAGCTGGGGGATGGACAGATCAGAGCAGCCCTGCCCAGAAGGACTGGGGGGGATGCTGGATGAGAGGCTGGACATGACCCAGCCATGGGCACTTGCAGCCCAAAAAGCCAATCCTGGGCTGCATTCAGCAGGGTGAGGAAAGGGATTCTGCCCCTCTTCTCTGCCCTTGTGAGACTCCACCTGGACTGCTGCATCTAACTCTGGGACCACAACATAAAGGACATGGATCTGTCAGAAAGTGTCCAGAGGATGCAGATGATCTCTCCTATGAGGACTGGCTGATATAGGACAAGGAGCAAAGGTTTTAAAATGGTTTTTTTAACCATTTTCTAAAAAATGTTGAGGGGCAGAAGGTTTAATGCTCTTAAAAGAGGGTCAATTTAGATTAAATATAATACAAGAAATAAGTGTTTCACAATGAAGGCTATAAAACACTGAAATGAGTTACCCACAGACATGGTAGATACCCCATGCCTGGAAGTGTTCAAGGTCAGGTTGGATGGGGCTCTGAGCAACCTGATCTAGTGGAAGGTGCTCCTTCCAACCTATAACATTTTATGATTCTGTGACAATATGATTTTACATTGTGTGATAAAGGCAGGAATTTTTTTTTAGAAGGGCTAGTACACAAAAATTAGAAAGAAGCAAGAAAAACAGGTAAAAACTGAGAAGAGATTCCCATGCAGACAAATCACCATGTATTAATAAGCCAGAAACCAAAATGCCAAAAACAAACTAAAGATGTGGTAGTCAACATGTCCTAAGGCAGAAGATTTAGAGACGTGGTATCTCTCTCTAAATCAAAATACAAATAAAAAAGAAATGTGCAGACTTCACATTCAAAGTCATTTAGTTAGCGAACCAAAGAAGTATTTTTAAGCAGAAAATAACATTCATTTTTCCTTAGCTCTGACAGCTGGTCTGGTAAAATATATCCCTTCTCCCTTAAAATCTTACATTTAAAAATAAAAACAGATGTGATTCTCAAACAAATTACATTTCTTTCATGTCCATCCAAGATGCAGGTATCGGGAATGTCTGAAACAGCAAATAATCTAAAAACACCTTCCTGAAGCTACAGAAAAAAAACCTGATCTCTGCTAACCCAGCCCTCCTTGTGCTACAGAATGGGGTTATTATGCATAAATATATTCATGCAAAAGACTACCCCTTCTCCTATTACTCAGTAGAAGCAGTTTAACGTTGGATACAAGATAGAAAGTGCATAAAAAGGTAGTACTCCTGACTTATTCAAACCACCTGTCTAAGCATTTAAATGAATAAAAGGAGGAAAAGAATCAGAATGAATATAAAAGGAAGAACATCCCATTACATCACCACATGATGTTGGACTCTAAGGACAAGAGGATATTACAATTCACTTAATAAAACATCTGTAGTATCACATTGAAGAAGCAAAAGGCAGACAGCTATTGCAAGTGTGGATGCTGTTCTGCAATTACAGAAAGTACAATCTGGTTTTGGTTCCTTTAGTTTCCAGCTAAATATAAGTAAACAAACACCCACTTCCTTATGTATATTTCTGCCTTGTTCTCAAATATACAGACAAACACAGCAATCTTATGTGTCTTCTTTTTTTTTTTTTTTTTTCCTGAAAGGACTGCTAATTTGCAGTCTGTTTGGGGTGGATGCTTTCAGTTTCTTCATGTCACATAGATGAATGTTTCTGTATAAGATCTGTGTTCTTCCAAACTGGTATTTACCACTTACTCTTCCAGGGACACAAGATAATAGGATATGTATGTAAGCTAGGGTTCTTACATGGTTCATATATAATTCTCAGGAAAACTAGAAGAAACTACACATTTTCTCAATATACCAAGTTTTAGGTTTGCAATAAAACTTTCTTCCCAAAGCTGATGAGCTAAGAATTAAACCTGTAGAAATATCCATTTTCCACTGCATTGGGGTCCTGTTGAGTCAATTTTCTTAGGAATCACTTGGAAAAATCTTGTCCATCTGTTACATTTTTATCCAGCATAGAAAGTGTTAAATAATTTATTTTATATTTTCTCTAATAAAGCATGAAGTGTCAAGCAAATTGCAGCAAGTCTTCAAACTGCAGTAGGACCACCTGGATAGTAATGAAGAACTGAAAAGTATCAAGCTCACTGCTTTTTCTGTTGTCTTGTCTTGACAATCTTGGCTGATTTTAAGTTTTATAGAGTCTGCTTGTGAAAAAAATGCAAGGTATGTGCGCACATGTGTATTTTTGTGTTTGTGTTCTTGCGTGTATTTTTATTTACTGATTTAAATCAAAGAACAATGGTGCTGCACCATCCTTAACAAACTCTGAAACTCAGGAGTTCTGCAAAAAAGTTACCAGAGAAATGAAGTTGAATATTTGCAAGAGTATGTACTGCAGTGGCAAGTGTATCAACAACCATGTAAAAATAAAACAAGCTACTACTTCCCCTGCACAAGCACATTTGTGATGGAGATTATAGGAAGAGTTTAAAGACAGAGAAAGATACAACAGCAAATCACAACTTGCTTTCCCATCTCCAGTAGATGATGCAGCCATGTAATTAGTTCCAAGTCTCTGCCACTTACATATTTTGGTGTATTCTGAACAGAAAATAGCATCTTCCTGAAATAATCACAGCTGGGTGAAGCTTCAGGAATGAAATAGCACAAAAAAGGATTTAGAAATATACAGTGAGTCCAAACACAGAACAGGAAACTTCAGAGCATAGCTGGAGGGCTCCTGGCAACAGGGAAAATATCTGAAGTCATATTAGAAAAGTGATGTGAAGGAAGCTTTCTTAGGAATCCTGTGGAGCTTGCTTATGTCCTCAAAGGATTATAAGTAAGAAAAAAACTGCCCTGAAAGGAGGAAATATGTAGGCAAAGGGGACAGATTTCTTTTAAGCATTTAATTCTATCTGTCTCAGTCCAAGTATCCTCTATATAAAGAGTTATGTCATGGTAGCTTGTTATTTTGTGTTCTAATGACATAAAAGCTTTAGACATTAGCAAATTGGTGCTTCTTGGCACACACGTCTTAGAAGTTAGAAGTCATTCCATCTCAAAGGTTTTAGGCAGCCCAACATCAAACACACCGTGTCCCCTCCTTTCCATGAGTCATTTAGAGAGGAGATTGGCTGGACCGGGCATTCAAAGAAATGCTTCTTTTTAAATGGATATTAAAAGAATTCACGGAGCATGAGATTATGGGACTTGCAAATGAGAACATTTATTCTGGGAAAAAGTCTTAGGAGCTCATCCACTAATGCAAAGACATATAAATGACCATTTCAGATAACACAAGCAGGATTTGATTAAAAATACTGCCATGCCACCTACAGTCTATCTAATGTAGACATCAAACTTAAGGACATAATAATGTCCTTTAGAAGGCGTCTAAGTTGACTAACTTGGGTTAGCTTTCATTTGGCCAGGTGAATCTCACCTTGCCTCACCTAGCTTGCTCATGGGTACAAAAATTGCTGCTCCAAGCAAATGGAGTGTTGTTTACCAGAAAAGTTTCATTTTTTCCTCCAATGCCAAACACTTAAACTGGTTCAGTCTCTGAAGGCTGAATTGAAGAAACAGCAGATGATGTGGATTCTTCCTGAGTCTGAGAAGTTTACCTGTTTTAAAATGTGTGCTATAATGAGAGCTAATAGGTTTTTCATTGAAATCACTTTCCTCTAAAAATACTGTTGCCTTAAATCAAAACATTTTTTTTAGGTTCTTGGTGCAAATGAAATCTCCATCAACAGTGAGTCTGTATCAAAATACAAGGAAAAAAAAAAAAAAAAAAGCAATATTCCAAGTGACTAATTCAAAATACAGAATAAAGATTTGTTCCATGTATGGAGGACTGTTTAGCACACATATTATTAGGTACCATGACACCCTAGTTCTTTGGTAAGAAATTTCCAAATGTGTGGTGGCTTTTTTCAACCTTAATAATATAAAATTTAAAAGAAAGGTGAAATAAATGTTTATTGCCTACCTCTAAACATAACACAGAGAACATTGGCTGGGATAAAATTTAATGAACATCAATTAAAATTTGATCGAGGAGTGCTTGCAATTAATTGTTTATAAACAATCCAGGGATAAAAAAAGTGTTTATCAAAAATATTGAGAAAACTAATTTATTTAGAAGTTCAAATAAAATTGCAGGCTTCTCATTAACAATTCATGAACATCAAAAAGACTGAATTAATTCTATGAAGGACTTGATATTAGTTGTTATTATCGCCTTACTTACAATAGAATGCGATTGTTCTAGAACAATCCTGGTCAAGCAGTTCATTCTAACACCCTCAGCTGCAAGCAATCAAAAATTAGTTTTGGACCCAGCCCAAAATCCCAACCCAATGTAATAAAAAATGCTACGAATCCTTCTGACTACCCAGACTCTTAAAATTTCACACAATTCAGATGACCCATAAGAGTGTTGTTACAAAATAAAATTAAATTAAAAAATGTTTCCTAGCCACTTTCATTTATGTTCCAACAAAATAATTAGTTATTTTATAATTCTTAAAAATTAATTCATCCCAGCTTAGTCTCTCTCCACTAGTAGTCAATAGGAGTTCACTGCAGCTTGTTGCAAAAATTCTCTCTCATATGTTCTATTGTTTTTGGCTTTTTAGTAAAATCCAGTTGATGTTGTAGGAGGAGTAGGGCAACATGAAGTGCTTACAGTGAATACATAGAAGTTTGAATCCAGCATCATGTTTAGATATACACAAATATTCTTTTAAGCCTACACTTTTACCTAGATATGATATATCTACTATGAAGATACCTTGCTGTACTGTATTCTCTCAGAATCTTGTAGAGGGATCATTTAAAGCTATCTAGAACTAAATGTTGCTTCACTGGGGAGAAGCCACATCCTTTGAAGTGTTCACAGTCAGGATGGATGAGGTCCTGAGCAACCTGATCCAGCGGGTGGCATCCCGTCCATGGCAGAGCACTTGGAACAAGATGATCTTCAAGGTCTCTCCCAACCCAAACTATTCCATGATTCTATGATTCTAGGATCCAAGGGGAGCTTACTACCTCTGTTAATTAACATAACTCTTACTAAGATGGTCTTGTATGTGCAGTCCAGCACAAACACCCCTTGAAACCTTCTCTTCAAAATTTCAGATGTTCCACAACACGGTTTTGTGTAGACTCATATATCACATCCCTCACCCTGTCCACATATCCATTGACCAGGATCCTGGGATTCAGTTCTTGGGAGAACGATCTCAGCACCCTCACTGAAACTTCCTATATGTCTTCTCCTGAACTAAAGCCCAGCATTTCATTCCGATTAAAAACAGAGCAACAACTAATTATAAAATCTTTGCTTTTTTTTTTTTGTTTCAGAATCATTCTTTTCTCCAGAATTTAAATTGACTGGCAGTTGTTCAATCTGTTCTAACTTTGAGCTATGGGACCTATTATTACAAATTAGAGTTTTCAACCAAAACCTTGTCCCTGCCAGATTTATATTCAGCACCAGCATGCTTCTGATTTGATCATCCTGTCTTTTCCCCTTCCTTTCTCCATTTTCTTTCCTGTAAACAATCCATGGGTTCACACTGATTATTATAAAAACACATCTTTACAATGACCTTGCAGTGCCTCTACAGAGAGGAGCTGTTAACAGCTACTACTTCCCCAGAGTTAGAAAGAAGTAAGGAAGCTGCTTCTAATCCAGACTTCATTGTCACTGCTCAGCCAATCCATGGAGGTACAGCAGAGGCTGGCTTCCTTTCCCAGGAGACCACATATAACATCCAAACTCATTGCATCTGAACTGTAGCAAGAATAATGACTAATCAGCTGCATTAAAGTGACAGAGAGGTTGTGTAGCTGTATCTCAACACAATAATAGTTCCTGTTGATATGCACTGATAACCACTGCTATTTTACTCCTTTTACTGAGGGAAAGACAAAAAAAACAAACACAAAACCCCAAAAACCTCTAAGATGTACACAACTCAGTTTTACAAAAGTATCAGCCTCTAAAGACAGCAAGTAAGCATAAAATATCACTTGAATGGCTAGGGAAAATAATCAGACTTGCCAAGTTAAACTAAAAAAAGAGTGACTGTGTCCAACTCCACAAAATAATCTTTGAAGAGATAATGTCTGCATTAAATAAAAAATGAATCTTGAGCTACTCATATCTTATTCTGGACAAGAGTTGGTGACATTGGTGACTGTTGCCTGTTATATAGCGTGGTAGGATGATCCTGCCGATAGATTCCCTCCTATACCACTTGAAAAAGAGCTTGTTCATTCAAAATATGAGAGCAGAGGTCACTCAATAGGATCTGGCAAATACTACATGCATTCCACCTCTACAGAATGTTTAGGATGACATGCCAAAATCACATGTATTAAATCTGGTTGTCAAAGCAAATATAACATTTTTTCATGCGTTTAAATTTCCTTGATTTTTTTTTGAATTGAAGAACAGTGAAAATCTGTTCATTTATTACAGGTTTTAAATATTAACATGGAGCATTTAATATTAGCAGTCATTATTAAAAGAAGGAACTTTAAAGTCTGTCAGACCCTCTGGCCAAAGAATCTCTAAAGTACCTACCAAAGTCAAAAAGTTTCCAGTCTTCCCGCAGGCATTTATCATTCTCATTAGATGAGCCTCCCTGAAGCCAGATGGTCCTTTCCAGAATGAAAAACACAAAAGGAACAATCAAAGTAAGTGACTGTACCCAGCAAACAACCAAGCTACATTTCATAGCTCATGTGTGTGCAAATTTCTTCTGTCAGCAAGAAGGATGGTTCTTCATGCAACCACGTGGGATTTAAACTACACAGAGCATCCTTGATCATATTTCTCAGCAGTGAATGTGCTGCATTGAAACTGTACCTCCTGCAGAGACCTACATACACACAGAAGAGTCCAGAACTAAGACTGGATTTAGTTAGCTGCTTCTAAAACAAACAAAAAAAAAAATCATGGCCCTGCTCTACCTCAGAGAAACCAATGATGAGCAATTTCCTGCTGCAAAGAGCCAGCATGGTCAGTTTGGCAAGAGCCTGTTAACTGTAGAAGAAGTGGGAGATTGCATCAGCTCTTACACCTGCCTTCCTCTAGTTTTTTCATTAAAGATGGATTGTCCTGTGCTAGTTAGTTTATAGGAAATATTTTAATTTTTATCTCTGTGTCTCATTGCATTTATCTGTTGATTATTACAGAGAAACTTTTAGTAGAAAAGATAAATCAAAGGGCTTCCGGACAATAGTACAGGAACCATACAGAAGACCTTATTCTTTCATGAAGACCCAAGTGGAAGCCACAACCTTTCCCTAAGCTTTCTAGTTCTCTATAAGGCATTCCTTGATGTTTAAATCTTTCACTAACTCCACTAGCCCCTTCTTGGTTTCAGTTTCCAGCACCACCTGAAGTTAAATGACACTTTCTCAAAGGAAAAATAACATCAGAAACATAATTTCTAATTTATATACAGACACTAGTAATGTCTCATTAGAGGAAAGCCCATTACTGTCACCTCTGTTTTCATCGCTGTTAGGGATGAAATATAGGTAGCACTCTATGAAGGGGCTACTTTAAATATACAGAAAATAAATGTAGTTAGTTACAGAAACAGGGTATAATAACCATTTGTGCCATGAAATACTTTCTTTTCTTTGTTGTGTAATCAGGTATTTCCAGTTTTGGAAATATCAACAGTACAATCCAAAGGTACAGGACTTATTATCTATGAGATGGAATTTAACAATTCTGTATCAAAGAAAAATGAAATAAAAGCAAGAAAAAACCCCAACTTTGAAGACATAAAAAAACAGGAAATGAAAATGAAAAAAAAATCAATGCAGATTTGCTCAAGAAATTGAAAGTTATTGCTGAAATGTTGTTGCACTGGATAGGCCCCTTCACACCCATTTTCTCAGTTTATCATTTAGCAAATACAATAAATGTCATCTATCCTACTCAGGGTATATGGAGGTCCATCCTCCTTTCTATTTAGTTTTTTCCCTGTTGATGCTCAGAAATTTTCAAAGCAAAGAGCTAAGGATTTTGGACTGGAAGGGGTTTTGAAAAAGGAAAAATGCATAAGAAGCAAAAAGAAAAGTTCAGAGTAATAGGTTTCATGTAATTTCATTAACCAACACTGAAAATTCAGAAAACCAGAAGAATCAATGACAAAAAACATCGAAATGTCAAGGAATATATATATATATATATTCAGCTTTTTCACTGAAGACCCTTACTTTTGCAAGAGTTAAGTTTGCAAGGGGAAAAAGTATGCAAAGAAAGATTTCCATGTTAAAAATAAAATTTTTATATATATATATATATATAAGCAGTAAAATCTGTGTGGGGAATGTGTAAATGAACAGCAGATATAATGTGACATTGGCGGAAAGGAGAATATTAAAGAAAAAAACCATTTAGGTTTGGGTTATTCCAAAAACAATAAAAAGGAGACAGATAGTAACAGTAACTGCTGTGCTGTTATAAGTGACTCAGAGCCCCTGGCTGTTCTGATCCATCCACTCAGACCTCCAGCAAGGACCTTACAGCCCCTTTTAACTTTTCAGGAGAATTTGTTCCTCATAAATAAAACACAAAAGAAAAGAGACTGCAGAAAAATTAGGCAATTGATTCAGAGGAAACAAATAAAAACATAGCCTGAAAGGAGTAGTCCAAACCCAAGAAATCTATAAGCATCATGAAGGTTTTGGAAAAAATATTATATTAGGATACCAGATAAAATATGTGCCATAATTCAAAAGGAAAATAAAGCAATCTAATAACACTCTGCATGGCTCAACAGGAAAGTTAAGGAGGCTGTCACAGGGAAAAGGTCAACAGTTAAAAAAATTGAAAGCTTGCTCAAATAAGAGAAACAGGTTAAAAGGAAAACAGGTGATATGAAGGGTTAGGACTGCAGAGCATGCACAGGGTAGCTTTTTTTACTGATGGTCACATATTCATTAAATACTTCAAGAGGGGGATGCAGGTGAGTTAATCAGTGGAACTGCTTGACAGCCATAAGTATGAAAAGAGATTCAGGGAACACAATTCCACAGCAAAAAAGCTCAGTGAACTCTTACCATCACCCTTTCCCATCCTATGCAAAGAAAATACCTTCATATCTAACTTTTTCTGGAGTCAATAGGTCAGAGAGGCTTGACACGATCCAGCCAAAAACATGGAGTGTTTCAAACCCCACAGGTAACTAAGACATCACCAGGACTGCATGGCATTTACCTGAGAGAACTGAAGAAACTGTTAGGTCACAGAGCCACAGATGGTACTTGTCAAATACAGCACAGCTAGAATCCCCTGAGCTAGAGGAATGGGGGGTGCCAAGGTGATTTGTCCACAGAAAAGGGTCAGGCAGGGTCTCGTAAGCACAGACTACCAAGCCTGGTCTCCTGCCTTAGCATAACAGGAGAGTCTGTAACACAGTGAAAGGTCATAGAACCAAGAGAGCCTGGTGGGAAAGGCTCAGCACAGCACCTGTGAAGGGAATTCCTGACTTGATTCAATGGCTGTGTCTCTAAGTTGATCCAGTCGACATCCTAGTTTGGTTGCCCAGGAGGGTTTCGGGAAGGTTCTTTCTGGAAAGACCAATAAAGAAACAGTGAAAAGAGGTTGAAGGAAAAGCCCTTTTATGCATATGAAACTGTTTAAAGGATGGGAACCAAAAGGCAGGGGTCAATGGTCATTTTGTAGAGTGGAGAAAATGATCAACTATATGGGACCAAAAACCAACAAATATCATCAGAAAGGGCTCTGAGAACAAAATGCAAAACTTTATTTTTCTACTGTATAAAAATTTGGCACATCCACATCTTGATTATTGTTCATCACTTTTATCTCCACACCTCCAGAAGGTCATTGCACAGAGAGAGAAGATACTAAGAAAATTAGGATAAGGATGGAACTGTAGTATCCGGAAAGATTAAAAATATCTCTGTTTTACATTTTTGAGAGGAGACTCAGTAAAAGTCTTGTTGAACTTTAAAAAAAATTAAGTCCGTAGATCATCAAGATGCAGAGTTATTGTTCAACAGATCCCACAATATTAGAACTATCTGGAACACTTCAGAAATAGCTTCACAACACTGAAGCTTCTAGGAACTTAAAATGGTTGAAAGGATTTAGATTGTCACAGCCAGGGAAGTTGTCCTCATGGGAAGTTATGGAAAGAGGCAGGACCAAGAGATTCAGAATGAGATTAGCCATAGATAACAAATCCACAACCAGATACACTACTGAGTGCAGCTGGGCACACTAGGGGATACAGGGGGAGGGAAAGCCTACTGCAGGTGGCAAATTAGCTCACACTCAAAGTCTCACTTTCTGCACTCTAAGAAGCCTATCCTGTGTGGGCCACTTGTCTAACCCAGCACGATATTTCATTTTTTCTCAAGAGATGAAATAATGTGACATAAGCCCTGCCCTGAAGACATCTCTATAGCAATGCTTTATTTATTCTTTTCTTCTTCTCCTCTGATACCATCCATCAGTCTGGTCTACAGCATGAGTATAACCAATGTGTCAAAGCAGCAGTCTAGATCTAGACAGATGCTTTCTCAGGATGGAAGCCTCCTTGCCATTTACAAACTCTCCCAGTTTTAATCTCCCATCTATTATTCTGAATAGACAGGGTGTTTCTGGGAGAAATGAAAATATACAGAAGTTCATAGAATGAAGACACCTTTTATTCCATCTTCTTTCTTACATTTTCATTGTTGTGTGTTCCTTAGGCTGCCCATGGGGTTAATACAAAAAGACTGAAACAAGGAAAGAAATTTTCCAGGGTTTTGTTGGTTGGATGTTGTGTCTTGGGGGTTTTCCAGATTGTCTTTACTCCTGGTATAGCTACAATACAGAAGAAAATAACAGACTACCTTCAGAGTAATGCTGAATTCTTGCCACTCAAATTTCCTTCTAGTGTCTGCAATGCCTACTGATGTTCACCTTCAATTTTCAGAGGGTCCAGGGTTCCCTACTGCCATGGCTTTATTTGATGTATAAGCAACGTGGGACAGAAAGTGTCTGATTTTCTGTGTGAAAGGCATACTAATGTTTATGACTTTCCATGTCTCAGCTAGGGAAAATGGAAAAAACTCCCAGACAGTAAGGACCTAGACACACACAGACACATGCACATTCTGATCAAAATGGAAATTAAGAAGTTCTGCTTTGAAAAACTAAGAAATATGGGTGTATTTATTTGCCTTGCAATCTATGTTTGAAAAATTCTTGCATGAATGTATGAAGAGCTGGCAGAGCACACTATCACGTGTTGGTCTATTTCAAACACTATCAATTTGAACTAGCTGTTATAAACAGTGGCCTTATTTCTGTTGGTCTGCAGTAGAATATTGGTTTACTGTACAATTTGCCTAATTTTCAATAACCCTGATTTTCCTCCTGCTTTACACCTAGCCAGTGGAAGCAAGATAAAACGTGACAACTCAGATACTACAATTTAGCAAGATGCATTTTTCTAAATCATCCCTATGCATCAGAACCACTGTCTATTTGTGTCTAGCAGCATCCGGCAAACAAGCACTGATATATTATAATGTTTATCATGCCAGATGGCAATATGTCTTCAATGTCACCTGCAGGATGAAATAAAACCTTTGTTATCACTGTTTCTCACCCACTCACTCACTTCCTCCTTCCCCTCTCTCCAGCCATCGTAAGAGAGCTCAATTCTCTGCTGACGGAACATCTGTGTTTAATTATTAAAATAAATGTAGGAAATGGCAACAGGTTACTACATAAACTTAATTGCTGAAAGGTATAAAACATTTAATTAACTAGAAATTTTATAGTAATTCAATGACCTACCATTTTCACTATAAACACAACAATTTCTGCACAATTAAAAATTATTTACTCATAGACTATCATTCTGGACAATGCTAATTGTGTACTTCCAGGGGCAAAAGTATCCAAGGTCATGCCTATTTGAATGCATGCTCATGAAGTCAAAAGGAAGCATTTCCAGCTGCATTCATGGAATATCAAGTGCTTTCTTCTTCCACTTGGGATTCTCCATATGTTACTTCCTTGAACAAGGGCAGTTTGAAGTCATTATAATCTTCTATTGATGGGGTTTACCTATCAGTCTCTTTTCTGGGAGCTCTCCTGTGATGGATTTAACCCAGGGCTGCAAAATAGCAGGGTGGGGAAAAAGAAATTGAGTCATTCTCTTGGCTTGTTCATCAGAAAGGTATTTTTTGCTCTGAATATTTTGTTATACTTTATCAACAAAATCTTGGTTATCTTCAAGAAGAATTTGATTTATTTTCTACATTTTAGACCAGTTAGAATAAAAGCTTCTATGGATCAGACATGTAGTTTAAACACAAAGGACATTTATTATTACTTTTTAAAATCCAGTATCAGAAACCATCAAACTTTCTAAGTCTCACAGTTTTTCATATATTATGTGTTCACTTACCAGGAAAAAATGAATACACTGTGTTTCACTAGAAGTTCCCTGTTAGTAATCAAATCAAGATACTTACCATTTATGAAAGGATTTGGCCTCCACATAATAAATGCAAAAATAAAACCACCATTGTTTTAAGGTGTATTGCTGTTAGCATTCCTAGATTAAAAGGAATTTTAGCAATAAAGTTATCTTTGAATACTTTTCTAAAGGCCTGAACAGAACAAAAATGATGAAGTGCTCATGCTTCCTTTAGCATGTCTATTTAAGGCCTATGGTCATTGGTCTGCACAAAAGAGAGCCAAAGAATTGCTCTGTTGCATATTTGGTCCCCTAATTACTGTTTAATTTCTCTTCCATTCCCACAAAATGAGTGTTAAAAATGAAAATGAGGTAGCAATTTGGGGCCAAATGCCCAATTGTGCAATTTTTGACAGTGTAGCTACTTACTTGTGGTGGTAAATTAAGCATGACATCCAAGCAAATGAACCCTTCTTTAGACCATCTGGAGAAGGCCTCATGGTCACCAACCATTTGGAAATCAATGCAAGTCCTGCCTTTGAATTTAGAGGTAGAGGGACTTTTAGACTTTGCTTCATAAAAGGAGAGCTGGAGTAATTATGAAGAGATGTGTTTCCTACTTAGTTCAGTACCTGAAGTGACATACATAAGTCCAAGTCCAAAATTAAGGATTTAAACAATATAAACCCAAATTTCTTGGGATCTTTGTACCTACCACTAAAAATAAAAGAAAGGCTCAGAAAACAAGAAAATTGGTTCTTAAAGGTGTCTACCTTCAACTATGTATTGTTCAGTTTTTAATATCTAAGCTTGACAGTATGAGTTGCTTTCCCAAATTTAGAGCTACATCAAATTTAGCTTTAGATGATGGAAGAAATTAGCTGCTCCTGGTAACCCAAAAAGTGTGCAGGTGAGAAATGGGATCAACTTTATCTTTTAGGAATCTATTAAAAATAAGTTTTCTTATGACATATAAGCTGAAGATGCATATACTAAACAGAAGAAGTAAAAGATTTAATGAAATTTCTGTTTCTACAATATGATCCTTCTGAGTCTGTCTGTGCCCTGAAGACAGACTAAATGACCATGACCTTTTGTAGAAACACAGAAAATAAATTTGGTCCCCACTGGAAAGTCTCAAAAGACTATTAAGACCAGATTTCCAGAGCACAAGAAAGAAAAGAAAAAAGGAATAATTCTGGCCCCAATACTTTTGACTCAAAGCAGGTAATATGGAGGAAGGAAGCCTCTGAATGCAGTTTCCCTTGCTCTACAGAGATGCTGAGGATTCATTTCAGATTCATTTCCTCTCACCTTTGCTGGTCACACACTGGGCAACTCAATCTAATGATTTTATATGCTCAAATGGGTAGGCTGGTAAGAGACATCAGCCTCTGAGCATCATATAGGTGCCACAATGTTGGCCTGGATCCCTCACTTTCCATCAGTGACTGCGCAGGGAGAGGTCTTCTTCCCAAGGTCATAGACTCTGCTTTAATGCTGCAGGGAGCTGAACTTGCCTCCCACAAGCAAAGGAGAGATGTGTGCAGAGAATGCAGAGACACTCCCTTTAAACCTCCCAGAAGGAGCTGCAGGAGCCCCACACTCTGTTCAGGGGGGTTAGGCTGCTGTCCTCTTCCAGGATATGGTGCCTGTTCCAGGTGAGCTGCTCTGAGGGCAGAGCAGGTATACCCTGAGCTCAGTAAGTCTCTGTGGGATCATTCTCTGCCTTACACAGCATGTCAAAGCTCACAGAAAGCAATTTCTCTTTCAGTGCCTCCTTTTCAACTGGGAAGCATTTGAAGGGAAGCACTTGCCCCTTGAGTGCTCAAGTGTGCACTTTGTATTGCCAAGAAAGGGCACTCCAATAGCTCTTCTGGGAAAGCACACCATATTTCACATCACCCCATGCACTTTCAAGGAGCTTTGCAGAAATGGCTTATTCTGGGACATCTATGAAATATAATTAGGAAGAAAAATAAAGAAGCTTTCTTCTCTTTCAGGCTGAGATAACCCACAGTGAAAAAAATAAGACTCTTTTGCCTTTTCCTTGCCTGAAGTGCTCCAACCTCTGAGAGGTCATCTTTGAGACAGAAGTGTTTTAATTTCCTAACTTATAAAGCAAGCAATTATGATATTCAGGGAGACAGTGTGGATTTTGTGCAGTTAATTTCTGAGCAAGGAAAACAGCAGTGGTCTGTATCCATAGACCAGCAGCCATACTCCTCTATAGGACCATTAGTTCTGGCTAAATTGGCTATGCTACTGTTCAGTGCAAGGGGGTGGGGGTAATGTACTAAGGACAGAAATTTCTGTTGTCTCCAGGTTATCTCTAGTGCAAACCACATGTAGAGTGAAATGAAGATAAGTATTTATAGGGACAAAATTGGCTTTTAATTGTAGTAGCTCATTTGGGCAGTGTTAAAAGAAATGAGGTCTTTTCATGGTGTTTTGCTTTGTTTTTTTCCACCAGTGTGAGCTGCAGAATGAAAACCAGGGATGTTTTGAACCACCATAAACAAAATCAATTGTAAGGAATTATGTTTAATACTCTCAATTACTTTTTTCTCTGGTTATGTGTTTATAAACACACAGAGGTCCATGGGAAAAAAATTCTGAGCACTTAGGCTGGTGCCAGGCTGTCTTCTACATTTGTGCAGATCACACAAAAGATGTATTAGTCTCTGCTAGCCGACACTGCACAAGGGTGGCCCCAGCCATAAGGAGGAACAACAATACCAAGGTGCCATGCAAGGGCAAAACACCAAGCCTTGTGTGATCTTGTGATTATTTTTTTTTTTAAAATATATATATTTATGGCTAGCTACTCTGTCTCCATTCAGGCTTTTTATCTTGTGTGCAGATGCCTCTTATTCTTGAACTTCTCTGAACTTCTTCGGAAAACCTGGAAAAGTTTTCTTTGACTTTATATTTGTTACTTTTCTTTTGAACTCTCCCTAACTTTTCTATGATGTCTTTGCAACATGGCATTTGTAAAAGACTGCTGTATTCCAATTATAATCTCAGCAGTGCTACATAGAGAAAAAAATTTGCTTGCCTTATATGTACATAACCATCTTCTTTGCTCCTCTTGTCACTGGCCTGAGTGCAAAATCTCAAATCTATTGTGACATTTCTTCAGCTCAAATAAAAATGTAATTACTTTTCATACAGATTTTAACCATGTAATATTGAAACTTCTGGATCTCCTGAAACTGAGAAGTTGTGACCCAATATGTTCTAGCATGGATCAGACTGGCAGCTCTCACTATTCTGCATCACACAGCTATCTCTCCCCACTGCACGCACAGCTAGCACAGCTCAGGGGAGCCCTGGCTGGGAAAGAAACAGGCAGCAGAGGAAAATGTTCCTCAGGCAGTCTGGAGGGTGGGATGGACAGGAGAGCCCATGTGAGAGATTCAGTACAGGTATCAGAAATAATCTTTTACATCATGCAGTATGGAATATATCCCTTGAAATGAAGCAGACAGTACATCTAAGGAGGAAAGGCAGGAGGGACTATGTAACTTTTTAGCTGGTCCCAAAACGTCGGGGATGCTCTGTTCCAAGGAGAGAGACAGGTGGGGTAAGGCAAACAAGGAAATCACTTACTCAGATGCCTATCTTGGCCTGGAGTGATATTTCTCCTCTCATCTGCAGTCTACATGTACAACTAGCCTAACTTTAAACTGCTAAATGGAAGTCACAATGACTCCATCCCATCAGTCTAAAGCATCCAACTGCAGGGAATATCTATGTTCTGATCAATTGGACTTCAACACAGGACTTCCATTATAGCCCAGTACAAAGGCAATGTATCTCACTAAACTAGGAATGCTGTTAAAAAAAGCACATCTAGGTCAATGTGTGTTGGTATTACTGAACCCCTTGCTATGGACATCAACAAGAGTAAGTCCTGCAAATAAAAGTCAAACAAGCCAAATGCAGTGTTTACACATTGCTTTCACAGGGTTTGGTTCTGATCTCATTAGTATAAATCAGTAGCAAGCTTATATTTATGTCATTACAGTTATTTCAAGCAAATCAAGGAACTCGGGTCCTGTTTCACCTCCTCTTACTAACATTCTGCCAGGATTATTGATAATGCTGGTGCACAAGCAGGGAAACTATGAAAAATATTCATTTCAAGCTCCAGTGCAAGCTGAGTAAAATAATCAATATACACTTACAAACAAGAAAGAAAAGAACTTTGCTTTGGAACAAAACTGCACTTACAAGTAAAATGTAGTGGGAATAACTGGAAGAAAATAGTACATACATAATTAAAATAACCTGTTTAAAGGAACATTCTCCAGATAAAACCCATACCTAGTTTGATTCTACTTTTTTGTTTTGTTTGCCTGCTTCCTTTTTTATTTAGCTTTCTTTTTCTTTTTCTTTTTCCTTATCTTTTCCCTCCATTAAGTGCAATTTTTGCCAATTTGGTTCTGTCTGAAGTCAGTTTCATTTCCATGTTCTTTGCTATTAGAACACTGCTCACTGGCTTTGCCTAAGATATCTTTTTACATGAACAAGAGCCTGAATTGAATGATTAAGCATTCTGTGCTTTTCCATCCTCTCAGTTTGCACTAAGAAATATTTTGCTTTTTTTTTTTTTTTTTTCCTCTAGCTATCACCAAAATTAGCTTTAATTTCAATCAAAAGGGAAAGTTAAACCAGAAAAACAATTTAAAAATTAACTGCTTTGGAAAAAATCAGACATACTATTTAGTCCCCAGTTTGATTTATTTAATTGCTTAATATTGTTTTCTAAAATTTCTTTAGAACATACCCTTCTGTCATATAAAATAGCATAAGTTGTTGGTTTCTCTTAGATGGACCATAAAATTCAGAATAATTTTGTGATTGGATGCTCAGCTGGAGTTATTCTTTACTTACCACAGAAAAGTAGATGTTTCATATCCTCTGGGTAACCGTAGACCATAAAAAGTCATAGAAATTTTTCTCCTTTATTTAAATAAAACCCCAAACTAACTAGATAATGGTTCTATGGTGTTTCCATTAAAAATACAGGCTCATTCACCAAGAACACTGAAATATGATAACCCTATATGAATTTGAAGCACATAATTTGAGAAAGCCTCAATAGCAGAATCTTATTCCTTAATGTTTTCTTTACCCCTATGAGTTGTAAATATTTGTTTCTGTACAATTCAAACTTATTGCTCAGTCATTAATGAGAATGCAACATTGACTGTCAGAAGGAGAAAAATGCTTTACAGGGAATGTCCCAGTGATGAACTGAAATTCAGACAGCTGCACAGCAATATTTTGTTTGAGCAGGGATATATGGAAAGATTCCTTTGTATAACCTTGGCTGTGAACTTCTTAGGAAGAGTGTAGGTTGATCTGTGTCCATGCTTATGGACATGATATCAAGCAGTGGTGGTTTAAACAAGGGGTAATGGCTTCAAGCTGAAAGAAGGTAGGTTTATATTAGACATTAGGAAGAAATTCTTTCCTCTGAGGGTGGTGAGGCTCTGGAACAGGTTGCGCAGAGAAGTTCTGCCTGCCCCATTCTCAGAAGGGTTCAAGATCAGTTTGGATGGGGCTTCGAGCAACCTGATCTAGCAGAAGGTATCCCTTTCCATGGCAAAGGCATTGAAAGTAGATCTTTAAGGTCCCTTCCAACACAAACCTTTCCAAGATTCTATGATTTTATCTGACATCTCTTACCAGTTACTTGAACCACCAATGGAAGAGAAGCCAGGTGACTCTCATTTCCTATGACAGAAACCTTTGTCTTGTAGGAAGAACAGATCATTGTGGACAGTTACGGCCACAATAATATCGACCACTTGATATACAGCAAGCTTACAGCCCATAGCCCAGGCTTTGCTCTTGATCTCTCTCCTGAATTAACACTCCTCATTCCTACAGCAGGAGACATTAACAGCCAGAGGTAAAAAGCAGGGTCCCATTAGGCTTCACAAAAGGCTGGACAGTAGCAAGGGGAAGCCCCTTCCCATACAGAAACAGCTGAATGGGCGGGCGGCCAGATTCAGCAGGGAGATGAGACAGGTGGTGGGAAGATGAGACAGGAAAGGAAATTAATGGGGAGAACAATCTTGTTTCACGTGCTGGGCCATAACCTCTTGTGGAGACCCGGCTGGGGTTCCACGAGGGTGGTTTGTGCCCAGATGGCTCTTCTCAATCTCTCATCTCAGGGAAGAGCAACAAACTGCTTCAAGGCTGCTTCGTGGTGTTTATTTTAAAGTTATCAAAGGGTCAGGAACACAGTGTTACCACTGGTCCCAGGTGCCAAAAATGGCCACAAAATGTACAGTACAGAGAGTTTATATAAGGTTTATCATCAAATGGAAAAGTTCTACATACATTATTTTGTCTTTAAATCCAATAACCATCACTATTATTAACAAGTCTTTTCCAAACTAAATTCCCCCCACCAATGGCTACATGATAGGAACTGAGGTCACAGAAAAAGGAAAAGAAGGAGAAAAGGAGAAGGGAGGACCGACTCCCTAAAATCTCCATCTTGGCCCCATAGAAATACATGAGGCATTTTCAAAACTACAAACCTATCTCTCTACAACACATCAAACATTCAGCTTCTCATTTTTTTTTGGTGTTTGCTGTTCACCCAGGAGTGGAGGCAGCTTTTCCCAAGGGCTCATCTCGATGGCAAAACCTTCTTGTGGAGCTTTGGGGGTAAATTTGGTCCCCAAGAGAACAGACAAGGCTGTAGAGCCTTGCTGACCCCCAACACCTCTGTGCATCGTCTGGCACTATCCCGCTCAGCCTCTAGGCGTCTGTTGCACTGTCTGTTACTGATAGAGGTGCCCGGAGCTGTGAGCTCTTGGACAGCCCTGTACAAATTCACAGGGCTGCACCCTGTCTCTTCCAGTATTGTCCCATGGCTGGGAATTTTCGTGACACAGACACCGTTTCATCACCACATGGGAGGAGAGATGACCAGAGAAAGATAGCTTGGGCGGGGAGGACAAAATGCTTTGTTAGAAGCCAAGGAAGTGGAATTTTTTCTCATCAATTTTTGCTCATTATCTGAATGAAAAATGGATTTGAATATCATTAGTCATGAAGAACTTAAACTACCCCACCAAAGAAAAGTACATTTAAATCTACTTTACACCAATTAGATATTGATATGAGCAGTGCTTTCCTCTTTCTTTAGCCAGAGATCTCAAACCACTCAACAAAGTTGGTTTTGCATTATTTCCCATGAACTGCAGGTATTGCTTCGCTTTGATTCTCATGTAGGCAAGTCCACACTCCCCAAACCCAGTCCAGGTTCAAAGCTGAATTTCTCTTACACCTTCTCGGAAGAAACAAACAGCAAGATGACAGCTCTGACTCCAAAATCTTTCAAGTTCAAGCTAAAGCCTCACAACTGGCAGCATGCCATTCCCTGTACAAGCTCTATATCGATTAGTAGAGGGGTTCCGTGCAGAGACAGCAGTTTTCTCCTCCACAAGCGCAAAAATCAGAGCCAATCTGAGCAGAGGCTATCGGTGAAAGAGAAATCAGACTGGAAATGAAGGAAGACTAAAGTCACAGCAATAAGGCTGTGTAGATGAGATGAGCAAAGAAACCAAGACCTGGGCAGATGTTTCATGCCAGTGGAGTGGTTAAGTGACATGCTTAACTCCATACAGCCCAGCAAGGTCAAAAGCAGCCACCAAATCTTTTATTCTTTTCCATTAGCACTCTCAACACTGGGTATCACTGATTAACTACTAGAGCATTAGCAGTGTGGTGAAGCAGTGCATTTTAATAATTTTTGCTAATATATTTACTCTCTTACAACTTGCCATGGTTTGTGACTAACAGCATCAGATACAAATCAGCAAGTATTGTATTCATAACCTGTTTTTCTAGAACCCGACAACAATGCCAAACAGATCCTTAAGCCACAGTACATCTCTCTTTTCTTCTTTGATTTCTTTTATTTCCTTCAGCAAAGGCTCTTTTGAAACAGTGAAGAATTCCACATAAGGCAATGAAGATTCAACATACGTTGCTTAAAGAGAATTATTTTGCTATAAATTGATTTCAAAAACAGATTTTGGCATTTTGACCAAAACCACATATCTTAAATTATCTTGTATCTCTCCAAACACACAGTCCTAAGCCCTTTTTTGTCCATTCTAGAAAGACAGTCATACTTTGGCACAATTTAAAAGGTTTTAAGAATGATGATGATTTAAAACAAAGTATTCCCCAAGCAGACTGTGGACTTGAGCAGAAACAGCCGCAGAGTCCTGCGGGGACTTCACATCATAGAATTGATTTAGCAGGGAAGTGTGTAGATTGAACAGTGATGGATGCTGTAGAAAACTGTGTGATATAAAAGATAGATGGTCATTTGAAAAAGAACAAGGAAAAACACACTGGAAACCAGGAGAGCCTCCAGCTTTCTTCAAATTATTATCAGTATCAGGCCCAGTAAGGCCTCAGAGATAAAGTGCATGGATAAAGCCACACTCTGCAGTGTCCTTTCTCTTCAGAAGGGCTGCCCCAGTGCAAAAAGCTGTTGCTGCATTAGATGTCATTAGATATCAACAGAGCTGTATGAAAACTCCTCTTACACAACATAGGGACATGCAAATGGGGTGTTCATGCATTAAAATACTGATATTGCTGGTGTCAGATCAAGGGAAAATAAGCATCTAACATACCCTGGTTTCTCCTGCGCAGGGGCTCACCTCCCAGATGTGCTCCCAGCACCCTGTCCTGCCTGGACTGGAGCAGGTGCTGCGTGCAAGGTGCTGCATGGTTGGTCACCATGGGACTAGGGGTCTTATCCTGAAAAGGACAGCCAGCATAGGAGAGGAAGAAGCAGATTGTGCCCTGCACTGCTTGTCACTGGAGCTCATTAAATACATTTCTTATTGTTTCTCTTTTTTTGCAGGAGAATTGTTTGATTCTTGTGACTAAAGATGAAGGCTATCCATCATTCTTACTCTTAGAAAGCACTTCAGGCCCTTTTGTGTTCTGCAAGCAGAAGATGGAGTGATGGAAATATGTCTGCAAAATATTACCTGTCCTCTCAAGAAAATATATCCCAAGACAAAATATTGTAAAAAATCAACCATGCTATTTTGATAAATATAAAGCTATATAAAACTATATAAAAGCTCATCCCATTTTAAACACCAGGGAATGCAATTTTTGCAAAGATACTAACAGAAAATATGTATATTTGTGCTTGCAAATATAAGTTAAATTCTAAGGGCTCATTTTGAGAATCCTTCCAATTCTTAATTTTGAAAATGCTGTGAATATCTTCAATGCCTCATTAGCATATCCTGTATGCTCTTTAAATTATACAGAAGCTGCTATCAAAAACCTGCTAAGGGAGATTCCAGAGAACCCTGACGCACAAAAAAAATTATGCTTAATATCTACATTTTAACATTAAGTCAGAGCCTACATAGATCAAAGATATACTCTGGAACAGCATGATTATAAGCCTGCACAAGTGAAAAACAGGAACCAAATTAAAAGGCAGGACCCTAAGCATCTGCATATCTGTAGACTAAATACACTCATAAAGGAAAACACTTTGGGAAACACTAATGATCCGTACACTACAGCAGTATGAGAAGAGCTGGGATAAAAGACTGGCACTGGAATCCTAAAATTATAGCAATAAAATCACCATTTTTTTCCTCAAAGTTTCTACTGCTTTCCATGTCATACTTCATAAGAGCCTCAACCATAGATAAGCAAAAGACTTTGTCCATGAAAAATTCTTACAAGTGCAAAATTTGTAACATGAAACTATGAAATTCTATGTGCTTCTGTCAAACGTTAGAAAAAATTGTGTGTACAAACAGGCATCTTTCAGAAAATCTGAGCAAAAATAGAACTGATTTTGAAAGGGTTAAAAAAGTTTTCCACTGTTTCTCTTTGCATTTTCAAAATGCAAGAAGGGTTAATTTTCAAACCACAGGAAGGGTGGAAAATATGTCAAAGTAAAAGAACTCATGAAAAAAAGTGAAATTTTTTTTGCAACAGATTCATAAAGTAAGCTTTCAGTCTTCAAGCAATGCATCTTCAGGAGTTTAATTCAATGACCATGTTACTTGGCTCATTTGCTGATTGCCAATTTTGCTGATTATTTCTTGATCTGAATAACTCCCCTTAGGAATTAAAAAAAACAAAACAAAACAAACAAAACAAAAAAAAAAAAAAAAAAAAAAAAAAAAAAAAAAAAAGAGGTAGCAGACTCATTTATCTGCCCTGAAACTACTAAACAATTGACTGATTTCAATCCTGTCATTTGAATTTCCAAATACAGAAAAGCCTCTAAATGCCAATATATTCCTTTCCACACTCGTATGTCAGAATATGCCAGAAAAGTTCGCTAACATTTTTCATTCCCATGAAGTGCAGAGTTTTACAGGCTGTGAACAAAGATCATTTTGTCAGCTCATAAAATAGTTTTACGTGAAGAAATACAGCAGCATTTCTCTTCTATTTCAGAATTAAGGAGTGGGAATCTTAATTAGACATAGGGATAATATCAGCTAGTTACACAGAACAGAATAAAATGCATAAAGGGTATAAAATCTCATGCTTCAGGACATTAGTCAAGCAGTAATGGATGGGTTAGCACAGAAATACCCTGAGGAGTAGGCAATTTTTTCATTTCCCCCTTCATTTATCGCCTTTGAAAGCTAACTCATCTGAACAGGTGTAAATGAGTCCAGTGGGTCTAATGAGACATATGAAAAAGAGGATGGGAGTTACAGTGAAGATCACTAGTTTGGAAACGAAGCTTCATGAGAAGAAATAGCTGAATAATGCATTAGCTTGCCTGATAGCCACCCCTGCTTTTACCCCTGCTCCTCGCCCCACATTTCGTCACTGATTACTGAGGTGAAGCAATTAGGCATGTCGATTTTCAACTACCCATAACCTATTGCTGGCTCCCCAGCAGGGATGAGCGTATTATGCACATATGAATGCAGCAGCTTTCCCATTTGTACGGACCAGTACGTTTTTAGGATCAATTTAGCTCACCGTTATAATATGCAAACGAGATGTAATGTGTCTTCTCAATAAACCAAACAATATCTTTCAGTGAAGTTTTTGTCTTCATCTCAGCGTGTGCTCTTTCCCTGGAGGAAACACAATGTGTTATATGAGTTTGGGTGTCAGCTACGGCTTGTCTTCAGTGATGGTTGTTTCTATGCAGAGATGACTCTTGCTGCAAAATCCTAATGACAAGGCACAGATTGTAACCTCAGTAAAACTAAAGGAACTGAGCCTACAATCCCCACCAGCAATTGATTTTGGACACTAATTTGTGGAAAAAACTACCAGCATCTAATCTCTCCTAGTGTTTTACAGAAAGATAGCTGTAAATCCTGCAGAAAACCCCCTCTCTGCACTGAAGACAAAGCTTATGTGCATAAACTGAGCTGCCAATAAATTCAATGCAAGTTGTCCATAAGCCAGATTCTCAGCTGGTGTGAACTGGCACAGCTCCACGCATGTCAATTACCAGCAATATGATGTCTGTCTCTGCTGCTGGTAGGCCATGTGCTAATTTGCAGGAGGAGAGGACACATCACACTGGATGGCTCTTGCTGGGCTGCAGCAGAGCACAGTGAATTTGAATGAATGAACAGTTTGCGTGGTTTGATGGTCACCCCATTTCACCCAGAACTGCAGTGACTAGGGCTTTGACCCAGACTTGGTTCCCAGCTCTGCAGGAGGGGATAGAAGCATCTCCTTGGTTGCAATTATTGACCCCTTAAAGTGGATGATGTGATGAGTAGCTGCCAGCCTCTCTGGTGCCTGTTGCAGTGTCATATTTAGAGTCAGGAAAAGCAGGGCTTTGGGTAGCCCTACGGCCTGCCTGGTGAATATACACTGCAAGCAGGAATATAAACATTCTGTGAGCTCACAACAATTATTTATCAGTAAATGCACACAGCAGACAGTGAAAGATAACAAACTACTAGGCCCAGCAGGAGCACACTTGCTGCCCATGACAGAAGAACCCTGTGAGTGTCTGTTGTCCAGGCAGACATCAGACAGATGGGGAAGTGTCAAACTCCTTGTTGGAAATGACTGAACTTCGACCTTCCTGAATTGCTTTCATTTCTAGGAGGTTTTTGCCATCACATGTCAGTAGTTTTCTCCTGAGGACTTAATTCTCCTTCTGCCTGTGTTTTGAATGTTCTTATTCTGCATGGCTTTGGCTTATGTTCCCTTAGAGCTTGACAGCTGCTCTTTTCACTCAAGCTAAGCTGAAATCACAGAGCTTGGTTTCAAAATCCAAGCCGTGGGTCAAAGACAGCTGAAGCCCTGGGCTACATGCCCTATTGCCATCTCCAGCAGTGCAGTCCCAATCCTCCCTTCACACCTTTACTAGCCCATCAGCAGTTGAGCAGCAAACTTGGAGACAGGACCAGATCCAGGCACAAGAAATTATTTTTTTCTTCTACATGGATGTAGCTTGCAGCCAGGCTGTATTCCTGGCTTCACAAGGGTCAGCAGCAGCTCTAAAGAGGGAAACAAAACAGCTATCCAAGGAAAAGTTGGGAGGATAGCTTTAATCAGTAAAAGACTGACTCTAACAATTATGAAACTATGGTTTGAGAACAAGCCACTCAAAAGCCTAGTAGCAATTTAAGGAAATATCCATAGGAGATGTGAGTCTTCCTTCCCCTAGGCAAAGCAGGGAAATGAACTCCAGTCTTCCAGTCCTGAAAAAGCTTCCTTGATATTGAAGGACTGATTAAAAGGGACACATTTCACTTTCTTCCTATATTTTGAGAAAAGACATTAAACAAAGACCTCTAGAGCCATTGGTATAATTTTTCCTAAACATTTACAAAATTAGAATAACATTCCTCATTTACAGATCAAACTAAATGTTTCCAGGGTTTCATTGATTTTTTTTTTATTAAGACAAGTTAAAAAATAGAAAAAGTTGCATGTTGGAAAAAAAACATCCATTTAGCATCCAAATCAAGAAAACGATTATTCATGGAGTCCTATCCTGCTGTGCTGCTCTAATACGTATTTTATAGAAACCATTTCCTACAGTTCACGCTGCTCTCTGTTTTCACAGTGATGTCCCAAAGGATAGTCTTAAGGAATTACTTGACCTCTAGTGTCTCTGAGATTTTCAGAAAGAATCTGCTGGATATGCTTACTGAAACAGAAGGTGGAAAAGAAAACAGATTGAAGACAGCTTCTACAGGCTTTTTATTTCCAAGTGTGAGTTCAGGACCACCTTTCTGTAAAAAACAGTGGGACAGTCTGATTTTCCATATCAGTGTCTGTTCCTGGGGGTAAAGGAGGAAAAAAGAGCTTTCTCATTCTTCCTTCATCTGTACTGATGCTCTGAAGAAAGATCGCCGTTTAATAGTACTAGTTTTTAAAACTTTTGCTCTGACTTGGTTATTCTGAAACATTTTACTGGAAGGAAAAATTACAGTATCCAAACCAATTTTTGAGAAAAGATTGAACTGACAGATTTATTTATTTGTGCCTGTTGTCATTGAAATGTCTGTGTTGGTAGGACTGTAATTAAAAATTCTATTTGACTGATGTACACGGAAATTTTTTCAAAATTTTTTGAAATTTTAGAACCCCAAGAAGCACTTTGGAAGAACGAGGTCCAGAGCATATAGTATAGGAGGCGTGGACATATGATCTAACAAGGGTAAGATACAACAGGTGAACAAATTACCACTATGCAATTGAGCTCCCACATCTGGAATAAGCCTCTTGGCTTATTCCAGTAATGAAACAGAATATATTAGAGGAAACAAATGTATTTCCTCAATGGTAGGGAAAAGCATGAAGAGTCAATTATTACCACCCAGCTGCTGGGCATTGATTTCTTATGCCACAATGATTCGATCATTCTTGATTGTATGCTGAAAAGGTACATACAATCAGTGCTACATGGTACCAGGTGATGGGTGATAACATTCTTACTTTACTTGGCTTGATTACACTTCATTATGTGTAACTTTAGATTCATTCTCAGGAATAATACAGTAATTTGTGCTCACACTGCCTAATCCCACTTGTGTGGGATTTTTGAAAGCAGTTTGGTGTATTAGAAACTTAAATTCTATTGAAAACAGGGAAGTATTTACATGTGATACAGTACTTGTCCTAATGTATACCTGCCAAATTGCATTCATCTTGTAACTTGTCACATCAACATGTTTCAAGATGCATGACAAGATGTTTTACAACCTTAAGGTGTTTCTGTTTGTGAATTATTTTACACTGAAAGAATTTGCAAAGAGTGTTTGCTCAATCTGGTTATTTTTGTGTGCAGCAACTTGTAAAGCTTTGTATTTCTGCACTCTTTTGGACATAAACCTTTCAGATAATTGACAACAATAATATAAAAATTGTTTCCACTGTATATGCTTTTAATTTCTTTCTTTTCCTTCTACCATTTTTTGTGACAAAATCTCTGACTGAAGTAGGAAACGCAAATAGGATTATGTAGTAGCCATTTCTGTTGGAAGATCAATACTTTACTTCTTGCTCTGTGCTGCAAGATGATTTTTACTCCCTAGCAATATTTTATACAGTTATAAAGAGCTTTCGGGTAGCATTTTGGCCTTTTCTATAAGTTGGATTGCACCTGATTCAACAGCTAGGGAGATTCCTAGCTTCACTTTACAATTTTTTGGAAAGAAATATGCATTGAAACAGAATGGATTGTTTCACCCTCAACTGATCATCTAAGATGGGACACCTAAAAGAAGGCATCCAGTTTGTGCTCTCATATGCCTAAGTCTTTCCACTGACAAAGGGAGGCTGTTGATGACAGAGATTAATTCAGAGCAGGCGTCCAAAACTGAAACAAAGTGATCCAATGCTCTTGCAGGTTTTTCCCAGGGTCTTGTTGAAAGGAAGTGGAAACTGTACACAATTTGTCACTGCTGCCAGATCTCCACTGCTGCAAGCTTAATTCCACCTGCCCTTAGCAAACAAATATTACTGATCATCATGATGATAAGAAATTAAACATATGTGCAATTCCACCATCCCAGCCTCCACAGCTATAAAAATATCTTGTCTGTGAGTATCAGCTGTAAGTATTCAGTTGAAATGAATTACCCACTAGAATGTTAAATAAAGGTTATCTAACACTTTATTTTGGAGGTGGGGGAGGGATTTCAAACCTCAATCACATAATATTGAATGAGCTGCATTTCAATCTTGTTGGCCAATAAAACATTGATTACACAGCTGATGCCACAGTAGAAAAAATTTATCTCTCTGAAAAAGCCTCTGAATATTTCACACAACAAAGGAAGTGTACTGTGCATAGAAACATTATGCAATGTGTTGCACAAAACCAACGTAGTGTGGAGTGTATTATTTCCTAATATTTGGTTTTATGGTACTTCTAAGAGATCTGTAAGTCATTTGTTTAGCCTGAAGAAATACCTCCTGGTTGTCTCAAAGCCAGAAAAAATCCACAACTCAGAATTCACAGGCTTTAACTAACACTCCTGAAAATTTTAGAGGCCAGCTAAATCTCAGCCTTGGTGGAACTTGTGGCAAGCTCCACAGATCCAAATTCTGGCTTCTTCTGCACATGTGTTTTTTTGACCCTGTTCTCTTAATGCTTGCTAAGTCATATTTAATAGAGCTTTTGACATACTCATGCATTACCACTTCAGAAATTTGTCCCTGAAAAAAAAAAGTAATTCTGCATGTTCTTTACCGTTCTCTTATTTAGTTCATATTTGGAAAAACTGACGAGTATTTTTCATTTTCTGGAATAGAAAGATTTTTAGGAAGTTGAACAGACTCAGTCCCTGATAGCTATGCTCCTAAGTACTCCTTTGACAATCCTCTCTATGCCCTAGCTGGCTATGCCCAAAGAAATACAGTTTTCTTTTTTTTTTTCCAAGGAGCCACATTTCAAAAACATACAAAGATATTTCTCTTTGAGGTCTTTAGCTTTTTTTTGCAAAGAAACTTAATGAACTTTCTTTTTGGCTAAGGCCTTCAAAACACATCCCACCTTCCTTCCCTTTCTTGGAATTTGAATGCTGTTCAATCAGTCACAAGCACTAAACAAAATGAAAGAACCAGGAGAGGAAACGTGGGATCAAATTATCTAGTTCTTTTCATGCTTTATTCCAGAAATCATCAGTGAGAGATTGTGTGATTGGTTCCAATCTCATTTAATAGCCAGCTAAAAACATTCCTTAAAGAAGCCAGTAACATTCAGTGACTCTGAGCACAAAAGGGCATTCAGGGATTTTGTTTCTCAATCCAAGGAAAGTGTTCAGAATCTTTTCCGATAAGATCATTCAGCAGCTTTAATTTCTCATTAGAGCAGTTTTCAAGAAGTCTAAAGTCAGATTTCCATTCAGACACATCTTGTGAATACAAGTTACTGTGCTGGTAAAGTGTTTGTTAATTAAAAGAACATGTGGTATAGATGCGTACGTTCTCTTGATCCACTTTAGATAAGAGTGCTTGCCCTCTTTGGAGCACTGTGGAATGTGTTTTACCATGTTCTTTCCCAGATGGGGCACCTAATAACTTGTGTGGCTATTGGGTGAACAGGTACTGAACAGTCTTCAGGCAGTATAGGCATGTTTCTGACTTGATAATAAAATATGGCAAGTTCATACCTTTAAAGAAAGGGAGAAATTCACTTGGAGTAATTAAATTCTGACATAGCAATGGCTCTTAACTCACATGTACAATGGCATGTACAAACACCAAGCATTGCCTACTGTTCGTATGCAAACTTTGTTGTTAGCATTACATTGTGGGATGAGAAGAAACAAGCTACAGAGTTTTCTCACTCCAGCTCTGAGGCTCTGCTTCAGCAGAGAAGGGGTGGGAAAGGAGTGCAATCTTGACTTTTATCTCCCCCACCCTGGGCAAGATGAGCAGATGTTTCTGGTATGAGGTTTGACTTCGGCCTTAGATAAGAGAATAGAAAACATGGGCTCTCCAAATAAATGCTCCTGAATATTAGCTTGCTCCCTTTGCTATAGATTCACAGTGATTCCCCAATTTTTCCCTTGAGAGAAAATAATAAAAAGAAAAATAAAAGAGAACTTTCTTTGAAAGCCACTGCCTTGCAGCTCCATCACACCCTTGTTCAACCATAGCCAAGGTAAGAAATGGCTCTTGCCACACCATCTTGGGACCCCAGAGCCAACTGCTTTCCCTGAAAAGGCTCTGCTTTCACTGCCAGACCACAAGTAAAAGGCACTCAGTAAAGTGTGAGATGACAAATAGCAGGACCCATACTAATGCTAGAAGCCCATAACTGTGTTTGAAAAGGAGGAGGAGACAAGGAGTGAGATGTCTGATAGTTTCTTGTGTAGTACGGGAAATCTCACGAGTAACACATCAACATAAATTCTCATGCTTTTCTGCTACATGCAGCTTTTGTGCTAAGCTCCCCATTTTTGTGATTTATTCCTGAACAAGTGCTTCCTCTTGGTTATCCCGTGGACTGAAACAAGGTCCTTCACAGACAGGGTAGATGTTAAACCAATGGGTAGCTGAGAACCCTGAAGTACCCAGATGGATTTAATTTTCTTAAAATTGCCTTCCTGGAAAGCTAAGTTTCTCAACAGCATAAAAACCACAGGATTACCCCAATGTACTGCCTTATACTTGGCTCCCCTAAGAGGTGTAACAAACACTGAACACTGGACATAGAACACTGCACTTATGGTAATAAATCCAAATATCTCCAGGGATGTTCTCACACCCTGAAAAAAAGTCGTATTGCTAATAAACCATTAGACTGTTCCACAGTATACATGTGGGCTTTTCACCCCATCTCTTTTACTGAAATCCTGAGTACATTGCAGATGTTTAACTGCCCAGGAACCATTCCCAAAAGATAGGTGGCTTCACCCTCTCTTGGTGGCTTGAGCACCTACATACTGTAAATGGGAACTGCTCCAGAACAATATACCTTCACACCCAGAAGTTTTCACCACCATGTTTAACTTGGTGAGAGAGACATAGATGAGATAAGTTAAGGTGCTAAATTAATATCTAGCAGACAAATAAAAGTATCTTCATTCTCCCAGTCCAGGAGTGTTGTATTGCACAAGATAGTTAATTTGTTATAGATGCACACTGGTGACTATAATTGTTTTTATTAAACTCAATGGTATATCCTATATACCCCCTTTTCCTAACCTGATAATGTAACCTTCCCAAACTGACCCCTTCCCTGAATGTATCCCATTTGCTGTATTCCATTTACCCCACGCCCCTCTCTTATCTTGGTGTTTAAAACCCCCACACTCACATGATGGGGGGCTCTCTCTTCCTCCCTGGACCAGCAATAAATCACTGGGTCTGGGTCTTGAAGCAAGATTGAGCAAGCCTCTCTCCTTTTATCACTGACCGGGCCCACTCCTATGAGCAGAGCTAGCTGTAGTTAAGACCATTAAAGGACTGGGTCATAGTGATACTGGAGTATCCCAGTACTGATAAGGTCAACAGCAGTGACAGGGTTCTAACGTTCCTGAAAATTAATTTAGTCCTATTTGTGTAGAGTTTGAGAAGTCTGATGATAGGTTTGGGCATTTTGACCAAACTCTGTGTGACAGTCTTTAATATTGACTGTATTATTCCCACAATCTATTTAGAAAATACAAATTCCCATTTGCCAACAAGACAAGGCTGACATGTTTGCACTACCAGAACTTGAAAAATTTAGTCTTGTGTGGCATATGAAGTATATTATTTGAATCTTAAATGCAAAAGTCTCAGTCAGTGGGATAATAAATTCTGAAACAAAATATAGCAAGGACTTTGCAATCCGTGTTTTGCATCTGTTTCTTGAAATAAAAACCAGGTTGTGGCTATTCTTTGTCACACCCAGTGGCATATAAAATGTGAACAAGATTTTTGGGTTCTAGTCCATGGCTGTTAATAATTCCTTTGAAAACCCTCTGCTTATGCCTCGTTTCCAGGTTGAATGTGATTTTACAGGAGTTGCACATGGAACTGCAGAATGGACTCAGTCTTGAAAATAACCTGTGATTAACCCAAATGAAACCCCTGCACATTTTTAATTCAGTCTTTCTAATTGTTTGGTGCAAGCTATATAGTTATTCACTAGCATGATTGGATTACAGTCACTTGTCACATGTAAGTCCAACATGGCTTACAGAATTGACAATATTTTTAAAAATGTATTCTAATTTTAGACTTCTCCCTTTAAAAGGTAAGTTATATGTTTGTTGTCAAGAAATTAAATCCTACTTTGTCCATGAATGTCTTTCTGAATTATCCTTATTAATCATTGTTGTCATAGCAAAGCGACTGAAGGCAAAACAGAAAGTCAGCAGTGATTAAAATAAATGATGAGAGAAATGGAGCAATTGCAAGGACAGAATACTTTTTTATCTATAATGAAGACTGATGCTTATACCGGAAACAAAACTATCTTGGTGGTCTTCAACTCCTCTTCAATCGATATTACATCTGTATCTTAAAAAGCAAGCCTGACTCTGTCTCTCTCTTCACAGAGGGAGATGGCTTATGATCGAGGCTGTCAGCTGGCTCTAAGTGGTGTCATTTCATTGGTTTTCATGGAGTTACGCTGCTTTAGACTGGCTTAAGACCTCAATATACATAGCAGGGATGTCAAAGGGCAGGGGGAAGGTATGTGAAACACCTGTCTGTATACAGCGGGTCACTCACCTCTTCTAACCGGATGGTTATGCTGTGTTTGATGCACCCCAGGATGCGGTTTGCCCTCTTGGTAGCCGGGGCACGCTGTTGGCTCACATTGAGCTGCTGCTGACCTGCACACCCAGATTGCTCCCTGCAGAGCTGTTCTCCAGGCACTTCTCTCCTAGTTTATACTTATACCCAGCAATACTTCCTTGTTCTGGCACTTTTTCTCCACACGTGTCCGTACAGCTGTTCTTCAGCCCTGTGTCAGGGAGAAGAGGTATCACAGGGCTGATGCTTTACAAATGCTTAATTCAACACCACTTTGCTGAAGCACAACTCCAGCGAGTTCCTCTCACAATTTTAGCACTGCCTGAAACAGCTCAAACCGCCATTATGTCAGATTTTACCACTTGTGAAACAGGGATAGGGTTACTGCCACCTTTGTTCTGCACATTGCAGCCTCTATAGGCAAAGTGTTACATAAATGTTCCACATTTACCATTTCAAATAGTAAATCACAGGCAGGACAAGTACAGCAAGCCGGAACAGGTCTTAAATTTGCAGTCATAAGCAGAGTTGTGTGTGTAAAATGTTTCAAAAATAATATGAAAATGTGGGAATAATTCTCTGTAGTGAAGGAATAAGAGTAATTGCAGAAGCAAAAGGGAGAGATGTGAATCGTGGGAATTACCATTCACACAAAATTAACTGCAACAGTGTTCTGCAAGCACACAGGACATGAATATGAAAGATTAGTCAAAAGGACTGGAAAAGTGGTCCAGCAGAGCTGTAGCAAAAGCCAGAGTCTTGGTGGCTACTGTTAGAAATTAAGGTCTTTATAGCTGTGTTTCATATGGACTAAATTAACATTACTGACAGTATTCTGCTTATATTGGAAGAATTAATTTCCCCACACAAAAAGAAAAAAAAAAATTACTGCAGCAACTAAATCCATAGGAAAATTCCTATTAAATAAAGAATTAGGTCATTGTATATGATTTCAGACAGCATCACACAAGTGATCTATGGGACTACAGTGGTTCCTGGAAGTCAGGCTTCCAATGATATCCTTAATTTGTCTGAAGAGGTACAATTCCATTTCCAGATGCAGGTCAGGTAAATGTTCTTCACTTCAAAACATACAGAGGAAGATTGGTAAATGTTAGGTAGGACAGATTATGTTTCCATATAAAATATACTGAGGTACATAAGAAAATATGATGTGGCCCATCTTCCTGGCTTTGAGTATGCCTTGAGTGAAAGGGGAGATCAGTCTTGGACAGTGGAACCAGTACAGGTGTGTTCTGGTTTTGAAAAGCATATGCAAATGACATTTGATTCCTGGGTACTGCTAAGTACAGCTCTATTAAGAACTCTCTGATGACAGGTTAAGAACATCTGTTAATGAAAAAAAACCAACTCTTCCCCAATAAAGAAGGTTTGCAGGAAAGGTTGTTTTTCTTTAGACAAGCTTCATAGGATTTCCCTGTTGTATAAGAGGAAAAGGCTCAAATACTTAGGTAATTAACGTGAAAACTGATAAAATAAGTTACCTATTAAACTGAATACAAATTATGTCCCATTTCTTCAAAGGGATAGTTGTGATTGTAACCCCTCCTACAAATATCTCCTCTATGCTTTCCTAATGGCAAAGGAGGCTGCCTGCTGAGGCCACGGGCAGTGACATGGGACAACTTTGTGCAGGAGCAGTACATTGCACCACAAAGAACAGTGATCCTCACGGGCTCATGACTGACACAGAAATTCCAGAGGTGGCCAGCACTGCTGCAGGCACTCCTGGAAGTTGCTGAGGGTCCATAATGCCCAATAAGGAACAAGCAAATCTAGGCTTTGCACATCTGTTGAAAGACACATTCAGCACTCTGAAGTGACTCTCAGAGTCTGAAAAGTGAGAATCTGATGCCTGGAACTGGTATTTGAAGGTCAAGAGCTTGTAGATAATTTCCCTCTTTACATTTATCTGCAAGACAATAACCTTACACAAGAATCATGTCATTTCTCATGCAGACATCAACTATAGCTCAGACTGGAATGAAAAATAGAATTGTAGAATCATAATTCATGGAATCATAGCAAGATTTTAGTTCGTAGAGCCCTTAGAGATCACCTAATTCCAACCTCCCTACCATGGACGGAGATGCCAGCCACTATTCACCCACAAACAGCTTCACTTCTAGCTGCTGGAGTCCAAAATATGCCCAGGATGTATACTTAGGGAGGTGTTTTCTTTTCTTGTAAAAATAATCAGAGTCATCAGGACATATAATTCTTCAAAGCCCAGAGGTATTTGCAGCTATTAACAGTATTTTCTGTAACTCCTAAATCTTGGACCTCTGAAAACCAGGAAATAACAGAGATAATCCATATATATACATTATTTACCCAAACAACTTTAATTCTGCTGACCCTGACTGAAAAGATAGAAAGGAAGAAGCATCTGCCAGTAGTTTAGCTGCACCCAGTTTATTAGCTATAAGTGTCCTGAAGGGCTGAAGATAAAATGGAACAATCAGGAGAGCTGTGATTGTGCTGTGAAGTGCTTCAGGCATCCTCTGTGTCTGTGAAGAAAGGAAAAGCTGCAAATGTACCTCAGCAGGGGCTGTGGTGCCTCATTTCAGCAGTGTGCTGAATAGATTTTGCCAGGACCTTAGCACAATTTCTTTTTTTGTCTTGGGGATTATAATCCGTCAAACGAGATGAGTGAAATCTGTGGATTTTTATCCTTGGAAAATGAAAGAGGGGTGTAAAATGGCATTGTATAAGAAAGGTGAGTGGATTATGAAATGAAAGTGAAGAACCCTAAATATTAACCTAAATATTAGCAGATGTATGGTGTTTTCAGAGCATGGAAAGTATGTTACATCAAGCATTTGCCACTCTATTCATTTCTAAGACAGGGAGCACGCATGTGTGGTAAAGGCACCGCACACCACTTACAGATGACAGAGTTATGGATGTGCTGCTCACCTGCATTTGCTTTTAGAGATTCAAGATGATTGAACTCAACACTGAAGAATCATGTGGGGCATTGTGGAAAGCCTTGTGTCTTATTAACAACTTCTGTCACTCTATTTCCAAGGGAAATACTTTATTTACTTCCTCTGGTAGATTGGTTTTTTGCTCATCTTCCTGCTTCTGATGGAGGAAGGCTGAAAGGGCAGCAGGAAATTTGGATAAGTTTCAGAAAGAAAAACTGATTTTCGGACAAAAGAGTAATCATGCACAAAATAGTTTTGCATGGAGATACTACTGTCTTTAGATAGAAAAATGGGACACAATTTTCTTCTGAAACATTCCTTTGCCTGCTGTATGCATTTTAAGTAAGCATGGCATGAAGGATATGAATATGCTTGGAAGTGTTTCCAAAGGGTTCATTAGACCCCTGAAATAATCCCAAATGTAGTCTGTGTCCTCGCATGTGTGCACTTCTATTCCAAGGTGGGAACAATGAGTGGTAATTACAGGTGTGAAAATCGTCTAAATACAGTTCTCTCAGCAGAATGAGAATACCCATCGGTATAAATACAGGTGGAAGAAGGAAGCTCAAAAAGCTTTGTGCTGCTTTCTTGCTATCACTGCTACAGTAGCACCAGCACCTGAGAGTCTGTGATGTGCATCAGGGGCACCTGTTTTCAGCTACTCTATCCAACCAGTCTCTTTTAAGTATATTTCAAGCACCTTCTTTCCACTATATTCCCTTTCCAGAGAGACAAAATGTACAAAAGAACAGAAGTCCTAGGATCCATAGGCATTCACAAAAGACTGAAAAGGGGAATGCAAAAGTCTCTGTTAGATTGTCAGTTGCAGGCAAATCATGTTTCTAAAACCAGAGCACACGAGCATACAGGAAGGTAACCTCATGCATCCCTCTCTTAATAATTGTTAGATCCCATGAGAAAGCTAAGTCCCCCCATCCCTCCTATGCCTTCTCATCTTACTGTGAGCATGGTCCCTTATCTTAGGTAAACTCTTCTATACTTTTTTATGCTTTTTCCATGAGTTCTTCCTTCTCTCTTTGAAAGCATTTCTATTTGTAGCTAGCTTTATTTTGCAAGTACATTGTTAATTTCCTGCTGAGTTTAGATGAGTTTATTCCCCACTCTCACTATCCCCTACAAGAATATTCAACGTTGACAGATACACAGATGATGACAATATGAATAGCTTATAGCAATAGAATTATTTAATTTTTCTTTTGGTTCAACACAATGGAAATGCATTATGAGAAAAATAACATCCACTGTGTTTTCAAAAAAGAGTGAGCTAATTTTCAGACACTGTACATAGAAGAGCAATTAGCTGTTTTTCATGGTAAAGTGAATTTTCAGTTCTTAAAATATAGCCCAGTGTCATCAACAAATTAATCTGCAGAAATACAGCGGCTACCAATTCAGTTCTTCTCTTTAAAACTTTGATTTAAAGTGTGATTTAAACGCCATTAATGTCAGCAGAAGACTTTCCACTGACTTCTAAAGGATTTTTCATCAGATCTTTACAGATGCAACACTTCTGGGTCCATGAAAGAAACAGAAGTCAGACATGAAAATTAAATCACTTAACTGTGGATTGTGGACAGAAGGAAAACACATTCAGCATATTAAGATGAAACATGCCTTTTCCTCTAATGCTTGGAGAAACGAGAAGTGCAATACACTAACATTCTAATAAATTACCTATTCGAGCACTTGTGTATGCTTAAGTGGCAGACATTAAGATATTTTCAGACAGATGACTCCCTCCTGTCATTTGGAACCTCGTTGCCACAGTCTTCTGCTTAATTCTAGTCACACCTCTCCTTCTTTGATAGAGTTCTTGTTGTAAAGTCACCTTGTGGTTCTCACACAGCCTGATCCATTTTTTATTTTTCAGCTAGCCTGATCTGCCTTCTGTGTCATTACATGAGAACTTCACCAGAAATACGTGCTCGGAGGCAGTGGATAAACTGTGGGGTATCTGCCAGGCAGTCTTTGTAACAATGAGAAACAACAGGGCAAGAATAACTGCTGGAGGATTAAATATAATGGCCACCCAGCTACAGTTTTTCAATGCGCTATCAGCTCAGCTTGCTGATAGGGTGACAATATTAAGAGGAATTAAAGTTAGTACGTCTGCCTCTGGCTTTTATTCAAACTGAAAGCACGCAGATGAAAAATACCATACCCTAGCCATCAGATTTTCCTCTGTTCTGAGAAAGATACCACAGCTCTTCTGGAGGTAATGGGGTTCTCAAAAACAATGATGTTTGTCAACTAGTACAGTCATCATTTCCTACCTGACTATATTTCTTGGGAAGCTTTCACATCTCTTGTGTGGTCTGCTAGCCAACACAATGAGAGAAAATTTTCTTTCCTATGAATTGCTAAAATAAGCAAAGTAACAGCTTTTGCTGATCTGTAATTTTAAAGAAAGAAAAAAAAAATTAGTCATTCATAGGGATAAGGAGAGAGAAGAACTGACCCAGAAGTTTCCCTTTCTTCTCCCATCCTGCTATAATTCTCTGAAAAGTTTGTCCAAGAGAAGTTGAAAGTTTCAAATGATGCCATGACTCCTGGATCTCTACCTTTCATGAAAACAAAAGAAACACCAAGATTTTGTTGAAAAGATGAGAATAGAAATACTCATCATTGCAATTACACTGAAAAGTTGTAGGAGACAGATGGCATCTACGTAATTGAAAATTTCTACACATGGGTATTCAGTTTATGGGTATTGAATACCTCTCTCCATCCCTACTAGAAAAAAATTAATCCTGTTCACTGTACAGAAGACTGAAAGGAGACAAATGAACCTTCAAAAATGTAAAAGAAACTGATAAAATGTTTTTCTAGGAGTAAACACAAAAATTATAGGATTGTGTCAATACAATACACAATCATTCTAAACTCACAGAATTTCACAAATATTATTCATGCAAACAGATTGCCTAGAGAGTGATGAACTTTCTGACTGAGTGTAATAGTTTTGGTTTGCTAATTTGAGATTTCTTGGTAATGCACTAATTTATGTGTTGGGTCTATTTTTTGCTGTGAGATAGGACTAGGAGAAAAGCAAAGCAGGCACAAACTTTAAAGGGTATAAAGAAAATTTTATTAACAGAACTAAAAGAAGAATCATAAGAACCAGAATAAAACTTTCAAAACACTTCTCTTCCTCCCCCCACATCTTCTTTTCTTTCTCACTGACAATGTACAGAAACGACACCTAGGATTTTTAGTTAGTTTTCTACTTCTAGAACAGTTTTCCTTCAGTTCACTTAGGGAGAGGAGCATCTCTTATCATGCCATGGAGACTTCCCCACAAGAAAAAACAGCTCTCTCATGGCTGCAATTTTCATGAATACGAACCGCCTCAGAATCTGAATTAGTAAGTTCCTTCCCATATTTCACAGCTTTCCCACAGCTGCATTTCTGGGCCATGTCAACTTATAGGGTATTATTTTAAGGAGCTGTTTAAAAACATATATTCTCTTTATCTATCTTTAAGATCATCCTCATCTTGGGGAACAGAGGCTCTCCTTCCCTTGGGGCAATGGGTATTTCTCACTCTTATTTCTCTCTGTTTAAGCTTCTCATGGGATCACAACTACTTCAACATCTGCTTACTTCAGCACTGAATGACTTTGCTCAGGTCTACAATTTGAACTCTTTATCCCCCCATATTTTCAGTGTGTTACAGGGATATTTCAGCGTATCACAGTCCATCACCATGGCTTACAAGAGAATTTAATCCTAAAAATAAGATATCACCTCCTTCACCTCTCATCTGGGACCCGACTCTTTCTTAGTGACTTTGGTGTCTCCATGTTGTCATCTACGTATCTTCACTCTCTTTTTCCCTCACTCGGGAGAGGACTGAGGTCTGCAGGTCTCATCTGCGCACTCTGAGTTAATATCTCGCCCAGGGCCTGCAGAGGGCCGAGCGGTCCCTCCCTGGCGGGCTGAAGCAGCCACAGTGACGGATTTCAGGCCACGCTGGGGGCGGCCACGCCAGGATCTCCAGGAGCCCGGCCAGGCCAGCAGCGCCGCTCTGTCTGCGGGGCCGGTCTCCGGCCGCTGCTGCGTTCAGTTCCAGACATGGGGCCGCTCTCTGCGCGGGCTGCAGAGCTGCCTCTGGCCTCAGCCGCTTGGTCTCCTGCGGTGCCAGGACAGCCCCTTGGTAGCTTGCGGCCGGAGCTGTTTACGATGGAGGGTTTTTATCTTGAGCGGCCGCGCTGGGGGCTGATGTCCTTCCCTCCCCCTGCCTGGGAGCCACCGGGGCCCGGCCCGGCCCCTGCCAGGCCGCAGGCCCGCAGTGGAGCAGGCATGGCCCGGCCCGTAGCGGCTCCCGGGGCCCGGCGGGCCCTGGCTCGACCCGGGCCGGCGGCGGGGCAGGGCTCCTGGCAGCAGGATGTCAGCAGGCATGGCCCGGCCCGTAGCGGCTCCCGGGGCCCGGCGAGCCCTGGCTCGGCCCGGGCCGGCGGCGGGGCAGGGCTCCTGGCAGCAGGATGGCAGCGGCCAGGGCCCGGCCCAGCCGCGGCCAGGGCCTGCCGACTCCGCTCCTCCGCCCGGCCGCGCTAGGGCTGGGGGACCCAGCTCGGCCAGCGACCTGTGCACAGAGCAGAGGAGAGCTTTTTATTCCCAGGGTTTCCATCTTAAAATGTGTGTTCACAAAGGCGTATCTAATTTTCCATTGGTTTAATAATATGTCGATATTCAAAATTAGCCACTGACTGTTTCTCTGTCAGGTCTACCGGAAACTGTCAAGGTCCTAACAAGGGATAAGTTCCATAACTGGGCCCTTTCCTTCCATACCAAAAAATAAATTAATGCAAGACCAGGACACTGAGGAAAGAGAAGGGGAAGGCTATCATAAGTTAAATAGGATAACAATTTAGACAGATGACTGATGTCCCTTAGAATTCTGCTGTTTCATCATTCACCAACTACCATTATTCAACAGTTGTGAGCTATTCTAGGTTGAAATCTTATTTACTATTACCTCCTTAAGACTTACTAAGATATGAGGTATTACCGTGAGATAGAATATCTTTACTCCCACCAGTGACACCCCAATTAGCTCACTGCCATCTTTAATGAGAAAGGGCTCCTGGCAATGAGCCTGGTCCTGAATAAATGACCAAACAAAGCATTTATGGTCACAGTAGACTGTCCCTCCACCAGAAGGCTTTAAAACAGGAAGGACCATCAAGCTTAAACAGATTTATTGACATGGAAAAACACAGTTATTGTCCTGTCTGTGATGGAGGTCAGACTAAAGTAATATTACTTGTGGTTTCCAATGAATAGTGTCCGCACCAACACTCGATGGCTTGGGGATGAGCAGAAATGGAAACTCCTGAAGGGCAGGAAGCTGTATCTGCCTGTTACAGAGTTCAACAACAGTGTAGATGGCCTTTTTCCTCTTCATTTCCCGTGTCTTGACCAATAAATAAGCAAGCTTGAGCAATTAAACCATGAGGGGGAAAACTTGCTGACTAATGAACTGGATTTTTTCTCATTCCTGACCTTGCTGGGCCATTCCACCAGTTTAGAGGATCATTAATCAACAAATCTCTTTCATTTTATCTTTGCCTGAAAAATGAAAAGGTTCACACTTTATATTAGTGTCATGCACATACAGTTTATAAACTCATATTCAATGAATAAATATACACTTTAATAAGTAGTTTACCGGTTGTTGTTGACCTTGGCCAACAAACTGCCTGTATAACACAGCTTCTCAGTTTTCACCATCACTCCTCTTTTTGTATTCTGCTCTGTTACTTTTACACAGTAGTTACTATTAATAATAAATTTAACATTTTAAAATATTCGTTCATATATAATGTGGCTGCTAAAACTGAAAATATTTTACTTTGAGACTCCTTCTGTTATCAGGAGAAGAATACTTTATTTTTTTCCTCAGTCCTCCTTCTGAAGAAGAACAATAGAAACCGATGTAATCACTTGCAAATATATATTAGTCTCTTGGCTTTATTTCTGAAACTTCTCTATTAGAGCCCACTTAATTAGATGCATAAATCCTGTAAATGATGTCAATGTTCATAATTAAATGAGACAATTGTGAAATCAGCTGCAGCACAAAATGTAGATAAATGTGGGAAGGAACAATAAGGGATTGCTTTATTATAAATCTGCATGACTAACACTAGCATAGTGATGTAGCAGAGAACCTATAACATCTGCTTCATACATATGAAAATTCAATTAAATTATCAGCCATGAATTACTGTAGCACAAATACCACCAATAAAAACTTTGACCTAATTATTTTAAGATTTTTCAGAAGGAAAAGGTCACATTTCAGTACGATTAAGTTGGTAGATTCATTTTTGTGATACTTAAAAAGCATAATCCTGTAAAGTCTTTTAAAAATATATTTTTCAGCAATGGAAAGGATACAAAAAGAATAAAGAGACATTTAAAACCTACTGCTGCTCAAAATAAAGTCAAATAACATAAACATTAAAATACAACTGAAAATTATTGTAGCACTCGAAGGTCTATTAATTAGGATATTTTATATCAAATCAGAGGCCATATCTGAACTCAAGGTGCATATTATTGTTTCTTTAAAAGAAATATCTATTTTTATGAAATAAGATGGATGGTACCATCACTCCAGTAGTTTGGTAGAAGAGGAGTTCAGGGGCAAAAAAGTGGCCAGGGAGGAAGGATTTCAAATGTTTTCACCCTCTCCATGTTCAAGCGTAAAGAACTGACAGCAACCTTGACTTTGCCTGCAATATGCATAAATGCATTTTTATTAGTATATTCACACATATGTGAATACCCAGAGATAAATATGTACGTATACATATATGCATATATATACAAAATTATATCACTGTCCTTTTTCTCCCTTTTGGCCAAGTTTAGACTACAGTGACTTTTAGTCGGCCTGCTATCCTTAGAGAATATACACTAGGCAGATACTATCCCATCAAATCAGAAGTAAATTTTAATATTTATTCCCAAATAAATCTTGGTGACAGATGGACTGTTCTTTACAGGAATAATAATTAAGAGTTAGGTCCTCCAGCTGGATTTGGCAGCCCTCTTGCAAAAGCAATGCTCAGAGTCTTTGGGCAGATGCTCAAGTCCACCACCATGAAGTCCCAGCTGAAGGACTGGCCCTTCAGAGCACCTGGAGTGCTCTGCAGTTCAGTGCTGCAGAAAGACCCTGCTGCTGATGTCACATCCACTTTTGTGAGAAACACAAGAGCTGAGCCCCGGGCACAGCCAATGCTCCATGTCCACATTCTCAACCTTGGCAGCACCAGATAGCAGCATCTTCTGCTGGTTTTATAGGCTGCCAAAGCCACTGTCAGCACTCGACGAAGAACAATGCTAATGGGGCATATCCAAAGCATTTACTTAGCACTATTGAATGGCAAACAGATAGATGGAGGGGTCACAATAAAAGGATTTATTCCTGAAGGTCCTCAAGTAAAGTACGTAAGGAGACACCTTCCTTCTGCACTATATGAACAGTTCAGCATGGCCTTGATCCTTGCATGATCACACAGAAGAGTATAAAATGGTTCTTCTCCTCCTCTTCCTGTTCCAAACACCAGTTAAAAGCTTAGGGGCAAGGGTTATCATAGGCTTAATAGACAGCAGGTAGTAAACTTCCTTGGACTTGGATATAGTTGCAGAACTTAAAGCCTGGCTAGAGCATAGCTGCTGAAGCACACTCCTGTTTGGCTTTGGAGACGGCAGCTCACTGCCCTGACTTTTCCCTAAGGTTTTCTGAAAAGAGGTCAGCTCACCCAAACTCACAAATGCCACAGAATTTCTATTGACCCAGACCTACACACCTCTACCTCTACGGAGAAAGCCCTTTAGATACAGAGGGTTCAGCCCTGAGGCAGTCTTTGGGTCTGAAGGCATGAAGCTTTAAGAAAGATGATGCAAATTTCTGGAATAAATATGCTTAAAGAGACACACAGATAACTCCAAAGCTTGCATTCAGCAAGAAGAGCTGAGTAGAAGAGCATTTGGGATGTATGGGAAGGCGATGGCACTCATTCATAACTCAAAGCTAGCTGGCCACAAGCCAGCTCTGGCTCAGGTGCTCTCTAATCAACTGTGAGTGCATGGCTTCCATAACAGAACTGGATGGGGTCCAGATGGCTCAAGGCACAGGTGGGAAGACACAGACACAACCCTGACAGATGTGCCCTCAAGCCTGATCAATCTTACATCAAGTTGGAGTCCAGCATTTGCTCCTACACAACTCCCTCTGGAACTCTGCATCAAGGCTGATAGCTCACAGGTTTCACTGCCTGTTTAGAGCCAGCTGTATTGGATGCATAAAGTACTAGTGCAGGAGAGGAGCCATGGTGTTGTGAAACAGCAGGAGCTTTAAGGTAAGGGGAATCCCTTACCTGAAAAAGGCATGTTTTCCTTCTGAAACTTGATTTTGGGCCTTGTCATTGCATAAGGTTCACAGCAACCCTTTTTGTCTCACATGATCTAGAGCACCACATATTGGTGCTGTGATGCCCAGTCACTGAGAATACACCTGTGCTGCCTGGGCATTCCTTTACCATAGGAAAACAGATTACCTAATATTAAAAAATATATATATAAAGGAAAACACATGCAATGACCCAGTCATCATGCAATTCTGCCCTGAGGCTGGGATGGGAGAGAATGAGGTGTTCTTGACAGACATCACATAAAGCACCACCTGCAGATGGTGGTCACCCTCTAAAGGGTTCAGAACACCTGCACAATGCACCTGTATGAACTAAACTGAGTTTTGCCTTTCCTCCCACACACACACACACACACACACACCTGCTGGGCTGTGAGGCTCATATCCTAATGGATAGGTCTTCCGTGGCACAACGCCAGCACATTAGCAATGTTTGGTTTAATTATCTAAGTTGCAAAGAAAAAAAAGATCAAACCTGTATCATAGATTTGCTTCCAGTCAGAAGGTAGACAAAGTGCCATTATCTACAAAAAGTCTATATTATCAACTGAGATATAGGTCCTAACCTGATGGATGCCTAATATAGTTCATTATTAACTGAGATCTATACAGAGTAAATGGAGTCAATATGGCGAGTAGAGTTTATAGTGATAAACAAAAGTAGTCATTTACTCTGTGCTAAGGTGCTGATGAGTACTGCTCCCTATGCTCAGTCCATTGCCATCTAAGCTGTACTGAGGGCATTAAAAGTTAGGTGTGACAAACCCACATCCTGCATTTCACAAGTTGCCATGACCTGTGCACATCTGTTTCTTTAGCTGCATTGATATTTTATGCATGTATACTAGCAGCTAATTTCAGCAGAAATCAGCAGATTTTTAAATTTTTTTTTTAACAGCAGATTTAATACTACAGAATCATAGAATGGTTTGAGTTGGAAGAGAGACGTTAAAGACAATTTAGTTCCAATCCTTCTGACATGGACAGGGACACCTTCTACTAGAAAACCTTGCTCAAACCCTATCCAACATGGCCTTGTACACTTCCAGGAATGGGGCACTCAAAAATTCTCTGCACAACTTGTGCCAGTCCCTCACCACCCTCACAGTAAAGAATTTCTTCCTTATACTGAATATAAACTTATTCTCTTACCATTGGAAGTCTCTTCCCCTTGTCCTATCTCAACAGGCCCTTGTGAAAAGTGCCTCTCCAGCTTTCTTGTAGCCCCCTTTAGGTACTGGAAGGTCCTCTAAGATCTCCTCGGAGCCTTCTCTTTTCCGAACTAAACAATCCCAACCCTTCCAAGCCCCAGGGTAACACCAATCAAGTCTGGTTTTATAGTAAAGGTGCTCCTGCTCTGTCATCATATTTGTGGCTTCTTCTGGACTCACTCGATCATCAAGTCCATGTCCTTCTTATTTTGGAGGCCACTGAGCTGGATGCAGTATTTCAGACAGGGTCTCACAAAATCTCTCACAGGGGCAGAGCAGAGGGGCAGAATCCCCTCTCTCACCCTGTTGCCACCCTGCTTTGGGTGCAGCTCAGGACATGGTTGGCTTTCTGGGTTGCCAGTGCACAATTGTGGGTCATGTTAAATATCTTATCAACCAGCAACCTCAAGTCTTTTTCTTCAGGTTAGTCTTGATGAATTCTCTGACCAGCCTGTATTTGTACTTAGGATTGTCCCAACCCAGGTGCAGGACCTTGCACTTCACCTTGGTGAATTTCATGAGATTTCCATAAGCCCACCTCTCAAGCCTATCCAGCTTTCTCTGGATGGCATGTCTACCCTCCAGCATGTTGACTGCACCACACGTCAGATTAGAAATATTCCTCTCTGAGGAATATAAGTGAACCTGGGATCACTATTGATTTTTAACAGCCTTTGCTTGTTTGCCTTTTCTTTTACCTGAAATTACACGTGATGGTAATTGTTAACACATGTAGCAATATGCGCCTGTCACTCTCCCATCACTCCATCTCACAGCCCTGCTGAGACTTGTTTTCACTTTTTTCATTTTTAATTCACTAAAACCAGGAAATCCCTAAACCCTGTACCGTGACTAGAAGCAACTGCCCCAGATCTGACTGACATACTGCTGAGATTCCTCTGACTGAGAGTAAACCTCCACCTGCAGCATCTACAGCTGAATGTGTCACCTTCCTCTAGGCAGGGAATAAAAGAATGCAGTTCAATGAATTCTCATCATATTGCTTTCCCCTACAGTTTTGAATGCTTCAGCGTGGCACGTATTTAAATAGGCCTTAGAAAAATATACCAATTAAATTAAAAAAAAAAAAAAAAAAAAAAAAAAAAAAAGGAAAGAAAGAAAAGCAAACCCAAATCTAGATCCTGCTTGTATTCAATGATTTTATGATTTTTACTTCACTAGTAGGTTAACAGGACCAGACAGGAGAACAAAGCTATTTTTGTTCCAGGTGGACTTTAAATTCATGTTTATTATAATCAAAAATTATGGGTTTAATTAGTGTTTTCCCTTTCCCAATAAATATTCAAATAGCCCTAACAGTAAAGCAGTAGATGTGTTGAGATTCAGAGCTAGTCAGAGTCCTTTTTTCACTTTGCTAAGGTCTGGCTTCTCAATTTGATTACACTGCTGTAAATCATGACCTGGTCAATAATGTCATGCAGAAGCCAGGCAGTCAAGAAAAATGTTGGAACCTCTACAGGAGCTATATGAGCCTCCAGTCTCAAAGTTACAAGGTCCCACGTGCCCTGAACATACTGAATTTCACTTGGTGTTACAAGTATTTTTATGCTATCAGAGTGTTTGACTTTAATGGGTGCATTTTTTTGGCTACTGAATAATCCTAGATTATTACAGAAGAGTGTAAAGCAGCATGGCAGATTAAGAATTAGCATCCATTCAGGTAGCAGAAGTTGAAATATACATAAAAACCAAGATACTGTGTTGTCACTGTATTCTAGGGATATATCTCAGGATTAATTTTTCATTTTTCAGCTTGTTCTTTTTTAATATTCATTCTTTGGCAACAGAGTTGATTTAGAAGAGAGACATTTAGCTAATTAGGAGTCCAAGGCTATCTCTATCTGGCTTAGTGATATCTTCTGCAGACATGCCTTACCTATCCTATTATTTATTGTCCATCTGGCAGCACTCTCAAGGGCAGCACCCCAATTCTTGGATGATCTTTGAAATGCAACATGGTGTCAGCACAGCTGAATAACCATCTCAACTCATGCCTTATGGCTATCCAGAAACAACATCACTTTCACACTATAGTTTCAGCTCTTCTGTTTCCCTGAAACTCCAGATGCCCCTTTTTTTACAAAATATTTGAAATATCTGCAAGGTCAAGAGTAGGAATTAAGTTCAATAACCAAAAAGTAGGAAACCTTACTGGGCTTGGGTGCCACTGCAGCTATCAATTTTTCTAAAAGCACTTTATATTACACTCTCCAGAACTCTTCTTTGGCTGTTTTTTCAGTTAAGAATCTGATTCTCCTGGAAAAAATGTCTTGCTGGCCAGTGTACCGATAATGTGTCGAACTATGCTGAAGAGTAGCTACTCTGCATCTTTAGAAATAGTCACATGCATTTCTACATTTGCATTTGAAAGACCTCATCTAATATAGTGGGAAAGTGAAGAAAATGAGCCTTACCTTTAAGGTTTGTCTTCCCAAAACAAAGCAAGAGACAAGGGATCCAGTTAGGAAAGTACAAAGAGACCATGAGCTTCTGTTTCTTTTCATGCAGCTCCATTTCAGCTAGCAAATTGAACAATGAAATAGTTAAATAGTCTGGATTAAACATTTATCTTAGAGTGTTTGCCTTTTCACACATAAATTAAATTTTCTTGTTTAATCTCTGCTTTTCTTCTAATTATCTCTCTCCACACACACTGTTGGCTGACAACTAGCATATCTCTTAAAGCAAGATGATTAAGAAGTGTCTGTTGTTCTTGGGCTGTCTCTTTTTTTTACTTTAATTTCTTTCTCCTGGAGATGATAATACTATTTGTTTGCTATGTGCAAGTGTTTATAACAATATGTAAAAGGCAAGAAAAGACCAGTCATTTAGGCACCTTCTACCAGAACAGGATACAGCTTACATTTTTGACATCCCATTTTTACAGATTTTTTAAAATAAAAATTCCTGCAATAGTTCTACCTTGACACATGTGATTTGTTTTTCTGCTTAAATACTGATCTTTGTGTGGGTAATGCTTTAGAACTAACTGCTAGGACTTTATTACAAAGAAACCCAAGTTTGTTTCCTATGCATTTTAGAATTATGGCTAGAAGAATGGGTAAGAAATGAGAAAATTCAGGCCAATCATGTAAGTAACATGCTTCTAGAAGCTACATGGATAACGAAAAAAAAAAAAAAGCACAGAGGTGAACCCTAAAATTTCTTCATTTCAGCTGCATAAAAGGTAAATACAAATCTTCATTCCTCTAATGAAAGACTGTCTCCAGCCCTAGACTGAACTTTGAAAAGCCTTCATGAAGCACTTCCTTTTATTTATGGAAGCACATATATATATATATATATATATATATATATATATATATATATCAGTACAAAGCATTTGTCTCACTGCCTTGTACTAGGAAGGATTAGATCTACCCACATGTTGCAGATGTACTGTTGCGTATGGATTAAGCACTCCCCTTTGCTGTTGGTGTTAAGTTTTATGTGATCATGTCCTTTAGAGAAGAGACAGTCTTTAAATCCTCAAGTGGACAAGGCTGTAGGTTGATAAACCAACAGGTATATCCATCCATGCATGCTCTCAAAAGCATATACACTATTCTGCAAGATTGTGTACCTCTAAAATATGTTGTTAGGGACATTGTCCAAATGTCATTTAAATCCCGATAGGCTTAGGGCATCAACCACCTGTTCCAACTATAATAATAAAATTGTGTTAAATTGTGATAATGAGATTTAATTTTTGATCAGCCCTGCATTGGTCAGGCTTTTCGGACTAGTTGTCCCCTTTAGGTCCCTTCCAACTGAAATATTCTATTCTATTCTATTCTATTCTATTCTATTCTATTCTATTCTATATTCTATTCTATTCACTCAGTGAATTTTTTCCTCAGTCTGAATACACAGCAGAAACACCAAAATACACTGATGTAAATAACATATTAGCTACTGTCTAGATCACTGTGAAACTTAATCCTGATGTGTTTTTTCACTTCAAAAATATGGCTTTCAGTTGACTTTCCTTCATATACATCACAAACTAGTGCTTCTCACTCACTTTTGTGTTCTGATCTCACAGCTCATCAAAGCATTTTGCTATCATTTGGCTGAAAGCTTCTCCAGCCTTGCCAATTAATAGATGAAGAACCATTATGAGACAAATATATCATCTGCATTTTAACTGCGTGAATGGAAGGTTATTGAAGTAATCACTGGCAACATCTAAGCCATTAATAAAATATGGTCTGGGAATAGCAAATTACAAATTTCTGTACCTAGTTCCCAAAATAAATTTGCTCTTGAAGGTAGTTCTAGCACTCATGATGACATAGATGAATGATGCTGATTAAAAAGAAGTGAAGAAAAGATTATCACTTCAGCATAGAAACCACTGGTGTCATTATCAGTGTCATCCATATAAAAAGTGTTAAATTTTTCAGTGGCTTCATTGCCTTGCTGTGAAATTGCAGGTGTCACTGTATACTGGCAGTTGAGCACAAGATAAGACAAAAATGGAGCTAACATGGTTTAGACCATAAACAAAAGCCCACAAATCAGGAGAAGATATGATAGTCCTGTGGCTTTAAAATGGGCTCTTTGTGGGCTTCCTCTTGTGCGTGAAATATTTTCATTGCTTTTGCTGGTGATGAGATGTTCCTTACAACAGGAACAGACATCATTTTGAAGGAGCCAATATCTTGTTAATGAGTAAAGATGTAAATTACCAAGTGGGCTTAATGTTGTTATCACAACCCAGACATGAATAAGCTTCCTAGGGAGGGAATGAGTAGGACACAAGTCTCAGAAGTCTTGTGTGTCTCTCTCTCCATTACGTATTTTCAGGGAAGCTGTGGATGTGCCTCTTTCCTTCTGTCTACTCATCTTTCCCCTTCCACTCTCTCTGTCTTCTTGTCAATTTAAAATTTAAACTGATTGCAGAAAGACCAGCTCTCACTGTGTGGTTTGTACAATCCCTCGCACAATTGCACCGGTGTAATGCAAATTGTGGTATTAAATATTCATACAAAAGCTTCACAGTATGGCTGCATGAAATCAGAACAATCAGGGAACAGGCACAAGCTGAGCACCTAGGTAAGATGAAGCACAGAGATTTCTATTACAATTGCTGCTTCATTACAGAGACTGTGCTGACATAAGCTGTGTTTTCATTGTCGTGAGCCCAATTTCATAACCATGTATTAGAGTTATGAGTTCTCCTAGCAAGCCATAATGTTTTCACTTTTGGCTGTGCAATCACATACTGTTAGCTTAAGACATTTAAACTTTATAAATGGCTCTGTAATATGTGGTCTTTTCAGCTATAAAATTGTTCCTTAAAAAATAATCTGAGCCATTGGTCAATGCAGTCAATGTCACCTAACAGCAAATAAATTTTGGCAATGAATTAGAAGTTAACTACATAACTATGAGCAATTCCTTCAACTAAGAGTTAGACATATATTTTCTTTCTGCCCAATAAAAACATCACTAAAATGCTACGTAATGTTATTTTTCCTATCTGTTGCTTTGCTTCAGAAATGATAAAGGATGTCTAATAATGAATTATTTCCAGCAGTTTGCAGGACTTTGCGCTGAGAATTTTTGGCTGGAATACCTGGATTGATGCAGCCTTTTTAGGAAAACTTGCCTTACTCTGTAACCCAGATAAGGAGACAGAATACCCACACTTGACTGGTTTCATAACACAAAAATACACTGAGTAAAATCAAATTCACACTCAATAAAAAGCACATTTTTGTCCTTTGTTGAATGAGTTGATTGAGCCTGTCTCCAGCTATGCTATCTGTCTGTTTAGGTTGTAAGCTGTTCAAGGCAGCTTTTATCTCCTGTTCATCCTGAAGCATGCTTTTCCTGTAAATTATAGCTGGAGAAGCTCATTCTTACTCAGTACTTCCTTAATTAAACTTGGGGATTTTTAGAGGAGGAAAACAATCCTCTATGTCCATCACAATGAGTTTATATGCAGTATAGTCTTTATAAATATATTTTTATCACAGTGGACATGAATCGAAATCTCAGAGATTCAACTTAGGGTTAGTATTTTGCACTTTGAAGCTTTAGACTACAGCTCTCCAGCGTGCTCTCTAAAGGCAGATTTGGGGCAGTATTTCAGAAATGATCAAGAATTCTTACATCTGAAAGATAAGCAGGCAGCAGACTTAACCAAATAATTCGGCATTTAGAAATTATCATCATTTTAAGAGATTGCAGCAAGCCATTACTTTGTTATGATTCTTACCTTCTCCAGGAGCTTGATGGGAAAAGAGATCCATGTGTGGCACACTGTCAGTAGAGCCTCGTGGGTGCCACTGTGAGATGGCAAACAAAGCACAGCAGGGCAAGCAACGTTATGTTGCCACCAGCATCAGACCAGGAAGGGATAAAAACCACACAAATCCCCTCTTCCTTGTCAGCATTACGCACTGAATTGTGGAGTGTTCAGAAACCGTCTCCACTGTCGACATGAAAATCAAGTGGCACTCAGAAGCATCCTCATAACTCACCTTTGTGAGAGCTCATAAGATCTTCATCTCTCCAACTCCAATCCAGAGCAACTGAAAAAGGTGCTGGAGTGAATTTGCATGCTGTGGCTTCCCCAGAGCTGCCTGGTCTGACCTTTGACCGAAGTTCTATGATATCAAAATCTTCACCAGCTCCAGACTGCAGCTGTTTCACACCAAAATCCAAATTGCATACAAAATATATTTTTTCTCCAAGCTGCAAATTCAGATATATCTTTGTGAGAGAGCTCCTTGCTAGTGATCAAGTGATCAGATAGATAATTCATTACTTCCACATTAAAAAAAAAAAAAAATAAAAAGAAGGAAGGAGGCCTGAGCAGGTCAAGGATGCAAGGATGTTTCCGTGGGAGACCTTCATAGACAAAATGTCACAGTGCCAGAGAGAAGAGAAAGCAGGAAAGCAGAAGTTGGGTGTGGTTGCAAGCATATTCCAGTTTAGCTGCTGGGCTGCATATTGGCACAATACTGTGTAGTATGTCTCATTTCCCTGCTACCTACAGAAAGAAAATCTGGGCATATGGTTTGGCCAGGAAAGCCCTGAACTGGATCCAGAGAAGTCAACAAATCTTGACACAGAGAGAGATCTGAGCTGGCTGATATCCTGATGCCATGGGCTTGGACAAAATACTGGCAGCATACAGAGCTAGGATATTTCTGCACTGATGTCTTTAGGACTTCAAACTGATTGTATAAAAAAAAACCAAACCAAAACACTTCTTAAATTTTTTTAAATTTATTTTACTGTTGTTGTGGCTGCTGACTTCTGATTCAATAGCAACATGGACATATTTCTTTAATAGGAAAGGTTGTTCTTCTTTTCCCCTGAGAACTTCATGTTCCGACTGAGTTTATTCATGAACCATGGAAACATCATTAACATTCACTCTGAGCAAAAGAACAGCTTTTACTGCATCCAGAATCATTAGATGTCTCACTGTATCCCCTTTCTGCCCATCACATTGAGCACTCATTCCCCTCAACTGTTTACTCCCAGTAAACAGAGAGCGTGTTCTGGAAGTACAACAATGTATCTTGGGGAAAACAGTTTTTATCTGCAAGAGAAATACAACACAAATGTTTTGAGTGATGAGATGGAGACAAGACATTTTCAGTGTGCTTCAGAGGTGTTCCTGCAACACTGTCACTGACCTATTAGCACTTGCAGCAGTGTTTAACCATGTGGAGAAGTGTCTTTGGCATAGATCAGCCTTGTAAACCCCAGAGTCTGTTTTTTCACGGGCACTGTGTAGCTCTTCCTTTGGATTCAAGAATTAATTTTCCAACAGAAGCACTGAAGGAAGGAAAAAACAAAAACCAGCAGCAACATTAACAACACAAACCAACAAACCACAACACCCAAAGGTTTTCAAGCTTTTTTTCCCTCCACATTAACCTGTGCTTCATAGCAATTCTTGAGGACTGCTGCTGCATTTATACTTTTTATATGTCTTGTACAAGACATATTTCTTTCTGCTGCATTTGTACAATAAACGTTCACTGAACACACACCAGGGGCAATTAGACATTATTGCAGCTATCACATTTATTAATAGTTATTGCCACCAATCCATTCTGCTACCTGTCACATGCTTCTTTGACTGAGCTGGCAGTCAAAGAGGAATAGCAAATTTAAGGGAAGATTTCCCCTTCAGAGTCACAGCCATAAGGATTATTTTCTCTCCTTCTTCCCTCTAATTTCAAGTCTTACAATTTGCATATTTATGACATTCAGCCAAAATCAACTCTCTGGATTTTCACGTTTTCGTTCCTTGCTCTGATGACGTGAATACATTTTTATTTTGTCTCTCTTTGCTCTGAAAACTGTGTTAGTTAACCATCTTTAAGATATTTCCAGCTTTATAGCAATCTTGAATGCACCATGTCTGCAGACAGGCACTGGCACTGAACAGCAACCTACAAGGTATTCAGTTATATCAATATCACTCTTTCTGACTGTGGGGTTACCCAAGTGTTTCTAGACTGCCTGATTTCATTCTACCTATCCATAGTAACTATGAAAAAAATACACAAACCGACACGTGAAATAAAACCCCCTACAAATAGCACTCGCATAAGTCATGATGGGCCAGATCTTTAAAAAACAAGAAAATTAACAATCTAGAGGTTCTGACTGATGCACCAGCATAAGTCTTCACAGCTCTTCCCATCTTCGCTTCACTGTGATAGCTTCTAGGCATGGTTTAATCATCTCATGAAGGTCACAAAAACTAAATGGGATGGACAAGAAATAAGAATGATGTATGTAAGCTGTCTGGAAAAATTAACTGTAAATTTTTGGAATGTGTATCTAAAGTAAGTGTGTTTCTTAGGATTCTTCTCTCAAATTAATAATGAGTCTGCTCTGGGTTATCATTTTTAATTGAGAAGGGGGGATTTAAATTAAGAAAAAACAACTTGAACAATGCTGAATTATCTATAATTTTGAGGTAAACCAGCTGCAGTAGTGAAAGGGATCAAATAAAGACATAGGAAATCATGAAGAATTCAACCTGATAAGCACCCTCAGAGCCCATGGGCATTAGCCAGACTGCAGCTGAAGAGTACATCGGTTGATGATTAATTCAGTAAAAGAAACTTCTCAGTGATATTCCCTGTTTTCCACAGTATTATATTCTGTTCCTATGGTCTATGGAAAATCACCTGTGTTCAAGGCCAGCCACCAGTATTGTGTTGGCTTCCAGCACAGGAGGCAGAGAACCCAGTGCAGTCAAATCCTACTTACCAGCAGCTCATGCCCAAAAAGCTTCCTTACCAAAAGGAAATTCCCTACTGGGTTGCAAACACATTCTTAAACTCAGCATCCCTTTTATAACTTCCCTTCTTTCCTCAGAATGGTGTGATGCTGTGCTGTAAAAAATGTGGGGGGGTTTGGGTTTTTTCTTTTTTTTGATAGCTGGCTGACAACTGGTTTTGCTCACTGCCAGTAGATAGTAGCTCTTCCAAGGAGAGAGTGCTTGCTCTCCAGTCAGCTCTTTGTCGAGCATGAAGATCAGTCACCTTAACCAAAGTATTTGCAACTTGTGGTTTTTTCAGTTTCAGCGGGAAAAATTGTTATTTCAAGTGTTTCCATAGCTCCTAAAGGCCAAGGCTTCCACAGCTCAAAGGACCCTTTAGAATATGCCTGGAATAACTATTTCATGAGTTTCAGAGCATACTTTTCTCTGAGTTATCAATCTAAGATAAGAAACAAAAGCACGAAGGAAATGGAAGCACTAGGTGTAGAGCTCACTTGTGCAGTAAGGAAGAGGGCTTGGCCTTTCCAGACAGAGCTGGGTACCCTGTTTCACCAGACACCATGCACTTCAGCAGCTAAAACCCCTCCATTTTAAGGAAAGGACAGTTGGCATTTGGGAAGGGAAGGCAACTGTGGAACGGGATGAAGGGAGAAAACCCAGGGGACCCTTGTGCAAGAGCCTATCTCCTTTCAGTGAGGCAAGAGATGCTGGTGGGAAGGGAGTCAGGTGGAGGATTTTGGCACATGTGCAACAACTGACATCCCCCAGGAGAGCATGTGGAGGACATGGGTGTTTATCTTGTCCTTTAGATGTGCTGCCCACTTGCCTGGGTTTCAAACTCCCTGATAGACTGGGTTTTGAGGTATTGCTGCCAGCCCTTTGCATGAGGTTTCTGTTTGTTTTATAACTCTATTTAGCACAAAATGACTTAATATATCTTTTGTATCTATAACGATAAAATAAACTGCTATATATTTACCCAAAAGGTAACACTTCTCACACATTCCCCTCATGCAAAGAACCTACTTTCAATTGTAGCTATTGGTACAGAAGGCATTCTTAACTACAGCTTTTGCACACAGAAACATTTGGTTTGTTTACTCTCATAGGGGAAAAGTATGAAGAATATAGAAATGGTATAACTGAAACATGCACATTGTCATTACCGAGAGGCTTCACTGCCAGTCCATCAGGACACATGGCATTGATGCCTTCTGGAGGCTGACCTGGAACAAAGACTAGACAGAACAAAAGGGTAAAGTAGGTATTTATTAAAAGGTCTCAATGGGTACACCTGGGCAGCACAAGAATCCAGCCAGACTACAGCCAAGATGCATCCCAAAATGGTCACAAAAATGGACAACTGACCACAAGGTCTCACACTTTCATAAGTTCTGGTCCATTAGCATATTAGAATCAATTGTCTAAGCATAGCTTCAGGTTATGAAGCTGCATTCTCTTTGTCTTTCTTCTCACTTAACCATTGCTTTTGTTCTAGGGCCTGAAAGTTGTCCTTGGTATCAAACTAGAAAAGGAATTGTTTTGTCTATTTACTTTTAAAAGACAGCTTAGTAGCACTAAATGTGAAACCTAAAACTACCCACTAAAACAGCACAGAATCTAAAAAATATAAAAGCTAAAAACTTAAGGCATCACTGTCAGCTGCAGCCACAATGGGACCAGGCTCAGCCCTTCAGCTGCTGTTCTCCCCAGGACCAGATGAACATCTATCTCTGTACTGAGGTGGCCTGAAGCCACTGTAACTCCTGTCACTTAACCTCTCCTTCCCTGGTTAAAGTAGTGATATTAGTAGGTTTACACCCCAGTATTGGATTACTTGCAGATTGACACCCCCAAAACATCACCATCCTCAAATCAGCCTGAAAGCCAGACTGGAGACCTTCAATGAAACTGTATATTTTTAAATGTTTCTTTACACCTTAAAGCCCACTGCTGAAAAATATACCCACAAATTCCCCTTCTTTCTTCACAACATGCTTAGCAACAGCAAACCTATGCATTTTTCCAGCTTGCAAACTCCTGTCAGCTCCACTTTTTCTTTCCAGTGGGGTAACAAGCCTGGAAGCAATGCTGTTGGCAGCACTGCTGAGGAGCAGACACCACTTCCATCCACGGGACAGCAGCCTGTGCAGGCTTGGCCATTTGGGGGAGCTGCACAAGACAGATAGCTGGAGCCTGAGTCCCCAGAGCAACTCACATTTGTCGTGTCAAAAAATGACAGGAAAGCATCAGAACAGAGATACGAAGTGTGAGAGATAAGCTGACACCTTCCCAAATCAAGACTGGGAAAACAAACCTGTGCACAAATAACTCACCAAAGTAAACAGATGTATACTGCTTGTTTTGCTTTCAATGAACAGGCTCATGCGGAAGGTCTCACCTACACCTGTCTCAGGACCGTTTCTGAAACTCTGTCCTTGAACACCATAACTTTTTCACCTATTAGGTTAGCCAAGCTGACAGTGTTTCTAAGGAGGAATGTTGAATCCTCTGTATATTAAATGTTTGGTTTTCTCTCTCTTTCTTGCTGTCAGTAGATTGCATATTTTGATCATGGATAAACCATCTTATCTCTCATATTACTTTATTTTGGAGCTACTTAGCATATTCATGTTTGCAGTTTCAGGTAAAGTTCTGTTTAACCTTTCCTTTGACAGTTTGGCTTTTTCTGTGGTAATATGTAATAAATATATGAATATTTACTCTCCCAACTCATATCTGCAGTGAGCTGTGACACCAATGTATGAATTGTGAAGAAGCCAAGAGAGCTTGTCCAGCTGGTGGGAGAACAGCAGTGCTCAAATTCTTGCCATGGAATATATCTTAGCCTAAGAGTCATGCCATAAGGAATAATATGATGACGTGTTTAGAGTGAGCAGTTGATCTCATTAGGCACAACAGTTCATTTTCTCCCCTGAAGGCTTTGAATAAAGTTTCTTGACCTGCCCAGTTTTGGGAGACCTTAAATGAAAGTCAGTAGCAGACCAGAGTCCAGATGAACCCACTGGGTAGGTCAGACACCCACCAGAGGTAATAGATGAGGCATTTAATGCATGTAATGGTTACATGGTACTTACTTGCATGACCATATGCAAAACTGAGCCACACTATGAAACAATTATGTAGATGTAAGACAAAGAAGTTTACAATAAAAAAAAAATCACTCAATGAGAAGAGCAAAAAGGAAAATAAACCAGCTCACTTTATTCCCACAGCCAGTTCCTGTAAAAGCATAGATCTCAAGCCTTCATTTCCAGCACTGCAGAGTGGTTACACTCTGCTTTCCTTTCAGATGACACTGTGAAGTGCCAGCAGGCAGACTAATATTCTCTTTTCCTTCTCAAGGAAACAGAACACTGTCCTGCCAGCTAATAAAGTGTAAACCACCTACAGAAAGCTGCAACAGTCAGAGAAACGACTGATCAAGTTTGCTTACAACACAGTTCTCTAAGCCACTGACAAAAATAAGCCTCAACACTGAGCATCATGGTCAAAATCCACAGTAGTGCCTATCTGTGTATTTTCAAAGCTTCAGGTCCTTTCCCTTTCTCCAATTAAGATGTTTTCATGAAATTGTAGAAGCTACGAACAGATTTCTTTGGGGTTGAAGGCAGTAAAGGAGTATTTCCAGGATATCCACAGATTAGTTTGTCTCTGATCCAGCCTCCTTCTCAGCCTGGCATATAACCAGACATTGCGTATAAAAACTCAGCTGAAGGATTCTGAAATGCTAAGTCAAATAATTCTACTTCTATCTAATTTCAGTAATTGTGATGAATTGTAGAACTACATAGTAATCAATATTCTAACTAAATTGGCAGCCATCATTGAAAGAAGGGTTCAGAGGATAAAATTAAATCAACTGTTTCCTTTTATTCAATGCAAAAGATGGCTAATACTGAAAACACTGTCTTTGTGATTGACTTCTCTGCTGTCCCTTAGCTTGTCCATGAATATGAAAGGAAGTTTAGAAGCACAGAAGTTTTTCTATAGCTTTTTCCCTCTTCCTATTTTTAAAGATGTTTATGATAGGAATACATAATACTGGAAAATATATGCACTCTGAGTCTATTCTATTGATTGAATACTACTGTACTCCAGGCATTCTTACTGAGACCATTGGGATCACTCCTGAAGTAAAGAGATAGTGGTGAAAGAAAAATATCAAACTCTGGCTTGTTAAAATGGAAAGAAAACATGAATATAAGTTTTATGACCTCCTGTTGTTTGAGTTTTATTATTATACTCTTAACATAAAATTTTGAGAAGGTACTTAGGTTTTAAGATAGCTGTAGAGACCGTCAAAATGACAAATGCTAATGAAAGGTAAGAAAGGGAGCAATTAAAATATAACAGTATTGAAATCCATATCGATCAACAGGCTACTCAGAGCAGAGAATTCATGGATCATTACATATTTCAATTCAAAATCCAAGGTTGAGATGCTTAATTTTTTTTTAATAGGCTCCAAGTAATAACATATCTTTAGTCAAAGAAGCTCAGTATTGCACATTATAGTGTAATAATATTTGGCTTTAAAAACTTACTTCCAAATAAATTAAAAAAATGTAGACACATTAAACAAATATAGGAAGAAATCCTTTAAAGAATCTTTTTATTTCCAATTCTGCGACAAAAAGCCTTTGGAAATGAACAGATACACCTCACAAAGAGCTACATCCCATCTTTCACTGTAACAGGATTGATAGAATGATGCAGAATATTGGAGTTTTGACTTCCTCTCCAACACAATGACAATTAGCATTTTACATGTAGGATTGGATAGCATAATATGTAAGATCAGATAGACTACTGTCTTGGAAAACACTGATCATTGTCTCTTTATGAACAGACTATTCTAATATTTTGATAAAATCTGATAATCACAGTTACTCCATAGTTGCTGTTGGCCATTGAGCCAATGGACTTTTAAAAGAATATACCAGGTATAATTACTCTTGGCCATGAAGTCAATGGATAAGACTTCCAAAAGTATATACAAGATGTTGGACTTTAAGTCCTTGTATCTCAACATCAAGTTTTGCCCTGACGGTAAGTGGCATTGTTGCTTATTTAGGAATGCAGCTCCAGAATCCTAAATCTATCACTTCTAAATCTAATTTTAGCCTTATCAGTTAGCTACTACAGTGCCTTCTGCTGTACCTCAAAATATGCCTTTTCAAATAAAAGGAAGCTTTTGTATTCATGGAAAATTATCTGAAATTCTGATCATACTTTGTGTAAGAGGCACCCAAACAAGATTTCCTACTGGATGCATGACATTGGTACACCCCTCCGCAGAAACCTAACAACAGCTCGTTTATCAGTACATCACAACAGACCCTCCTTTCCAAAATACCATTACTGGGACTTGAAAAAAAGCAAGAATCAACACAGAATCCCAGCATACAGCCAGTGATGTCATCAAAACACAGAAAAGGTTAAAAAATCAAAAGGAAGTATTTAAGTGGCAAGATTTTCCAGAATGTGCTGCGTAGACCTAGTGTTCTTGGATCTGTCCAAGCTCAGTCAAGGCAGAAAATTAAATTATTTCACTACCCTCCAACGGACTTCTTGCAGAGCAGAAATGAACTCTTCAGCCTGCTAAAATGGGAATTTAATCAAGTACGATCTGTAAGCAAAATTTACAGTAACACCCTGGCTCCTGGCTATCTTTCTTAACACTAGCTCCAAAGGAATTGTCTTTCATAAGAAAACTGTGAAGCAAACAACCCAAAACAAAAACTGGTTTTTTTATTTGAAACAACTTGCAAAAAGATATAACTTTTTTTCCCAGTCAAAATCCAGAACCTTCCTAGTTTTTAATGAAGATGATACTGACACTTTCCATGCCTACTGAGAAAAACCAGAGAGAATATTTACAATTTACAGAAAAGACCTCAATATCATCTAAATTTAGAGTATCACACTGTTATTTCACTCACATACTTTATTTCTCACCTGTTAAATTATTCTTGCTGGGAATACAGCCAAGGAACAACTGCTGGCGTTATCGTCTTTGTAAGGAACAACATTACAGATATTACTTAGAGAACATGGGTGGATTGCAGTCTGATTTTAAAATTTGGATTGGAAAAATATCATGGAGCATATTAAAAAGCAGGCAAATTAGCTAGGATTAATCCTCTGCTTTTTTCTTTGGAAATGGCTACATCTAATAACTGTGAAGAATTGTTATGTATGCTTGATATCTTGCTCAAGAAACTATCTGTCAAAATATATGTCCCACCACTCCAAACCCCAAAGTGAGTGTTATGAACGCTTCTCAAGGAGATGGGGAAGGCAGAAAGGAAAAGGCTAAACATTTTCTAATACAGGATTCATTCTTTGAACATTGTGCAAACAAATAATTTAATTTAAATTTTTCTAAATATTATATGTCTTGAAGTGGAACAGAAAGCATCTGATTCTGTTTCTGATTCAGCCTCTTTCTGTTGCTGAAATGGGATGAGCTGTGCCCGGGCTGGAGGAGCTGTAGGAGCAAGGGGACAGACTGCTCTTGGGATTGCAGATACAGCTCACTGCAGCTGCTCTGCAAGGCTACAAATGATTTTACTGTGTTGAAACAAGAAAAAACCATTGTGACTGAACTTCCACTGTTCTTCACCTTTTATGTATTTTTTTTTTTTGTATTTATCTATTTTTATGCTGATTATTCTTAAATATTTCCTATCAAATTTTTGGTAATAAACAGTCACAAAATTAAAAGATATGAAAACAACCTCACTTTGCTATTTTTCAGATAAGGATCCTCTCTGTAGCTTTATCTAGCAAATGGTTGGCAATTTTCAATGTAGAGTACAACTGGGTTATGCTTGGGTTATGTATTTCCAGGTCAAATTTCAGCTCTTGACATGAGTTAAGCACCTCACTTTTATGTCACGAAGATCCTGAAATCCAAAGGATGCTCACAATTAAGACAAGATTTTACACTGTACTGAACTGTTTGTGATGAGTGCATGTGTGACATATTACTGCACATGCAATGGTCATATGTATGGTCATCTGCAAATCCTGCATCTCTAAACTTCCAGTTTGAAAACTCAGCTAATCTCAGCAGTAACAGTGGATTAATACATCCCAGAGTATTTTTCTGTGAAACATGTAGTGCAAGAACCTAGTGTAATAAAGCTGGGCATGAAATTCAAGAAAACAAAGATAAATTTTCAAAGCAAAAATTTTATATATATATACTCCTCCCCTTGTCTATTAAGATGTAATATTAACCAGCTATTAATATTACATATATAAAAATAAAGCTATTAATCCAGCTTTTAGGATTATATTGGAGTTGTGTTTCAGATTTCCAAGCTGCTTATGTAAGTCTCTCAGTTCTTCAGAAATAGGAAAGTTTGCAACTTTTTAATGTCTGGTGCATTTCTTACAGCTATAAATATAGTCATGCTGTGAATGGCATTTTTCATTTTAAAGTACAATCCTCAGTAAACACTGGTAAATGGCTCTGCTTCAAGGCAGTTAGACACTCTAGTTAGATGCTCTGCAAAGATTGTTTGTAAAAGATAAATACTCCAGAAGGTTGTAAACAAGATTCAAACATAATATAGATGCATTGCTGTTACAAGTACCTTGACTTTGGTGGATTCTCGGATCCATTAAGGTTGCTGGGAGTTTTGCCACTGTCTTGTCTGGGACCAGTGTTTTAACAATTTGTTCTCTTTTAATGTAGAACCATTGAGGATTTCAGAACATCCCCCAGTGAAAAAAAAAGATCTAATGTTTAAGGCACAGATTCCCACTTCAAAACCCTCATGGAAGCAACAGTACTGCACTGTCTGCATCACGCTGGAATGGCTATGAAGGCTGAACATCAGCTTCCAGATTAAAAAAGTTCCCTTCCTGCAGCAACCCCAGCCGGGGATGGTTGAGGAGGGACTAAGGTCCCCTGCAGTTACACAGCATCACAAAATCATGGGAGTGGGAAGTCACCTATAGAGATCAATGAGTCCATTTCCCTGGTCAAAGCAGAATAAGTGAAAGTAGGCTGCTCAGGGCTGTGTCCAGCTGACTTTTTTTTTTTTTTTTTTTTTTTTTTTTTTTTTTTTTTTTTTTTTTTGATAATTCAAATGGTCTAAATAACCTCTCTGGGCAACTTGGGCCAGAGTTTGTCCACTCTCACAGTGAAAAAGCTATTTTCTCATGTTTAAAAAGAATTTCCTGCATTTCAGTTGAGGTCCATCACCTCATACACACACTGGACACTGCTGAGAAAACGCCAACTCTGTCTTTTAATCTCCTTCATCAAATACTTACAGATAAAATTCCTCGGCACTTTTTTTCCCCAGGCTGAGCAGTCCCTAGCTCTTTCAGCCTTTCCCTGTGTAGTCCTGATTCAAAAAACAGTTAAGCATGTGCGTATCAGAGTTTTGTGTTGAAAGGTCACCATATTTCATGGGGGCAGGCAGTCATGTCAAAATTCTATCCAAATTCAGGAAAAAAAAGTCCCAGTGTTTAAAAATTGTCTGAAAAAGAGAAATCTATGGGCTCCCTATCTAATCTCTGCAGTTTCTCGGCAGCAAAGCAAGGAAGCCCTAAAATCCCCAGCCTTGTAGCATGTGGAGCTATGGAGTCTGCAGCAGCCCATTTGGAGAGCTGCCCTTTGGTCAGGACTAGAGACACCCCTTGTCAGCAGTTCTGCAACACTCCAACTTCCATTTCATACATTTGATATATATTGTTCCATTGCATGGCTTGTTTATTTCAAAGAGAATAACTTACTTGAAATTCACAAAATAAATAAATATCTCCCAAGAGATTTATTTAAATTAAAACACATCCTGTACAGAACTTTAAATTAGAAAATAAAAGCACATAGAGGCAAAAAGTTGACATTTCAGTTTAATTAGGAAGACTCCCATACAAATACTTGTTGTTAATATCAAACCAAGTCAGACTCCAAATTGCTAATAATAATGAAATTAAAGTTAGGTGCACAGATGAGACACTGAGTTTAAATTTGGATAGCTCTTCACTAATTCTGATAGGCAAAATTCATCCCATTAGGGAAGATCAATAAATGGTTCATATATCACCATGGACCACCTGAGGCCGTGCTTCACAAAGGAGGCAGGGCCCTTATATTAAAATTCAGAAATGTGAGATCTCTACTCTCTGAATGAATATTTCTAAGGTGGTAAGCCTGTGATAGTGCTTTGCATTTCTACATGGAAAAATTATATTCTCACTCTCATAAATTATTCTGTGACCTATATATGACAAGCTTTAAAAACACTCTCCAGCTACCATAAATGGAAAGTCAGAAGTGAGTATGTTCTGCGCTGAGCTCATATAGGGGAATGGATTTCCTTCACTTAGAACAATTTAATTTACACTTACTTCACACAGGAAATCCTCGTGTCATAATAACAAGTTGAAAATGATATGTATGGATGTGTCCAGCAATATGATACTTTATCACAACAAAAGGAATAATGTTTCATTGAATAGAATTCAATTTAAAAAGCAGACTGCATCAGCAAATAGCACACTGGCATTCATCCAGCTATTCCTTTGGTGGCTCCTAGTCCAAAATATTTAGAGGATCGGGGTGTAAGTGAAGAGCCTCAGAGAATATTGTTGAGTCACACATGTACTCAGAATTCAAGCCCCTTTCTAACCAGCCCAATCAGAAATTAAACCTTTGCCTACACAGCCTATACTTCTCATATAGATCCTGCAGAGGCAGGCACTTCTTACACTGGCTTTCACCCTCCCCCCTCGAATGCCAGTATCAAAATGCTCTTGGTGCCTGGGTTTCCCCAGGGCCAGGAGAACAGCTGGGACTGGCAGGAGTGCAGGTTTAATTTCACCCATCATTACCCTGGCTGCAGAGCTACATCACCACAGAGCAAAGCACTCTGTGCTGGTCTAATTACTGACCAAAATCACACATTTTGACACCAGGGAGTAGGTCATGATTCTTTCATCCAAGTTTGCCCAGATTGGTGTTCATGGGGCTGTGTTTCTGATTTGCAGTTTACAGCTTAATTCTGGATAAAGAGAAGCAGCAAAGCAGCAGAGCCACCTGTATGAAAGTGAGATCCTCCAACATCATTTGTTGGTTCTGTTCATACAGTAAAAAAAAAAAAAAAATCAACTTAAACATAATGCACAGGTGTCTTTTTTTGATCATTTCTGCTGGCTCTCAGTGAAACATTGATTATCCGGACTGACCAGCACTCATGACCAGCCAATTTATTATATTTAATTCTTTAAAAAATTATTAAAGTGCTTACAATGGTTTCATAGGAAAAATACATCAGAAATCTTCAGATGCTATTCAGGACTCACTTCCTTTGCAGTCAGAACTGAATTAAGTGGCAGCTGGAATATTGAATGCAGATTTGTGGGAAATGAAGTGTCCAATTTGCATAAGTTCCAATATTCGAGCAAGAAACAACTTGTTTCTGTTTACAGCAGAACTTTCCAGGTGCCTTTTCAGAGTGATTTCTTGATGTGAGATGTACCCCTTTAAAGAATAACTTGGTACAAACCTCAGAAAAGATGAACTTCAAACAAAACCTTGACTTACAATGACACTTTTTGTCTGGTTGCTAATAATGTTGAGATTTACCTTGTAAAAGCTAAATATGAAGATATGGCCTCAAATTTCTAGGTACATGTAAATTCTTTTAAAAATTACATCCTTCTTGAAAACACTTGCAGTCCTCTGCTGCTATGTAACATGCAATATTTTAATTCTTATTTAATTAGGCTGGGCAATGCAATTGCCTTGTATGACACTTAATAATCGCCAAGGAAGGTATGAGCAGCTGCCACCCATGCGTGTGTTGGATACAGGACCTTAGTTTTGAGCTCCCTGCAATAGGACAGTTTGACTATTTTGGCTGAGTCAACAGGCTAAGAAAGGCAACAGGGACTAGGCCACAGACCAAATGGAAATGTGCTTGATATATTTTGATCACCATGCTTCTTAACCACTAAGTGATCCATCCTTTTGACCTATGAAGTAAATTGCATTAATTGGGAAAAGGAAAGCATCACACAACAAAATCCTGTGGACATTTGCCACCTATGTAATTTTTATGCCAAATGACCAAAGGCTCCTTAACTTCTGAGAACTACTCATGTGAGAGTCCAGAAGATGGACTGATGAGAGGTTTTCCAGTGATTGGGTTACTATCCAAAAGTACCATTAAGGCGAGTAATCGGAGCACCCAGGTTTGGGCCAACTTATCTACGTCATTTCCACTGCAGCTTTACCTATACTGCATAGAAAAGCAGTTTCCCCCTATCTCTGACTCATCTTCTCTTACCCAAAAACTACAAGTTCAGCTGGAGGCCAGCTAATTATCTTTGGAATCTAGATTTAAAAGACTTCAGTGTTATCTTTTTCTATATCTAAATGTTATATCTTGATTTTGGTGTTACTTCACTTTAAAAATGGAAAAGAACCATCTGACTTTCAGTGATATTTTGTTTCCCCGTTTAACTTCTGCATTATATATTAGGCAACTGAAGAAAGTTTAAAGAAATGGCATGCTTTATATTTTGTTATAAAAACCAATCTTTTCAGTTTTCTTTATATTAAATATTTTGCTTGAAGCTTGGGATAGTTGGGTTGGGGTTTTTTTAAAGGAGTTTTCTGTATATTATTTAAACAAACACATAGTTTTCATTCCATTTTGGAATGAAGCAAAATATATCAGCATTGCATAGTGACTGAGAAAAGAAAAAATCTTGATCATATGCAGCTTAACTCAGCAACCATTCACCTCCAGACCAGAAATAGCTGCTTTATTCTAAGCCAAGTTACTGGGACTGTGCGGTGGAAACTGGATGAAGCTTATTAGCTTGAGATAAGTATAGCAGAGGTCAGTCTAGATGATGAACTGGCTGGTTCTGGACTTAACTCCAGGAAATTTTGCTGCCTGTTTGGGGACTGAGATATTGCAGTTTCCATAGCCTGTGTAAAGCGATTTATCAAGTCTCAGGACCATGAGTAAAGCCAAGGCTCTAACAGGATTTCTAGTAGGATCATCAATTGTTCAGAGTTAAAATAGGGGAAAGGAAGAAAAGAAAAGACTCATGACATATTTCCAGGTCTGTAGGTAGCTAGTTCTTGGATTTATGTCTTGCCCCCAAATACTGATGAAGGTCTTTCCCTGGGTATCTGAAGTATCAATCAATAACTGATCCAGTTGCCAAAGTAATTCCAGAAATACCTCTCTACTTCATTCCAGGACTTCAATATTTTGAATTTTCACTCTCAAGCAGTGTTGCAGCCTCCAGTAGGACCACCACAAAGCTGCCAGAACCTAACCATCTGTCCAGAGCCCAAGCCAGCTGCTTTCTTTCTAATCAGCTTCTTGTATGTACCTGAGACTGAGCTGCAAAACAGATTAATTACTTGGGCAAGCTTCATCCTGGGCCTCATCTTTCTGTTTCCTGAGGGCTCTTCAGAGTCTCATCAACTCCCAGACTGTAGATTCATCCATTCATCCAAAGAGTCTGTTGGCACACATTGCTAAGAGTTCAGCATATGGAGCATCTCCATCCATCCATCCATCCATCTAGGCACACAGCAGAGCTTGTGGACATGCACAAAAACTGCTGCACTTCTTCTAACGAGGCCTGACCCAATCCTGTCTTGAGACACAAGAGATCAGTTTTGGTTATGTGATGGACATGCATCTGGGCCACTTGTTAAAGGAATGTGTAAGAATTTGGTCAAGATGGTCCATTTCAATACATGCACTCATTTCATATATTTGCTATATATTCACAGGATAAGAAACACCTACCTTGAACCCCACGCATGTGATGGGAACAGCTTCAATTAATACTGAGCTTAAGTGGTACTAGTGGAGCTTATATATGGCACCTCCCCTCCAGATCATTTGGCAGCACAAGGCTGAGATCACTTTACCTCGTAGAGAACACTCTGACAGACAAGCCCATCCACAAATGTGGGCAGGAGAAATGGGGCTTGACAGAGGTGTACACAGACAAGCTTGATAACTACAAAAGGCTTCCAGTCTGTGAATTCCCCATACCTCGGTATATGTCCAAGTTTACATGCCAATGATTTGTTCCTAAATAAAACCTGACAGGTGCCCATGCTGCTTTTCTAGCCCAAAACTGCGGGACATTTGAGAATCCTAAGTGAATCTTGGGAGTTGTGGCTGAACATTAGGGGCTGCTGATCTGTATCAGCACTAGGCAGAGACAGGAGCACCCTGCAACAAGTGAGGTGATTAATCAGAGCACCATAACCTCGGCCATTTGACTGATTAGATCCCATATAATGAAATGTACTAACCCTGTTTCTGAGCTTGTCATTGAAAATCACTTTTTTCATTTTTTTATACTCTGATGAAATTGCAAGAGACTCTCTGATGTGGCTATGGCCTATTTTTTGAACTCTCTTTTTCTCTAGCTGCCACTGAAAGAAAAAGATTTAGGATCCTATCTCCCTCCTGCTTTTTGGCTTCTTTAGATGTATATTCTCCTAATTTCTAAGTCTTAGGTGACAATGGCAATTTAAAGTCTTGAGTGAACTCTCAGTATGGAAAGAACATAAATGATTTTCTATTCCAACAGCACCAAGGAACAGAACAAGGTCATGTACTGTCAGCAATTTATTTATTTATTTAAAAACTAATCCAGGGAAAACTCATAATTTTTTCTTTTTCAAAAAGGATGCCAAATTTACTTCTGTCTTCATCATGATTCACTGGATCTGCAGTGATACCAGAAATAAGATGGAAGATAGCTGCTTCCTTTGAAACTAAGACTTCCCCAAAGCACATAGATGCAATTTATCTCCCTCCTAGTCCTCTGCTGTTCTGCTTTCAGCACCTGAAACAAACCTGGCATGTCCCTGCTGTAGCCATTGGTCTCATGACTAAAAACCCATGAACAATTCTGACATCTGACTTAACAGACACCCTATGTTGAAATCATAAAGTCATGTGCCAAAGAATACATTGGATGGATGGATGGATGGATGGATGGATGGATGGATGGATGGATGGATGGATGGATGGATGGATGGATGGATGGATGGATGGATGGATGGATGGATGGATGGATGGATGGATGGATGGATGGATGGAACTTTGGTCACAGATCAAGAGCCCAGTGGAAGTGGGTGAGAAATTGTCTCTGCTAAGGCATGTTTCATATCATCTGTTTCAGCCATCCACTTGAGAAGGAGATGAAGCACACTCTAGAGGTTCTTGCTCCTTTTCTTTTAACAAGCAAGGATTCAAGACTGATTGCTTCTCACATAGACAAATCTATTGGAGAGGTCTAAATCAAATCTGGGGATCTTTGACCCACCTTACTTTTCCTCTCCCAGAAATATATTGCAAAACTCAATTTATCTGCTGCGCCTCTGTAAAGACAAAGGCCCATCTTTTTATGCACACTAATCTCCCAAATGTACCTCAGAGCTGAAAAATAAAAGATTATGCCATATCTTTTGTTCAGTTTATTATATTGAAAAAAACAAACAGAAAGTGCCCTAGGTGTGATTTACACTGAATGATGTGTAGTACTTTTCTTCCTTTACTGGGTATGCATGCCAACTTTTTTTTAATAAATATAGAAAATGTGGAAATTGTAATGTATGTAGCTGAGTTTAGTGCCTTTATAGAGAAAAGTTAACTAAGCTTACATCAGGAAATTTATTTCTTGGCAGCTTCTTTGTTTTGAGGTAGAAAGTAAGTTGCTCGTGAAACCATCTACTCTTACACATCTTTACATGTATTAATTTCTCACTCTTTTTCTCTCTGCAGCCAGTAATTGTTTTTGAATCTAAGAAGGTCGTGCTCTTAGTTCTCTTTTTTTTTTTTTTTTTTTTTTTTTTTTTAAGTGGTGTTAAGTGGGAATTGTCACAAACATCAGGGCTCAGTCATTAACAAAGATAAATGGGAATCCAGACAGACTCTTTTTAAAATCTCAAACTTCTGTTTTGCATCAGAACTAATTATATCAACTTAGAGCCTGGCACAACTCACCACTATAATGGAAGGGGGGTTTCAATGGAAAACCTGCAACTTTAGAAAGAAGCTTGACTTTAAGTCACCCCCCAGTGAAACATCAGGAGATCAATACTGCACAGCACCCCAGTGTACTGGATTATTGTGAACATCCTGCTGGCTACAATTCAGCTTTCCATTTAATTGTGCTCTTATTTAAAATTCTGCTGTCTCCAGAGAAGACCAAGAGTAACCCAACAGGCATTTTGTAAGATTATGAACAATGAAAAGTCTAGATAAATGTCAGAAAAAAGATAGTAGGCCATAAATCATCACTTGATAATATCAGATGAAATAACTTGTTCTCTCTCCCACCTCCCCAGGGCAAGCAACAACGTGTATATTAAATGCTGAATTTACCAGTGATGCAACATCTCCACTGATACTAAGATATGAGGCCATTCCAAAAGTGATGGAGAATTTTTTTTTCATATTAAAATTCTTTTGATTTTTCCAGGGACAAGAAGTCTCAAGCGACAGATAAAAATAGGACACAGTGGCAGCAAAACCTAAAAATCCAGCCTCACAAATGATTGCATCGTATCTGCCTTTGAAAAAGCTGTGAAATAGATATATTCATATCATAAGAGTAAGACAATTTCTTTGCCACCATCTCTTTGATAATCATGAATGCTAATGACATGTCTGCAATATTGGCTTGTTAAATTATGGCATCCCAGGCACCAGTCTGCCTGATGTGGTCTCTCTGTACCTAGATACATTCAAAGCAGTGAAGGAAGCAAATCATTCCAGCCTGAAACCAAAGGGGGAATCGTTATCAAATGCTTCCAAATCAAAACAATTTTTCCTTTTGTCTCCACATTTTCTCCTTCATTTAATTCCACAGTGGCAGGGGGAATATTGTCATCTGACATTGGTAGCAACATAATTTAAAATGCAATACCCAAAGGAAAAAAAATATTCCTTTTTTTGATTGAAAAATAGAGTCAGATTTTGAGAGGAAGGAGCTAAATCCTGCCTGCCAAGTAGTGAGCCCTTGCAGGCACATGCAGCCACAGCCATGCAGAGCATACATGTGAAGTCCTGCCAAAGCTGGGCTGAGGAACTGCCATGCTATGCTCCTCCTTATTCCTCCCTTTATTTCTCCCCACAGAGCAGAAATACAATCCTGGTGCCCCTTTCCCACTCTGTGACTTCTGGCATCCTGTGCCTCAGAACACAGGATCTTGAAACAGGATGATGGTCACTAACTCCTGTCTTCAATCTGAGAAGAAAAGTCTCCCAGAGGAGATATCCATCTGCAAAGGAGGTCTTGCAGATGGGACAATCTTTGGGTACCCCCTTACCCGCACAGTTAAACAGATAAATCGCTTGACTCAGGAAAGCGTTTCACAGGAAAGAACTCACAATTCGGAGATCCACATGCATGTTTGCACACTGTGGATGTTTTTGTGCACCTTTGGACAACGCTCATATTTGCAACCTTCTATGAAGACAAGAAAACCCATCTCTCTCTGTAGTCTGGGTTTCCTAGGCTCAAGGTTTCTGAGTTTCTAGGTTCAGTTTCATTGTGATGTTTTGGTTTAGGAAGGCCTGGTTCTCACAAGATTAAAAAAAAAAAACTAGCTCTGTTTATGCCAAATCTTGTGTGAACCAGGCCTTCCTAAACCAAAACATCACAATGAAACTGAACCTAGAAACTCAGAAACCTTGAGCCTAGGAAACCCAGACTACACTCCCTCTTGTCAAAATTAAAAGACCTGTGTGTAAATATAGCTGTTCTGTATTTCTCCCAAGGAGAGCTCTGCACATGTCTGAGGGTGGAAGTGTGACTCACAGAGATCCCTCAGGGAGCACTGAGCAGAGGGCACACTGGCAGCAGATGCAGCAGCCATCAAACAGTCCATCCTCCTCTTCCTCCTCTGCACAGGCAATAGCTGGTGGCAAAAGCCAGTCCAGAAAGCTGGAGGGGTTGGCCATACTGCAGTCCCCTGACTTGGGGACAATGGTGACCCACAGACCTGAAACTCTGGGGACAATTTTCAGGGAGGGGAGTGTCCTGCAGGTTGAAAAAAAGCCAATGACTCTGATATTTCAAACTTTATTCAAGACTTCATTTTTGCAGGTTTTGAAGAGCATCCAAGTAAGTTAAGTCCACAGATGGGATGAAGTGAACTTGATTTAATTTTGGATTTCACACTGCACATATGCGTACACATACATGCACACAGCACAGCAGCTTCTCTGATCTGAGAGACAGGTTTGAGCCGCTCTTGAGACAGAAATCAGCCATGACACTGTGTCCCTAAGTCACCACACCCTTTGACTTATAGCCACAGATATTGGGGGGAAGGGAGAGAGGGAGAAGGAAATATCTTTACCTCTACAAAAACAGGTTTAAATCAGCCCTCAGAAAATGCCTCCTCTTTCCCATCTGTCACCTCATTACCTACAATAAATGGAAAGTAACACCTTCTCTCAGCTCCAGGTTTCTTCCACTGATCTTCTGCATGGCACCTTTCATATATGAGCAGACAAGGACCAAGCCATTATTTCTCACCACAGCTCTGAAAGGCTTATGGCTTCTTTCCCTTCCTACAAATGGGAAATATCTGAATGCTCAGGAACTCCTTGAATTTTTCAGCAGCTTAAGATTCTCCTTTACTCCTTTGCACTTATATCTGCAAAGAGGACCGTGAAATCACATTAAGTCTCTAATTTGCACTTACACTACATATTCACACTTATGTGGGACTTTGGAGGAGAGTTTCAAACTGGGAGAAGAGTTTGTTCTTTCTTATTATTTTATATTATCTGCCAGGTTACATCAGGTGAAATTGCAACTTACCTGATCCTTCATGGGTGTTTAGGCATCTAGATATCCCAGACAGAAAGAATGGTGCTCTTAAACCTCATCTTTCTGAAGGCCTCATCTTGAGATTTGGGTTATTTAAAATATGTAAACTGGGATATTTAAATTGTTTTCTTCAGAGATCTGTGTGATTTGGGGAAGAAAACATGTATTCTACTCTGCCTTGTGTCTTCTCTATGTCATAACAAAGTGGCTTAGTGCAAGGGGGCTTTAAATCAGAACAGCCAGCTTAGGAACTTGTCTTACACAGGGGTAAATGATACTGTGAGATAGATGGGTTATAAAGCAGGACAACCCTTGTCCTTTTGTTTCATCACCTGTGAAGTCTTGTCAGATTTGGTCTTCTTCACATTTCTAAGATTAACTCGAGATCACCAGGAGAGGAAAAAGCAAGATATGATACACTTATTCTTCCTATATGAAATAAAATGATAGCTCTGGCAATTGTAACTGAAGATCCCTGAACACTTTATGTAGGAATGCAGCTTCCATCTTAATGTTGAATTATATTCCTATTTAACCAACTGTATTTTTTATGTAAAACATCCTTCTCTGATGGTATTAAACACCATTGCCAAATACTTAAGAAGCTGCTCCTCAGTAGTGAAAAAAGAGGCTACATGTGCAATTTAAATATGTCTGTTAGCATGTGGAGATCACTGGTCACTCAAGAAGAATACTGAATACCATGAAGGTCTTTCATTTATTGCATGCCTGGTAGTTAATAATTTATTCTTCAACTCTGTTATTCATGAAATGTGCAGAAACTTTGTGTTGTTTTTAATACGACTTCTCTTTTTCCTGTTCCTGGGTACAAAAAACAAACAAAAAAAAAACCCTTCCAGCAACAAAACCAAACAACCCACACAAAACTTGTGAATTTCTAACACCAAAACAAATGTAGTACTTTTCATCTTTAACATCCTTCAGCAGCAGAGTATATTGGCTATAAGCAAACAGCACTAAAAGAACAAGATAAGGCTGTTTATACAGGGAAAAAAACCCCAAACCTTCAAATCAAAGAAACATTTTAAAAATGCAGGTATATGCATATACTACAACTTCCTTTTGCAAAAGGCAGAAACATATTCTGCTTATCAATGTATCTGTGGTTGTGTACTGGGTCTTCATTTGTAGCAATTAGTTCTCATTGGGATGGATATTTGGACTAGAATTCTTAAAATAAAACCATCAAATCTCCTAATCTCTGCAAATGCAGCAGACATAGCAACTATGTCCTTAGAACAAGGAAAGAAACCTATTACTCCTCCAAAATAAACAAGAGAAAATGTTTCCCAACCCAGCTAAATGCTGAAACTTCTCAGCTATGTCAGTGCCCCAGTTAAAAACAAACAAAAGGGCTGCAATAGCTATTGGAGCATTTCAGCTTCAAGTATGTACTCAGAAAGGTTCTCCTTGTGAGGTTAATGTCTAATGAATATTGCAGGAAAACTTGCTGGTTCTGGCTCTATCAAAATCTGGCTGCACAAAGCATTAAACACACAAAAAGGAGCCACAAGTAGACCTTTTATACTCAAGATGGAAAAAAAGTTTAACTAGGAAAACATTTCAGAGGTCAGACTTGATTCCCAAGCACTTTAATTTATGTATTTATGTATGTATTTATTTATTTGTTTAACATTTTATATTTAAATGAGAGGGAGAAAAAAAGCTGAAATTCTGTTTTCCAGGTGTGTGGAAAGTGATATAAGGGATGACAAAAAACTGGAACAGCATAATGTGGAATATGACAAGGGAAATAATGAATCGAAATGAAGCATTAGAGTAACAGATGCATCACTCAGTCCAGAGCCATATGCACAAAGAGCCTTGCTAGAGGGGGAAATGTGCCCTAGAAAAAGAAACCCTAAATTTTACTGTAAACCATATGTGGGATTGGAGGAGACATGAACAATTATGGGATAAAGGGAAGTTCATATTGAAATTATAAACAGAAAACATATACTTAAGTTATAGAAAATTGTATATGCAATATATTCAATATACCACCACCATTTCCCTTGATTGGCTTTGTGTTAAATGTTCCATTGAGTACTATCTTCAAACACATGAAGGCCTCCTTGTCCTCACACTGCCATTATCAGATAGGTGCTTAAGCACCAAGATGTATCAAAACCCCATGCCTCCCTCCAGTGCTTTCCTCTTGTCTTTCATCTGGGTTGTCTCCACTGCTACCTCTGAGCACAGTCCCCACATAACCACATTCCAGGCAAGGAATTCACTGTCTGTCAGTAGCTCAAGTGTGTGAGGAATACCAACAGCCACGATGTGCCACTTAAAAAACAGTGGGAACACAGAGAATTTGGTCTCACTCCAATGACCATATTTTGCGGGTGGTACCCATTATGTGGGTACCCAGCAAGGAAATCAAACCTGGACACACTTTACATGGGTTTGTCCATCTCCCTCAACTTCCCATGCTTCTTTAGCAGCAGAACTACTAAAAAAACTCTCCCCTAACTTCTGATTGCCATTATATTTTTTTGAAGGGAAGAAAGAAGTAAGAGTAAAATAATCTTCTTGTGTATCAGAGAAATCACCCAAGTGCAGGCCCATGGTACACACAGGATGACAGGAGATTTTGGAACTGAAAAAGCAATTAGATCCACAGTGTTTCAGGACTTCTTTTCAATGGTTTGTTGTTGTTCTTACCACAACACATGCATGATTTTTATGGAAAGCAGATAACACTCATAAAAATATCTGCTTCACTGAAACTTGACTTCCTGCAAAGATTTTCCTAACTGCAAATTTTCAATCAGTTCCAGACACAATCAGTAAATGACATCAAAACTGTTGATTTTATTTAAAACAAACAAAGAAACAAACAAAAATCCTTTCCCCTGCTGAAACATAAAATGCTTTTTTGTTGTTATTTTGATGTTTAGATTCAGCATGTCAGAGTTCAGAACTAAAGATTATCTAAAAAACAGTTCAAAAATCTGATGGAACCAGAAAACTACTATGATTTGTTAAGTGATCAGGCTGGTAATTCTTTTAGATCTGAAAATTGTCTAGTTATTAGAAGGAGATTCTAATTAAAGGAAAGCTGGACTTTCTGTAACCACAGTTGTATGATCACAACATCAGAGAGTTGCTCCTTGCTTATGTGTGCATACACAAAACAATTGTAACACCCTGTCAGTGCCACAGACAGAGTAACTACCTCTGGCTGAAATGTTAAGGTAGAAGACTTCAAACACAGGGGCTGTGTTTTCATTAGCAAGGAAAGTCGTGTTCATAAAATTCAGCTTTGGCTGTAACAGGCTCTCTGCCACTGGTGGTTTTTAAATTAAGAGTAGATTTTGCGGTCTTTGCAAGGTAACTCTGGTTCTTTTTCACTGCGATTCTCACAACTGTGTATGATATACTAAATTTTTTTAACTGCAATAATGTCTTCCTATGCATGGACAAAAAAGTGTTTTTGCTGAAATAGAAGTATGGCTTCAGTCATGTTTCATAAATTTATCACACTACCAGTGTTTCTAAAAGACGAATTCCCACAGACCTGGAATTGGTATTCTTCAGCCTAACAAGGCTTACAGAACTGTAAGAGACAGGAAAATAAGGAATTAATGGGAATAAATACACTCCGCCCTCATGATGCCTTAAGTTTTAGCTTTTATATTTTCAAATTCTGCACTGTTTTAGTGTTTAGTTCTGGGTTTCATAATAAGTGCAAGTGAGCTCTTAGAGAGTAGGTAGACAAAACAATGTCTTTTCTACCTTGGTACCAAGAACAACCTATACAACTTTCAGGCCCAAGAGCAAAAACAACGGTGAAGTGAAAAGAAAAAAACAAGGAGGATGGAGCTTCATAACATGAAGCTGTAATTGGACAATGAACTCCAATGTACTAATGGACCAGAACTTATAAAAGTGTGAGACCTCATGGTTGGTCATCCATTTTGTGACCATTGTGGGGTTCATGCTGGGTGTGGCCCAGCTGGGCTCTTGTGCTCCCCAGGTGAACCCATTGATGCCTTTTAATAAATACCTACTTCATCACTTTGCTCTATCTAGTCTCTTTTCCAGGTCAGCCTCCAGAAGGCATCACTCAATTAAGCTTTTGATTACACCCAGAAAATGAGACCTCAGGCTTATATGAGTGGTAGAAACTGAAAGAATCTCCTGGCACCCGGTATGGAAAAGAGATTGAGTGTGGAACACATGGTGAAAGAAGGAACACAAGGAGAGGGAAAGAAGATCCAAGTCTCTCATGTTCAGATTATGTCTTACCAGGAGTCTGTTTCCATAAGACAGAAACACCTGAAGCACCAGTCAGGCACAGCTAAGACACGCCTTGCAAGTCACCACTGTTGTTACATTCCTCCCTGGAGGAAATCAATGGAAGTTCTACAATCTTCTGCCTCTGGTTCTTAATCTTTCCCCTCTGTCTCTCACTGTGCAACAGCATATCTCCCATAGCTGAGACTCTGGGCTCATTTTTAACATGGCCCAAATATTTGGTGGATAACCTTAAAGATAAGGAGGTCATTGAACTCTTTAATGAGTTTCAACATTTTAATAAATCTATTTAGCATCTAATAATTTTCTACCACCTTCAATGGCTCTTAGCCATCTGGTTCTAACTTTGATGAATGTCCAGCCTTCATCTGTATGTTCAGATAGAAAGAGAATTTAAACTGAAGATTTGTAACTTGAACTTGACATTGCAGATATTTAGTGACTAAGAAAAGGAAATGCCCATATGCTCCTTCCAGTTCATGACATAATTTCCTTCTGCACAGGCTTACTTTGGAGCAACATATCAAAATAAATTCAGTACAAGCAATAACGATTTGCATTGTTACAGCGCTTGCCACAAGGGAGTTAAATAGCCACTGCTCCTCAAACACTTTCACCACCAGCCTGGATTTAGGATATTACAGTGTGGTGAGAGATATTAAGTAACACATCTCAAACCAATCTTGACATCTGTTGCTGAAGCAGTAGACAGCAAGTCTCCTGGATATTTACCCATTCATTTCACCACAAAACGATCATTTCTGTCTACGATATGAGTTCTTCAGTCAAGAGATTTCAATTACACAGCCCATGAATACAATTCACATTTACTCTTGGAGTAAAAAAAAAAAAAAAAAAAGCATTGATTGAAGGAAGGCCCAACTTCCTTTTTATTTTTTTAATTGGAATTTAACTAATGATCTTAGACAGACTTGACAGTGCCAAACAAAGGTTGGCAGCTCACATGTGGGAATACTCTGACAGCATTAACTTGCCCCAGTGGCCAAGAAATGAGGAGGATTTGTTCAGGGTAGCTGAGAAAAAGATGCCCCATCGAGGAGCACAAGTACACACAATCGTGATCTCCATCCTCATCTAAGATGAATCCTAACAATATAAACATTCACAGTATCTTTAGTTTAAATAGGAAAGTATGAACCCCTTTTAGATAAATGCTGGATAGAACTAAGTTCTACAAAGCTGTTAATTGAGTTTAATAGTTTTACCCCATTATGTTGGTGACATTTGGGGTCACTTTGTACATAGCAAGGTGAGACCCTGGACCACATTCTCACCATTAAATATGTAGCACTTTGCTACTGGCCTCAAGAGCAGTAGGACTGTTTCGTTAAGTTTCAGTGCTGAGAGATAATGAGGGTCTTCCTTTCTTCTCCACTGAAAATGGGAATTAAACACATATTTATAGAAACATGGTTTTCACATGCCGTGCTGGATCAGTGCCAAGATGCTCTGCATGCTGCAGGCTGATGCCGTATTCTCAACCCAACAAAACCCAGTAACATGATCAGAAACAGATTTTGCAGTATGAATTTCATCTAAGGGAAGTCAGTGCCTATTGCCTAAGATGCAGTAGAGCTAATATTGCTGCCAAGATTATCTGACTACTGTCAGAATTGCTCATCTTTCAGCAGACATCTTGAAGTTGTTGTTTTACCTGGTACCATTTCTCCAAGCTTTTCAAAATGACATGAACATGTTATAACAAGCTATTTTAGAGAAAGTATTTTTTTCTTTTTCTCCCTTACAAAGACGTGCATCAGAGGTTGGAGATCAAGATTTACCTGAAAGATTTGTGGAAACTGAAGGAAATTAAATAAATCCCCCAATAATAAGCCCAAAGTACAGTCCAAATTGCAGTGAGAAACAGAAGTTTACATGGTTTTGTCAACAGCTTTGGGTATCCCCAGGAAGAGAAACTACAGCAACATTTCTATAAAGACTTAGAAAGTGTATTTTTAACTATTTCCAACTCTTCTCTTAGAAATTGGTCCTTGCTCAAATAACTTGTTGCTCTTTTGCCCAGAAGAGAGACGGATTGGATTAAGTAGATATGGTACAGCACATTCTAGCTGTCCCTACTTATGAAAAAAACAAAATCCTTTCCCCACTTTCTTTACCTCCAAAATTGTCTTAACTTAGTATCTTTTGGATGAAAGGGGAGGAGGATTCTTCCATTCTACATTTTATGAAAGTTTTATGTTAAACAGTGTTTGGAGATGACTTCTACTTTATTAGCAGGCAATAAAGAGCTGTTGTGCTCTTCTCCTTATTCCCTGCCTTCAATTTTCGTACTCACTGAAATGAGTTCAGCAACCATCTGTAATTCCACTTCTAGCAAGTTGAATGTCAGAATTCCTGGGGTTTTTCCAATGCTAGAGAGCCCTAGGGAAGCAACCATTAGCTTATTCAAATGTCAAGGGATGTGACATTTTCTACCATAGATACATCACCTTTCAACATGTGAAACTTGAAAAGTCCTCATGTCTCCAAAGCAGAGAGAGCATAAAAGTATGTTCTAATATCTTCTTTCTCCCAGAGGAAATGCATGCTTATGCAAAAGTTCAAGGAAGACCTGAGAGGACAATACTTCCTTCAACTCTGTCCATGCTAGGAAAAAAATCATATGCTTTGAAATATGATAGCAAATACACTGTAAAGGCATCATGGAGACAGAGTATGGGTGAGGTACATCTGTATTTTGCTGGACTGCAGTGTTCATTGGCCCTATTCATATGTGGTCTGGAATAACCCAAAACATTTTAAGAAACTGACCTACCTCATTGCTGATGGCAGCAGAAGCATAACATGGCTGTTTCTCACTCAGGCACACAAATTGCTGGGCTCTTGATCCAGTAAGTGATGTGAGTCTTTTCAAGTGCTTATTAGAAAATAGGGTTGCTACGAGTTGCACTGAGAGTTCTGAAAAGTCAAAGATTTTTCACTGCTTAAGCCTGCTGTGCTGCTTTCTGGACACATTCATAAAAAAGAAGTAACAGAAAATAAATAAGATTGCATGGTTAATGCTCCAGGGCTGCCAACTGTTGCTGTTTTATTGAAGTTTGAGAAATTTACTGATTTACTTAAAGTTGCAGCTCCTTGGGTCTGGTGTCTATACATCAGTTTTATTTTCCTTTTTCAACAATGATTCTGGGTTTTTATGGCTGAAGAAGAAATTTTGAAGCTTGAAAAATATGAAAACAAATAAAAAAGGAAGCCAAGAATACAGTAGGAGGTGGGAGGAAGAATTGGGTTTTCAGAAATTTGATATTCTCATGCATTTATCTCATGCATTTGGAAGGTGTCTGTGAATCCTAGATTTTGAATGCTCCAGAATGTGCAGCACTGAGGTGGGAGAGTAATATTAAACAGCCCAAGATACACATATTCCAAAAAGATCAGATGTGTTTGGGAAGGAATAAAGCAAAGAACCTTCTCATTTTTGTCTCCCCTCTACTATTAGACTAGACCCTTGTTTAAATACCAGCATACCTAAAATGAGCAGGAATATGTCAATTTTCAAGGACTGATCTCTAAATCAAAGGACTTGCCACTCTGGAGTGACTGCAGCTGCAACCTCACTTGTGTTGGCCATAGCATGTGCTGCAAGGAGTTCTGACTTCACAGAAAAGAAGCATATTTGTCAATGATTCTTCCTCACTGCCATAAGAGCTAGTGGGGAAATGTTGCAGAAGACTTTCCACTTCAGCCAACAGAACCTCTGATCCTCAGAGTTACATGTCCATGGTTAAACCCCCATCTGCCAAATGAGGATGATTTGCTCACAAGGAGAACAAGAAAACATGTAAATGGCTATGAAAGAGAGCATGTGTTGTGTCAAAATTTAGTGGGCCCAGTCTGGGTGGGGAATGTGAGAATTTTTAGGGAAAGATGATAGATTTCTGACTTTGGAATGCATGAGATATTTTGCACGGAGCACCTTCTTCAACAAATAACATGTATTCCACACTGAAGAAATTCCCCCTATAAACCAATGTAACTAGGAGAAATTTAATTATGCATAGGTGCTGTGCAGCATTTCCAAGGCAGAGAACTGGGACCAACACAGAAGTTAGCACATGAGATGTCTAATTCCAAGGTTTCTTCTATTCACTTCTTTGTGCAATCATATGCAAGATTAATCGCTGGACTTCACTTTTACCATATCTAAGAAAAGATCTCACCTTTTTTTAAAATTCCTTCCCGATATTCTTTTTAATGGGGATTCTTTCTTCTTCCACATTTTTGTTTCATTACATATTACTTTTGTGGTAAAAGAAGCATAAAGACAAAGCAACATTTTGCAGGCACACAGATGGTAAGGATTTTTTTGATGGCATGTTGTCTCTCACAAACAAATTGCTGCTGACTTACTCTACTGTTTTCTATCCTCATATGCTGCATATGAGAGAGTCTTGTTTACAAATTTCCACTTTCACTGCTCAGACAAAAACACTGGAAATTGTACCACTGGGTTATGAACCAGTCAGTTTAAAGAAAATGTGCTAGCTGGCTCTTTCTGTCAAAGTATCTGTCTTAGGCATATTACACATTTCTAGCCAAAAAATAGAAAAAAAAAAAAAAGTTAATACTTCAGCCCAGTAAAACAAAGTGAATGTTTTTGCTATGATATAATTAGCCTCTGGAAATATGTCAAATTAGGGAGTTTGGTTTTGTTTTGTATGTACCTGTAATACATGGCCAACAACATAAGCGATAAGTAGTTAAAAGGTAACCTTAGGGCACAGATCACTTGGAAGTTTTAGATAACTGGAAAATATAGTTTTGAAAAACACACCTTGTATACAGATAAAAAAAAAAATAAAAAGCATATTTTCCAGGGATTACAAAAATCCTATATTTGTACAGAAAACAGGATGTTTGAACCCAAGGTAAGTTAACAGAGCTGAAACCATGAGTTCATCTGAGATTTCAGCCTGCAGAGAGCATGTGGGAAGATTTCTAAGAAAAGCAAGTGAGAAAATAGAAGATTTCCTGATACTGCTTTGACAAAGTTACTGAAGGTGCAATGACCATGCAGGCATGGCTGCCAACCTCCTCTTAAGCCCAAGCATCTTGTCCTCAGCAGGTGGCTCGGGGTGCATGTTTTGATAGCAGCCTTCCAAGGTTTCCCCTTACCTGCACTAAAATACACAGTGGTAACCAAGGTTAGATTGCACTTAGATTATTGGACATGCAGGTGTTCAGTTTTGTACCTCAGGAGAGATCTTAATGCTGTCAGCATGACTGTGCCAACAGGACAACAGTGCCAACAAATGCCAAGAAGGTCACAAAAAGTTGAAGTCATCAGCATTTCAAAAGACTGGGCACCAAATGACCAACAACTTGCTGGTTCTAGAGGAAGGTTTTCTTCCTGCTGAATTCACAAATACCTAAGCAGGGTTCTGTGATCATTTGTTATCTATGCATGAAAAGTGTAAATATATATTTAAAAAGACTCATGGTGGTTCTCAAACTTTATGGACCAATAGAATTTTTAAACCCTTGCAGGTGGTCTTATTCCACTATATTCAGCTTTTGACTGAAGCAGTTTTGTTAAATCCTGCTCAGAATCATCTCCCAAGCTGTCAATGGGCAATTTCCCTTTTGTCACCACAGTACAGTTTTGGAATTACTAAAGTAGCACAAAACCTGCCATTTCACTACTGAAGATGGATTCTGACACTGAGACTGGAAGTCAGCAGTGTCAAGATAAGTTTTCCATGCCCCTCTATCTGTAATTCATGAGTGGAGCTTCAAAACTGCTAAGCATTATCTCACTTCTCCCACTTTGATAACAGTAAAACATGGTTAGATGTGCCCTCACTCTAATGATGAGCTCTTCGCCGTAATGATACATGGTGAATTAAGAGATTAGCTGAATGTCTTGCCTCTGTGATGACAAGCATGACAAATGCATAATTTCAAAATTATACATCTATGGACAGAACAGCAGGAATGGAAAAGCCAGAACCACCACTCAGAGCAAGTCACTGAGGAATGGGCAGTCCCGTGTTATGGGTGCACCAAACAAAGCCTCCATGTGCCACCACACATCTCTGTCCCTTTCTCATGGTTTGCTTTTCACCTCTCCCATCAATTCAGGCTGTTATTCCTGAATCTCTTCATCTCAGCAAGCAGGAGCAATTTCACGAAGACAGAGACTGTTTGGCCACTTGAGGTGGAACAGACATGGGAGGGATGGAGCACCTCTGTGTGTGGGTGCAGTGCTGTGAACCCCCATGCACTCTCTTACAAGGGGTCAGGCTGCAGCACCCAAGGGGGTTGTCCAGTCTTGAAGCCTAGAAATATTCTGCTTCAGTCTGATACATAGTTGCAAGATGCTGGAGTTTAATGCACTGAGAAGGTATCTTTATAGATTGGGAAAGCACAAGGAGATGAACAAGAAAGAACAAGAGTAAACAAGGCTTCAAAGCCAGGAATGTGTAAAATACTTTATAATTGTTTAATAAATGACCACACCAATTACAGCCATCTAGTGGGCCTATGTATTAAGCAATGAGCTGTCAACAAAGTGGTGTCCCTTGTATTATTGGAAAATGTGCCTCTTTCTGCTCTATGTTCCTAATTAAACCAGTCACCACAGGCACCTAGGAACACAGTGCTTTACAGAACAAGGGCTGAACTGCAAAACTGGGATTCTTTTGCCAACCCCACTTAAGGCTGAAAGTGTTTGCATCAAGACCTTTGGCGTACCTCTGCTAATAGCGTAAGCATGGGCTGCAATTGCAATAATCCTTCAGCATTTTAAGTGCAGGAATAAAATAAAAAAAAAGCTCTCCTTCCCCATGAACACTTTGCCTTGAATTTCATCAGCAGGGGATGCATGTATTATTCAATCATACACCTACCACTACTATGAAGTTGCTCTTAATTATACTCCAAGTGGAACCTCTCAGATAATCAGAATTCAGGGCTAATGCATAGCTATTCCCCAATCAATTTATAATAGACACAATTAATCCAATTTAGAATTTCAAGTTTTAGTGATTATTAAATGCAAACAAGTGTACATTCTTTTGCTTAAGGGTGGCCATTTTTTTAAATGCATCTGTTTTTATGGCCTAGAAATGTATAAAGTAACAATTGCCACAAAAGGAGTTAGAACATTAAGGAGTCATGACAGAGCATGAACTTCAGTGTGCTTGGACTAAACCCTGTGGGAATTCACTCTACCCATGCTCCCTCTAAATGTCTGGGCAGTCCCCTTCAGTTACCTTGTGCCTCTATTGCTCTTCTGTTTTTGCCTTGGGAACAATTTACAGCACAACACAGATAATAAACTGGCAGGAATGATCCAGTCAAAGATCCTCTGCTACCAACCAGCATCCTGGCATCTTTTGTTTCTTGAATTCCTACTAAACATGAAAGATCAAGTGGTATGCTTATCAAATTCCTTAAAGCGAGGAACCATATGTCACTCTTAACAGTGAAACAAAGCTTGTAGCTTATGGCAGTATGGTTCCCAGGGAAAAAAAAAAAAAAAAAAAAAAAAAAAAAAAAAAAAAAAAAAAAAAAAAAGCAAAGCAAAGGTGTATTTAGAATCCAAAGGAAAAAAACTCTAAAAATCCTTCCATGACTGAGAAAGCATTACACCTCTGGAAACAAGAATTGCAAAAAAAAAAAATTATCTTTCTTGCATTTTCCTTCCAAGTTCAAAATATATCTGACCTATATAATTTTAATGCTAAGTTTCAGATTTACTGAATTGCAATTATATATTATACTACATACAAATACAACACATTAGTTCAAGGGTTTTGCCTATCTTTAGGAACATGAATTAAATCTCCAAAACTGTTTGTATTTTATGCTCACGGTATATTTATAGATGGTGCATCTATCAGGACACTTTTTTCCTTCCCGTAGGGCTTTAATGTAAAAGTGACCTTTAAAAACACAAAGGGAACGAAATTAACCCTCAAACCCAACTTTTCTCCCAGGCAAGCAGAAGGAATAGTTGGGAAGAAAGGGAAGAAAGAATTTGCAATTGTTCTGAGGAATCTCATCACTCTGTATTTTTAGTCATCTCTGGCTGTCACAACTGTGAAGAAAATCCAAGCTGAGCTTCACTAGAGCAACGGTGTGGGCTTGGAACAGCAGAGCGGCCTGAAACAATCGCTCCAAGAAATATAAACTGCTGCACTCCTCACATCCAAGATGCTAACTCAGATGCTCATATGCTAACGCTGTTAACTGTTTCATGGCCCACCAGAGCGCAGCAGAAAGCCTACGAAGCTCGGCACAGTTTGTGCCGAGCGCTTTTCTATCAGTTCTCAGCATGCCCAGGAGGCCTTCCAAAGGAGCAGCTGGTGTGGATTTCCAGTACATATGCTGCTCATGAACCAGGCCCACTCATCCACTCCCATGTTTTGCCATGGGACAGTGCTGGGTTGGGTGGAAACGCCATCTGAGCCTTTTCTAGATGCAGAAGTAGCTCAGATACATCAATACAGTAATTCAGCCAGACGATCTGCTCTGCACTAAGCAGCAACAAGCACTTGGGTCCAAAGCTGCCATCGGTGCTTCCAGTACCCAAAGCATGGACATTGTGCATTGGACCAGTCCATTGTGCAGTTGTGTGACCAGAGACCTCTGCCAGGTTCCTGGGAGGTGGCCCTGGTGTACCTTCTGGGTCTCAATAAGGCCAATCTCCTTCCTTCTACATGGGAAGAGGGTCCACCAGGTGGCACAATGCTGTAGTAACGTCAAGGATTAGAAAAAGAACAAGGGAGCTCCAGTTATTATATTCCTCACTTCATTTTTTAATTAGGACACATTAATTTGTTCCTTTATTTGTGAAGCTTGCCATTAAACTTCCCCAATATGAACTATAGAAACTTCATTATCCTACCAGAAATAAGCAAAATATGAACTTATGAAGTTAAAGAATAAAAATACAAAAGAAAAGTACAATTATGCACACATTTTTGAAGCACTGAAAGTGCTTAATATCCTGAACAAACTACTAAAGGAAGTAGTGAACTCCCCACCATTTGGGGTCTTTGGAGCAGGGCTCTACACCTTTCCTGAATTTGTGTGTCAGAGAAACAGCTTTTGAGCTTCATGCAGGGTAACTGAATGAAATTAAATACCCTGTTATGTGCAGGAAGTTCGGTGATTTAATGGTCCCACTTTGCCTTCAGCTTCCTGTATTCAGCTGCTCATAACTAAAGCCTTACTAAGGGCCAAAGTTGTGCTGAAAACTCTCCTGGGGTATTTTTTACATTTCTGTATGTGTATGTGGGTATCACGTCCATAGGAATTCATCTTTCTATGAATTATGAGTTGCATTCTGTCACTCAAATCATGCAGTCTTTCTAATATAAAAGAGATCAACATAAAATGTAAGTTATTTTTTATGCCAGCTTTGTGGCCTTGGGTTCATCCTGGAGCACACATCCAGCAAGGCACAAGACTAACCATATCTCCTGGAGAAGCACCAGGTGCCCACATTACAGGAACTCCTTCATGCATCAGATGCTCTATTTTCAAGTTCCTCTGCTGCAACGAGCCCAAGGCTGAGGGACAAGTCTGGGGATTTCCTTGACTTTAGACAATGATGTTGCACCTCAGTGATGTTTCTCCAATGTAAGGAATGACTCAGCTTTAGGTTGAAATTTGACTTTAGGGCATGTAGGATCAGCACAGCTGTAGCCATATCGAAAAAACAAAGTCTTTCTTGTAAAAGCTTTATGAAAAAAGCTGAAACAGCAAAATCAGCCAGTTGAGCTTTTTTCAATGGAGGTACCTTTCATCAGCACTATCAGGACCTTTTTATGCTGCTTCAGTCTTTCTCAGCCATTTTGGACCCACCATCTTGTATTTTTCACATCTTCTTGTTGCTTTTTGGCCTTGCTACACAGGTGTGATTATTTTCACAGCCATGTTCAAGTCCGTATCTTTTCCCAATCTTTTTGAAAAACTTGGTCTTTCTTTGCCTGTTGTCAGAACTGCCTTGATCCAAGCTGCCCAACCAGTCGTGGACATTTTCACTACATGTTGCTAAATCAATTTAACTTTTGCCTGCCCAGTATCCAACAGCCAGGCCAAATTATCCAGTGGCTTTTACAGAGGGACAGACAGACATACAGAGATTAGTGCCACAGGTGTCCATAACAATGAACCTCACAGACCAAACTGAAGCAGACACAAAAGCAGAGCAAGCATCATATATCCACAGTCTGGGCTTCAGGGGTATTTTTAGGGCAGCTATTGATGAAGTGGGAGCCAATTTTTGTGTGTCATTGAAATGATATGGATGTGATGGCAGAACCCAAACCTGACAGAAAGTGATTGTCAGAGAGAGGAGGTAGCTTTAAAAAATTACTCAAAATGCTTTATTTGTCATGTGTATTATTAACACAGTATGTGTTTTTTCAAAGAAAAGCCAAGGTGAAATTGAAATATTACTTGAAGGGCATTATAGAAATTGTAGGAAATAGGGCTGAAAAAGGATCTCAAATGCCATTTCACAATTTGTAACAAACGGCAGGACAGTTGCCATCCTGAAAACTTTTTCAAGAGTAAGACAAAATTTTTCATAGTTTCTGTAGGACTTGAATCCTCCTTACCTTTTATGTATTGGGCTGTATGAAGCATACAGACCCATATCACCCCCAAAATAAATCAGCTAAGCATGCAAATTTTAAGGAGAATGTGGGACACTTTAAGAGTTTACCTACCTGCATTTGTAGTTTATGTACCTACATGCATTTCAGATTAGCTCTGTAGCTACATACATATTGTTTAATCCAGCCCATCATTTTCTCGAGTGATTTTCAAAAAAGTCAACAAGAAATGTCCATTTATAACATCTAAGCTTGTAGTTCCACAATGCAGGTGCTGCACCAGCAAAGGAACTTGGTTTCCTGAAGCAGTTGATGAGATGATCCCACAAGAACTTTGTCAGCAGTAGGAAAGGCAGCACACCACTGCCTGGGGATAAAAAAAAAAAAAAATCCAGTGTAAAGGGAGGAAAATGTGCAAGGCCAAATTCTTTGTAAGATGAAACTCTTGTGGGGTTTTTAAAGTATGGCAAAAATTTGTGCAACTGCACAATAGGACCAAGAAGTAGATTTGGAGAAACACCTTGAGAGCAGAGAGAAGGTCCAGCTTTCTATATCTGTATTTTCTAATTCAATTACAAAAGAACTACATACAGCAGGGAAACACAGTCCTACAGACTGTGAATCATTATGATTGTAACTGGCACAAATTTTAATATTATATTAATATTTAAAATAACCAGGAGAAGTTAGAAGAAAGGCATGTAACACAATCAAAGAAGAAACTATCTTTAATCAAAGAAGCAGGAAATTGAAGCTTTCTTGAACCAAGCAAGCACAGTGGTGGGCACAATTCAACAATGTTGCAGCTTCCTATTTTAGTGTCTCATTCAGGCACTGGAAGAGCTAAGCACAAGCGTGCATTTAAGTAAAATCAAAGGCTAACTTCCATGCGTTTCTTCCTTCTGAAACCAATTTCATAATTAAGCAGGTAATCTTGCTAACTCATTGCTTTTTTCTTTAATTTCAAGCCTGTCTAGCTCTTGAGAAAATAATTCAGTAAATCTGACAGGCAAAAAACCATGTTTTTTTTCAGAAAACTTTCCTCAAAAGCACTGATATAGTTAACAGCTGCTGGAGGGACTGCAACCCAAAATACAAGCAAGAATCCCAAAAACAGGCTGTGCTTCCCATCAATCTGCAATGGACATGGATACTCAAAGACTTTTCTGTTGGCATGGATCACTTAAGTATGATCAACAGGCAGGCGTTTAAGAGGCAATCCATACCCATTAACAAAACTGGTACTAGAAAAACTGTCACAAAATGTAAAGTACATTTTTTTCCTCAATTTCCAGCATCTACTCGTCCAGCTAGGTTGACTCTTATTCTCAAATACATGATAGCTTTTGAGTTATAATTATTTTTATTTGCTGTTTATTTTATATTTACACCCTTAAGGAGTCATGATTTTACAGCATAAATAGCTACTGATTTCCAGAAACTGAGGATGCATTTACCAGAAAGCTGCAGTGATATCAAACAGGAAGCCATTTCTTTCATCCCATACTCACACTGTATTGGCAATCATCACCAAGAGCTGTTTCTGGTTCCTAGAGTAGCATTTGTTGACAAGGCTTGTCCCAAAATCTGAACCTTACTTTCTCAGCCTTTGTGTGGAGTAACTTGTCATTTTGAACTCAACTGCAATCACCATTGCACACCAGCAGCATAAACCTTTCTCAAACACAGCACACATGCATCCTTTTTAACCAGATATGATGGCTTTCATACAAGAAGCATCTTTCAGAGTTGATGCTTGGCCAGACCTTGTACCACTGCTTACACAAAGCAGCTGAAGCAAGTCATGAAATATGACAGACTCCACAGAGTGGTGATACAGCCCACACACTTAGCTAACCAAGGGTTAACCACTCCCATCTGACTCAAGCTTCTGAATGCCTTTTGAAGTTATCATCATTTGTGCTTTTGGCACTTGCAAAAAAGTTCTTAGAGACAGCACCTGTGAAAATTAGTTTTTCCTAGGCAATCCTAATCACAGCATGAACCGGATGATGAACTTTGGTCATCTCCCATTCCAAATATTTCCATCAGAATAAAAGACAAAAATTTCAACCTGGGTTCTATGTGGAAAGGCTAAGAGAACAGGCTTATTTAGCCCAGAAAAGAGTGTCCTAATTGTGACCTTTCAGCACCTGAATGCAGCCTAAAAGAGAGACTATTAACAAGAACAAGAAGTGTCAGCGCAAGGGGGGGATGGTTTTAAACTGTAAGACAGTAGTTTTAGATTATATGTTAGGAAGAAATTATTTACCATGATGGTGGTGAGGCATTGGCATGGGTTGCCCAGAGAGGATATGGATGCCACACCCCTGGAAGTGTACAATTCCAGGCTGGATGGGACTCTCATCAACCTGGTCTTTTGGAAGGTGTCCCTGACCATGTCAGGGAGATGAAACTAGACAATCTTTAAGGTCCCTTCCAAAACCAAACCAAACTACTCTACAATTCTCTTCTGACTTGGTTTGAGTTCAGCCTGTCTCCTATCTGACAGCAAGCATACGCTCCCAGATCCAGTTTGCAACCAGAGTTTTCCTCCCCTGGATGATTCACAGCAACATTGCCTGCACCTTCCAGAGCAATATTGCTTGCCAGGCATACCTCCCTCTTTGCTCCTGACACATGAATTCTTATCTTCTTTTAGGCCCCCAAATGGGTGAAATAGCTCTTGAAAGCCCACAAGTGCTACTCTGTGTGCCACCTACGAAACCTGTGGGGTACATCTTGAAGATTTATTTGGGTGGATTTTCAGTGTCAGTCGCATACACAGGAAGAAAGAAATCCATGAAGAAAGGTTTTCCTGCATGCTGAGACTCAACAATCTAACAGCAGGGTGATCTCAATAGGGTTAATCTAAAAGGAGGCCACTTCTCATCAAGAGTAGTGCTGAGAACGACAATAAACTCTCTGCTATCAGTCTGGCAGTACTTCTCATAAGAAAACCCCAAATCCACCTGCCATCATCTGGGCATCTTCATGGTGTGTTAAAACTGCAACATGCTCTCTCAGACAGAGACTAGAGATGCTAGGCTTGCCTTTGAAAGCAGCTTACCTTAATAAAGTGGTGTCATTTTCCTTGGCCTTGGCACTCAAAAAGCATACTGGGCAAGCAGAAAGCCTGTGGGGATGATTCTCTAGTGTTTGCATGAGATTTTTCTAATTTCTTTTTTTTTTTTTTTTTTTTTTTTTTTTTTGTTGCTACCAGCTGCTTCATATTCTGCCACTTGCTACAGAAGAAGGCTGTTCCATCTTGATAGGATCCAGTTCAGTGCATAGACATCACAAAATTTGAGCCGCTAACTGGTTTTATTTTTCCAGTTTACAGATTTTGTTCAAAAACCCAGCAGCAAGTCCTGAGGCACAGTGTGCCAGCAACAGAGACTGAGTGATGCAGAGGTGATTTCTGGAACATCTTTTCCATTTATAATTCAACTCCAAAAATATTTTTATGACTTCCTTCTTTCCCTTCTGCTGTGATCCATAAACAGAATAGACATTCAAGCTGAAAATTGCTGCGAGATTCTCACTCATTCACATGAAAAACAAAGTTTTGAGCTTTCCTGGGCTAGTGATGTTACTTTTGTATTCATATCACAGTAATTTTTCAAAGAAAAATGCCTGTTGGAATCAGATCCAGGAATTTTGTTCAGATTTACATAGGAGTAGAAAAAGTAGAAATCCCATTCTTTCAGGAACTCCATTGCGAATGAATTTGAAAATAAATTGGGAAAAAAATCAAGGAGATTTATATTATGGTCAGATTGGTAAATTTGGACAAAATATGCAATATCTGCAGGCAGTAAAACTGAGGAAGCCTAGTCTCCTATGGATCTATGCCTTGCAGATGTACTCTTGTACTCAAATGTACTCCTTAATAACACTTGAGTTCATGTTGTGGCCTTTATCCCAGGAATATTAACAGCATCTCTCTCATGAATCCACCCTATGTTATATTAGAACTTGTTAAAAAATAATCTCCTTGGGACCATTGCTAAATGTGATTGAAATTGCACAAGCCAAAAAAACCCAGGGGAAGAGAGTGACAGATAGATGCACAGAGAATATGAGCACAGAAGCCCTGTTTCAAAATGAAAGCAGACTAAAAGCTGGTGTAGTTGCATTCAAAGTGGTATCCTGCTAATTTAAATCTATCAGTGAACATTTCCAAGTGTACCAAAAAGTGCCAAAAGAACAGGTTGTTTGCTTATAAAGGGAACGCCTTAACCATTTAACTATCACTTTTGTCGACTGATGGGGAAATGCAGTGTTACGTGGGCAATCAGACTGGAAGTTCACAAACACTCTCTGCAGATTTAAAATATGCAGGAGCATGAAAAAGTGTAAAAAATGTAAATCAAAGGAACCAGCTCCTATCTGGATTGAATAAATGAAGGATCATTGAAAAATGACAGGGTTTGTGGGAAAACAGTAGTTAGAGAGTATGCTTACACATATGCTTGTAAGCTTATATACACTTCTGCTTACAAATAGCGCCAGGAATGTTCTCAAGCACTGGAAATCAGTCCTCTACACTGCTAACTTGTCAGAGAGTCCCTGACACTATGCATGCCAGGCAAAGTACCTTCTTCCAGCCATGGATTAGATGTTAGCATGGATCAAAGGCCAACAGACAGCTTGGTGGCAGCCTCCCAGATTTATAAGGTTTTTTTAAAAAAGAGTTTAATAGTCTGGAGACAGCCCAGAATGACAGAGCAGTACTCCTCCAGCCGATCTTGCCAGCCAGTGTTGAGGGAAGGTTGCCACAGGCTCTGCACTGAAGTCCAATGCCAGAGCAAAGGCTGCTGATGCTGTGGGGAAGTACCACACATTGATGTCAGCACCACTGCAGATCATCTGACTTTGTGAGAGACATCGTGCAGCTTGGAAAAGCACCTGATAGTGAGAGGGAGAAATGGGAAATAAGTATCCATGTACATTTCCCCCCGCCTCTCTAGCTTCAACAGTCTTTACAAGCACAGCCCAAGAGAAAAATCAGGCATCTCCTTGCACAAACTACATCAAGCTCATCCTGTCCCTTGGAAGGCCTCCCCAGCTTTGTGCCCTTAAGCCTCAATAAACTCTAAGACAGGGCTGCTTACCAACCTCAATGCTGGAGAACACTACCATGAAAATTGGATTCAAGAGGTTATGTTCAATTTGATTTTCTTTTCTTTTTTAATGGGCAGAATTTTGAGAGATAGGACAGTGCAAACACACCTAGCACTGATGAAAGTTCTCTCTCCAAACCTGCTTCCCCACTTCTTACACTTCTCCTGTACGAAAGTCCCAAGCCCTAGATCCTTTTCCAGACACTAAGGGTATCTTCCAAACCACAGTGAACTGCAACAGCCACATCATGGAGCCACTTTTGTCACTACCTTTGCAGATGAGACAATACGAAGTTCAGAAATGTGGGTCTACCTCATCACTGAGCCACCAGCTTTGACCACCCACCCAGTGAATGTCCCTTTTTGAAAGTGAGAAGACCCTCCCTCTCAATTTAACAGACTTGTGCACCCACTCTGTGGTCAGAGATGTGAAGGATAAATTCAGATCAAAATTAAGGTGCACAAATGTCAATAAATGCTTGTCGGTGTAGATGATGTCCAGTTCAAAGAGTGAGGGGATGAGGCTCTGCCAAATCAAGCACAGACTAAATCTCATCTCCTCTCCTATACAGGTTTCCTGTCCTTGAGGTGACTCCAGCCTTCCAGAATCAATTCTCTCTTCTATTCTCCGCCTGCCATGACGTGATTCCATCCCCTCTCCTATGCAATGCAGGACTATATTCCTGACTACACCTTCCCTGTTATTTGCCCCAATCCAGTCTCTAGCTTTCCCAGATACACTTGCCATCTCAGTGCTCCCAGTCTAGACTCTCTCACTGCCTATGCTAATCTAACCTAAAGGTCTCACAGTAGCATGGGACAGCCTTCCCCATCCAATAATCCTTCTCATGAGCATTTTCAGTCTTTGACCTCAACAGGGTGAAGCTTCACAGACATAAAGTCATCTGGACATTATAGGTAATTTCTACAGAAAAGCATAAGCCATACTTTGATAAAAATTCACTTTATTTTTTTAATTGAATGATGAAGCTATCAGGAATGAAAAGAAAGACTTCCAGCATCACTTTTATGTTAAAAAAGTATGGCACAGTAAGCAAGGGAAGCATAATAAGCAAGGACTATGTAAGGAAGTGTTTGAGTGGTGATGGGAAAGTCTTAATCCTTTGCTGAAGGCATTTAAACTGAAGGACTAAATTGCTTCCATGTTAATTTTGATGTTACCCTTGTTACCCTGTAATATCTCTGAGTGCTCTTTGGTGAAGCTCTAATACCTTTGCAAAAGTTAATGTTTTATATCCGATTAACTCAAATGGGGAAGATATGTTATAATGATGGCATGTATTTAAGAAAGACAGGGAAATGAATGGTATGGGCATAACTCCCCTCTACTGTTTTAGATGGAAAACCTGTGAGACAAGGAGTCTCCTGTTCTAATGCTGGCTCAGGTACAGGAAGCCCTCACCAATCCACTTAAGCTCCGTTCTCAGTTTCCCAAATGACATAGGAAGGGAATATTTATCCTTGAGAGATTATAACTAACTCCCATCTTTTGAAGATAGAAATCTTAACATGAGTGCTGTGTACTATTAGGTGTACAACAGCAATGACAGGGAAAAAATATTTTTGAAAAAGATTTTTTGCATTAAATATTATATACTGCGTAAATGAAGCAAGCTAGAAATTGTTCTTGTCTCACAGTATTGAATGCTATGTTGATTTTTGAAAATATTGCCTGAATTGACTTTTTAAAAATATTTTTATTGTTGCATCTCTTTCATACAGCCCTTTCCTTACCAATAGAAAGGACTTCATAGCTTCTGTAGCTGTATTTCACTCTGTCTTTTGAACCATGATTTTGTCATGGTTCTGTTCATGATTATCACTTTTAGTTTCAATGATGACTTTTCTTCATTCCTAAAGGAATACTTTATTGTGATCTATAAAAGCCAAATTAAAAGAAAACTACAGAAAATTATTTAAATTTTTTCAAGTGATGAGGAGTATGTAATAACAAATGAATAAAAAGGCAAAAGTGTTGAAGCAGGCATTTTTTTCTACATTAAATCTCACTGTAGAAACATATTTGGATTAATTCAGGGGTGCTGGAATCTTCCATCCCTCTCAAACTGCAGCAGATGATGCTTGGAAAGGGACTCTTCCATGCTACACTTGAAATGCCATGTTTTTCTAGCTTTCTAAAGGCAATATACATAAGAAATCCAGACTCCTTGGACTTACTGACTTTCAGGAAGCAGAGAAAGGCCCTGTTTTGGTCTAATTTCTTCTAGGAGAAGCAAAATCTGGTTTTCTAAATTTCTTAGGCATGCTTGACTTGATGAGGAGTAGTTCTTCCTCTTTGATATAACTGCAGTTTATCTATAGAGACAACACTATTAAACACCTACTGCATTGTACTCCAGAGGTGGCTTCATGTGTGTGGTGAAGAGGATGAACCCCATCTACAGCTCATAAAGAGTTTTATATAAATGCCCATTACCCATGTAATGGCAACAGCCAACAATTTTATTAGACAATATAAAAATATATTAGGGATATAAACTGTAATGCCTCAGGACAGAAGCCAATCAATGGCTCTCGAGTTAACCAGAAGAAACTTTCTGTTTGCCAGTTATTCCCTCATCATCTGTTAGGCTGTTTCTTGCCTCTGTCTGCAAAACATCAGGAGACAGTCACGCTCAGAGCCAGGTTGTTGAATCCTGATGGGGTCTGATTTGGTCCAGTCTAGAAAATCCAGAGTTTTGTCACAATGCATAATTGAAGTGTGGCACTTCACTTTATCAAATGATTGATCTCCAGTGAAGACCAAGCCAGGAATTCTCACATGAAATTCATGCTTGATAAAACAAATACATAGATTTTTTTTTTCCAACTTTTTATTAGTTTAGTTCAGGACATTTCCTTGCTATGTTCAAGCCCTTCAAGTAGCAGATGAAATGACAATAAGCTCCTGTATTTCAGATGGTAAATAGGACATAACAGTATAATGAATCCTGCAGACCAGAGAGAAACAACACAGTCTCAGCTTTTGCCTTGGGATTCTAGTAAAATCTGTTGGGATTTCTTTATATCACAACACTGCATTACCAATCTTTAGGAGGCACACAACCCTAAAAATTGCCTCCATCTTTCCAAACCACATGCTGAGCTCCCCTCTTGAAGGCCAGGCCTCAAGTGCCTAAAACACTTCTGTCAGGTTTTACTTTGTTTTAGCCTTTTAATGTATCTCCTGCAAAAGCATCATTCCCCAGGTGGCCCAACATGTGTCCCTCAAGCTCTCTTCTTTGTTATTTTCCCCAGCTCTTCTAAGTGCATCTCTCCTCTCCTCTCCTCTCCTCTCCTCTCCTCTCCTCTCCTCTCCTCTCCTCTCCTCTCCTCTCCTCTCCTCTCTCTCCTCTCCTCTCCTCTCCTCTCCTCTCCTCTCCTCTCCTCTCCTCTCCTCTCCTCTCCTCTCCTCTCCTCTCCTCTCCTCTCCTCTCTCTCTCCTCTCCTCTCCTCTCCTCTCCTCTCCTCTCCTCTCCTCTCCTCTCCTCTCCTCTCCTCCCAAGACTGTTAGCTTTGTCCTTGCTGTTTCTCCCTAGTGTGTAGTTCATCCCATCAGCTAACTGATATGTATGAAATAAAAGTGGATTGACAACCTTATTGTGTGACTGTTGCACACCCTAACGGCTCCAGAAGCCTTGTGGAATCTATGGAGCAACTGCAGAATGGAACAAAGACATTAAAAAGGCTTCAAATTTTGCTACTAGAAAGATGATTTTTCTTTACATTAAAATACATTCTTTAATTGAGGCTACTGAGTTATTTTGTAAAGGAGACTCCTAAATATAGCAAAGAAGCTCATGCTGCTTTCAGGATGTGGTTTTCCCACAGGCTGCTGCTTCTTCCATGAGACAGAAATAGCCATAATCTCCTCTAACAACCTGATCAGATTGTAACACCATTCTGTCTGAAAAAAGGGTGGCAAGGGAAGAGGATGGGATCTCTTTTGGGTGGGATAAGAGTCTTGGCTTGTGTTGTCTTTTTAGGGGTTGCTGGGTAAAGCATATTTGGATGGGGAAAAGAGAAGAGCATCTGTTTTGTGTGGTTTGTCATGCAGAGCTTTTTGTACCACTGCATTTAGTATCGGTTTGTCCAGGCTGGCCTCACTGGAGATCACAGCCATTTCACCAGCTAGGACTGAAAGCAAAGTGACATCAGTCAAGGGCCCTATTTGCAGTAGGTGCAAGTAACAGAAGTCAAACACACCAAGGGTTTCCCTATTTCACATCTCAACGAATCTTCTGCTTTCTGTGCTTACATACTGGTTTGCTGAGACAAGGCTTTGTTCAGTTGCACTGTGCCTTACTGCCTCTGTCAGGCAGTCTGCTCGCAAAATTTCTGAATCCCTGTTTAAAAGGATAGGGATCTATAAGATATTAAATTCCTGTAAGAGTTATAAAAATATGTTGCAAGAAAGGAGAAAAAGATTGAAAGAGACTTACTAGGTACCAAAGAATTCATTCTACAAAGAGATACCATCACTTCTCTAAAGTGGAAAAGATCTAAATTTGCATCCTAATAGACGCCAGAGAATCCATTTCTGCCCTTATGGCCCCGGGGGAAGAGTTGCAACTATGATTCAGTTTCCCAGATGGAAGGAAGTGATAGAGCTTCCCGATTTTCAGCGCGTTTTAAACAGCCAACAATTAACCAGGTCCCTTTCTAGTTCTTGCATACTGCCCTCCAAAACTTGCACCATCAGTTACTATTAAACATCTTCAGTGCTTGTACTTCCTTTGGATCTTCCCTTAACTCCCAGAGAGTAACTAACCTTCAGGGTGTGTGAGCAACAACCTTTGCAGCTATCTCCAGAAAACTGGGAAAATGGTACCAGTAAAAACCAGAATCCTTCCCAAGCTGGATGATCTTACTTCCCAGGTCTGTTAGGGACTTTGAGGAGCTGTGAGGCAGCAGCATGCAGTAGGCAGCAGCACTTAAAACACAGTGACACCCCAAGATGACAATGCTATATTTGTCTTGATTGATTTTTATCACATTTTATCCTTTCATTTACAGTGTTCTTTTATCTTTTATGGTCTCTAGTTTCCTCTTTGTGTCCTATTATACAGCTGACTATTCTTACCTGTCTTTACTGAAGTCTTCCAACACTGGCATATTGGATGTGCTTATTTGACCAGGTGCTATCTGTTTTTTCCCCCCTCTCTTTTTTATCATCTTTTCTCCTTGCTTTCCATCATTTCTGTTTGTTATCTTGCTGAGTGTAAGCACCAGGGATTGCGGTTCAGGAATGATTCAGCTGGAAGCAGAGGGCAGAGGGCAGCATGCAAAGCCAGCACTGGAATTACAAAATGCACCTGACAACCTGTCATTAATGCGGCCACCAAAAGAGGGAGAGCAACAATACAATCAAACAGGACTCAAATTCACATCTCATACTCCGCTCATTACCAAGAAGGCTTTTAGGAATGACAAGTTTTTAATCCTGTAACTCTATTATGAGCTGATGCCAGCAGCAGAAACAGGAGCTGTGATACAAGTTAAGCTAGGATTGCTTGGCATGGCAACTGAAAGCCATCTCACCTGATGTGAGATGACAGCTATGGCATGCAACCATAGCTGGCATTTGTAAATATATACTTCCTACATTTTTTTTTTTAAACCAGGTACCATGAAAGCATACAACAGCAAAAGAACCTGTGAACCCAAATAAACATGATCAGTACCTCGTGCTGAACTGTTAGGCATAGCCAAGCATTTCCTTCTGCTCACTTAAAACTAAGGGTTTGCTAAATCTGTGTTATACTTCCTCTTTATTTTCAGCAGCTCAGTGTACAGCTGGTAAAATTTTTCTCTGGTTAGAAGCTTGATTTATAAAGTCTCTAGTCCTAAAACAGGAAATGACTATTTCATCCCCACAAATTTAGGAGGATTTTTTTTTGCTTTTATGTTCCACAAAATCTGTTTTTATTTCCTATAAAGGGTCCAGTTCAACTGCCATCAAAATCTGTAGAAATTCCCCTGACTTCAACCAGGCTTGGCTCATGCCCTAAGGCAGTGCTACAGAAAGAGACAACACCTAATGAAATCATGTGTGCAAAGAATCAGGGAATCCCACACTAAATCCCCACCCCACAAACAGCCATGCCTAAGCTTAAATGTGCATTAAAATTGAAGTAAAAAAAGCCATTCATGTCTATCAAGTTAAGCACATGTTTAAATGTTTACTGGAGTCGGTCCTTTGTACGATGAACAGTAAAAGCTGTACAAAGCTATCGTGGGTAAGATCAGTCCTTCCCTCATGCTGCATGGTATCCTGATCTTTAGAGCTTTTTAATATCTGGTTGCAGAACCTTTAACAATTTTTATAAAATCAAGTTGCTTTTATTTATTTCTGTCTCTTGCATTGACTAATATAACTTCTGATGGCACATTTCCACTGACCTCAAAGGGCTTCAAGGAGAAATCTCAGAACTATTTGTTATAACCTGTTAATGAAATTAAAGGACCATAGTCAAAGTCAGACATCCAGAAGGTAAATCACTTTAAAATACAAAACAACATACATGCTTATTTGTCTAAAAACAGGAGACAGACAAAAAAGCGTTTCTGGGTTTGTATCACAGACAGAAAACTGAGGCACAGAGACAACCCATAATTTCTCTAAAATCTCACAAGATGCAGGTAGTAAAACAGGGAATCGAACTGCAATTTGACTGGTAAACTTGCAAAAAAATGCCTTATCTTATGATCTCCAGTGACTCTGTATTTAATTTTTCAAAATAGGAAATCAAACTCAAGGAGGTTAAGGTAAAGGTCAAGAGCTACCTAGAAACTTGCTGGCAGAACTGAGACGAATGGAAACTTCTGGTTCTACACAGCACTTCCTTCCTCTCTCAGATATGTTTCAATGAAATAAAATTAAAAAAAAAAAAAAAAGCCACAAAACCTGCTCTCAATTTTCTGTGAGCAGGATTTCATACGTTAGATCCAGCCATCAAATGCACTATTACCCTGATGGAGGGTAAGCGTTCCAGCATCACCTCCTGTGCTTTGCCTTCAGCTCACTAATGACATCGCAACCCTCTTTGACTGGCAGGTAGGAAGGGAGTCTGTGGATTTGATGCACTTGTCTTTGAGACAGCACTGAGCACAGCTGGGCTTGAATGAGACCAGGTTATGGCTGAGATGAGCAAAGTAGAGCAGAGAGAAAAGCAAACTTTATTTAAGTTAAACAGTCAGAGCTGACCCAGTCTTACACAAATAGGCTATCCAAAAAAGTGGTCACAGCACAAAGCCTGACAGAGCCCAAGAAGGGTTTGGACAACACTCTCAGACACATGGTGTGATTCTTGAGGTTGTCCTAGGCACGGCCAGGAGCTGGACTCAATGATCTCTGTGGGTCTCTTTTAATTCAGGATATACTGTGATTCTGTTATTGCTGTATCCTTCAAATGGAAAAAAATCAGACACACCAGATTGTAAGTTTCCCTTCTATGTGGGATGATCTCACTCTGTGAGTTTTAAGTCAAACCTCTGACATTCAGCTGCTAGAAATGCTAATAACTTTGTGCTGCAAGGCATAATCCAGCATAATACAAGGCAATACTTCAATATGCACTGTCAAAATAGATCTTTTGATGTGTGATCCCATTGCAGCCTCTAAAAGAGATGGAGATATGTGGCAAACCCCTGATCCAGTTTTTCTCGCATTAACAGATCTTTTTGGTTGAATGGCACCATAAGCTAGTGATAAGCTTTGTGGTATACCTACCCCTTTAATTATTCCTGCAAACCCTCTGTAGCTGAACCTCCTGCAATGCCCTTGAATAACATTTGTGTAGGAATGTTGCTTCTTGAGGAAACTTGAAGAATGGCCTTGAAGCAAATTTCTGGTGTCGTCACCATCAAGCTGTCTTGTGCTGCCACATCACGTTTCTAGAGAAGTCTATGAGCACCTGTCACTACTTGTTAACTTTCCTAACGCTGCTCTAGTGGTACTCACTGTCAGGGAAAGGGAGAAGAGACAAAAAAGCCACAAGAAATTTGCACTGAAGTCCTTGGTATGACCAGGAGGCTGCCTCTCTGCAGGGAATCAGATGGAGAGAAACCCACCTAGGGGATACTGGATTGCGATTCGTTCACATCAGTCTTGAGGCACTTCTGAATCAGGAGATTTTCTCTGTAAGATAAAGGTGAGGCTCTGAGCAGGAGATACCATAGTATCTTGTTCATAATGAACAAGATTCATAGTGAAACTCATGGAATTTGAAAAAGGTGATGAATGATTTTTGTATAATTTGGATGACATTTCAAATAATTTTTTTAATTAAAACCCCAGTTTAGTGAAGTACTTAAGCACTGTTTTTAAGTCTAACCACCCAGTACTGAAGCGCTTTCTTAACCAATACTTTACAGAAATTACAACTAAAACACTGTTCTGTAAAAAACAGTGTCACAAAAAGTAACTTCAGTGTTGTAATTTTCACCCTTCAAAAAAGGAAAAAAAAAAAAAAAAGACAAAAACCTTATCAATACATATGAGCAATAATGCTGTCTTGCTATGTAGTCACATTCAAAGTTTAAAATTCAGGCAAGTATAAGCAATATTTCTGCTTTGTGCTCATGCCTCACTCTTCCAGTGATATCTGCTATCCAGACCTTTTATTGGTAGCAAGCCCAGAAAGGCAATTGTAGCCCATTGAATGACTCTTCCTATGTTGGTGGCCTGTGGCTCTCAAACAGAAAGCAACTGCATGAAAACAAGCAATCTCTCACACTGAAAATCACTGGTAGTATACTGAATCAAGTCAGATTATGGATTAAAGAGCCAGTGAATTATGACTGATTACCCTTTCAAAGTAACTCACACAGCCGCCCTGGGGGACAGATTGTATTAAAACAGTTCCAATATGCAAATAGTTTGATACTTTGAAAAATAGCAGTGTTGTTAATTTGGCCTGGTGATGGAAAAAGTGTATTAATTTTCCCAAGCAACTGTCTCTAAAATAGCATATGAATAGCCCTTTGCATTAATTCAAAGTGAAATGTCAATGTTTCATAATTTATGATATTATGCTGAGACTAAGCTTCAATAGCTCACTACTGGTTCAGTTAACATCAGGTCTAAAACTCGCCTTCTTGCCTCCTGAATCTTGGGGAAAACCTTTCCTTTCTGCTTGGATTTATATTTTTTTATGCTAGCTGAATTATTTATGATAATTTCAATGCAATTTACTGAGTTAAGAGAATGTGAAATACTCTGTTGTTGCAGTGGTTTACTCACATCTTCTTGAATCTGATTGTCTTGGCAGGAAAATGAGGAGAAATTCCTGCTACTCAGGATATGAAAATCTAAAAGCCGTTTCCTGGTCTCTATCTGTAGAGCATGCTGACATTATTAATCAGACATAGAATTATAGAATCATAAAATTGTCAGAGTTAGAAGAGACCTTTAAGATCATCAAGACCAACTGTCAAACCAGCAATACCAGTGTAACCCCTGTATCACTAAACCACCACCCAGCGCCAGATCCAGATGCCTTTTAAACACCCCCAGGGATGGTGACGCCACCACCTCCCTGGGCGCTCTATCAGTAAAAAAATTTTTTCTAATACTAATCTGAATGTCCCTTGTTTCAGCCTAAGGGCACTTCCTCTACTCCTCTCATGAGGAAAGAGACCAGGTCCCTCCACACCACAACCTCCTTTCAGGTAGTTGCAGAGAGCCAAAAGGTCCCCACTGAGCCCCCAGTTCTCAAGACTAATCATGTCACCACCTTTCCAATATCATACCATAGAATGCTTTGGTTGGAAAGGACCCTTAAAGATCATCTAGTTCCAGTGCCACTACTATGGGCACCTTCCATCGCAACACGTTGTTGAGCGTCATCCATCCTGTCCTTGAACACTTCCAGGGACATCCACAACTTCTCTGGGCAGCTGTGCCAGTGCCTCACTGCCCTCAGAGTAAAGAATTTATTCAACCTGCTTTGAATGATCTTTCATAACAGTGTAAGTTTTACTGAACCTGACAGATACACAACTATAAAATGGTGATACGGGAGACAGTACGATTCTTTCTGCCCTAGTTATTCCTTAAGCATAATTTGAGAACTGCTCACCTCCTTGGAAAAAAACAACAACAACAACAACAAAAAAGATAATGAGATTGTTATAGATGAACAAAAATGTTATATACATGCAAAATGGTCTTGTTAATCAACGGAGCTCACTCCCTGCTGGAAGAAGCTCCAGAAGAACAACAGAAATCATTACCATGCTGGTAGGATTGATTAATTAGGAAAACAGCTTCTACTAATACTCATTAGCATTTATACATTGTAAAATCCACTAAATATATGTGTAAATAACTTTCCTAAAGTGACAACTAAGGGTGCCTGAAGGGTGCCACATGATATTACTGTTGTTTTCTGCTTGTGTGGGTTTTGCTTTGCAAGAAACGCTTCTGCATTGGCTAAGAAAACCTGTAAGAGGGAGCTGAAATCAGAAGAGAACACATGGAAGGCACATTCTGAGACATGAGACAGGTTTGACATCAGAGCAAACAAAAGCTGTATGCCAGGGCACATATTAATGTGGCCAGACAGGAGATGGTGGAATATGGGAATAAATCCAGAGTGCTGCTATGAGGCAAAGTGTAGGTAAGGACTACACAGCCCCTTTAGAACCTCAGAAAAACACTATGAGGAGTAGGATCATCTCCCCCTCCCGGGACTAAGATTTGGACACGCTCTGGTTCCATTTGAAGAATGGGGTAGCAAAAGCAGACACAGAAAGCATCTGTGTTGGCCCAGATGCTATCTGTTATTGCCTTTTGTTTCACAGTATGAATTTCTGGGTAAAGGACTTTCAAATAATGTGGTTTAAATTTAGAAAGTGACCATTCAGTTATCAGTGCAGTTGAAAATTATAATGAAATGGAGCCCAATAACTCCAAAATACTGGTCAAAAGATGATCATCTGTGTAATGTGTGTTTTCTGGAGTTCATGTGCAATTATCAAGCACTATTTTTAGTCTGGATTTCAGGAGAGTTGTGTTTAGTTCTTGGCTCTGCCACAGACTTCCTGCATGACCTTGGGCAAATCAGTTTCTTTCTCAGTGCCATCTGCAGCATAATACACTTTCCTCCCACTCTAAATTTGTCTTGTTGATGTGGATTATGGGCCTTTTAGAATAGGACATCTCCTTGCTGTGTTCATTCAGTGAGTGGCACAGTAAGGTTCTGAACTTGTGACTTCTAAATAGCTTTTTAATGCACCAAGATCACCTTCCATGACCAGTGCAACCAGGTGGCGGGTATAAAATCATTAGCTCTATTGCATCTAAAATCTCTTGCAGATTTTGGACAAAGCTGGGTTTTGTTACATGCTTCCATTTTGGACAAAGCTGGGTTTTGTTACATGCTTCCATTGTAGAACTTTTTATTTCAGCTGCTAAATTTTCAATCAGTTTTTGTATTTATTTTCCTTCTCCTTTTTCACAGTGTAGCCCATACCCGCCTGCTTTGTGGTTATTACCCTGGTCCCTGTGATTAGTGTGGAGCACCTGGTTGGTTTTGTTTGCTTGCTTGTTTTTCACCTTCACTCTAAATTACAGCAGCAAATTGCCCGGGGAACAAGTGGTTTATGGAACCAGTGACCAGCACTATGCTGCCGGTCCTCACAGGGACCTTCTTCCCCATATCTGGGTTTAGCAGTTTTGACCTGCAGCCAAGCGGGAGGCATGGACAAAGTGAGAGCACAGCAGACTAGAAACTAAGCAAAAGTAGTAGCATTTCAAAGATCATGTAGAGCAGGCAGACATTATTAAAAAAAAAAAAATAAAATAAAGAGGAAAAAAGATGTTAAAGTGATCACTCTCTTTCTTGAATGAGATACCTGATCAGGCAGGGGCCTGGGCTCTACTGCTAGTGAAGGAAACAAACTCAACAGATGATCAAACAGGTGCTTCATCACAATATCCTATTAAAAAATAGCCAGAGTGAGAACTTGGCTATCAGTTCACAAGTGCAGAAGGCACTAAATATATTTCCTCCCTACTAAAGCTAAAGGGACCAGCTCTTCGGACAGGTGTAGCTTTCGCAGCAGAGTGTCACAGGTTCTCACAGAACTCTGGCTCTGCCACCCAACCGCGCACAGGGCAGGTTGCGATCGGGCTGCCAGCCCGGAGTCTGTCCCCGTGCTCAGCCACCCGGGCTACCGTGTCGGAAGGCACCGGGCCGGGCTACTCAGCGCGGGCAGCCGGCTCCCGCCGCCCGCCCAGCGCGGCTCCCGGCGGGCTCCGGGTGCAGATGAAGCCTCGCCGGACAGGGCCGGGAGCCGGGCGAGCGCAGACCGGCACTGCCCGCCCGCGGGCGGCAGGAGAGGAGCGGGGACCCCCGAGGACAGCGGGGGACACCGGGCGGCGCGGCGCCCTGCCGGCAGCGGATGACCTTGGGCGAGTCCCCTGGAGGGCAAACATTCCACGAGCGCCTCCTCGACCTCCCGCGGGCCGGGGCCGGGCGGCGGGAGCCCCGCGGCGGGCGGGGCCGGGGCGGGCGGCGGCGCGGTCCCTCCCCGCGGGCGGGAGGCGGGCGCGGGCCGCGCTCCCGGCAGGCTGCGCTGGGCTGAGCTGAGCTCGGCGCGGCGCCGGGAGGGAGAGCCCCACTCGCCGCATTCCTCGCCTCTCGCCGCAGCCCGGCGGCGCCGAAGGCAGCATGGAGACCCAGCTAGGGAGGCCGCGGGGTAGCGCCCGGAGCTGAGCCGGCCGGTGCGTACCCGCCTGGGGCTCGGGGAGGGGCGCGGAGGCGACGGCGGAGAAACTTTCCGCGGGCAAACTGGGCGGTGCGCGGGGGTTTCGGGGGCTGCAGCCGCGACTCGGGAAACTTCTGCGCGGGCACTCCGCCGCGGCAGCGTCGCTGCACTGTGCCCGTGTCCCGCTGTTATCCCCGCGGCGCTCCCTGTCAGCGGCCGGTCCCGCTCCCGCTCTGCCCTGCAAGGTGCAGCGGTGGGTGGCTGCCCGGGTGCGCTTCCCGCTTCGCAGCGGGGTTTAGCGCGCATGCAGGCAAGAGCTGGGTTTTCGTGTTTCAAAAATTTCCTCGCCGTCTTTTAAGTGCTTTTATTTTGTAGTTTTTGTGGTGGGTGGTGTTTTGTTGTGGGTTTAGATTTTTTTTTTTTTTTTTTAAACTTGTGGCAGCGAGGGCGAGAGGGTGTGCGTGTCTGTCGCTGCTCTTCAGCTGCAGTTGCTCTTGGATGAGCCTGGGGACTGGCTGCAGCTGCTTGGGCTAGGGAGAGACGGGTGTTACCGGAGGACCTGCCTGTTCGTATTTCTGTCTGTCTGTCCATTTTTCCTCAGTGTTTCTAGGGGGGAGGGCTCGCCTTCCCCTCCCCGTTCGCAGGCTTCGGATCCGGGGCGCTGGCTGGAGCCGGGGGTGCGCTCTGTGCGGGGCAGCGGGGGCAGCCGCCGTGTGCCCTCGTCCCTGCCGGGCTTTGCTGGGGCTGCTCGCTGCGGGCTTCCCATCCCCTCCGCCCTGCCGGGGTCTGGCTGCCCTCTGCGCGCCCCGAGACTCGGACGTGTGTGAGTGTGTGTCCGTGCAAGGGCTGGGTGTGCACCCCTGGGAAGGGAACCTGCTCCGTCTGGCGATGGGTAAAACCTGGCGTTTCCAGCTCTGACTTCTGCTATTAATACAGCCTCTCCTGCCCACTTTTTGAATCACACTGGATTATTTGCAGGAGGAAACGAGAGCCGCAGTGCCCCAAGGAATGTATCAGTGGGTGTCTTTTACCTTTTTAAATTTATTACTATTTTTCTTGGTGGCTTAGTGCCCTTGCTTTGTTGTTGGGAGGATTAAGCGTTGCTGAGTGTCCTTAGTCCCAGATTCAATTAAAATAAATACAAGTACATGGGACATAAAGGGAAGTCAGTACTGGCATCCCAGCAGAGGCACTAAAGCATCAAGTTTGGTTAAAAGGAAGGGATTCGAGGAAATGAATGCTTCTGTTCGTACTCATTTGCTTTCCCTTTGCAGTGCTGTCAGACAGCTTAAAGAAGTGTATCTTTTGATCAGGGTTTGTGTGTTCTTAACCAACTTCTGTCCAACAGAAAGAAAAAGTCCTCTCCACAGGCACAGGTGTCAACTTATCTCTCATTTAGCAAATGCTTTGTGAAATTTGGTTTGAGTTTTCAGCAAAGGAATTAAAAATTAGGAGAGGATGAACTATGAAGAATGCAGAGGAGAGTTGCTGCACCATTCTACTTGCTGCCTGGATACTCTGCTTTCTCTGAGGACTCATTCCTGGTCTGAAGCACTTGTGGGAGGGTATGAGCATAAGCTGGGAAAGCAGAACAAGGCAGAATATCCTGGCTAGTACTTGTCTGTCTCTTCCTGCATACATTCAGGGGGCTACTCCTTAAAGTTAACAAAAACTTCCTTTTGCTGCTTGGAGAGGACTTGGTGGTGGGTGTAAAGAGAGAAGGAGTGATTGCTCCAGATCTAGCTTGCTGTTGCAGAGTGCTACAGAGAAAGAGCTTGCAGTTCTGATCATTGTGTTCCGAAAAACACTGGAGTCTTGTTGAGAGAACCAGATAGGACACAATATACTTCAGGACTGCAAACTATGGATATCCCTCTGTCTGATCCTTTGGTGGTGCTAGCGTTGTAGAAAATCAGCAGGTTGGCTGATCTTGTCTTGATGCAGTAAATCATTGTTTTATTTACTTTAGTTCCTGTTTATTTTTAAGCTTGATTATTACCATAGCATCTGTTGGCATTGTAATGACTGTGCTCCGTACCTGCATGCCGATGGTGTGCAGGATGGTTCCTGAGCTGTGTGTTACGTTACTGTGTTGTTATCCTGTGTGCTGGCCAGTGATGGGTATAGCCAGCCCCAGCTTCCCCAAATGCTGGCTTGCTCTGTTTCTCACACGGGGGACTTCTATTCCATCAGGTTATCTTGTCATGGCTCCTACCATGTTGCACTACTGTGACCCGATATACTCTGGTTGATGGATTTTGTCAAATACAATGAGATGAACAATTAGGAGTCAGTTAGGGTATTTAGCCATTGCTTGTTAGGTGCAGTTTGTAGGTGCTGTTCCACTGCAGATATGTTTCTGTGCTGAGTTCTAAAATGTCTTCTCACACATGCCAACTGCAGTCATACAGCTTGTATTTACAGGCAGGTTTTTGTAAAGGACAGAAAGTTGGTTTGGATAAGGTTTGTTTTAGAATGGTGTGCCAGTGTGAAACATCATGCTTCTGGATGCAGGTTTGAATCTTTTACAGTTCAGCAGTGTCTTAAATTTCCTAACTGTTTGATGAGTATTTGCTTGCTTATGTGAAGGGTTTCATGACTTCTGCCTGCAGCACGTAACACAAAAGCTCTTGGCACTGTTAAGACCCTTATTGTGCTGGCTGAAAGTTCCAAGGCAGAATGGGCAGGGACTCAAAATTGCTGTGACAGAGGTGAAATCCTGGCTACACTGACTTCAGTGGGAGTTTTGCCATAGATGACAATGGGCCAAAACTTCAATCCAGTAGTTCTCCCTTGTTGGTAATGGCTGGTGTATTCTCTAGGGAAGCCTTTTATGCTGCCACCCAGACTGAGTCTATTAGGCAGAGAAAATAGAAGTCTCTTAGGTTGTCATGCTGTGCCTTACACAAGCATTCTTGGGAAGCAAATCAGAGCAGGTAGGAGTGGAAACAAAAGCCCAAATATGGACACATTCTGACTGTCGTGCTGCTTGTGTCCGGAGTCATTCCCAGGAGCATGGATCAAGAACACTGAACTGAGTACAATTAGCTTCTTTAAACTGCAGAGGAGGGATCTGTCAATGCCTGCAGCCGGGCATCTCCCAGTCCCTGCTTCTGCATTTGCAAATTATTGGTTTAGTGACAGACATTCAATATGTAAAGCAACAGTACATTCATTAATTCAACCCTACTTAGCCTGTGCACAGTGAGTGAGTTTTCTGTGTGTATGTGATCTAGTGAGTTATTCTCAGAGGCACTTCTTATATCCAGCATCTAGATAAATTTTTATGTCACATGACAGTGACAAATGGGAAACGTTTGCTACTATTTTCCACAACTTGAAAGGTATGTGGTACAGAATATCAGAATATGCATTTAATCAGTGCTGATTGAAAGCTGGTTCAGGTCATGGCCATATAATAAAACTGATTGTCACATGAAGAGTGTGTTGCTTCAGTTTATTATATTTGGTGAAATAGAAGAGGGTGTGTTAATGTATACCAAAAATGTTGACTGGGGTTGAGGTATTTGAATCTGATTTTTAATTTTTTTTCCAGTGGAAACACTGTGGTGTCTGAAATGCCAGTGTAGACAGTTTTCTTTCACAGTACATTCTCGTACCCTGCATTCACGCCAGACTTTTAGGTATTTTACTCCTGTATGATGATGAAAGAAATGAAAATATAGACTGATGTGAAACTGAGTAGCCTGTATTGCATGTGTGTCCTTACTTTAACAGACTTAAATGAGAATATGTTGAACATTTATAAATTATACCTTGTTAATATAGCTTATTTGCTATATTTGTCTCTTAGCTTGTTTGCTATGAGGATTTATATATCTAAAACAAAACAGTACTAATTCTTATACTCTTTATAAAAGTACACAGGCCTCATTTTGTCACGGTAAAAAAATGATAGAATCATAATAGGCATTGTGTTAGATCCTGAAGTTGTATGAGTGTTTTTTTTTCCTGAAGTCTGAATGTGTGTATTAATGGCAAATAAGTTTTGGGCACTGTTAGTACTGTCAGGATGCAAAAGATGGCAGTGCTGTGAAGAGGGATTTGAGCAAACCCTGCTGGACTGTTGTTCAAACCTCTGCTCTGAGATCTGCACGGACTTTTAGCTTCTGGGTTTGCATGTTTTTGTTTGTTTTTTAAACATGAGTGCAAATCAAAGAGTTGGTGATAACTATCATTATATCTTTGCTCTGTGTCTAAGCCCTAAGAAATGAATTCTCTTCAGAGCTTGAACTTGAGGGCTGAGCTGGAGACAGGACTTGCTAGGTGCTGGACTAGAATATGCATCAAGTGATGCAGTGTGAGAGATGTGCTGTTCTTAGCTTGCTTGCTTTTCTTATCTTCATGTGCAGTGCTATAGGTTGGGGGAAGAGCAGTTTGAAAGCTGCTCAGTGGAAAAGGCCCTGGAGGTGCTGGTCAACACAGCTGAACATGAGCCAGGGTGTGTCCAGGTGGCCAAGAAGGCCAATGGCATCCTGGCCTGGATCAGCACTGGTGTGGCCAGCAGCACCAGGGCAGTGACCGTCCCCCTGTACTGGGCACTGCTGAGGCCACTCCTCCAATCCTGTGCTCAGTTCTGGGCCCCTCCCTGCAAGAGAGACCCTGAGGGGCTGGAGCGTGTCCAGAGAAGGGCAATGGAGCTGGGGAAGGGTCTGGAGCACAAGAACTGTGAGGAGCAGCTGAGGGAGCTGGGGGTGTTTAGCCTGGAGAAAAGGAGGCTCAGGGGAACCTCATCAATGTCTACAACTGCCTGAAAGGAGGGTGTAACTAGGGGGAGGTCCGTCACTTCTACAATGTAGAGCGCCATAGGATGAGAGGAAATGGTGTCAAGTTATGTCAGGGGATATTTAGATTAAATATTTGGAAAATGTCTTCATTGAAAGAACTGCCAGCTATTGGAAGAGGCTGCCAAGGGAAGTGTCACCATCCCTGGAAGAATTTAAAGGACATGTAGATGTGGCACTTGGGGACATGATTTAGGGGTGGACTTGGCGGTTCTGGGTTAATGGTTTTACTGGATGATCTGAGAGGTATTTTCCATCATAAATGATATGATTCTGTGAAAAATGCAATATATAGGGTTTTTTTGGGTGAAATTGGTGATGCATGGGATTAGTAGCAATGCTACCACTGATGTGAAAACTTCCTGATTTCACTTTTTTGTTTCCTTGAAAGAATGAAGAGCAGACCTTGAGTAGGGTTGCAGGGATGTAGAGAGATGTAGGGTTTTGTGTTGGAAATTCTCCATTGTCTTATTGAGCTGTTGTTGATTTTGCTGCTGTTCTTGGTGTATGAGCCTGGTTACTGTAATAATTATACCTAAATGTGTCTATCCCTATACTGCCTGTCATCCACAGTAAATCAAAGGCATGGACCCTGCAGGCACTTAAAGCAAGTGTACACAAATGAAAAACACCAGTGGCTTTGCCTGGGAGAAAACAGTATTTTATTTCTTTCTCCTAGATGATGACACTACTAATTGTATGGCTTCCAGTGCGTGAGCATAACTTCCTTTGACATCAGTGCATGTTGTCTTGGTCATTACACATGTGCCAACACAGAGCAACCCCTGCTGCAGGGCTCCAGTGGTGTTCTCCCTCTGCTCCTCCAGAGTCCACAGCTCCATCCCTTGGCTGTGGAGCTGGCCAGAGGGATGTGGTAATAGGGGTGGCTCCTCTGGACGGGAGTCCTCCTTCCTTTTCTACTATCATAGAAAAAAGGGGTTTCTCCCCCCTTTTTTTTAAATTCATCCCTGATTTTAATAAATAAAAAAAATTTAAATATGTTTAGCAGACCATCTGGAGATGTTCTGAGTTTTTTGGGCAGGTAGCCCACAGGCTGAGCTAGGCCACTTCTGTCTTCAGTGGAGCTAGTGGTGGGATTTAATGCTGACTATAATAAGAATTGCTTTTGGGCCATTCAGGGCTCTTGAAATCCTGCCCTGCAGCATTTCCAGCTTCTTAGCTTGGTCCTATAGAGCATCTGGGTAGAGGGAAATAGTTTTGAAGACTTCCTGTGGTGCTGGTGAGAAATGATCTGTCACCAGCACTGGAAATACACCAGAAACACAACTTGTTTCTGCTTGCACTGTGCAAACCAGCCATAAATAACGCTTCTTCCATGTCTTTGCAGACTTCAAAGTGTCTTCCAGCTGTTTCAGGAAGCCTAGTGAGAGAAGGTAGCTGCAAGTTTAATTGTAGCTTCAGGACTTCGGCTCAATCGAAATCCAAACAATCTGATAAAAATTACAGACACTTGAATGTTGTCAAAGGTTAAAAGTGAGCCCTCTTCAGAACAGCTATTGATGCTTTACATCTTAAAATAAAGGAGCTTATTAATATTCCTAAATAACATTGAACATACATTATTTTTGCCTTAGAACCTGAGCTTTGCCTGAGCACTTTGCATGACAGTGCAGGTTATATTTCTTGATAAGTGCATATGACAGTATAAATGTCAGTTTTGCTATCAGATGTGTAGCACTAGCATCTTAATATTAAACTTGATTATGTCCCACATTACTTAAACAAATCATGGCACCCAGAGTCTTAAGAGGATGCCTTTGTATTCTGCTACAGGGTGAATTTTTTGATGACTTCTCATATTTCATGGAATCCTAGAATGGTTTGGATTGGAAGGGACCTTAAAGATTAGGTAGTTCCAACCCTCCTGCTATGGGCATGGACATGTTCCACTAGATCATGTTGCTCAAACCTCTATCCAACATGGCCTTGAACACTTCCAGGGATGAAGTAGCCACAACTTTGCTGGGTAAGCTGTTTCAGTGCCTCACCACCCTCACAGTAAATAATTGCTTCCTAATATCTTATCTAAACCTGCTCTCTTTCAGTTTTAAGACATTACCCTTTATACTATCACTACATGCCCTTGAAAAATGTTCACTGGCATACCTATGGAATCTTTTCTTGTTGCCCTTTACATCCCTGGCCAGGATGAATTCTGTTAGTTCTTTGGCTTTCCTAACCTGCTCCCTGTCTGCTCAGGCAATCTCTCTGTATTTCTTTCAGGCTGCCTGTCCTTGATGCCATTTTCTGGAAACTTCTTTTTTTATGTTTGAGCTTGTCCAGGAGCTTCCATGTGTCCATATTTAAATAAACAGTTAATTTTGAAATATGCCATGTGTGGTGGGGTGGTTTTGGTTAGGTTGGTGTTTAGTTTTGGTTTTGTTGGTTTTTTTTTTTTAAAAGCTGGTGTTCTAAAGTCTTTCATTCATCCTCTGTTTGGCAGTTAGGTAATGGCAGTTCTTGCTGCAATCCAGTTGAGTGAAGTCGCTCCTTGCATAGCTACATCTTTGTGGTGTGAATGCATGTGAGGTAGAATTGCCAGCTTGTGTTGGCATGACCTAGCTTTATGGATTTTTGCTGTAGTGCAGTGATGGATGCACTGGTAGTCAGTAAACTCAGAGCTGACGTTTTACATGGACATTTTTTTGAGAGGCTTGCTGTGATAATTTTTGGTCAAAATTGAGATACTTCACTGCTAGGATTTTCAAGGAAACATAGTTGCTAGTTTCATTTAGAGAAGTCCAGCCTTTTTCTTTGTTACTGCACTTTGCAAAAAAATAAAACCAAAAAAATAAAAAAATGTTGCTTCTGCTTTGCCCTTGGTAGTGGCTGTCCATATTATTGTAGTGGTCCAAACCTAGACAAGTCTGCACTATGCAGAAGGAAGTGTTCCTCTGGCAGAGAAGCTAGAGGACTGGATGAAACAAGAGCAGGAGTAATTGCTACTATTGTTATTTTGAGATCGATGTTTTCATTTGGGGCTGGGATGCAAACAGAGTGAAAAGTCAGATGTTGCTTTCCAGTAGGCAAAGCCTTCCATGTTGTCAGATCCTGTATAGCTGGAGACATCATGATGGTAAAGTGTCCTGAAACTTGTGCCACTTTCCTGGACCCAGGAGGCTGGATAATTCTGAGATTTTTGTGAGTCTTCAGGGAGCAGACTGGTTTTATAGTCTTACTATTGACCTTCCATGTGTGACAGAACACAGTTCTCTCCAAATGATGTGTGAGCTTTAGATCACCTTTGATGCATTGGATGAGACTGCCAGCCTGCCTCACTGCCCCATGCACGCTGCTAGCTTGCTTCCCTCGGCTTTGCACGGCAGCATCTTTTTGGGAGGTTCTTTACCCAGCACATTTGCCGCAGGGAATATTTAAAGATGCCCACAAGGCTCCTTTGGTGTGGTTTACTGCATGAGTTAAAACCACTGTGATTCAGATCATTAGGACTACAAGCAAATTTTCCGTGTGCTTTTGCGGCCATATTGTGAGGGCAGGAGTAAATGGTGAGGCACATATGCTGCTGTTGGGGCTTTGAGGATTGACCTTTGCCAATCCGTGATGCATCTGTTTGGCTGTGGTTTGTCTCCAGGTGAACTGACATGGTGAGTGTAGCTGGAATCATGCTGGGCCCTGCTCTGAGCTTGCACAGTGCATGCTTGAGTTCAGCTTTGGAGCAAACCAGCAGATCACGCTGACAGTGAGAGCCATAAGGGCCCTGCTGGAAATTAAGCCAGTGGTGATTCCCTATGGATTATTATGGTGTAGGGAAAAAGACTTGCATACCATGTTAAACTGCAGGATGCAGAGTTCTGTTCCTTTCTCTCTGTTTCCTCTGCTGTTTCCAGAAGCTGCATTCTGGAGCACCCTTCCAAGAGCTGTTTCTCTCTGTGGTTTAGTGACAGCTAAAACTAGTGGTTTAGTGACAGATAAAATGATTCTTAAACGTTAACAAATATCAGTTGATCCACAGCTGACTTGTTCATTTGTAGATTGTGCATATGGAAAAATTAAGGAAAAAGCAAAAGGGGGAATTTCTGTGTAGGCACGCAGTTTGTGGTGATTGGGAATGTGGCTGAGGCCAAGCCTCATCCTTAGTAGGCTAAAACTGTGTAACACAGGTGAACAAAGTTAAAGAGACATAGAATGCTCTTTGTGGGATATGGGCCAATCACAGAAGGGTAAAGAGGCCACACAGGTGTAATGCATGTGAGATGAATCGTGGTCGCATGTGAGATGAATGGTATAAAGGTTGGAAGGAAGAATAATGAGTCAGTGATGCTTGGAACCATTCATGTAGTTTGCCTTACGTTTCTCCTTCAGGAGGAGAGATTACAAGGTAAGTAAGGAATGAGTAGAATGTACAGCTCTGTCTGGGTTAATGGATGTGGAGGGAGCAAAGGGTGAGGAAAAGAAACAGTGTGAGGGTGCAGTTTTCACATGGTGGTGACTTCATAAAGGAACATGGAAGATTTGGGGTTCTGGACTATGCTAGGTACATGGCTGGGGAATGGGGAGATAGGGAACTTCAGCTATATTAGCCTTTTTTTTTGTTGTTTCTTTAAGCTCTCTTAAATACCTGAGGTTTTCAGCATGGCTAGAACAACATAGCTGATGTCTTTGTTTGGTGTTCATAGATTGACAAGCCTAAAATGGGCTTTCAGTTTTAGTTTTTCATTAGCTATCTGCATGCAAGTGGAAAATGTGTCTGGACATAGATTCTGAGAGACAGTGATGTGCAAAGGATCTGGCTGAGCTTGACTCAAATTTGACTTCTCAAAATTTGCTAACATTGGGAATGCTTCATCCATTGTTACTGTTTTTTTCTCCTGACTGATGTGTTGCCGGAGCTGTAGGAGCAGTGTCACTCACTTGGGTAGTCCTGTTGTGTACGTCAACCTTGCATCTTGAAGGTTGCTTGCATGTTGCCACCAGGACCAAAACTGCAGCCAGAGGTGCAGCCCTCCCTGAGCTGGTGAGCCCAAGTGCATGTGCTGGTGGCTGGTGCTCCTGGGCAGCTGGGGCTTGTGCAGCAGGCAGACTGGGCAGGGAGCTTGTCGTGGCCACAGAGCATCCTGTGCTCATGGCCATCCTCACAGATGCCCTTTAGGGGTTGTAGGGAGGTATGCCCTGGCTCTAATAGGAGTCATTAAGCAGAAATTATGTAGGTCATTATCCTGTGTGGAGTGGGAGTTCTTGTGCAGTGTGTGTGTACATTGAGGATTGTGGCTGTTATTGTGGTATGTCCTTACCAGATTTAAATAATGTTGCTCTTACCTGTTTTAAACTTGCACCCTGAAGTTGGCCAATCCTATTAGGAACACTTCATGCGTGGGCTGTCTTTATTATACTGACAGTATAACTGTATTTGTTGCTGAAGGTCAGCATCCTTTCTGCTGTCCTCTTGATTAAGTAGTTCTTGGCAATTTTTGAGTCATTTTTCTTTCCACCACAGTGAAACAGATTAGAATCTGATTCTTCAGATTTCAGACAATAGAAATAGTGACTTCTCGTGAATGTTCATTTCCTTGCCAGTAGAGGCTGGATGACTTAATCTCTGCATATATCAACATGTTGATCAAGTTTCACACCAAAGTATCCAGGGCTAACTATAACAAATATTTAAAAATGTAAGCCTGGGTTGTAATTGAAAACCTTTCTTGGTTATATAGTTCTGAGCATAATGAAATGACAACTCAGGGCTGGATTTTTAGGATAGCTTTATCTGCAGTAATACTCAACTCTGGGTCTATCAAAATAGCCTTCTAAAACTGGAGCTGCCTGTGGCATGGCATTTGCTCAAATATGCCTTAATAAAGTCAGTGCAAGGTTTCCTATCCAAAGGAAAAATGAAGTCTATGAGTGTATCTGCTTTTCATATACCTGCTAGGAAGTCTTAGGGCTGAGATTCTGTGGAAATGGCAAAGTTGGATTAATTCTGGATGTGTTTCCTGAGGGAGATGTAGCTGGTTGGTTTGCTCTTTCCTTCCTTCTTTTTGGGCAATAAGCATAAGGCTGAAGCTGATGTGGTGGGTGGAGATGGGAGCAGAGCCCTTTGCAGAGTGACTGCTGAGCACCAGCTGTTTACAGAGCAGAATTTTAAAACCAACCATCATGCAGTTGCGTGCCATCCCTTGCAAATGGAGGTACATTAACCTGCTTATTCCAGCAGGACAGCCCAGGTGCAGCTGGAGGAATCAGGTGACTTTTGAGATCCAGATGCAGAAATACTGTACACTGAACTCATCTCATCTTTGCCATTGCCAGTAGGAGCACTTCATTTGCAGTAATGTTATTTTATCATGAGCCAAACAAAACCACACAATTAAGCTAAAATCACACCAGGCTGCATGTTTTAAAGGTATCAATGAGTCCGTTGATTTAAAAGAAAAACAATTTTTGGGCTTCCTTTCCTGTACTGATTTCTTTTTTACCTCTTAAAATCTCTTTACTGCCCATTCATGCGTTGACTTTGACGTTAGGTCATTGGGACCAAACAGGCATGAGTTGTGTGGGGTTTGCCACCATTTACAAAGCCAGTAACTCTTTGCTTCCTGAGTGTGGATCCTGAGTTGGAGCAGACTTCATTGCTGACTGTGTTGTGAACATATAAAGGTTTGGGATCTTCTATAATACCCAGACTTTCAAATCTGCCCTGAGATATTCACTTACTGGTTATGCAATGAACAAATAAGTTACAGACCTCCAAGCAGTCCCTCCAAGGAAACCATTTTACCATCCTGTGTATCTGTGTTTTTTCCACTGAAAAAAGAAACTGGAGGGAAAAATGGAAACTCAAAAACGCTGACACACTAGGGAATATTTCCCAAATTCATTTGGAGAGGGATGTTATTGCCTATTACTTTCAGGTCTTGCATTGTCTTGTATTGTACAGGTCTGCAGAATCTCTGAAGGGTCAAGGTTTCACTGCCAATGTTATTTTGTCTCACCCCTAGCAGTGAGTCTTGGAGGTCTATCTCTTAGGAAGGAATTCGTATCAAGCCCTCACACTCCATTTAAATGGACAGACCTGTGCTCCAACTGCAGTAATAGTAGTACTGCACACACACAGGTTCCTGATTTGTTCTAGTGATTGCTTTCTTTGATGAGTTCCCAGAAAATATCTACTGTACCTTGGTATTTAGTGTTTCATAAGATGAACCTTTAGAACGAGGGAGATTATGGAGCAGTTCGATAGGAATGGCTGATAACAAGTGAAATGCTGCTAAGCAGCCCTGAGCTGCTGCTATCTGGTGTGGTCTCACTGGTCATCCCAGCCAGCCCCTCCTGGAGGCTCATGTCTGCACTGTGGAGACAGGGCTCCAGCCCGCAAAAATGTAGTTTGTTTCACTGATACATATCAAAAGGCTTCTTGAGTAAGGACAGGATCCTGACTTGCTCCCGTTTTAGAAATCAAGGCAGAGGCAGGTGAACTGATTTGCTCCATGGCCCCATAAGTACTGCAAGGTTGAGTGAGATCTGGGACCCAGCTGTCCTCAGATCTTTGATGAGCAGCAGACTTCAGCAATTCTGCCCAAGAGGAAGAAGACACATAAGCTTGACCTAGCACTGCAGTGCTTAAAAAGTCACTCATGTTGGTTATGACACTGTGCATGTTGGTTTAACGTAATGTTTCCCTCCTGCTCTTCCCTTTCCTGTAAGAGATTATTAAGAGCAGCATTGAAGTACTTAGGTGGTATTTTTCTAAAGAAAACTGGTTCAGATGTTGAGGTACTCAAATATCACCCATGAGCTGCAGTTTGTCTGAATCCTGGGAACTGATGCCCTCCCGGACGAAGAAGACAGGTCTCCTGGCTTCCTTATCATCAGCAGAGCTAGAGATAAAGGAATTCTATGCATGAAAGGTCACCCAGCTTAGTAACAGAGCCTCCCTGTATGGTTAATGATAAGCATTTCCAGGTGGTTTTCATTCCTTCCTTCCCATGTATCTGGCCAGGCGCTCAGGGTGGGCGATTCATGCTGCTTACATTGATTACCTTGGCAATGGAGTTGACTAATTTAGATTAGATTTATAAATTTTAGCTGGCTGAATTGGATGAGAAAAATTCCCCACTTATCATCTTGGGTGAGTTTAGTGACCTCCAGTATTGCCACCACACTAGTGTATGTTAGAGAACTGCGTTGGTGAGAGAAAACAATAAAGAAAGATATTTAGCAAAACAAATGAGAGACTGTGTTACTGCTACCTTCTCCTGTTTGAAGATCCTGGGTCGTTAGAAATTGCTAGTATGCTTTCTGTAGATATCTGCTATTGAGGGCATTTGGGAATTGTGTTTTATGGAAGTTTTGGATGAAAGTTTTTGACAAAGGTAAGCATGCTTAACTTTCAGGAACTTTATTTGGGAAGCAGCAATTAGGAAGAAGGCAATAGAAGAAATTAAAAGAGAGAGTAAATTCTATTAATGCCTGTCTTTTGGTAGCAAGTAGGTCAGTCTGCTGAAAAGGACGCTAAGCAGACTTGCAGTCCTCATACAATGAGGAAGTTGAGATGGCAGTTTAATCAGGGGTTGGTTGCATAAAGCAAAACATAGTCAGAATTGCAGAAAACATGTTTTATTTTCATTGTTGAAAATAAAGATAAAACTTGTGTCAGCCCTGCATTCCCATGCAGAGATGGCCAAACCCATTGTCTTTGGGTTTTATGGATGGAGGGACTAAAGCAGATTAATTAAGGCCATGCAAGATTATTGTGTTGCACATGTGATTGCTGACCTTGGTGCAAGGCACTGTATCTTTGTCTGTCCCATGCGAGGCAAACCATGCCACGGCGTGGGTGGCAGAGGGACTGTGGGCCCCCCTGCTCAGGGCTGCTGTCACAGGGGGTGTGCAGGAGCCAAGGTGCCCTGATTCAGAAAGCCATTTGTGTGATGAGCAAGTGACGACACGATTCTCGCTCCCCAGTGAGCGTGAGGGTAAGAGTCCAATTATTTTGTACATAATGAGGAGGTCACTGAAAGAAGGACTGGAGTTTGGCAAGGCAAAATGGGAATGCTCTCTTGCTTCCATTTTGCACTGGGAAGCCTTATTATTTAGTTATGTGATTATAGTTGTAGTTCTGGCTCTTGAGGTTTGAAGTTATTGAAAGGATGATGCGATTGTCATGGTATATCTAGGGATCACATAAGGTAGAGTAGGAGAGAGGCTGTGACCATATAACAGCCTTTTTTGGAAACATCCTGGGGATGATGGAGGAGTAATTATGGGTCAGAATGTGGACATGGTCAATACAAAACAGAATCAAGTCTATTAGTATTAACCATTACTTATTTAAAATTTTTAAGGAAAGAAAATTTCAAACATGTCTTTACGTAGACTGATGGTTGTTGAATGAGGGATTCAGATAGTGACGTTTTGATCTAGGAAACTTGAAACAACTGGAAGAACTGAACTGGGGTGGGATGCTGGTGGAATGACAGCAGTGGATGAGACATGTACTGGTAAGCCAGGGATGCTCTGGGGCTGACTGGTGGGTACAAAGCTGCAGCAGGAGACCTGTCAGCACCCTGGGAATCCAAATCTGCTGCTTCAGTGGAAAATACGGTGAGAAATCATGATTGAGCCATTGTTCTAAAATTGCTTTGGAATCTAAATTTTTACTTGTGTTTGATTACATTTTTTTTTTTTTTTTGACAGAAAAGGTTTTACACCCAAATAGAGTTGTTTAGGAACTCTTTTAAAATCAAAAGTGCTCTTCTCCCATTTTCCATCTCTTTCAGAATGTTTTTCCATTGTTTAGGCTGCAAGGTAGAAAAGAACCAGAGATGGTTGTTTTATCTTGAAACCTGCTAGGTATTCTCCAAACAGTTTAAAAAACTTTCATCAACTAGAATGAGATGCTTTAATAAAAAAAATAAGTGTGTGCATGCACAGAATTAAAAAGCATCCTCATCTAATTTTTCTCTTTTTATTTTTGTATAAATTTACTTAACACGTAGAGAGGCAGCAAGCTGTGTACCTGTTTAGTTATCACATTAATGAAGCTCTAGGTTGAAAGAAGATGAAGATATAAAAATGAAGTGCTTCATAGCATTGATTTCTCTAGACACTAACAAGGCAGAATTTGAGTGGAGATGACAACAAAGTCATGTCTCTGACGGCTAACATGCCAAATTAAAGAAAATGTAAAAAATTAACTGAGCCATCCTGTTACTTCGCAGGCTAAGGAAGCTATTCAAACAATTTCTGGAGTCTTCTAGATGTTTGTAAAACTAGTGATGAAGTACTAAATGTGTATGAAATATTAAAATAATCTGTTGGTATATAATATGTTTATATTTTGGAGTGGGGAGTTTCTGAGAAGAAATGATCCTTTATTTAATGCACAGCTATATGCTGAAATCACTTGCAGGAGTAATGAAAGTCAAACCTGCCAAAAGACTGGGACAAAAATTACAGTCTTCTTCAAAGTATCGAATAAATCCGTTGAAAGGTTAGGATACATTAATGAAAGATAAAAATTAAATAAATTATTAGAGGTGTGGAATGTGGCTCTTTTGCCTCCAGAGGGAGGTGGAAGTCTCTCTCTACCATAGGGTCTTGTTTCTGCAGCCCGTCCTACAAGGAATTTTAGAACAGGTACTCATTGCACAACTGTCTCTCAAAGTAAACCTTGTATTTTAGTCATATTTGTGTCTCAGTGGCTTTGGAAGTATCACAATGAAATACAGTAAGAGGGAAGTGCCTTTTCCTTCTCTGCTCTAGTACCCCTCTTCACTGGTGCTTTGTCTTCAGCCTGGGGTAGTACCATCCAACTGGAAAGATCCCTCATCTAACATGGCATGAGCTTCTTTAGGCATGGCACTCCTGAATCAGGTTGTTGGGTTTTCCCTGTTGTAAGCGTAGAATTTTGTTTCTGCAGAACTATGGATTTCATCTGGTAGTGTGAAAATACAAGTGAAAAACTGGCCTAATAAAATCTCTAGTATGAGATGTAGCTGTCTGAGAGAAATTTTAGCTTCGCTATAAAATCTAAGCCTAAAATTGAAAGGGAGAAATACTTGGCATGTTCATGAAAAAACAAAGCATGTGAAACTGGAGTCTGATATGGCTGGTTTTGTAGCACAGCTCCAAAACTGTGTTTGACTTAGGAGGAGTCAGCCCAATAGATAAAGATCATTATGTTATATGGTTTGGTGTGGATTTTATTTTGATGAATTAGGGTATTTCTAATAGAAGTCCAGGTTTTGCAGGTAGCCTGGAATATTCCTTCCTGTGATTGTTGCATGGTTTTGCATCTAGAAGCTTTAGCAAGTCAATGGTTGAAAAGAATAAAGAATTCTGAAATGTATTTTGTTTGTTTTTTCTGTCTTGCTTTTTGTACAGTAAAGGTATGACCCATAATTTGTGATCTTATTCAGTCATCTTTGAAATTAATTTTTCAAGAATTTTTTTAAGAGATTGAAGGTTTCTCTTTGTCTATTTTATAAAAGAGATGAAAAACCAGGTCACATCTACCTTTTAAATTTTTCTGTTGGATTTTCTTTATTTGGATCTTTTGATTGATTTATTTATTTACTCTTTTTCTTTATTTAGTTTTTTAGATTTTTAGATTGTTTCAGAATTTTTTTTAGTTTGGATTTTCTGTTGTAGCATCTTTAATCTGATACATCTGGTCAAAGTTTTGAGGAGGCAGGGAGGTGACTTTTGGGACTTTTTTCCCTATTTATATGGTAGACTCAGACTGATACTTTTTTTTTTATTACTTTCTGGAAACAGAAGTACTGAGAGATAATGCACCTATGGAGAAGTAATATCCGTCTGTAAGGAGGTAAGTAGGGAAAATATGTATCCTGCAGAAATAGAATATGTATTAGTTTACATTTCCTTCTGTATTTTGAGCTTTAAGAAGTGATAGGGTGAGTTGTTGTTGCAAGCTGCTGGTTAATCTGATGTTTTAAGGTCTGCTTTCCATTGCAGTCAGGGAGCCTTGCACCACATTCAAGTTGCTTAATTCTTGACGCACAGGATATTTTCCTTCTCATTAAAATGTATTTATTTATTTTACAGTGAGAGTATCTTGCTTAAGATGCTTCTTTTGATCTTTGGTAATGTCACAGACTCAGTAAGAGTGCTAGCATAAAGTAGTGTTTATCTCATTTCACTTCTACATCCACTGTTAATTGGACCTGAGTAATATAGCCCCATTGCAATAACTGTTTTAGTTTGCCAAGTCTCAATATGATGTCCAAAAAGATGCAAGGTAATATTAGTGCTTAGAAATTGCTCCCTGTCTGTAATTGGAAGGCTTCTTCATGTGTTTCTGTGATTTTATTTGCATTTATTGGGTTTTAAGCTTTTTCAGAAATACAGGGAGGGGGAAAAGATATAGCTAGAAGTACAAAGTTTTTGCAAAAACAATTTTTTTTTTTTTTAGCTTGAATTTGTAATATCATTTAGGTTTCTAGGGCAACAACTTCATGTAATGCAGATCAGCAGCTGAAATATTTCTCCTAGCAGCTGGAGAGTGAAGTTAGCAGGACCCACGATCTGTTCTGCAGCTGATACTGGGAGCTTTGTGGCTGGTGTGGATTGTCCCTGAGCCGCCCTTCATAGCTGGTATCACTCTGGGGAGCAGCAGGCAGCACGGAGTGATACCAGAGCTATCCTCAAGAGACATGGTAATGTAGGATGCTGCAAGTTCAGAGGAATGAATAAAATCAGATTCCTCATACCTCTGGCTCAGGGGGAGCTTTAAGAGAAGGGAGGAGGTGACGAAGTGAGCTTTCTCCAGAAATTTGGATTGCAGAGGAATGTGAAACTTCACAGTTTTCTCCCATCTTGCTCTTGAAAGTTAACACAAGAGATAGGAGTGGGAGACAGTTTTCTGACAGGAATCCCAGATTCTTCATCCTCAGAAGCTGAGATGGTGACAAGAAGCTGGGTACTCAGCAGAGAGTTACCCGCAAATTTTGTTGACTGAGTTAAATCCTCCAGCAGGCAGGTGTCGGGTAAATGTTTTGATTCTTTGTGGTATATATTTGCATATTTGAAGATTTCTGGTACTTATGACTCATTTTAGTTTGCCCAAATTTTAAAAAGAGCAAACCAGCAAGGCCCTTGATTTTTATGGGATCGCTGTGCAAGGGCTTTGAGATGTATGCCCTGAGCTGGGCATGCTGGGAGGGTGATGTACATGCAGGTCCTAACCACTGGCATTTATGGATAGCTGTAGGCACACCTCAGACTGGGTGAGGTGTCTTTAACTGTCACTGGCTCAAAATTTCCAACCCTGAACCTCTTTTCTACCAACATCCCTGCTGGGTCCCTCTTGCCCTCCCCTGCATGGCTTTGTGTCCTACTTCTTGACCAGGGTGGGTGGGTGTTGGTGTCACAGGTCAGGCTGTAACAGCAAGCATCTCTGGCCCTTACAGAAGGTCCTATGAAGTGTTTTATAGGTCTAATCGAAACTGTGGCTTCATCTGCAGTGACATTTTGTTTATACAGGTTTATTTTCTTCATGCAAATATGCTGGGGGGGGGGGGTTGGAGGAAGAGAAAACTTGCTGAGAGAGTAATGATGCCTTGAAGCTTTTTTTCCTTGATAAAAAAGTTTTTGCTGTGAATTTTTCAGTTTTGTCACTTGTCATTTGCTGGGATCATGAATGGTGGTAATGTGCTCTGCGTAACCTTCTTATGTGTATTTTTGCCTGATACATTAATAGCTTTGTTAATACGTGAGGCAAAGCAAGTTTCAACTTACTAGTTGCTGATCAGAATATGAAAGTGTTTTTTTTTTTTCTAAAAGCTGTAATTCAAGGTTATGCATGTGCAAAAATAGCTTTAGGCTACAACAAATACTTTCTTCAGCAGGTTTGGCTCATTTTATTGACATATTGTTTTGTAAACTGTGGGTGACTTGCATTGTTCTCAACCAAAATAACTTGCATCAATCAACATAAGAGGGTAATTAATTTACATATTTTCATTGTGGAAATGATCCAGACATTTTTACTCTACAGTGCTAGACTTGAGAGAGGAAAACTGAAATAAGATTTTGGGATTGTAGTTTGTTTTTAAGTTATTCTTCATTTCTGATTATGCTGGTGAAACCATTGTGACCTTCCTAAATTTGAACCTGGCATAGCATTGAATGAAAATAAAGCACAACTTAGTTCATCACTGTGTGATATATCAGTACAGCCTTAATGAGATGAAGAGAGGGCAGCTATTGCATGCCATAGCAAAATGTAGTCCAAAACACTTGCTAAAAACAAATGCAAGAGTTAACTATTTCTTTTCTTACTAGAAGCTGAAGCCAACAGAGGAGACTAGGAGAGATGGGGAGCGTGATGAATTTTTTCAGGGTGTGCCTGGCAACTCTCCACGTGCCATGAGTGAATGAAAATGTGTAGCATATTGTCTTTGAATAGACAAGGGTTGGCTCCTGTTTTTATGAGGCAGCAAAAGGTTTCAGAACTGTCTGATCTTCACAAGTCCATTGGTGAAGTGTACCATTCACCAATTCATTTTCTGAATTTGATGAAGTGCAGGGAACAGAGTGGTTATCGCTTGGCGTGGGTTGACAGGAAATGGCTTTTGGGGGAGTGTGAACTTGTGTCTCTAAAGGTTTGCCTCTCCTCCTTTGCACCCTGACTATTCTGTCTGATTATTAATAGCTGCTTTTTTTTTCTTTTTACCACCATAGGGTGGTGGAGCAATGAGCCAGGAAGCTCAAAGCCTCCTCATAAAGAGATACTACAGACTATTCAGGTTATTCAGGCACATCCAGTTTACCTATAGCACCTTTAAGAATAAATTCTTACAGTATTAAACCTGAAATGAGGTAGTGCAAAAGAGTCTGCATTTTACGTTACACATTTGCTGTTACAGTGCCTGGTTTGTTACCAATATTGCCACTGTGATCTTAATTCCTCACTTTTAAGCACCACTGGAGGGGATAGGTAGCACTGGAGGTGAAAAAGCTTCTCTTTAAGGCAGGGCACCAGTAAGATTTGCCTGACATCAAGTAAAGATATCTTTGGGGAAAAATAGCAATCAAACAAACCACTTCTGTTTCTTCCTGGTTTTTTTCTTTAAACCTGATTCCTGATAGGGTTTTTTTTGTTTGTTTTTTTGGTTTTTTTTGAGAAATTGTCCATGAACAGACAGCATTTAAACTGATGATGTTGGCATTTCTAGTGGATTTCTAGTGCTCAGTGTTGCATCACTGGTGCTAATTTTGTTTACTTCTGTGAGAGAGATGGCTGCTGTGATTAAGCTATTACTCCTGTAGAGGTGAGGACTGGGATCAAATTTTCTGGGTTTGAGTTCTAGTGCTGAGATGAGGCATGCAGCAGTACTGCTTGTGTTGACCAACCATAAGCAGCTTCTCCGTGACCACTTTTGTGAAGCAGCAGGTTGGCCCAGCTCGCTGGTAACATCCCAAACTTCAGAATATGTTCTGCCTCCTGCTTGCTTGCAATCCTGTGTCTCACTCCTCCTGTGCCCACACGGACACCCCCTCCTTGCATGCAGTGGTGTTTTCAAGCTGGCTGTTCTGGTGATGGCTCAGTGCCCAAGTTCTGCTTTCACTCAAGCTGGTAACCCTCCCACTTTTCATGGTCTACCAGTAAGCTCTCCAGAGATCTCTCTGCATTTTTCCCTCAATATGTAGAAGACTGAATGGATATCCTAGTTTGCTGGAAAAATGGGAAAAGTGTTTGACCCAGCAGTGAAAAAGTCCTTGTGACTGTTCACTCAGGGACATGAAAGACAAAGGAAATTACAAAAGATTATATAGACATCTGGTCATTGTGAGTGTTGGCAACTTGGCAAGACCAGGTTAATCCCAGGTGCTCTCACCTGTTCTAACTCTACTGGGGAGTGTCAAGCTGATGGGAGAAATGCAGTTGGGCTTTCAGTGACTTGAAAAGATTGAAATCAGACTTTATAACAGTCCAGATGTGTTCTGCTTTCTTTCCATTCCATAAAACCAGACTTGTCAGGGTACTGCCACTCCAATGAGATTTTTGACTCAAGCCTGTTTTCTCAGCCTGCTTACTTTGAATCAAGTGGTGCAGGGGCTTGAACTTGGGCTGTCCTCGTACCAGGTCAGTACAGTTGTCTTTGCTCTGTGCTTAATTGATGTGATCTGCAAGCAAAAGAGAATTGGTGAGCTAATCTAGTGAAAGCCTGTTCTCAGAGCTTCAGTTTTTAATCTCTTCCTGGAAGACAAGTGATGGGTGCAGTAGATGGTGCCAAGTACAGGGACCCAAACAGTACTCCCACACTGGCAGAGAGCACGTTATCCTATCCCTGCTCTTTGTAATGACTTTATGCATTATGAAAATTCATGAGGATTTTATTTTCCTTTGGGTTAAGGAATTATCTGATCAGCTGTCTGTCATTCTGAGAGTGTCTGGATGCTGACAGTGTCTGGATACAGTCTGTATTCCCCTTCCATCTTGACTCCTTTTAAAAGCTTCTGACTGGTATCCATTGTCCTGGCAGCATTTGTGGGCTCTTTTTGGAGGGCACGCAGATGACTGAGGCCCAAAGCCAACTGGTGCAGTGCTCAATGAGCACTGCAATCCTTAAATAGGCATGAAGGCTGGAGTTGTGTTGCCTAAACAGCGACATCTGCTGCCATGTTAGGAGCTTTGGGGTAGTTCATCATTGTTGGTTCAAAAGGGCATGAATCTCTCAGCTTCCAAGATGCCTCTTGGGTGTCACCATGCCCTGGTGACTGGGCAGATGAAACTCTTGTAGGCTTCTGTTAATTAAGTGATAACTTGCTATGTGAGTGGGATAAGCAGTGTCAGACTTGACAAATTTTTGTACTTTCTGGATAAGACAACATTAAAAAAAATCACAAAAAAGAAAAAAGATTGATTGTGCTAATTCACTATATGATAGAGTCATAGAATAGCTTGGGTTGGGAAGGACATTGAAAGACCATCTAGTTCCAGCCTCTCCCTGCCGTGGTCAAGGATTCCTTCCTCTAGACCAGGGCGCTTAGAGCCCCATCCAGCCTGGTGTCTTGAGCATTTCTGGGTATGGGACATCCAGAACTTGTCTGAGCGACGTATTCAATATTAGCAATATCCATTTTTAAGGAAGTTAGAATATTGGGGGTTTTTTTAGAAGAAAGTGCAGTAAAGACAAGTTAAAGGTTGCAATGTATTAAAACAAATTCATTGTGATAAATTTCATTGAGATGTGCTTGTATCTAGCTTTTCCGTAGTGTACCATCACAGCAGGACGGGGGTTGGCATTACACTGGCATTAGGCATGCATTGATAGGTGCCACTATTTTAATTTGCTTCACTGTTATGTCTTGCAAATTTATCTCTGCTCTCATGCTGTCTGGTGCATTTAATAACTGGATATTGTTAAAGTAAATCTCAGGAAAGGGAAAATGAAAAAAATAAATGAAAGGAGCTCAAAAACCAAATGAAAGAAGAATCCAACTTTCCCTAGGGTTGGGGGTTTGTTGTTGTTTTTTCTTTCCCCCTTTAGAAGCTATTAAAAAAACCCGCAACCTTGATCTGGCACTGCAGCAGGCATTTTGCATCTGGCCCCATGAGAACACATTTCTAAACAGGTAGAATAAAAACGAAATACATAAAATAAAACAAGTACTAACTTACTGACTTGTATTCTCTGTCTAGGATTCCCAAAGTGAGTGAAACAAAGCCTAATTTTTTTTTTTCTGTTTTCCTCAACTACACAAAACTCCTGCTCACAGGATATACCTGTTTTCACCCTTCCTTTCACCTTCACGATTAGGAATGTGTGTTCTTCCAAATGACATTTTAAAAACATTTCCAAGCAAGACTATGGATCTTTCCTGAGGTCTGTACTTTCCCCCCACATTTATAAGTATCCTTACAGACAAAAAGTACTGTAGCATTTAAAACCAGTTTCAAAATTAATAGCCAAGCATGATGATCTTAGAAGTCTTTTCCAGCCTAAATGAGTCTCTGCTTTTATTGTTTTGGGGGGGTTCAGTTATTGATGGGATTCTGTGCAGTGTGTAGAGTTTTTGGGGAGGAAGGCAGTAGCTGTCACTGCCATGAAAAAGGAGGAGAGGCAGGAGACACTCAGAGGGTGACTCCCAGTTGCAGCATGGAGCAAATTCCTGTCCAGTTTGGTTACTACAACAGTATTCCTGGGATGCCTCACACAGAAGGGGGTGTTACTGCTATTCCCAGTCCTCAGAGAGGAATTGTACTTCCCTTGAATTCTCCTTGACTTCAGTCATTCACCTGACCCTGAAGGGCTGTTGTGGCAAGTTCCTTCATGTGCAAGGGGCGTCATGAAGCTGGCTGGGTTTCAGCTAACACTGGTGCTGAGTGGTGCTTGTGTTGTGTATATAAAGTTGCAGAACTCTTTCAGAACGAATAGTCCACAGCAAAGCTGTTTTAATGAGCTGGAATGCCAATTGTAGCATATCCTACCCAATCTGGCAGCATTCTGCTGAGCTGAAATACCTTCTTTGTTCTTAAAATAGCCCCCAATGATTCAGATTTTAATTGCAGATATTACAGCTGTCAAAGGAAAGGAGAGGTGACCAGATGATTGTGTTGATAGTATAAATGGAAGCTGGGGATATGTCGAGTTCCAGGCTTTAGATCTCCCTTCATTTAAGATATGCCTGTGTGCTGCAGTGATTACATGGGAGAGAGGCTGTCTCTAATGTTAAGATGAACCTGAAGTGCACTGTGCCTCATTATATCCACGATGCTGACTAAACTAGTCTGACAAATAAGCATGTAGGGCTACAAGGATTTTAGCACTAGTAATGGTAACAGGCATAGATATTAAATATCTTGGTTAAAACCTGAATCTTTATAAATGTGAATGGAATTTACTAACACGGTGAGAGACTGTGATTCAAGAATTCACTTGAAACAAAACCATAACTTAAGGAGGTGAATAAAATGAAAGGATTTTAAATTTTGGGCATCAGACTGCATGTTTGCATTACCTATCAGTCAGCACTGGTCAGGGGCTGAGAATTCTTCTAAGTAAGTGAACTGAATCTTTTCAGCACAGATGTGTCAGGAGCAATTTTCAACTGACCAGGCTGCCATGTTCTGTTTTACTTCATTACAAATCAAGTTCTCCTAAGTCTTAAGAATTAACTTAAGAAAGTTAATGGATAACCTTATGGAAAGATGCATGTTGGTTGTCTTTGGTTTGTATTTCTATGTTTCTGGTGCTGAGGATGGATTTTCAGCTGGATGGAAGGGTACCTGACAGGTTCCTCGGACTGCAGGAAAACATCATGAGTGTAGGGTGAGACCGTCCACCTTAAGCAATAGTGGACTTGGGAAGGAGGGGAGAAAATAGCCAAAAACTCCAGACTGAGTCTGCAGCTCAGTGCAGTGCTGATTGCACAAACTGACTCTGTGGTTCTGTCCTTGAGGCTGTCTGGACAAGAGTAGGAAGTCATCTCTCAGAGGAGAGAGGGAGCTTCTACCAGACTTGGGAGATTTCTGCAGGGAATTTGAGAGAATTATGGGTGGATTGTAGCGCACCTTGGCAGTCTTTTGGGGTTCATCATGGTCCCAGTGCTGCTGTTACATGAAGGTTTCCATTACATCTCTTATGCTTAGTATTAATCACCATTAGCTACACATTCACACAATGAAAGATCAAGTGAGGGAGGGGCTGATACTTGCTGCACCTAGCAGATCTGGTCCTTACAGAAGTGTAGGACTTTCTTACCCATTCCAGTTGTGAAAGGTAATATCATTCATGGCTCTTGAAGGTTTAATTACGCCTTTGCAGCATTCTCATGTGCCTGAAGGGATTTTGCAGAAACTTATCAACAACAGCAAGGTACAAGATGGAGAATGTGATTTTGTTTGTGTGTTTTGCTTTAAGAAGGACGAGCAGATTGTTGCTTCAGGAGAATTAAAGCATCCTTCTTTTACTCTGGTGCATATTACTTTGTAAACACAGTAATAAAATCAATTTTAATTCTTTTCTTTTCTTCCCCTGTATGTGTGATGGGGACATTCTGCTCCAAAGATGCTGGCCTATGTGCATCGCTACATTAATTATATAACTAAAGAAAATGTTGGTAGTGGACACTGCATTGTGTGAGGAGGAAGGTGTGCAAGTCCTCTGGGTGATGTCTGTCCTGATGGCAGGATACTTAATTCCCACTTCATTTTGTTCCTTTGCACTTGGTTGATGTGAAAGGAGAAACAAGATGAGCTTTCTTTTCTAAAATATTGACTCCCTTATTAAAAAGTCTTTCAGAATTGGAAAGCAGAATTGTTTTAAGGTTACAAGAGCCATTTGAGCTGCCTTGCAGCCTCACCCACGAGTGTAGAACAGCAGAAGGTGCACACTGATAACATATATAATAATTGTCTTGAACTATCCTGTCTTAGTGAAGTTTGAAGAATGAATGTGTATGCTTTCTGGCTGTCTTGTGTTTTGGTGGCTTTTATTTTTTAAATAGTTTCACAGTAAGTTTTAAAACATTGCAGCAGGGCCTTATCCTGACCATCTATTCAGGGAAATCTTTCAGTTGAGTTATCAGAGGTTTCACTTCTCTGAAGACCTTTACAAACTCTGCATTTTATTAATGTTGAGTAGCATACATTGCTCCATATTGTTCTGATTTCTGTGTGTGTTCCACTCACCTTTGCTGGATGGAAAATGGGAGGAACGTCTCAGCATCTCATATTGTTTACACCATTTATAGGCAAATGATTTAAAAGCAAAAGCTTTGGAGGAGGTAATGTGAATGAAAATTGAGAGCTTAAGGAAATTGCACCTGATGACCAAACCCTGTAATTTCACAAGCCAGAAAGTAGGCGTTGTTTTTCAGACGACCCGAAAAACCCCACAACCCTACATCCCACTCTCAGATCGAATTGAAAGTAGTAATGAAAAAGGTATTTGTTCATGTTCTGTTTGTACCAGCATAGGAAAAATATTACTGAGAATAGGTGGTACTAGCAGCACTGAAGGAAATAAGGCACACTCAAATTTTTCTTTTCACAGTGAGTGCAATTAATGATTAGGAAGAATTCTTCCAAAAACACGATCCATGGCTGTCGGCTGCTTTCACAACTGGGCGCCTCTCTGAGAGGTGGTGTAGCTCCGTTCAAAATGGTGCACTAGATCAAGGAGCCATTTGGCCTGAACTGAGCAGTCAGTGTGCTCTTGACCTTACAATTTGTAAGGCACTCCAATCATGTGTGTGTGCGTGTGAAATTTCAATATATTCATTTAAAGTTTTTTTAATAGCTCTAAAATGAGAATTGTCTCATACTGAGAAGGTGGTAAGTATAAAGCAATGAAGATTGTGGTTTTACTTTGATGTATTTTTTAATACGTGCTTGTCCCCAGGATGCTCAGTAGTACGGTTTGCTTACCCCCTTGACCACCAGTTGGAAGAATTGTCTCTGTGGTGGTATCCCTTGCATTAGTGTGCTGGATAAACACTTGAGGTACACTCTCTGAAGATAAAGCATTTTGCATCCAGATATTTATTTAACGCAAAGTGAGGCTGAAAGATTAATCAGATAATTACGTTAATAGCATAGTGTTCTTTTTAAGAAAAGGATTGTGGAATTACAAGTTAATATTGCACAACATGACCCTATGTGGGAAAGGGAGGAGGAGTTCTTCAGAGACTCTGCTACCGTCAGTAGGTATCAAAATATCAAAATATTAAGATAGCTTTCAGCACATGTGGACCAGAATAGTTAGGCGCAATGTTTGGTGGGAGTTATGACTGTTTCTTATTCTGTAGTCATAGGAGGGAAAAGAAAACATCTAAAGATCAATCTATTCTTGTAAAACTGGGAGGAGACTTCCTTTCTTATTTCCCTTTCATTTATTTTTATTTTCTATGGAGGTGCTGGATGAAGCTTGCCTTAGAGTTAATGTAATAGACCCCATTTATAGTGGGTTTTAGTCTATAGACTTAAAATTTCCCTCTGGGCTGCAAGGCTAAGTGGTAAATGGTAATGCGGGGAAATACTGTCATCAGCCCTCAGGAAAGGTTGCCTGGCCAGCTCATCCTTTCCAAAGATGGACAAGATTTGGGATCTGAAAATGGCCAGGTCTCTGTGAGCCTGAGTTCAGACCTGCCCGTACAAAGGAGAGGCATTTTTGCTATGCAGAAGCTGTTTTAGCAGGATCATGTCTGTGCATATGGGCTGAGCTCACCCTTTTCAGCTAGTGGACTTTCTTTGGGATAGCAGTGTCCTATACATGCCTGAAAATGCCATGCTCAGAGGTGATGTGGACACAGTGGGCAAGGGAGCTCCTGTTGCAGGACTAGTTTCATGGTTCCTGGAGGAGGCTCAGCTGTCTGGTGTGAGCTCTTAGGAGGTGTAGATGCTGACTTGGAGATCCTAATCTGAGCTCTCAGACTGCTTAGTCAAATTTGTGTCTTTGGAAGTTAGATGCCCAAGTATGGATCTGAGCCTATTAGGTTGTTTCAAAACTGTGCTAAGCAACAATGTTCAGAGCTTCTATGGTCAACATCTTCTAATTCTTCACTGCTCTCAGGGTAAAGAATTTCTTCCTAACCCAACCTGAAACAACCCAAATGTCTCCTCTTTCAGTGTAAAACGGTTCCCCCTTTTCTGATCACTATCTATTCAAATAGAAAGTTACTCTCCCTCTTTTTTATAAGCTCCCTTTAGGTACTGGAAATCTGCAAGGAGGTCTCACCAGAGGATTCTCTTTTTGAGGCTGAACAATCCCAATTCTTTAAGCCTCTCTTCATAGCAGACATGCTCCAGACCTTTGATCATTTTTGTGACCCTCCTGTCACAGTGAGTCCTGTGTATTCATTCCAACATGTCCACATCCTCCTTCTGGTCAAATCCGAGAGCTGGGTGAGGTGCTTCAGGTGAGGTCTCTCAAGGGCAGAGTAGAAAGGGAGAATTGTCTCTGTCAACCTGCTGCTCATTCTTCTTTTGATGCTAGCCAGGATGCAGTTTGGCTCTCTGGGCTGTTGTGGCATTAATGGTATTAATGTAATGGCACAGTCATTTCCATGCTAGACAGTAGGGAGGCAGCAATAGCACTGGAAGGTCCTCAAAGGCGGAGAAGATGTGCAAGAAACTTCACTGCTTAATTAGGGATAAACTAAGTAAGTTCTTAACTTAGGGATAGTTTTCCGGGCAGCTCCTGAGGAGAAAGAGGGAGAAACAGAGGTTCTGGGAAGGTGTGTGGGTTGCTGCTGTGGAGAGCTGTACCTCAGCCCCTTGCAGCAGCTGGAGCCTGGCATGGCAGAGGCTCCCGGTAGAAGACATGGATGCCAGGGCAGTAGCCACTGTGTCAGTGTTAGTCACACAGCATGTGGCTGCCTGAGCTCCCTCTTGTCATCGTTGTGAAGCTGAAATTCAGTGGCAGTTTCACAATGGCACAGTTCCCTGTGCAAGGGAGAGAAAGTAGGTCACAGACTGCCCTGCCGGCATTTGTTTGTACACTGTAGGGCCGTGCTGAGAGCTGAAGGCATGGAGGATCCAGCAGCCAGAATGTGTTTCTCACCCCTTTCCTTTGTCTCTGATTCTGGCATGGGAATTGACTGGGGAAGAGATGCTAGAAGGTTTGGTTGACTTGCCTTTTATGGTTACTACTGTTTCAGTAGGCCCCAAAGGTTTTTGGTATGGCTGGGTACCAAGCATTGTGCAAGCTGGTCAGATTACCCACGTGCCAAAGGGGAAATGCTTTAGGTGGATGAGCTACCGCACAGGTAAAGCACAAGGGGCATTTAAAGTTTTGGCTGCTGAAGTGTGTGCTTAGAATCTATGTGCCTGAATTGCAGAAAGTGCTTCAGGATACCAATATAAGGCGTTCCAGCCCCAGAGACAGTGAGAGCATAACAGCACCTGCATTTCAGCAGTGATACTGTACGGTGAGTGGGCACTCCCTGCACTTTCTTCTAAAGCTGTGGTAAGCCAGTGATCTGAGGGTTGGGAGAGAAGCAGACAAAGTGGGGACCCAACCCTTTAACTCAGAGTTGTATAGCTTGAAGCTTTAACATGACCCAGAGTGTTGCAGAGACTGGGTTAATGCAGTTGTTGTACAGATAATCTCAGAGAACTGTCTGGCAAACCCTTGGATGCGTAGCTGGAACTGAGATCTGCATTCATGCATCAGCAGGTGGCGCTCAGAAGAGTGGAGGGTCTCCAGCCACACTGACCTGCACTCCGTGATGTGGAAGGGTTTCGGGCTGGTGCCCCTGGACACTGCTCCATCTGTGCAGTTGTAGAAGTGGACAGACTTCTCCTTGCCCTAGCTGGAGCAGATGGGGTCTCCAAAGTGGCACAAAAGGGAGCACAGATCAGATTCTCCTCCGAGCTCTGCCCTATCAGTATTTTCTTGGGGAAGTTGGAATTTTTGGTGTAATGCAAAACAGGGCCAGGGAGCAATTCAAGTACTTCTCCTATGTTTATTCAGGTTTTGGTTTTTTTTTTGGTTTTTTTTGGGTTTTTTGTGTGTGTTTTTTTTTGGTTTTTTGTTTGTTTGGTTGGTTTTTTTTTGGTTTTTTTTTTTTTTGGGGGGGGGGGTTTGGCTCAAATATGGAAACTACTTAAGAAATAAAAAGAATTCCCCTTAACAGGCTTCCCCTGAGGGATATCACTGGGTGTTCTGAGGATTGTTCATCACTTACTAAAAAGTTAACTTAAAACATTGTGGCTCTTTTTGACCACCACAACTCTTCAGCTGTTGCTTAGCTACCCCTTGGCAATGACCTTTTCTAACAGAAATCATGTTGTGAGCCTCCAAGCTGAAAAGGAAAGAGCGCAGAGCACCCAAAGTCTTTATCCTGAACTCAGTGTTTTCTGTTCCCACCAGAAGCTCCTCCATTTTATGCATAATTTCATACAATCACAAAATTATAGAATTATTAAGATTGGTAAAAACCTCTGAGATCATTGGCTCCAACCATAGACCCATATCCACCTCTAAACCATGTCCCTAAGTGCTGCAGTTAGACATCTGTTAAATCCCTCCAGTGATGGTGTCTCCACCACTTCCATGGACAGTCTGTTCCACCATTTCAGTGGAGAAATTTTTCCTGTCTAACCTCCCTGGAACTTGAGGCCTTTTTCTCTTCTCCTTTCACTTGTTACATTGAAGAAAATCACCTTTCTAGAATATCTGTTAAGGTAGTTGTAGGGAGCATTTTCTAAAACCATCAGAAATTTTGAGTGATAATTAGTGGGATTGTATCTTATATGTAGGCTGTGAATTCTTTAGTTTCTGAGCTATCATTGCCTTCCAGTTGGTTCCCTGGTGGTATTTTGGTGCCATCAAGGTAAAAGCATTCAGTGCCTTTCTGCAGGGAGTCAAAGCTGAGTATACTAACCTTCCCTGGCGTTTGGTTCAGAGCAGCAAACAAACTGCATGTGTGAAGCAGTATGGCATTCCTTCAGTCATGGCCCAGGCATTGCTGGGTTTGTTGGTTCTTGTGTCCAGAGTCTCAGAGGTTCTTCCCTGCATGCCATGGGCAAGTGCTCCTCACAGTTGGGGTCACTGGCTTCACAAACTGCTGTTTCCATGGCCTGGAGGGAGCTCTGTGGGATTTTGCAAAGAGAAAGTCTGTGATGTGTTTTAATTTCTTTTTTCCATTTCCAACTTTTCGTGTTCTGAAAGGTAGACCTCAGTTATAATTACTGCTTTTCAGACTGACAGGTCATTTTCAGAGAGAAGGAGGAAGTTAGTCCATCCTGCATTTCGTGCATTTCATTGAAATTGTAAGTACTGATGCACTAAGAACTCGAAGTCTGACTTCTTTTGGTTTTCTTAGCTTTCAGTAATGCTTCTGAGGTACACTCAGCCCATAATGTGCACTTGTGGCTCTTGTTCTGTTAGATCATGTTCTGAACAGGGAAATCTTCTGTTTCTTTTTCTGGGAAAAAGGGTGTGGTTTTGTTCTCAGTGGAATTTAACTCTCACTCCCAGCCCAAGCCAGTTTGGCTGCGCAGGTATGTATGGATACAGAAGGGACAATAGTTACAGAGGCAGACAGCCTGCGCTGCAGAGAAGGGAGGGATGATCCTAATGTTGCAGATGTGGCATCTGAACATAGGCTCCTGTTATCTGAATATGGAACAGGACAGCTTCATTTTGAAGCCAAGTGTCAGAAGTCTTCAGCTTGTGTCAAAACCAGTGAGGGGAAAAGACAGAGGCTTTACCCCAGCTTTCTGTAAACTGTCAAAAGTAGAATTTCATTACATGGATGCCACAGCCTGCACTACATTTGTTGGATAGGTTATGTAGAATTCAATAACCTCCTATTATGAGATGATAAAGAACAACGGATTGCAATGAAGTTATTGAGGAATTGATTTTCCTTACCTTTGAAGATAGAGTTATGAATTAATAAACTGTTGGTTAAACATCATCCCTAAGTAAACCCAAAATAAAAATTGTCATCCTTACCATTCATGGTGGTCCTTGTTTCACTTACTTGACAGATTTGTTGGTTCCAAGGAGTAACAACCTTACTGATTTAGATGACTGTGATGAGTGCTGTAACTGGACCTGATTAGCAAAAATATATAAACAGAAAATTTATGTGATCATCAGAATTATGCTAATGGCAGCTTGAGCGATGAAACCTAAGAAATGCATTGGAATTCATTACGTTCTGTGCCACTGTGAAAGATGCCAAAAAGCATCAGTAAGTAGTTACCTAGTTCATGTTTTGTAGGTACAATGCAGTTTGGGTAGTGAGAGGAAAGCAGTCTTATTATCTTATGGGGGTCCAGTAGTAGTTTGTTACAGAAAAGGAAGAGTTAGGGGGAGAGAAGTTGTATCATTTTGTAAATCCTCAAAATTTGACCTTGTACTTTTTCACTACAGTATTGTCCCAGAAAATCAAAAGGTGGGATCTCTAGAGGTTTTTGTGAAGGACCATATTTTTGAAGAAAGGTAGAATTGGGAAAGATGCAGAAAATTTAATACTTTAAAAAGTTCTCACTTGTTAAGCTGCTTTGCAAATAGTTTTAGAAAAGAGTAGCGAAGTTCAAGTTCAGACTCTAGCCTCAAGCTGCTTAGGTGCAGCAGTGTTTGATTTATCATCTGTTGCAGAACAGATGCCTGGGACTCAGAATGAATCAGAGCTTCAGCTGAAATAGAAGATGTAGGTTGTAACCTAAGATCTTGGTCCTATAAAGTTAAGAAAAAAGATTAAAAATCTATATGTTGAATGACCACCTGATAACTTTCATTTATGACTGATAACAGTAACACCATTGGAGAAGAACAGCATTTCTGACTGTTGGAGGCTTGTGATGGCAGGCTGCTGAAGGCTCCCTTGTAGCTGTATGCCAAACCAGAGGGAAGGACTTTGATCAGAAGCATGGCTAGTAGTCCTGGCCAAAATGCCCTGGCCCTCCACAGTACCTGACAGCCCCATCTCTGCTTGGCACTCGATGAAGAGCTTCCTTCTGACTTGCTGCCTGGGGGTGCAGTCCCATGTCTCCCTGCAGATCTGGTGTGGAGACGTCATTTTGGGATGCACTTAAATTTGTGTCTTGGGCACTGTTCCTGGGGGCGAGAGTCACTGCATGCTCAAGAGGAAGGGATGTGCTCCCAGGCCAGAGGAGTTCTCAGTTAAGGAGGAGTAGAAGTCTCTGCAGGTGAGCTCAGTGAACCGTGAAGGAGGCTGCAGGAGAGGGGCTGTGCAGGGCTGGCAAGTGTGTGTGTTGCAGTTTCTAAGTGTCAGGTAAACTCTCAGGCTTTCAGAGGGTAAGTCAAGGTGGTGACTGGTAGTGTGTTACTTTCCCAGCTGTAACTTGCTCTGTGTAGCTGCCTTAGTAAATACACATCCCTCTCTCTGAGAGCTGGCAGGGGAGTGACCTGCCCTTTAATCTCAATGTAGCAAAATACACAAGAGCAGTTAGGAACACACTCTAATTTCCCACCTCACATTCTTGCGCAGATATGCTTTTAATTATGTCTGGCTTATTTTGAAAACATTTAGCTGACCCCAAGTGACCCAGGGATTTATTTTTCTAACCTGAATCAATAGTAGCTATATGGAAAGTACTGCTGTCCTGATGAACTGTGTGGGCTGTCCAGCAGGCTTCATCTGTCTGTACATCAGTATTCGTGAGATGGCAGTGTAGCATGAGCCAGGCACACCAGCCTCCCCTCTCCTTTGTGGAGAAAGAAAGTTGGTACTCAGCAATGTTTTTTCCATTCTTTTGAGGCATCTTTTTTGAGATGGGGTGCACTGCCTTGCTGATGTGCTGGTTGCTTTTCCCTAATGAGGGTGGGAAGTGTTCCTCAGGACAAGCCTTAACATGGGTTGGTTTTAAATGAGAGTACTTAATCTCTGGTTTAAAAACTGTTCAGTTCCTATGTGTTGGTTTGAACATACTTCATAGAATCACAGAATTGTAGAATTGTTTGGGTTTGAAGGGACCTGAAAGGTCATCTCATTCTGACCCCCCACTGTGAGCAGGAACACCTTCCAGTAGACCAGATTCTTCAGTGCCTCATCCAACCTGGTCTCAAATATTCCAAGGATGGGGCATCCACATCTTCACTGGGCAGCTTGTTCCAGTGCCTCACCTCCTGCACAGTAAAGAATTTTCTTGTGGTGGCTAATCTAAATCTACTCTCTGTTTAAGTGGTTTTGAATGGAGACTAGGGAGATAGTTTTTTATACGGTTCTGGGATGAGCACATGCCTGAAGGTTTTGTTTCTTTACTGGATGACCTCATTGGTATGAGTACAGCAGTCCCCAAAATACACTGCAGTGTAGAAACACATCAGCCTGCTTTTAAATAGGATGTTGAGAACTAGCTGCCATTGAGGAATGGCAGCATGGAGTTCAGAACAAACTCATTTTCCCTGCTGCTTGTGTGCACCAAACATCTTGGAAAATAGTATAGACATACTTGTACCACTTCTGGAAGAAGAGTGTTGTACATAAAATTACTCTGATTAGCTGTTTTTTGGAGTGGAGGTGATTCTTCTCCTGAATGTTTACACCTGGTATGTACTTGGGCATGAGTTCGTTTCAGAAATTAGGATTAATGGGTTGAATGTCTTAAGTTTATATAAACACTCTATTCTGTGCATTCAATGATTTCAGTTGTTTTCTGTCCATTTTTTCCTAATTTTCAGTCTATTTATTTAGTTCCCTTAAGCGTTTAGTCTAATACCCATTTCTGAAATATAAATATTAGTTTCCCTCTTTCTTTTTAGGCTGTCCTAAATAAGAGGCCTGATTTCAATGAAAGGGTTGTTGTAAAGATGGGTAGGATGGAAAACCATTCTCTTCATGGTGTACACTGCATTGCTTTAGGATAACTTGAACTTTAGCAGTTCAAGAAACAAGAATTTATTTATATTGATTTAAGGAAAAGCTTAGGGGGTTACATTTGCATATTTAATGTAGTTAGAATTTCAGTTATTTGCATTAGCAATTGCTTTACCTCCAGTATTAATAAGGGAAGGTGCTTTTGTATAAATACAAAATGAAAAAAAAAAGAAGAGAAAAAAAGTAAAGAGATTAGTGCCACAGGTTAATTTTTGTATAAAGGTAATGACTTCCAGCTGCCACAGTAACACTCAATATTCCCCTAGTGATACCTCGAGTCAGGAAAGAAATTGACTTCTGTATATTACGTTTGCAGTGGCAAACAAAATTGAAGATGAAAAGAAAATGAAAGGGGTGAGGAAAAAGGCTCAGTTCCACAACACTGCCACAAGGAACACTCAACTCTAATTTCAAGATTTGGTTATTTCCTTTAACGCCTGACAGAAGTGAAAAATGGCTATGGCAGCACTGGGCCATATGCAAATCCCTTTGAAACTTGTGGGACATAGAATAGGCCTACCTTTTATTAGTTTCAGGGTTTTTTGGGTTCTTTAGGTGTTTTTGGCTTTTTTATTTTTTCCAGAAACTAAAAGGCGAGATAGGCCTGCTGAAGGGATGTGTTAAAAGACGTCTGGATCTTCCAGCCTATGAAGATCTGCCTAACTTAATGCATCCTTTTGTTTAAATGGGTGATCTGGATTAAAGGTAATCCTGTGTGGAACTACCTGAAGTCTTTTGCATTAATGCAGTGTCAAGTGCCCACTTAGGAGAAAAACCTGCAGGTGTTTCATTTTACACCTCTGTCCCTGTGATGTGTTTGCGTAGCCAGAAGAAGCCAAAAAAAGATGAGGACTGGATTTGTTCTCCCAGAAATGCCTTGGAGCTTTCTTCCCGTGGAGCTAGAGTGGACTTGAGGAAGCTGTCTGATCTCCAGTAATGCAATGACTGTTTTTCCTTCTTTGGAAATGGAGCAACTCTGTTAGGGCATAGGAAGGAAGCCAAAAAGTCAAATTGGCTGAGAACAAATAATGAAATTAGCTAGTACTGCTTCCCTGACAGAGCTAATAAATGGGGCAGAAAATCTGACAAAAAAAACCCACAAATGAAGATGACGTTGTCTATGCCTTTTTTAAGACTCTGTGTGTGTAATACATACATATTTTTCTTCTCTCTCTTTTTATATATATATATATATATATTTATATATATGTACATTATTTTTTTTCCTCTTGACAGTGTCATTTAAAAACAATCATGTGCTTTTGGAGTTTCTGGTTCTTGCCACTGCAAATTCTTTTCTTAAATTGTTAAGGGACCCACAAAAATATAAGGAACACAGCATTGCTCTTTAAATGGGCAGGATCTTGGAAAGAATTAATTTCTCTTGTAATGCAGTTAGTTCTGTTTCTGTCGTGTTCAAATCTGTTCTGTCCAGGAATATTGAATTAGAGCTGGCTATGGGTGTTAAGTGTCTCCACAGATACCTTTGCTTGTGTTGAAGAAAGGAAAGTAGGCTTAAAGGTGGATGGTCCTGTCCCTGTTTGTGTTTCCTGGAGAGGAGCTGTCCTGTTCCCAGCTGGCAGAAGAGGACCTGCCATGACAAGTTGAGCAAGGTGCCCGTCTTCAGCAGGAGCATCTTGCTAAATAAAACCTGTTGCCACTTGTGTACTGTGGCTCAGCAAAACAGAACAGAGTGGCCCAGAGGAGTGGATGCTTCTCAGACGGTTAACCATCAGGCAGGAAAGTCTTGCTGTGTAATTTGAGGCAGCCAAAAACTGGTGGCTGCCTTTGGCTATGCTGGGACTGAGGGCAGAAGGTGCAAGAGAAAGCAGATGTTGCATGCACTTGGGTTTCTTCAGGTCAAACCTTAAAAATTTCTCGCTGCTGAGTATTTCATGTGAGTTGTGCTACTATATGCTTGGCCCTCGGGACCGATTGCTATGTAAATGCAAATTATTTAATTAACGTTATTGTTTCCGTTTGCCATAATATGATTTTTATGAGCATTTCTAGATTAAAGTTCACTTTAGAAACATAGCAATTGCTTCCAAATTGCTTGTCTGTGCACTGCATTTTAAACCCCTTAATGCAGTAAGGAATCCTTATCATTCCTTAAGCATCAGATGAGCAGCCAGAAGAAAAATATAACCAAGATGGGTAAATATAACACTTCAGAAAGGATAACAAAAGCCCTGTTTGTTTTGATATGGCACAACCAGTAATTCATGACTGGTAACAGGACAAAAAATATTCAGAGAAGAAACTTGTGTCCTCTGGTCTTTAAATCATAATCATAGTTCTAGCTAAATTTTTTTAAATTTTTTTTTTTTAATCCTTTATTTCCTTCCCACATCAGAAACTATGTTGCTTTGTCAGTAGAATTTCTGTATCTGCCATAAGTTACAATGGTTTTACTTCTGTGTGGAAAATGTGAATGGGAGATGGATGTGGTGCCTGGGACCCTGGTGCATGGCACTGGTCAGTGGTGTGACACGGGCCGGTATGCAGGATCCTGCCGATAACCCGGCTGGGATGCTATGGGTGGAAGCTGTATGTGTCAGTGTATGCCAGGAGCTGCCTATGTGAACATACAGCTTCTCTCTTGGTGCCTTTTTCTTCATTTACATGGGTTGGAGGATAGCTCACTGATAAGTTGAAACACCTTTGGAATAGGAATGTTTTGTTCTGGACTGTGGTTTTTCTTGTGAAGTTGTTCACGGTGAAAAATTTGAAAGCAATCCTCTTCCTCTCCTTAAAAAAGAAGTGTCACCTTGCTTTGCCCAGTGACGGAGTTTTCCCAGAGTTTTCAGCTTTTACAAAAGTTGTTAAGTTCCTGCAGTCTTAAGACTAAGCCAATTTACGTGTTAGCGCATGGAATTCCAAACAGAGGAATGTTTCCATAGCCGAATTTTTGTATCCTTTTTCATCTGTGGAATTTTAGTCTGCATTAATTTAGCAGGGGGTTGGGAAGTATCTTTAATGCTTAACTGTCTTCTGCTGTTTTGTGTTTGGGGCTTGTTTGTTTCAGGTTGTTTTTTTTTTTTTCAAATGGTAGCAGAGCATAAACTTGTCGCGTGTCTCACACTGAAGGCGCGAAGCAGGCAAAAGTATTCTGTACTTTCAAGGGAATTTAAAGAAATTCATGTACAGAGGAACATTCAGTAAGCCATGGATTTTTGCTTTGAAAGGGCAGAAAAGTGTCCTATTACTCCCAGCTTGGTTTTGTATTGCTGGGTCTGTGCAGACGGTGTGTAGCTGCTAATACTTCCCTGCATACCTCGCATGGTGCTACAGCTGTTGGTATCTGTAGGAGCTGAAACTTCACTCCTTGGATTGGGTCTCTCCCCATCTGCCTGTGGCACTGTGAGCAGTTGCATGGGGCTTGTGAGAGTTGCTGGCTCTGCTTCTGTAAGCACATGGAGGAAAAAAGTGTGTTGTTTGTTCCTTCCACATAATCTAAGCTTTCGCTGGTCACAACAGCAGATCAGAATTTGCCAATCAGAAGTGGTGATAGTAGCTGACAGCATACCTTTAGTGTTTAATTTGTGTCTACAGATTTGGCATGTTTTTACCCTTCCATCAGTTGACATATGCAGTGGTTTATGTTCCTGATTAATGGTTTACCTTTCTGCCTCCAAGTGCCAACAAAAATCTACATTGCAGAAGTTTACCAAGTACTTAGAGTGTTGGTGAGGAAATCTACATACAATTCAGCCTCTTGTACAGGGCGCATTGCTAACCTGTGACTTCTTTCTGATTTTGGAGAGGGGGATGCTTTCAAGAGTTTAGTACAGTGCTGAATTGAACTGGCTTCAGTACAGTGAAGACAGGGTTTGAAGTGATTGTATTTTTTATTTTCAGTCTCTCTTAATCCTGCTTGGGGAAGGGGAGAGTGAAGAATTTGATTAGGCATGGGTTAGACAGGTGGCTGGAGTGCAGTGGAGTGTTGCAGTCCTTCCCTCGTCCCTGTGGCAGGGGTCACCATACCTGCAGCAGCCCTAGGTCACAGTGTATCAGCTGAATATTTCAGTTTTGAGCTGGGCGAATTAAAAGGTTCCTGTTAGGCTGGGGTGAGATCAGGGGTTGAGTTTTCTTGCAGCTGCAATACCCTTCGGTACATTGGGAGAGACAGAATAAGGAAACAAGAGACAGTGTATTTTTTAATGGACTGGAAATACAGAGGTGGATCCTTGCTCCCCAGCCTGCACTGGGCACTGCCCAAAAGTCAAACCTCTGTGCAGAGGGGTGTTTAATCTGTGCACACAGGCATCTGGGGCGCAAAAAAATTGCTGCTCTGCTCATTCCCTCCCCATCTCCTCAGAGAAATTTCATTCACAGCCAAGATGTCTAATTGGTTGATTTATCGTGTAAGGGGTATTTTATTAAATTTTTTTTCTTCTCTCAGCTTTGCTCTTAAAAAGCCATCTGAGTTCAGTTCTCCCAAGGCAGGAGGAACATTTTCTGTCAGTTTGATTGATCTGTGAATGACTCTGATGTTCCAAGGCATAATGTTAATAGAGTTTGTGGCATAAAGTCATATGAAGACAATCTAAAAATAAAGAGCAGCTTGATTAACATCCACAGCCTAAAAAGAGCACTGCTTGTGGAGCGACCAGAGACTGGCAGTATTTGGAGAAGAGTTTTCTAAAAGGGGGAACTGGAAATCACTGTGTCTGGAAATGGGACTAAATTGTCTTCAGAATAGTTTCTTTAATTGAAACCAAACTGAAATTTTTCTTCCTGGGAAAATGCCAGTTAGATGTGGAGCCCATGCTGTGTTGCTGGCAGTGCCTGGCTTTGGCAAGGGACAGCTGGGAGGAGAGGGCAGGAAGATCCGCACCTGCAGGGGCCCCCAGGGGCACTTGCAGACAAAGTAACCTGATAATTTCCATGGTGTAAGACTCTTTACTGATACTATTGGCTTTTTCTCCTGTGTTTCTGATGATGCTCCAATGCCTGACAGCCTTTTCGGTGAAGAAACTTTTTCGTAATATCTGGTCTAAACCCTCCATTGATGCAACTTGAGACCAGTTTGTCTTGTCCTATCACTTTTTCCTTGGGGAAAAAAGACTGATCTCCTCCTGTCTGTAACCTTCTTCCAGGTAGGTGTAGGCACGATTGGAGTGGTAGATCTTGGTTGAAGAGCAGTCCTATCATGGTGGTGAGCAGGATCAAGACCTGATTGCTGAAGTTGTCTCTCTTTCTCACTTCTGTCTCCAGAATCCAGAGAGAGCATGTGCAGCAATGCCAGGGCAGGTCTCAGCCGTGGTTCGGGCAGGTCACAGCCATAGCCTGCCCTGCAGCCTGAGATCTGTCACCTGCTGTGCTCTCCTGGGGAGACAGGGAATGCATACCTCGTTGAATTCATGCAGAATAGTGGTACTTTGCTGAGAGCAAGCCGAGGTTTTGCGCTCTTGCCTGGAGCTGTGAAGCTGGTGGGAGCTCTCTGGCGTCTGGGAACCCCTGTGCCTACAGTCATGGCAGAGGTGCTGGGTCTTCTCTAGGTGACTGACAGCCACCCACTGGAGACCACAAACCTCCTCTTTTACTTTCCTCTTCCCTCCGTGCCTACTGCTGTTGGTAGCAGGGTACTTCACAGCCTCCTGCATGTTTGAGGGAGCTGTCTGAGCAATTCCTGTTTATTAACAATATTCCCTACATGGCTGGAGCTTGTCCTCTTCAAGTGCTTGGAAATTTTGTGTGGGTTACCCTCTCTAGTCCAGATTTGAGTCCCCCTAAAATCCAAATGAGAGATGGATGGATTCCATATGCCCTGACTGTGCTGGCCACAGTGAGAGCTTGGCATTGTCAGCTGGAAGGTTTGGTCCATGAGCCCTCCCCTCTAGACAGCTCTGACTGAAAGCTACCAGGAATACCTTTTCTTGCTATTTTTTCTTCGGCCCCCTCTTCTTCCCCCAGTCCATAGTCACATGCTCTTAAAAATCCTGTAATAATTTTATCTAGCCAACTGGGTGTTTTTTTCTGTTTGGAGTTTGTTTGTTTGTTACTATTTCTGGATATAAACTCTCCAGGGCTAGTTGTCCCACACTGTCAGTGCAGAAGCTATGAAGATTTTCTAAAGGTATGTTAAGACTCTGTCTTACTGGGATATGTAGTAAAAAGGTTCATGACCTGATGACTAGGGATATCACTTTCTGTCATTCCTTGTCAACCTTTCCCTGTGTTTATATGGCTTTTTAAATAGCTAGGCAAAAGACAAGCTAAACCAACCAACCAGTCAAAGGCCAGGACTGGTAAAACTGTTCAGATTAGAAAGAAATGCATGTGCTTAGAAACCAGATGTGGTTTTATTTGATACAAAGCATAACGATCACAGTTTATCTTTTGGAGTCCTTTTTTTTTTTTTTTTTTTTTTTTTTTTTTTTTTTTTGACAGACAAAATAGGTTCAGTATTTAAAGACTTGTAAAAGTGATGAGGAACCATATCTTGTGACCACTGTTTTCAATTTTTAAGACACTTTTGTAATAGCATTATGATAGGAAATGTCCTCTGTACATTTCCTTCCCAAAGGAAATTACTTTCTCCAAGTAAGCTGTATATAAAATGAGATGTGGATTATCCCAGACAGTTTGTGATTTCATGTTCATGATACCATCTGGGTAGGGCAACTCAGTCCTTGGTGGCCACTTCAAGTCTGGTTGGAAAAGCACTGGATCAAGCTTGTTACCATGGGATGGCAGTTCTGACCAACATGAGATGCACGGAGCAAAAAAAAGTCTGAGATCCTTTTTTCCTAAAGGAAAAATGAAATTTTATTCTCATCGGCCTCATCATCAGAGACTCTCTGGTATGTCAGCTGGAACAGAAGATGGTTCCCCACTGAGTACTGGATGTTTGTCTGCTCTTGTACCAAAATGAAGGCAGATGCATTTGAAGAAGTTTGTACAATGACTGTTTAGTGTTTCTTCTGGTTCTGAATTTATTGTTCACCAGAGTTAAATGCATAAATTGCAGATCGGAAGTGATAGAAGAAATGCATCATTCAAATACGTCCAACCGACTTCAAGGAAAAAAGCCACTAAGCGGGAAAGATAAGAAATATTAAAGAGTTTTTTGTGAAAGAGAGGAACCTTAGGTATCTCTACCAAGGCCAGGCTGGATGAGGCTTTAAACAGCTTGGTCTAGTGGAAGGTGTCCCTGCCCATGGTGAGTGGGTTGGAACTAGAAGATCTTAAAGATCCCTTCCAGGCCAAACCGTTCTATAATTCTATGAGGTATTTCACTGTTTGAGTGATAAAGGACAGGAAGATTTGTGGCTGGCTGAGCAGACTTGAGATATCGATCTAGTATTGTATTGTGTTTTCTTGCGATATAGGATAATGATGCATTATCTTTCACTTCAGGAAATAATGGCTTAAAAAGTCTTTGAGCAAAGAGGCTGTTGACTGTCTAAATAAAATTAAGTGGAAGTTAGATGAAACTGGCTGGAAGAGAGTCTGGAGTTTAGAAGGGTTATTGTAAAGTAGATGTTGGCACTTTTTAAGTGAGTGTGTGCCACCCTGTAGCCTTTTTTTCTTAAATTAGACGTTGCATGTGCTGGTAGAAATTGAGTGGAAGCTCAGAGTTACTGCCTTTTGCAGAGTCCGTAGAATGCTACAAGGTCCAGCTTTGGGCATGTCTGCTGGAATGTTTGTGATCAATCCTGGGGGTTTGTGCTGCATTCTGCCACTGTCAGTTGCGCAGAACAGGCAGACTATGGAATGAACTTACTGTTCCTTCACAATTAGTCTTTGTAAAGTAGGTGTCCCACGTGTCATGGGACATGACTGTTTCTGTCAAGCTCCAGGTTTTATGCCTGTCCTATTTCAGACAGGACATTACCAAGGAAGATGGTGAAAAGGTGTTGCATGTACTCCATGGTACTTTAAGCCCTCTCAGAGTAGCATCACTCACCCACCCACCATGGTGGCATTTATCTGAATGTATTGCTGATGTGGTAAACAATTCATTGGAGATGTTATTAGCTCCTTGTAAATCCCAAAGACAGCTGAACACAGCCTTTTATAGTCTGTAATAGAATAGCCTTCTGTTCATGAAAGTGTGAAAATTACTGGTTTGCACGTAGACTTCCTTATTGAACAGCAGTCTCTGGTTTGGTAAATGTCATTATTATTTTAATCACATTAAGCTTCCTTTACCCTTTTTGCAATCTGCTGTTAAGAAAAATTCCTTTATTAAGCATTCTTAATACTTTCTTAATCTTCATGGTCCAGAGCACAGTTGGGGAGGGAAGAAAAAATGGGAGTTAAAAGTGGACACTTTCTCCTAACTACTCTACATTTCTTTTAAAAAACTTTCAATGAGAAGCCTTCAATTTTCAGTAGCAACCCATGCCTTAAATATTCCTGCATTTCTTTCTTCTGGCCAAAGTGTGCCATTAAAGAATAATCATGTTCATGGCATTCTGTGTATTTTTAAATGCAAAGAAATGGTTTGACTGAAGAATAGCATGATTGTCAAGCTTTGACTCTCTTTGTAGGTGCCACATGTATTTGATAGTGCAAAGTCTGAATTATACCTACAGCCTTCTTATATCAGCTGGCAGGCCCTTTGAAGGGACATTTGCCATTTCTCTTTTGTTTGCCTCTGCCAGGAGGCAGCATGTATTAAAAATAATAATAAATACTTCCACCAGTGCCTGATGGGACAGCTTAGTAGTTCAGTCATCAGATGTAGAAATATCTGATATTTTCAAAAATTAGGACTCGAATGCCAGTCAGGATCTGTCTCCTCAATACTGGTGTTACTGTTTCATTAGGTTGGGATTTTTTTCTGCAGCAGATGAGTCCTGATCAGTCCAGAAGCTTTCAATACTGGGTTTCAAAGCATCTGTAAGTCTTGTGGAAATGTTGGCCAGGCTTTCTTCACTGAAACAAAAACCGTTTCTGCGCTTCACAGCCTAGGAATTGGTAAGGAAGATGCCTACACAGGAGCTCTAGGCTTCCTGCCATCTAATTTTAGGGCAGCTTGAAAAGCAAACATTTAGTAGAAACAAATGGATTGAACTCAGTCAGCAAAGGAATTGGCTACCAAAAAAAAAAAAAAAAAAAAAAAAAAAAAAAAAAAAAAAAAAAAAAGACTGATCTTGGTATAAGTCCTGCATCAATAAATCACATTATATCAAATTTCTAATATTGATGATTATTTTCTTTGACTGTCTCTGGATGTCCATTTTCTGAAGTTGAGACAGAGACAGGAGAGTATAATTGCCAAGAATTTCTTTTTTATCTTGATTTCCCTCCACTGAGAAAGCTAATTGTATCACTTTCTGAACCACTTAATTCATTGCCTGTCATGCTCTTCTCAGTGTAAACTTCCTTGGGGCTATCGCCACAGTCCCAGCAGAGGAGGAAATTAGGGTCTCTTACAGAAATAACCTACAGCTTACACAGCATAAACAAATATTGGAAAGCAAACACTGACAGGTTGGGGAAAAGTGTTTTTGAAAAAAAGGAAAGTAATAAAAAAGAAAAGATTAAATGCAAACATAGTGCCCTGCGGTGTTTAAAACACTTCCTTATAGTCTGTCAGTCTCCATGTTCAGGACCTTTGATCAGGATGGAGGTTGTTTATTTCCTGTACAAACCAACTTATACATTGATCAATGCATTGTTGGTACAGTGAAGGTATTCATTCCCTTTACTGGTCTCTGAGAGGCCTTGGACTTGACAACAGTATTGTGAGCATTAACAACATGGGTATCCAGTCTTGGAGAAAATGAAAAAAGAAACCAAGAGGATGGAGTTGATCACCTATTTAAGGGAAGAATGCTTGGAGGGGTTTCTGTGGAAAGAAATGCAATGGAGTGAAGGTTGTTCACTCTTAGAAGAGACCATTTGGGAGCCATTGCCTAAATAACCAAGCATTTTGTGTACTGTACTGGGAGGGCCTGCTCCAAGAGTCCTGTAATAGGAGTTGTTTCTGACTGGTCATACATACCCTGTGGAAGGGGGAAGACCTTAATAGTAAAAGAAACCAACAAAAAAAAAAAAAAAAAAAAAAAAAGCCTTAAAAATTTACCATCTGCATTAAAACTTTGGTGCATTTAGCGTGTTCCTCAGGGGGGACCTGAATGCAGAGTTATGCAAAGAATAACTTTAACTTTGTATGCACAGTAACGGGATCTAAAATAACTATTATTAGAAAGGCAAGCTTGCTTAGCTGGAGAGTGAAGGATTATTTGCTTTTTTGTCCCAGCTTTTTTAAGTCTGAGGCTTCAGGCTTAAAGGGACCTGCTGGAGATCCGTAATGAAGCTGTGCAGTTTTCTACCACTGGATCTTGTGGATGCCAGAAGTTTTCCTGCCAACAGATAGCATCTGTACAAATTCATGGATGAGAAATCCACCATATGCTCTTAAAAAGAGAAAAATCCCCTCCAATTCCTGAAATGTGGGAGCTTCAAATCGCTCTGTTGCTGTCTGTAGTTTTTACAATGGATTTTTCCTGGTTTTACTCCACCATACACATTTTGTTGTGGACCACTATCGGGCAGTATTTGGGTAAGGGAAACCTTTGCCCTGACCTCTGTCAGTCATTCCTGTGACTCGTGGAGCAAAGGTCAACTGCAGACCACACTTTGGGAACCTCCGATCCCCACTCATTTTTACAGAGCACTAATTCAATAATATTGTGGTTACTTGGACTACAGCTGGGTGGGATGAATTCAGTTTTCCGTTTCAGTCCAGATTTTTCCTTTGTCACATGAAGTTCTTTCCTGTCTTTGTGAAGAACTCTGTAAAAGATCAATAATGGCTCTTCTCTGATTTTGTGTCTTATTTCATCTAAAAAACCAGCCTCCTAGGATGTATTTGAGTGCTGCTTTGGGGTTAGTGGGCATTCGGTATAGATACTGTTATCCCACCAAGGGGAGCAGAAGGTGAAATTCCTTCCTCCATCATCTTCCTTGGAGTGATGCAGAGCAGGAGCCTCCTGTTTGCAGAGAGGGCAAGCTGTTACCTGTTAATATGGCAGCGTTTAGCCAAATGATTAGACTGTCAGAATTGCAGCAATTTGAACACGTTGAGCAAGCTTTTATATACGCAGGAGCAAGATGCCGGCGTTGGATTACTGAAGAGGAGTAACATGCGCTGGAGATTGACAAGTGCTTGGCAAACCCATGTTCCTGGGGCTCATCAGACATGCACGGCTCTTATGCAATGCTGGTGAAGAGCATACTCAAGTGGCTTCATCATAGCCTGTGTGACATCTGGTGACATGCAGTTAGGCCTGTCATGTTTTTTGGGGATGAATTCATTTTCACAATATTTGAGTGGAATCCACTTACAGAAAGTGGAAATATTCTGGCATATGCAAGTGATTTTTCAGACTAATATTTTTGGTCCATCTTTGTATTTGGTGACAAAAGTGTAATTAACTGCACTTAGCCACATGCTATTTTATGGAATAGTTTTCTGGATTTCTGTGCTTCTTGCTGGCTCTGCTCTTCCTCTGCTCCCTTCTGATGAACACAGCTACAACTGTTGGGATGAGGAGGAGGGAGCACAGGTAGACTTGGCAGTTTCCTGTGGTCATAACTGGGGTTCCAAAAAAACATCTCTGCTGGAAAAAGATGGCTTTTTTCTACCCCCAGCAGCTGGAGAGTTTACATTGCATCAAACAGAGGCTTGGACACTAAGTGGTTTTTGATCCTCTGATATGCTTTGCTTCAGCAGTAGAGTATATTATTGTTTCTCTTCCAAGTTAGTAGTTTGTTCTGCTTCATTGTTGCTGGAGACAAGTGTTGGGAATTGGGTGGTTTAGGATTTTATTTTCCTTGGCCTCAGAAGATGACTGTGGGTTTGATCTTGCATTGCATCTGAGCTGAACTCAGGTTTAGAATGGGTTAGGAGCTTGTTCTCTAGGAGCTTTAGCTTGTTCTTCAGCTATCTGTGACAGAGGTGTGCAGAAAGTAGGAATTTATTGTACAGAAAATGCTTCTGTGTTAAAAATCAAACTGCAAACAGCATATTTTGGTTTTCAAGCGTTCCTCTTCCTGACAGACATCAGTTTCTGTGGCGAGTGAATGTAGGAAAATGTGTATTTGGGATAAAAATCCATTTTTTCCTGAAAAAGTGCTTTTAAAGGAAAATTCTTGCCTAGGTATATTGAAAAATGCCCTGTCTGAAACTTGGAAAGTTTCGCTGCAGTGAAAGTCTGTGTTGCACTGAATCTTAGTGCAGAGCTGTCTGTGGTGGACCCTTGAGTCCATGAGATTCTCCTGTGCCTGGGAATTGCTCAAAGTGGAACCCTTATTGCAGGACCTCACACACAGGAGGGACAAGCTCGAAGATGTGTTAGCTGACTGCCTGGCCTACAGCAGCCAGGGCTGTCCTGCATCCCCTGGACCATTCACCAAAGGCACTTTGGGATGGCATCGGGATCCATCCAAGAGATAAAACTTGGGTCTTTTCAGGTTTCTGATTGGAAACCAAACAGCCAAATGGTAGTTGTGTCTTACACATGTTGTGTCTTACATCATGCCAAGGTGTTATATTATGAATACAGCCAGGCTGTGTTACACAACCTGAAGCTGTGTGGAAGCTCCTTGGCCTTGGTCTACTGATCAGTAGTGTGTAACCTTTTTACCTCTAATAACTCTAATGAAGAAGACCTTATGCAGTAAACTGGTGCAAAGTGTGTGGTCCTTGCAGTAGGTGAGATGCAAGCTGGAACAGGAATGCAGAAAGGCAAATCCACTTTGACGTTTTGTCCTGCTCCTGGTAGAAGCATCCCGAGAGCTGCTGATGTGAAACACACATTTAACAGCTTGGGTAGGGGTAAATCTGCTTTCTGTAGTTCTAGTCACACCCAAGTGCTAATGATTGTTTTGCTGGAAGGGGTCTTTGTATGTCCAGCTGTGGAAAACAGGATGAACAAGGGGGAAAAATGCTAAAATAGGGTTTCCAAATGTTCTTCTGCAGCTTGTGCTTCTGAGTCTTAATGCATACTCTGGCTTGGGCTCCATTTAAGACTTGCCCCTTGGAGACAGGCTGGCAGGGTTCAGGTGTACTACAGAACATCAGGGCAAACTCATTTCACGTTAGCCTAAAGCAGCATGCCAGATGAAGAAGTATTGTGAAACTCTTATTTTAGCTATTTGCTTCAGTGTCTTTGAGAGAAGGTGATCATAAATGTAAAACATGTTTTTCTTTTTTTTTTTTTTCCCAGTACAATGCTGTTATGATTAAAAATACACCCCCAAAAACCTCATACAAACTTCCAAAGTGCCTGTTACTTGGTAAAGATAAAAACCATTTCTTGTTGTTAAAATAGGCATTTCGAGAGTACCATCAAGGCATTTTGGAGAATAGAGGTGTTTTATTTTTAATGAGAAGAACTGAAGAATAAAAAATGGTAGCCTTGGAGAATTGCAGATCAAAGGTTTCTTCATTGTAAAACAAATGAAAGGTTTCAGCCCTAGAAGTGATGAATAAATTGATAAATTTTTAATACGAAGAACAGGCTATAAATGGTAATTTAATTCTTTGGGGAGATAATCATTTAAGCACTGTTTAAAAAGTCCAGATTTTTTTCCTGTGGAGATTATAATGATAACTGAGGGGAGGCCATGGGAGAGAGATAACTGGGAGAGTGTGGCCACGGCTGTTGTGCTCATTGCTGCTTGCACTCACCACCGTGCTCATGTCCTTCCCAGGGGTGGGAAGCGGGAGGTGGATCCCTGTGTGCTCCTTGCAGGAAGCTTGGTTGTACCCTTTTCCTGTGGGCATCTGGGGACTTCAGCCTCCTGGGGGGAAAACTGAATGCTTGAAATAACATTTCAGACTTATCAATGCCCATGCTTGCAGCCCGTGTTCCTTGGCTTTGCAAGGGGTAAAGTCCAGGGGGAAAATGATTGGGACCAAATGTCCTCTGTTCCAGGCCACCCCTCTGCTCAGTGACAGGGATGTATGGGGATGTGGGATTGAAAATGGACCCTCATGGAAGGAGTAGATTGCCTGGGGTGCTGGTGCAGAGAGGTCTCAGGTAGCGTGGGGCAGGAAGGAAGCTAGGGTGGGAATGACAGTGCTGGGAGAGGAGGACCATGGCCTTGGTTGGGCAAAGCAAGCATTACAAAATGTAGGCTGGAGAAGGGGCATTTAATGGCATTTGCCTAGGGCAGCTCACTGCTACCAGACTGACAGGCTGATGGGTGCTGCCAAATTTGCATAATAGCACCAATAATAAAGGCCTTGAGGTCCCTGCTGATTGCTTCTCCATTGCCCAATGCACACAGCCCTTGCTTTGGGCTCATCTTCCTCTCTGTAGCTATGACCCACTTTTCACTTTCTAAACCCGATTTTATTTGTCATTTGTGAGGTAGCCTGGCCCAGCTATGGAAGGAAACCCTGTCAGCTCCTATATGATGTTCCTGTATGGCCAGTGGCTGGGACCACAACCCACTGCTATGTCCCTGCCTGGGCTGTGCCCTGGTGTGTCTGAGCTGCCACTTTCCCAGCCTGTGTCTTCCAGTGATGCTGTCATGCTCACTAATTTTTTCCCCTTCCTTTTCTTGGCAGTGTTTTGAAGGTTAAAATAAAGAAAAACAGAGGATAAAGGGAAATATTTGCCTCTTGCTTGACATTAATTCCCTGATTCTAATCTTCCTTCATGTCTCCATCCCCTGCCAGTTCTCCCTCCTCGCTTTTGTGTCGCACCTTTCCCAAGCCTGGTGGATAAAGACACACCACCACAGCCGTTGTGCGTGGAGATTGACTCGCTTCACAGACCAGGCTGGCTCAGCCATGCCTCATGCCCCCCGGCTAACAGCTATTTTGGAGGGAGAAATGTGCTACTGCTCGCACTAGTGATCGAATTCTGACTTCTTTCTGACTCCTTAGAGCAGTGCAGGAAACAAAATTAGTTGTATTTGCAAGATTCAGAATAGGATCTGATTTGCAAGTGGTCGTCTCTCTATCACATTTGATTATCTTTGATACTTTCAACAAAACAAAAAGCTTAAATTGCCCACTTTGATGTAAAAAAAAAAAAGGGTTTGTGTAGAAAAGGTAATGTTTTTGACGAATGTTGCATTCTTGTATCATTTTATCCTGAAGTGGCTTAGAATTTTTTGGTTAGCTTTCAACTTATAGGGAGTCACAAATGTGTGTGTGCATTTGAATGTGTGCATTCAGACCTCTGCTGTATCACTGGATTCCTGATGATATGCCTAAGCTCTAACAGCTGGTCACAGTGGTAGGAAGCTCTGAACTGAGAAGCAGGGTTGAGCTCTCCAAGTTTAACCCTGTGGGGGCTGCAGCTGGGTAGTGTTGATACTGTGAGAAATTTTAAGGGTTTTATTTGTAGTTTAAATATGTTGCTTAAATGCAGCACTGTCCCCTACCCCCCCTTGCATCCTTTCCACAGCCCAGGTAATGAAAGGTGCACCTATAAGGTTTCATCATTTAATTTCTTAGCTTGTATCAACTTTAGGTGATAAGTGGAAGTCATTAAGAGCGTGGCTGAAGCTGATTCCACTGTGTTGACCGGAATTTTATTTTTCAGCCCTGAGGTTTGACCGAATGTTTGTTTCAGGTGGATTCTCCCATTCCTTTTAAGAATTCTTCTGCTTTACTTTGTATGGCTGTTCTAACTGGTTGTTGTTAGCCTGAAATCAAACCTAAATCTTGAAGAAGGTTAAGCAATAATGTCTGGAGGTTGCATTGGTACAAAAGTGGTTCACCTTGGGAAATTTGTATCTATATCTAGCTCACTATTCTCTTTAAAAGCTTACGGGTCTGATTCAGCCTCGTGTTTATTTTGCAGCATTGCTTTGGGTAGAGCTGCTGCTGTTTTTTCACTGATGTGTGAGATCAGAGCATGCCTTGTGGAGTTTAACTCTTTGCAGTCACAGCAATAAGCTTCTGAAAGCTTTGAGAGCCAGTTTTCAGCCAAGTGATATTTGCTGTTCCCGTTTTTCCCCTGCCTCTTTATCAGGGCAACAGAGGGAACTTGAACCTCTGGAGAGATGGCAGTGAATGCTCAGGAGCCCAGCCTTGTCAGTGTAGCCCTTTTATCAAACAGGCTTGTATGAATCCACTCATTTATGTAAATTTTATTCACTTCTAACCCAGTGAAAGGTTTTGCTTCAGCAGAGAAATAAACCCTTTAAATCTCATCAGCTTGGATGTTTTAACAGTGCTAATGCACACAAACCTGCAAGCTGTATTGAGTCTCTCCACAGTTCCCTCCTCTCCCATAAGCCTGGCTGAGAGAAATGCACAGAGTAAACCAGCACAGTGAGAGTTGAGAGTTCCTGCAGTGTATGTGAGGATGTTACTCTCTTGAGTGTATTTTAACCGGACACTTCCCTACCCCTGCTCACCATTTTTTATTATTTTTAACATCTGTGTTTTAAAGGAAGACTGAGAAGTTTCTTTGTCTGGCAGCATAGAAATACCTGGATTCAGATGATTATGAGTTCAATTCGCTGGCCCTTAAATACTTGCCTTCGCTAACACTGCACTCTAGTGACTTGCACCATTGTGTTTGCTGTGCTCACTCTTATCTTCCAGATTTGTGTGCCCCTAGATTTTGCTTGTTCAGCTGTTGCTGTTCAGCTTAGCTTTTCAAAGTCTGGTTGCCTGTCCCTGCTCCAGCCCTCTGCTCATAGAGGTTGAGCTCCTGCAGGTTTTTTCTGTCCCTCTTACACCTGTCTGTGAATCTGTCTGTGCTGCATGTGTGGCATTGATGGCAAAACTGCTAATGTCACTTAATTCCAACTCTTGCAGCGATGGCAAAGTAAGAAGTGAAGAATTACACTGTCAGTGCTGGACAGAGCATCATTTAGTGATGTGGAATGTGTTTCTGACTTGGCTGGAGGAAGCTTTCATAGCTACAGGCTCTTGGACACTTGCAAAGGGCTACGTGGTTTATTCGCTTTGTTATGGTTTTGGTTTTGAATAACTTTACATGAGTTTAAAGCTTAGGAAATGGAGAAAATATAAATGGAAATACAGGAGGTGTGACAGTCAATCAGATAGCATATGGAAATAAAGATTGACAGGAAAAGAGGTCATAGCCATCAACACTATTATAGCAATGTGAAGAGAAAAATCCAGAATCCATGTTGCAAAACTGTTCCTTTAATTGGAAAATGGAGAATTTCTTGGCACAGCACTTCAAGTGTTAGAAATAAAAGGTATGTAAAAAGAAATGGTATTTTTCCTTTTTATACACACTTCTGTGGGCTAGCAAATGTCAAATACGTTTACTTAAAACTTCTGTTCATTTAAAAGGACACTTTATTACCAGTTTTATGGCTTAAGTTTCCAAAATGAAATTCTTTATTTGTATAGCTGAGACTATGTTAAATTTGATATTCACCCTTAACACAATTGGTAAATTTGGATCTTTGCTCTTAACAGTCAGAGAATCACAGAGTGACTTGGTTGGGAAGGCACCTCTGAAGGCTGTCTAATCCGAACCTCTCCGAGCAGGGCAAGTGAGAGCAGGTTGCTCATAGCCATGTGTGGTTGAACTTGGAACATTTGCATGGAGGGAGACTTCATAACCCCTCTGGGCAGCCTGTGCCCAGTGCCTGACCACTCTCATGGTGGAAGAGTGATTGTGTGGTTTTCTCTTACATTTAAAAAGAGTTTCCTGTATTTCAGTTTGTTCCTATTGCCTCTTGGCCATAATAATATTCCTCATACAAATAATTTCTATTCAACCTTTTGTTAAGTTATATTGGCTCATTCATCCTTGTAATTTCCTGAAAAAAATTAAATTATTTTTTTCATAGGGAATGTGACTAATTCAGGGCAGAGTTTTTTTTTTCCCAGAAATCAAAATGTAAAGTTAGGTCTTCAAAAACTAGTGTATATCATTAAATAAGAACGTTCACCACTTTCCATCCCCCTTCTCCCCCACACCATTTTTTTACATGTGAGAGGGTTGTTGATCCCCATCAACCCATTAAGGGTTATATTTATGAGAAAATAATATTTTATAAGATGTTTATTATAAGTTGCCTCTTCAGTGGATGTATTATGTCATAAAATTTATTAGATACAAGATCGGATTTCTGATTTTTTAAGAGTGTCATAAAAAATAAAATTTCTGCATGGAAAAAAAAAGGCAGTAACAGCAGTAAGATCTGAAGCATCTTTCCCCACTTTTCTTTTCCTTAATTAACTTAAAATTGCACTGGACAATCCTCAAGTAATGTGTAAAAGTGGCATTTAATAGATAGAAATTACTAAGAAACTTTCAGCTGTCCTCTGGGAATATGCTTTAGTGCTTCTGTGTTCTTAAGGCTGCCAAAAATATCCCCAGTAATTCTCAAACTCTTTTGGCAGATGAAGGCAGAATGACTGGTTTTACAACAATCAAGATCAGATGGTGGCAGATCTATCATACACTTTTCTATATTAAGAAATATGTACACTGGGAAATAAGCCGTGATCATATGTTCCTTCTCTTTCCATCAATTTGTTGCTAGCAAGTTACTGTTAGCATTAGCATCTGTGAAAAATGGAAGACAGTAAGAGTTCAAATCAGTCGTGCTCTACGTGCTTTTTATTTCAAATATTCTTAGTGTGGTTTCACTGCTGTCTCAGGGAAAAAAAAAAAAATAGTTCAGTGTTCTGTTGCACCTAATATTGGAATACTCTGAGACACGCTTTGGTACTTCTGTGGCTTGAAACAGCGGTGACCACAAAGGAAAATACACATTTTCTGCTACATCTTTTTTTTTTTCAGTGAAAGGTGAGCTTATACTTTTGGCAAGAGACTGCCTTTGTTCTGCTAAGATGTATCATTTTAACCATGGTTGAGTCTGGGGGAAACAAAAGCATTTAATTTTCTATCCCGAGCAAGCGATCTTGTGAGAAACTGCAGCTAACACCACAGAGCATTTCTGCTGAATTTGCAGGAACAACCTTGGCTCTCTTTGTATCTGCCTGTTTCTTTTGGGGAATTCATACACCTTATTTGTCATTTTTGTTCTCCTAAGGGTTTTGTTCTTAGAAATTACTCTTACGTTTTTCTTGTAGTTGTCTTCAAGCAGTTTTCCAGTCCACCAGAAGGACTTGTAGAGTTACTTCAGCATAAGCTTCAAGTAAGCTTGATACATCCTGTAATATTGTAATTCCATTCATGCTGAAGATGCAGAACCTTCTCCTGTTAGGGTGTGTGCTCAGTCTTGCTGATGGTTGCTACCATCACAGTGATTTGAGTCATCGCCTCTTTGGGGATGTAGTTTTACCAGCTAAAATGGACAGTAGTATTTGCATGCAATCTTAAATTAGGACGACCCTTATTTTCCTTCATTGTCTTGAGTCAGACTCCATGTCCAATCAGGCGTCCTCTAGTCCAAGATTAATGAATTGGCTCAGATCTGAAAACTCTGTATGAGGAATCATGCTGGTCTCAGTTCCTTTAGGTAGTTTGTTCCACAGCTACAGTTCAAAGCTTGACTTTTGGCCTAGCTGTCTTGTTTACAGGTCTACATGCAAAATAATAAAAGGATTCAAAAATTCCATTTCCTTTAGTTGGAGCTTGGTAAAATAAGCTGTAATTACTTTTCCTCTGTTATAAAGAACTCAGGTCTGGACTTAGGAAACAGGGATGCTGCGGGAGCCCAGAAGGGGTTTTTTTTATAATTATTCGGGAGTCTGTTGATGGGAATGCCTGCACTGGTGTTCCCAGCATCTGGCCTGTGTCAGGCTGAGAGGGAAGCTCCATGTGTTTTTTCTCTTTTTTTTTTTTCTTATGATCCAGGGGATAGCCGCAGGAGGATACCTCCCTGGCTCCCAGCCAGACCCGGAGCAGTGCTGCTTTCCTCTCGGTTTCCCCACGCGGTTTGTGCCTTCGCTCTGCCATCTCCCTAGCAACTCGGAGCACACCAGCAGCACACAGCCCCCGGGAGCAGCAGCTCTATTTATAGGCAGCTGAGCCTGGATGAAAATTTCCAGAATGCTCTGGTTAGGCCTCTACGGGCACAAAAGACTTATGGGTCCTGCTAAAGGATTCGGCTTGGTGCCGTGCCGTATCTCAAAGTCCTGCCCTTTGCAGGATGCTCAACCTTTGTAGTAAAACACACTCACTCTGATACATAGTGAGGATTTGCTGTTTACATAGCTGCTTATTAACATTTCAGGAGTCATGTTCTCTGTAACCCAGGTTAGGAAGTGAAACGCAGGTGCAAAAACAACAGCCTGGGGTAATATCATGTTGTAACAGGCAAAGTCTCAAGGATGTTGCCATGTCTATGATGTTACGGTTTTTTTATTTCAGGGATATGGCTTAGTGAAATCTTAGAAAACAGAAGAGGAAAATACTTTTTCTGAGCTTTGTGGTTAGGTTTGTTGTGTTTGTTTTTTTAAAGTATGTTTCGTCAGGCTGAATTCTACATCAAAACCAAGATTTAATCACTGGTTATATTGCTTACTGTTGTTCTGCAAAGATTTATTGATTCAAGCATTTCCCTTAGTCACATGGCTGAGAAATTAAGTAAAGAATGTGTAGTGGCGCTAAGAACTACTCCAAATAGTAAAGAAAAATGATAATCAATTAAAATGGGTTTGTTGATGACCTTGAGTGGCACACCTGTTTTTGAATTTTTCATGTAAACTGAGCTGAAATGGTGAGATGTCCGTGAAGGAATTTAGTATTTATTGGGCGATGATACCTTTTAAGTAAATCTCATGAGCTTTTTGGAGATCCTGAATTTACTATATATCTAGTTGTATGACAACTTTGTACTTTATCTGGGCAAAAGATAGTTAAAGACTTCCATAGGGGTAGTGAGGTTTTTTCTTTTTTTAATCCTTGTATCTGGATCTCATATACCAGAGATACCTATACTCTACAAGTGTAGGAGAATTTTGTGTCCTAGTCCTAGGGCATCCCTCTCAGATTTCCCTCATAACCTGCATTTCCTGCAAATGCCTGCTAATGGGAATAGCCTTGGAGGAAACGTCACTCCTCTTCTGAAATACACTTTGATGTCTCAAAGTCATGATCGGAATTGTTTTCCTGGACACCATGGTGAGAAAATAATGCCTGTCTTAGACTGTAGTAGTAAGTAGTAAGGAAAGTCCAAAGCAGCATTTTCATCTACTCCATTTGGTAGGAATACAGGAATTACATGATTTTGTGTGTGCTTCTACATGCAAGGAGAGCATGTTGAGGTGAAGACACACACTGTATAGGCAGGCTGATTGACAGCCCAGCTGGTGCAGATCAGTAATTAGAAATTCATTGCACATAAATCTTCTAATACTTACCGTGAGACATGGGAAGGAGAATATCTGAGCTCTGAAGCAGTTAACTCTTTCAGGGCCATCTATGAAGATGTTCAGCTTTCCAAGTAGCAAGACTTCAAGTATTTCTCTTTAAATCCGTCATTTTTTGTTATAGCAAGAAGAGTGATGGTGGAGGAAAAAGCCACCACCATGTGCTTCAATTGATAGTGTTTAGGTGATCAGCATTTAATATTTAATATTTATTTCTTTTACAAGTGCAGCTTCAGATTGTCTTGAAAAAATCATCTTTGTATTCGGTGGTGAACACATTTTTGCCTTTACAAAATGCATCTTGCACGTGTTGCCTGCCAATTTCATGTCTGATTTACCTGATTTGTGTCTCCACATTGGTGGGCTTATTGTATGTTTGTCCATGTGCCAGCAGACTCTGCAACTGTATTTTAAGAGGTCTGTTCATGTCTAAATATTTATATTCTTTTCCATGAGGCTGAGACTGATTGTATGTGCTAGCAACTTCATCCCTGCACCCCCCTTCTTCCCCCAATCCAAGTGAGTGGTTTTGGTACATTTCCCTTCTCACTTGATTTCAACACTGGTGATTTCCACAATACAGTTTTGAATGTATAATTGGTTTCTGGTGACCACATTTTTTCTCATTTATTTTGGACTGCCTCTGTTCTGTTGCACACATATTTGTCTCTTCATTAATGTCAATGTGAATTACAGATGAGAGGCTAAGTGTGGATAAATTAGTAACTACACGAAGCGGAAGGCGGCATTTAACTTTGTGAATTATTTGTGTGGGCACAGGACAGCTAATGAATACCTGAGGATCTGAACAAACAGGCAGTGCCAGCATGCAGGGCTCTGCCATAAACACAGTTCACAGCGTGGTGGCTGCAGAAGATGGGGGCTCTGTAAGGGTCAGTGCAACCCTGCTGGGTTTTAAGGCCCACTCTTCTGGCAAGTGCTGTGGTTAGATGGAAGTGCTGATTGTGGTTTTGGAGTCAAAAGTCATGCTTACCTCTAAGGGAGCAGTTGTCTGTGTACAGTAAATAGAAGACTGAATAGTTTGCATCTCAATCCATAATGTTTTGAGACTTCTTTTTACCCTTAAAATGGTGTAAAACAGTAGAGAATGGTGTTTCTTGCTGTAAAAATACAGTGCTTGGATGAAAGCCTTCCTTCAAGATGGGCCATGTTCTCCGCTTCACTGCCTGTGGTAACACTTTATTCATTGATGTCAGGAGAAAACCTTTTGTCTTCAGCCGAGTAACTTCTATTTTGCTTGTGGTGCCCTGCAGAAACATTACAAGAGGTTTTCTTAAAGGGAAGCACTTGGCTATTTTCTAAGTTCACTTTCAAAGTACTCTGAATTAATTATAAATGAGTAAAGCTGTCTGGCTCTTGATTACACAGTTGCCTATCCTGGATTCCCTCTAATGAAATGAAAGCTGGTCCAATCGAAGTAAAACAGGAGGTGCCTTCTCTCCCTCCCTGTCTTATGATCCGAGCTATTCTCAGATCTCCTGTTCTGATTTTTTTTAGGCTGCAATTCTGCCAGCCTTACATTTCCTCCCCTCTCTCTTTGCTACCTTATTTTTATTAGGCTTTTCTTTTGGCTGCACTTATGCCCATACCCTGCTATAATTTCCATTGAAAGTAGTTAACATGCATTGATACAGTGCCTTTTTGCGCTGAACTAACGCAATGCATTTTATTTATTTAAAGGATTCTAAGTGCCTATAGTGTTGAAGTATTTGACAAACACATAAAAATACACAGAAGTCAAGCACTTAGCTGCCCGAAGGGAATGGGTTTCCCTGTGTGTCTGCCAGGAACGTCCATCAACCCTATTATTCATGTACCATGTAGCTTAGTAACAATTAAACTGAGGTCTTTGCTTTCTGTGTGGTGAACCCTGACCTGTTGTCTCCATCGTTTGCCACAACCTGGACCTCAAAGGGTATGCTGTATTTTTTCCCATTTATCTTTTTCTGCCCTCCTTTTCTTATTGTGCTGGATATTGTGGGCTGCAGTTCTGACTTTAGTTACGACCTTCAGATGGGGTGGGAGATGGCCCAGTGCAAGTGACATGGATATCCTTTGCTCTGACATTTTTATTCTATGTAAAATAAAAGAAGTTAAGGAGCTGTGAAGTCTCGGTTTAGACTGCAATAACAGTGTGTAAGCTAAAGGCCTCACCGTGAATTTTGGAGTGGAGGTCCTTGAAACCTAACCTAGTTGAATCATGGCAGACATGGTGGAGATGGTGCTGCTCTGTCTTCCATCATTGAGCCTCTTGGCCTGGATGTCCAGCAGTGCTCTTGACCTTTCTACTTGTTGAGGAAGGATGAGTTCAAAATTACTTTGGAAAGTGGCAACCAGAGCAACATAAATTTATTCACTCCTGCTCTTCTCCCCTCTTCCTTGTGTTAGTTTCAGGAGTTGAAGCTATGAGAGTGGATGAAGCTCTTAATTTTCTTCTCATGACGATAATGTAGAATCAAAGGAGAATGGATTCTTCTGGGCTTTGTTTTTTTCATCTTTGCTGATGATAGTAAACCAAGAGTTCCAAGGTCCTCCTAACGCTGGCTGAGGATTGTCTTGAAAAATAGGCTGTAGCTTCTGAGTTACCATCCTCCCTGTCTTTGGGATTTTAAGCCCATGTTGATGAATGCTGTTTAGTCCCAGAATTACCAGAGGGCTGATAAATACCTGTTATTGTGCCAGACTTGGAGTCGTGTACATTGAAACTAAGTTGAAAGGGAAGACCTGAACCTTTATTATTTTCTCTTTCTACTGGGTTGTTATCTCTTCTACCAATCCACCAAAGTTAGACCATCCCAGTTGCCATTTTCTAACAGGGTGCTGCATTTTTCCATCTGCTTACTTTGAGCTCCCTTTGCCAGGACCTCTGGCCCTAAAGCTGCTTTTGTGGAGTATCCAAAACCTTCAAGACTCATTCCCACAGCTGGTGCTTGAGTTTGATAAAGGCATCAGCCCTGAGGGTTTTAACCTTCAGCAACCATAGCAACTAGCCTTGTATCCTTTGAAGAAGTAGTCCTGAGCACGAGTCACTTTAAAGACCCATGCACTTTGCTTCACAAGACCTCCCCAAAATGGATAGAAATTGTGACTTGATGACATTTATGAAATAGGGCAGAACTTGCAGAACATTTATTCTGAGAATGACAGAAACTGTCAAAATTGTAAGACAATTACACTAATGCAATGTCTTCTAATAATGGGTCCATCAGTCTGGCTGTGCTGGAAACCTTTTAGAAATAAATGTTTTTTCAGAGTGATTTCTCTTTTTTCTCTTTCTTCCTCTCTAAATGGTAAATGAGACCTGTATAGGTAAACCATAGAATATGAAGCATTTCAGGGGGAGGGTGGGTAGGGGAAGAGGGGAAAGGAATGGGAAAGAGCTTTGGTGAGAAGAGCATTGCCATGCCAGTGGAGAACCATCAGAAAATTGTCTTTTTGCCTATTAATTTGAAACATACTTGTGCTCCAGCTTGACCTTCAGGGATGTCCATCAAATGGGAGGTTGAGCTCAGTAATTACACCACCCTGGTGTGCCTGAAGACCCTCAAGAAGTTGTATCTTTCCAGAATCTTCGCAGGAAACTCTCAGAGGAGGTGTCCACATATAACAGGAAGTGGTTTTGACTACTCAGATGCAACGCATATCCTGAAAATACGTTGGTGAGGGTTTTGACTGCTTGACCACAGTGACAGGGTGGTGGTGGGATGTGCCAAGATACTTCATGTTCTCTTGAGCTGGCTTGCAAAAGGTGCTTGGAAAAGTTGATGCTAAAATAAAACTGAAGAAGGAGTAAAGGATGCTAGCTTGCAGTGAGCGAGAGACAGAAATCCTAGGCATGTGTGATCTCTTGCCAGATTTATCCATCTCTTTTCCCACATTCTCTCTCCATTTCTGAGGAATGATGCTTAGCAGTTACTTTCTGTCTTCGAAGGTAATAGATGTGAACATCTGTGATGTGGCAGTGTTTTTCATTTGAACTGTTATTAGCATGTGTTGGAGGTATATATTCAAGCAAAGTGGCACTTAAAATATATTCCATGTTGTATGCCAATATCCTATAAGAAAGGCCTGATGTGTCAGTAACCAAAATTAGCAATGGAGCCATACTGTCATATAATCTTCTCTGTGAAATCACAGACCACTACATAGCAATTTTTTTAGGTACTTGTAATGCTCTTATGCATACTTATTTTCTTTTCCCACTAGCCCACGTAGTTGCTTCTTCAGTAGACTTTGGCTGGTATGTCCTAACTATCATTGCAGGCTCTTTTGGCTCTGTTAAGGTATAAGTCTCTCTCTGCTTTTGGGCCAGCTCCATCCCTAAGCTGCCAAGCTGTAGTAGTGGGTGAAGGTTTCCTTGCTGCAGAGAAGGAACCAAAGCACGGTAACTCGGTCTGAATTGAAAGAAGCAATTGGAGGTGTTGTATAGGAAAATTGCTTGAGAAGAGCTCTGTCCTGTGTTCATGCTCACTGTGAGCAGGATCAGAGCTAGGGATGAGACACACATCATGGAACCCTAAACACCTGGTAGGATGGGCTGCATCCACCTGGCAGCAGTATCAGCCCAGGGTGACTCAGGGGGGCATACTGATGCCCCAGGAGCTGTACTGCACTATCTGTAGTTGCCTTAGAACCAACCAAGCACTTACAGATAAGTAGTATGAATTTATTCCAGTGTTATTTTTTATTTTATTTCTGTTTTGGTTCATTCTAGAAAGAGCTCTTTCCTCTCCAGTAAATTACAGATCTTTCTAATGCTACAGTCTGAAGCATAAGAAGTGTGCCAGCTGCTTTAACCAAGCTTGCCTGAGTGGTTGTGTCTGCCATGAAGCCACAGTAACAGATGCTTTGTCATGCTACAGTCAGTGGTCAGAGCTTCCTGGACCCTGATTAGATTTTTGTGGTCTGTGCTGATACTTGAAGCTTCGCTGTTGTGAACAGCGGTGCTGTTCAGTCTTGTTTAAAATTAGGTTAAGTTTGCTTCTCTGTGCTGCAGTCAGATTTTGGGTACAGTGTCGTTTACCACCCTGCTCATGCAGAGCAAGAGCATCTCTGGTGGGAAGGAAAGAAATAACTTGTTTTCTAAGTTTATGTTCTATCATATTTTGTAGAACCTTTCTCAGTATGTTTTGCAGACCCACTGAATAAGGACTTGAAAAATGTGAAAATTAGATCCAGTCAAGATAGTTTGGTCACTTAAAATAAAGTGCCTTTAGAGAGTTTGTTGGCATCATGAAGATGTAAACGAGACTTCCCAATTCTCAGTTCACCAAAGCACAGTTGATTTGGCATAGAGTACTCATGCCTATCTGGGAGGTATGAATGCCTTCTGAAGAGCTGGGGCATGGAAGGGGACGCAGTGGGCACTGCAGCTCCGTTTGGGATTGTTGGACCTCCGTGGTGGATGCCATTGGGGAGGTAATCACCCAGCCCCACGGACTGGCAGCTGCACATTACTGAAACCCAATTTTCAAATAGCAAATTAGCCTTTTATCTTTGGTGTTTGCTACATAATGGTGCAGAGTATTAGTCAGCTGAACCTCACCATGGTTTACTGCCTGGTTGTAAATTGTAATTGGCTGACTAACCTTCCTTGATGTTAAGTGACTTAAAAGGTTGGTTTTCCTTTATTTTAGTTTAGGTTTAGTTTCTGTCTTTATGTGTTTTCTCTATTTATTCTGATACCAAAATATAATTAGAAATTAAACCTCCAACTCTACTGATGTACATTAACATGAATCATCTTCTCTTGAAAGTGTGTTTAATCCGGAGCTCTGCAACCTGATATACATCCCCTTCATTTGGTAAATATTTAAAATAACTGCAGACATTTTTTCACATTCTTGAGCAAAGAGCACATCACCATGTGTTCAGCCTTGTTTCTCTTTTTGAGTATTGATGTTGTGAAGCTGAGGTGTGTTAAATGTTTTCTTTTGAATTTTCTAGTATCTAGAATTTCTAGTTAGGAAATTTCTAGTTAGGAAAACAGATACAAAGAAAGAGAGAAAAGCCTACCAATTTATTTCCCTGTTAATCAAAATGAGTATATTAGAAAGAAAATGTAAGCAACTTTAAGTAGTTCCAAAGGCTGTAGTCTTTGAGATCAGTTGAATTGGGAGGTTTGTATAATGAACCAAGTTGATGATGCCTGTAATAAAGTGGATAAGCTGATAGAAATTATGTTACACCATTTATCTTTACTTAGCTAATCTTCCATGTTTGCAATTTTGGTCATAGGTGCTTGGGGGTACCCAGATAGATTGTGGTTGTCCAGAAAGAGGGCACGTTTTGGTTGTCTGAAATGCTGACACTTCCCACTGTAGTTTCCAAAGGAGACAAGAGGAAAGTTTTCACAGCTTTTCCTCTGGATTACATAGTATTTCCCCTTTAGTAGTCATTAATTCCTTCCCTCAGGTAGTAAGTAATAACTGACTTCATTCTCTTTTGGTAGCAACTCTTATTTTTTGATGTGTCTTTCCATCTTGGACTTCTGTTAGGTATTCTTAACAGCTTGCATTGGAGTTGCCGTTCATGTGGATAAATCAGATTCTGAGCACAGTGCTTCTTCTTCCAAATCGTTTCGGATTGGATACGTCCTGCTCTGTGGATTCTGTGTATGTGGCTATCAGGGCCCCATTGTCTGATGGTGGCAGCAGTGGTGGCCCGATGCTGGTGTGTGAGGGCTGTTCCTGTCAGGTGGGCTGTGCAGAGGCTGTCTGGGGAGAATGAGGCTTGCAGGCAGCACAGGCAGCTCACCAGGACATCTGTGCTTGGCAGACTCTTTTTAGAATCCTCTTGCCTGGGTCAGGACTGTGACACATCCCTCTTTCCCTGCCTCCTGCAACAGAAGGGCTTGATTTGTTGGCAGCCAGGGACTGGGACCTTCACTGTGGCATTCCAGAGTTTTTACTTTTGGAGGACATTGACCAATAATTCGGTCTGATCCTGGCATACTGGCTTGTTTTGAGAAATGTTCTCTATCCCTTTTTCTTCACACATACAAGTGTCTGTTCACTGAATTCCCCACTGGCTTGAAACAGGGAGTGTGATTCTAATTGTCGAACGATCTTTAAATTATTTTCTAGTAAAACAGTGTGGATTTTTATTTGGAATAAAACTCGAGAGTGAATACACATGAAGAATTTTTAAGAAGCACATGTGTTCCTCTAATACCATGAATAGTGCTTTGATTCAAACTTAAGTAGTCTAGAATGGTGTTGATATTTTTTAAGAAACAAAGTTTTACTTTAAAAGTATGTCAAATTCAGTTGATTGTGTTTAAAAGAACAGCCTTTGCAAGTAAGGGACTTGAAGAGCCTGGAATCAGTTTACTGCTATTCTCCCGAACATTTTGTATCTCCCTGGGGAGGCAATTTAGTCTTTCAGTCATCAAATCATCATCTCCAAAATGGGGATAATAAAAACATTCTCACTGCCTATGAGTGTTGAGATGACAGACCAACTGACGGATCGTTTATGGGTTCCAAGAGCCCTTATTTACCCCTGTATGTCTGTCAACCTCTACTTTTCCCAAAATGCAGCTATCCACTGGGCCTCCATAGTCAGTGTAGATTCAGTGCATTATATCCTTACTAAAGTGTTTTTTTGTGTAAGCAATTTGATTGCCAGGGTGAGTGTACATATGTGTTCATTTACTCTGATGTTGTCCCAAAGCAATTGCGAAGTGATTTGATCCCCTTGCTGAGAGAAGCATTGTGTACAAGGTTTATGCCAGTTTCAGGGACCCTTTAGCCAATTAGCATTGCCCCCTAATTGAGGGTAGGGGACTGAAAGAGAGATGTCATTTTGACTATCAGGTTGGTATTACCAGTGATCTCTGTGCCTCATTTCAAATCCAGTTTGCTGTGTTGTGGTGCTGGACCAGTAACAACTATGAAGAATGGTGGTCTACATAAATACTGTGATTTCCAGTTAAGGTTTTTTTATTTTCTTCTTCTTCAAGTTGTCACCCAGTGTTGTCCTGCTTAGTGCCGTGTTAATCGGGGTACTTCTTCCTTGCCCCTTTTTGCTCAAAAAACTCCATGTCAGCTAAAAGATACTTATGAAGTGCAGCATGTTCACCTCAAATACAGGTGCAAAGGTAGGAGCCTGGAATTACTGTACCTCAAGAAACATGCCTTCGTGTCTGAAAGCAGCGTAGCTGCACTCTTTTGGGTCTTCCCACATAAGTAAACCTTTTGATTTGTGATATTTCTTGGGATAGTTGATCACTTCTTGGGATTTCTGCATGTCTCACGTTTATCTAACTATGAAGGATGTTACTTGGCATCATAAACATTTTGTGACAAATGGTGTGATATTTGGATTTACTGCTTGTAGTCACTAACAGAAATTTGTTCTGCTGCTGGGGTTTTTCCCCTCTGTTGGCTAGAGCGAGAATCATAACCTTAACATTATTTAATTGGAGGCCTTTTGAGTTAATTAATTTAACTCTTCACTGCCTTTGATCGCATGGTTTTATGAGTATTTTTAATTGATCTTATTTGTATGGAAATGTAATCTTACATTAATTTAACAAGATGGATTCAAATCAGTGGTCAACCCAGCTGTTCAATCAAGGATATTGTTCAGTGCTATTTATTTGGTTTAATTTGAAGATCATGGCCACCCCAGAAACAAAAAAGGAAAAGCAGCTACTGGTGCTGAAATCCTGTAATTGTAGGCAGTTTCACTGATGGATACTCTCAGCCTGGAATTGTACGGACCACAGCAAATAAATACGGCTTTCTTTCCTTTCCACTGAGTTTTACAAATACAAATAGAAGTATGGAAAGTGGAGTTAAACCTAAACCTATGAATTTCAGTCCAGTTGGATTTAAGCAAGCCACCCATTTATTATTAGATTAATGGTTTGCAGGCAGACTCTATCAGTTGTGGACTGTATCGTATTAATTTGCAACTGCGAGAGTTAATGCTAGTAATTGCTTTTCCTCTATAGAGAGAGCCTGTAGTAGATTGTTTTTACATGGCAATCTGTGATTGATAGATCAGGGAAAACAGGACCAAAGAAGGTTACTGCCTCCCAACAACTTCCCTCTTCAAATTAAAATAATTTGCAATTTGTAGGATGCCTTGTCCCACGTGCTTCAGGAATGAAGCAGTAAACACACTAGGCTGCATTCCCTTAAAGCAGTGAACCTCTTACTGCCTTTCTTTCAGCAAACCAAACAAGTCGTGTTGTTGGGAGTCCATTGAAAACAAGTGTGCTGGTGAAACAGTCCCCAGACCCCTTCAGCAAACTTCCTGTACGGTCAGGCGGCGGACCTGATGAAAGAGCCTGTTTGTGAACCTTTGGATTCCTTCCATTGATTTGTAAATCCACTTTATTAAAGTACTGCCGAAGCTAGTGAAATGAGCAGCCGAGGGCTCCCATCAAGTTCCTAACAAATATCTGATGCAGCTTGGATCACTGGTGCTGGCACATGCTTTTGAAATTGTTTTTTTCTGCTGCGTTAGATCGTTTCAAGACTGGGGGAGTAGAGACATAGGAGGAAAAATGCAGTCTCCATCAGCCACACATTACATGGCTGCTTTATTTTGCAATGCTGCTAAAACTCCTCTTATTTAATATCGATCATACCAAGGAGCCAGCAAAGTACGGTGTTAATTGGGTCCACTGGAATTCTTGTCCCCTGGGAGAGAGAGCTTCCTAGGCAGGGAGGGCGGAGGGAAGGAGGAGGGAGGAGGAGAGAAGGAGGCAGGCAGGGAGGAGGGGACCCACTGTGCGCAGCATAAAATGTAAGTGCACTAGACATCAAGGCTTCTGCTTGCCTCGCTGGGAAGCAGTCGCGGCAGTTCCCACCCGCCCCCCTTTCAGAAATTAGCCAACTTTTTTTTTTTTTTTTTTTTTTTTTTTTTTTAGTCTGGAGTTGTTCTGTTCTTGAATTAACAGCTCCTTTCTTTTATTTTTCTTTGCTTTATCTTCCCCCCCCCCCCGCCATTTGCGGAGGGCTCTTTTTTATTTGAATTGTTTTCCTCTCCTTTCTGCAAAGCTGCAAAAGCTCTGCTTTGAAAACTGCTGCCCCAGAGTGCAGTTGCTTAGCTGTCCTGTCAGCATTGTTCTAATGCTCATTCCATATGTATGTCACATAGGAGCAGTACCCTCCTCCTCTCCCTTCCCCCCATCCATGCATTTGATTTTTTTCCCCTAAAGACCGATTTTATTATTTTTTTTTTTATTTTTCCAAAGGAGCTTGCAAACAGGGAAATTCAAACTGAATGTTTCTGTGCTGTGGTTACTTGTATAGCCAAGACCACATTTCTCTTAGAAAAAGTGTTTGCTCTGTTCCTTCTTTTCCCTACTCTCTCTTTTTCTTCCCTATAAGCACAAAGGCTTTAAAAATTAAGATCTATAGTTCCTTTTGCCTTTTTTTTTTTTTTTTTTTTTGCGTTACCGTGACAGCATGTATCTCTGTTGCTGAAGAATGAAGCAGCCAGGCTGGAGGTTTTTTATGTTCAGTGCTTTTGGGACCACTAAAAAGAAGTCTGCAGAGAAATACGTACAGCATCTGTGCCAACTGAGTTTCTCATGACTGTTATCTGTCACTTACTCTGACTAAAAGGTAAGGGCTTCTTTAGTATTTTTGTTAAAGTCTTTGTGCATTGTTTGTGTGGTGTCATTTGACATGTGCAACTCCATGGCTCAGGAGGGAGGTGGGTTGTGAAGATTTTTGTGTTAAGGTATTATAGGTCACCCAAGCAAAGCTCTTTGCATCCAGAGGAGAAAAAAAGATCTTGTTTCTTGGAATTGTTTCCCTTTTCATCTCAAATGGTTACTCCAGCTTAGCTCGCTACTGATTGAGACATAAAGCTGGGGCATTATCGCTGCTGCTTATCTTTCCTGGTGCTCTTTCTCTACCTAGGGAGCACACGCACCCAGTTGGTGTGTGCGTGCGCAGATGTAGGGTAAGGCAGAGCCCCGGTGCATGGCAAATACTTGGCAACATGCACATTCTCCTGTCTTACTGTAACTAAATGTCTTCAAACACCCTTCACAAGGTAAGAATGCCTTAGTTCAGCACGCTGCCGCTTATGCCTGTTTAAAATTATTACTTGGATTACAGTGCATACTGTGGAAAGTTATTAGTTTCCACAGAGACCAGTTTAATTGGGGGGTATGTGTGCAGCGGTTCTGTTTTGTGCTTTCCATACACTGCTTGTGGGGGAGTATGAAATGTTATTTTCTTCGTAATACTTGGGAAGGGTCAAGTTTACACTGTCTTAGGCATAGAAAATGAAGTTATAGCTAAAATCGATTAAAGCTGTGGAGAAGCATAGCCTTACAAGGCTCTCCAACTTAGCCTGAGAGTCAGAAGAGACTTTATTAAAATATTTTTTGCTCTCCATTGTAACATGCAGAATTGTAAGCAGGAAGGCATCTTTACCAGGCAGAATTAGCAGTGAATAATGCCTAGACTGGATCATTATGTCATTTATGTGTTAGAAACCTGTTTAATCCAAAACCTTGGTGTGCACTGCATTTTTGTGCGTGTGTGTGTGCTGGATACATCTTTCAACAGCCTCTTAGTTCAAGAGCACATTGTTTTATAAAATGTGTTAATGTGGTTCTGCCTTGCAGGCAGGCACAAGTGCTCTGTGTAACTGTCCCCTTATTTGTGACACAGCCCATTATTTGACATTTTGGGGCTTGCTTTGCTTTCTTTCAGTTATCTGTGTTCTTACTTCTTAGCTGTTTGTTCTCTGCACGGAAAATGCATCTTTAGGGTTCTCATTTCTCATGCTTTGGAATCATAAGTGCCTGAGACAGTAGAGCAACCTGGTTTAGTGGTGTCGCTTTACCAGGAATGTTAGATTGCTTATTTGAATAACCAGGAATGCCACCAAATATGTAATTACTTAAAAAGCAGTCTAAAAATACAAAGTGTGAAGGAAGAGTCCTCCCTGCAGGCATTCATTTCTTTCTGAATTGTGACTGTTCATAATGTTATTTCAAAATCAGATATTTCCTAACACGTGCTCTGTGACTCTTATTTTCCCATTATTGTTGCTTTATATCAGCACTGAGAAAACAGTCATTTAGATAGCAAGTTTTCATTGATATCCTCTTTATGATATAGAAAGCAGTATAAGAAGCAGTAATAAGTTAAATTGGCATCTGCTAATTATGCTGAATACAGATTGCAAGCTCTTCAAGTTGTCCCTTGCCTTAATGCTGTTAGCATATTTTAGCACTGGCAACCAAAGGAAAGAAACTGGAATGTTCTTGCTTGGGGATTTTTTAGAAAAAAAAAAAAAAATTATGACTTGTGAAGTGTGAAGTTTTGGGGGTTTTTAATGTTTCTGTGCTGGTTGTGAACAGAACATCATACAGAGTTTGGTAGCACTTGGCAGAATTGTGATCCCTGAGAAACTGACCTGCTTGGTGATCACTAGAATTAAATTTGACCTTTGGAGACAAAGCCATTGTTGTCTGATATAAAACTTAGTCTTAGAGAAGGAGAAGCTTGAGAGTTTTGTTGCCATCAAATACGTGATTCTTTTGGATCTCTAAGAGAGACAATTAAAAATATAACTCTTCTGAACTTAGTTCTTCATACTCTATGGCAGTTTTGCTCACCTCCTCTCGAAACTGAAAGCCTCGGGCTTCCGTGGAAGCAGGAGGCTGCGTTCGTGCCCGGTGCGCCCAGCCGTGCCGTGCGCGTTCTCCGTGTGCGGCAGCGCTGCTGTCGGGCCGTGGCACGGGCGGGCTGCGGAGGCAGCGCCCGGGCAGGACGCGGCTCCGCCCGCGGGCAGCGGGACCGGCGGCGGGTCAGCCGCTAGAGGGGAGGCGAGAGCCGCCGATCCCGGTGCCGGGCTGCTCCGGGGAGCGCCGGGAGCCGCTTGTCCACGGGCGGAGCCGGCCCGGGCATCCCGCGGGCTGTCTGGGGCGGAGTGTGGGCTGACACAGGTGCTCTTCTCAGGGAGCGTCCAGCTGCTCTGGGGGGTGGTGTCCCGGGGCAGGTTTAAACGCAGCAGAAACGTGTCCGCGCTTCGTTTGCGACGGAGTTTCTGCCTGTGGACCTGTCCCGGCTCTGTGCACAGCCGCCCTCTCGCCCGGCGCCAGCCTGCAGAAAAGCAGAGTGGAGATCTCATGGTGGTCTTCAGCATCCTCATGTGAGGAAGCAGAGGGGCAGGCACTGATCTCTTGTCTCTGGTGACCAGTGACAGGAAACAAGGGAATGGCATGAAGCTGTGTTGGACAGAGTTCAAAGGTTCTTCACCCCGAGGATCGCTGGGCACTGTAACAGGCTCCCCAGGGCAGTGGTGACAGCGCCAAGCCTGACAGTTTAGGAAGCATTTGGACAGCACTCTCAGGCATGTGGTCATATTACTGGGGGGCTGCCCTGTGCAGGGCCAGGAGCTGGACTTCAGTGATCTCTCTGGGTCCCTTCCAACTCAGGATATCCTTATGATTTTTAGCAGTAATGATGATTTGGCACATAGATTGACCATAAGTTGTTTCATCATTCTCGGTATCTTGAACTTCAAATGTTGCTCTGTGTGATGGGGTTGGGCACAGTGGGCAGTTTCCTGTGTGGGGAGGTGCAGGGCTGAGTGGAGATAGGAGAGCTCCCAGACAGTGATTTCTCCAGGTCAAGGCGAGGTTGCCTAGGGGATGGATGGGCAGTGCTGGAACTGCATGCTTTAGATGTTGGTGTGTTATGGCAGTGCTGTAAGTCTGGTCTTCATATGAGCCTAATTTTGCAAAAAGTGGTGTCAGAGTCTTTTTATTAAGACATGATGATTTTGGATTCAGTTTTGGGTTTTCTTATTCTCTTACGTGCATGTGTAAAATGCAAAGCATATTTAATGAGTGAGTACTTCAAATGCTTCCAAATTAATTAAAAACAGTTTCACATCTGGAATAAATCCAATACCTTTCATGGATGGCTTCAACTTCACAGTTTTTCCCTCTTGTGAGAAGCCCTGTGAATATTCCTGTGCAGACGCTTGTGAAAACTGGAGTAGCAGAATCCAGGCTTATTTTACAAAGGAGAAAGAACTGGAACCCACAGAGATCAATAGAATCTTGGCCTTTATCCTAGCAGACTTTGGATAAGACCTAATAATATTGTATGATTATATGATAGGCCTGTGCACAGTCAGGTTTTCTCAGGGTACCTTGTCTTGAAAGTGCAAATCTTAATTAAAATTTGTTTGGTTTTTTTTGTGGTTCAACTGCTGTTTAAATTCACACAGGTTTCTAAGGGGCTTGAATTAGGTACCATAAACAAAACCCCAGTGATTTTATAATAGCCTTTTTTTTTTTCTTCTGCCTTCTCTGTCCCCAGAAGTAAATAAAATGATCAAATTTTTCTCTGCGAGAATGTTGTGATTTAAACTGACACAACTAAGTGACCTAAAGATAGGATTATTGCATAGATAAAAAATGCAGGGTTGGGTTGTTTGAGCTGCATTAGCATCAGAATAAGAAATGGCAGGGCAACTTGGCTGAGGTGCCCATGCAGAACTGGGGAGGGTTGTTCTTTGGAAGGCTTCTGAGCTGGGAATTCTTTTCTGAACCATAAATAAATAAATCTGTGTCCTGAACAGTTAATGAATACAGGAGTCTGGGCAGCTTTAAGCTGTTTGGGATATTTAAGAAGCCCACATGGTGCTTTTTTAGTGTTGTTTATTTCCATTTTTTCCCCTAATAATTCCATTTTAAGGTTTTTGTTGGGTTGTTTTTTACTTGCTTAATTTATGCTGAAAGATGCTGTTGATAATTTTTTGCCAGCACTTTTCTGTAACTCCCACAGCAGTTTCATTGTATGCTGCACCAAAATACTACTCCTGAAACTTTTGATTCTTGAGCTGCAGACGGAGATTGCAGAGTTTTGTGCTTTGAGTACCTTGTCTTTGGAATTGTCCTCTGGCTGCTTGTGCAGGATCCTCTGGGGATGCCAAGAAAATTGTCTTGCAGGGATCCTACTGTTACTGCATATGCAACTTTTCCAGGGGAACTCAGTGTGTTTTGCAGAACAAAACTAATTAAACCTCATGACATTCAAGGCAGACAGATAAGCATAAACCAAGATAAGTAAACTAAAACAGGAAGAGGTGAAGAGCTTAAGTTTCCCATGGTAGTGAACAGAGACATTCCCACTGAACCAAGATATAAGTGCCATATACATCTGAAAAGGAGGGTGCTGTGGTCTTGGCTGTGAGAGCTACCCTTTTAGCATTGGATTTTGCAGAGTTAGTTAATATTTACAGCTTTGCATCTAGCACCCGCCTGTTAAAGATTGAATTAGTTCAAATTGCCTTAGCATTTCCTTGCTGCTGAGTTCTTGGTGAATCTGCATAAGCAGTATCATCTTGTGAAGTCACTGAAATATCTTCATGCCCTTCCAGACTTTTTTTTTAATTCGGAATTTTCTGAATTAATCAGCTTTGATTGGAATTGTAACTTTTTTGCATTAAGTAGAAAGTGCCTGACAAAGTTGCACCAGCTCTCACAGCTGTGACCATTACTGGATTCTGAGTTCATTGAGGTAGTGTTTCTAGGTATTCCATCTCTGACGTGGCTTTTGAGAGGGTTTTGATGCTTTTGACATTACTGTTGTCATGGCTGTTGATCACAGGCAAAACAAAAAACCAGTGCTGGTGAAGTGAGTGAGCTGACCGTACAGTAAAATGGAATAGGAAGAGAAAGTTCCCTCAAATGCCTTGAGTGCACAACTGCTTCAAGTACAAGAGTACAAGGCAATGCCTTCAGAAAAGAAAGGGTTTAATCAGGCCGTTAATCAGATAATTATGGTGCTATAAGCCAGATTTGTAGGTGTACTGATACAATGCAGAAATTCCCATTAGACATGCTGTACAACTGGAATATACTGACAGCGTAGTGAGAGAAAGCTATGGCCCTAACTTGTACAGCCTTTTAAGAAAGCATTTTAGTCATAGGAGACAGTTAAAAAGGTTATTTGGGTGAGATCTTTTTTGTGGTATGTGAAAGTAAGTGAGCTTTGGAGCTTGAGAAGAGAAAAGCAGCAGACAAAGCAGTGAGGTGGTCTGGTAGATGAAGCTGTTCAGGGTGGAAAAATGAGGATCGCCCCTACACAATCTGGAAGAGAGGAAGTGTAAAAGAAGTGACAGAGTATACTGAAGATGTGAAAGTTCTTTAAACAATACAAGACATTCCCTCCCCCACCAACAGTGTGAGTGGAAAGAGTGGAGCAGACAAGTTGCCTTCAGATCTTGCAGAGATGACAAGGGTTACACTGGGAAAGGAGTAAAGTTTGGGAAAACTGAAGAGACAAGGCCCAAAAGAGGAGGGAGCATGAAGGCGCTGGTGGAACCTTTTCTACCAAATCAACAAACCAGAAAGCATCCGGGATAATGACAGGGTTCTGTTACTGTGTGTGTTGTCAATCAGTCATGGAAAAAAATGAGCCAAAAAGGAATGTAAAGGTCACATAGACTACAGGGGCATCTGGAGAAGCAGGGGAGTTGAGGTATGTGCTCCTATAATCTACTGTCACACATCCTGGAAGAGAGAAATACCAAAGTTCATCCTCAGTATGACAGAATGGTTGAACCCACTGAAACTGCTTTATATTTGGTTGTTGGGGAGAATAAGCTGCCACAGAAATCAGGAGAATAAATGAAACCTTGCTGAAATTGAGCTGAAAACCCAGAGGTTTGACATGATGCTCTAAGCTAACACCAAAAAGCAAGAGTTAATTTTACATTGGCTTCCTTACTGTAGCCTGCCTTCCTACAAAACATCCTAGAGCATGAGCTGTTAATATTGGAGCATAAGTATTCATTTTTAATTCATTTTAATAATGTGGGCATGAATCAATATGCAGTAGTGCTTGGTGCTAATGAAGAGGATTTCAGACCAGTGGGGTCATTAGAAGAGTGCAGTTTCACTATTTCTCCTATTGCACATTTCAATTTGCTGAGAACTTGGAGCAAAGGACTATATCTCTGCCTCATTTGTTGCTGGTTTTGCAGTTTAATTAGTGACCGTCATTACTCAACAACTCCCATGAAGGTGAATATGGACTTAGAGAAATTTTTAGCTCTGCAGAGGAACTCTGTAACTAGATGCTAAGAAGGGGCTGTTCATACACAGAAACAAAAGGGTCCTTTATGTAAAAGTAGCTTGTTAGCTTTTTGTTTTTAAGCTGTAGCATGTCTAAGCAATCAGGGTGTCACACACTAATAAACTGGCCAGTCCCTCTGGAACAGACATTCTTGGGGGTGATTTAGAAGGTGCATTTATACAGTAGTCTCCAACTTCATTACTACACTGTTTCCTTGGATACTGAACATTTTGCATATAATTACGAGAGGGATGTTAACAATGCTTCATGGTTCTAATGGTTTTAATAAAAGTTTTTCATATTGCTTGGTTAGTGATTCTCTTTTTCCTTTAATATTCTGTATCAGAGAGGAAGAACAAAAGGAAGTGATTCTTGTCAGCTAATTTGCACAAATTCTTTTGAGCCAAGAACAGGTTTTATTTTTTAGAGTGTGGAAATCCTGCATGCTATTTCTGGAATTATGTTGCTGAATGGGTTGTGAATAGGGGTTAGAGTGCTACTATTCATTGTAACATGAAATTCACACTGTTTGGGAACAATTTTATAATAGTAAAGAAAAAGCTGTTTAAATGCTGGGCAGTAAACAAAACTTGTTATGAGTGTGAAAGCATTTAAATACTTCATGTGTCTATTTAAGGCTTGGGTATTTTGATAGTGTTCAGTATGTTTCTCAAAGGTACTTTCTGCTCTTTACACACCATCTTGGTTGCCTCAACTCCGGCTGTTGTTTAACAAACAGTTTGAGCTGCCATGGACATGGAAAGGATCCTGCCTGCCCAGGCACCCGTTTCCATCTCCCTCCCTCCCTTTTGTTCACAGGCGTATTTGCAACAGGGCAGCTCAATCCCCACTGAGAACACAATAAACAAAAAACAAATAAAACCCAAACCAAACCAAAACAACAATGATGAAGACAAAATCAATGCCAAAACCATGCATACACACACAAACAACAAAAAATAAAAACACACACAAAAAAAAAAAAAAAAAAAAAAAAAAACAACAGGAAAAGGCAGGGAGATTGAGCCTGAGACAGCTGCTTTGATGGCCACGATGGCTTATCCTGCTGTAAAGTGATCACCAAGCTGTGGCATGAAAGGATTATGCCTGAATATAATTAGGTTTAGTTGTGCAGAGTGTCTGCAGCTCTTGCAGAGAAGTTGGTAGCGGCATCCAGGCTGTGGTGCCCAGGCTCACACGGTGGTGCACCGTCTGTCGTGGCCCTTCACTGATGCTGCACGTGAGCAGAAGGTCTGTGTGCGTTACCTCCATGGATTTTGCACCTCTCATTGTTCCACTGGCTGCAGAGGATGCTTTCATATGCACTTGAGGAACATCTGCTTGGGAGCAATATTTTTATATGTCAAAAAAAGAATTAATGCTTTCGTGTTCTTCAAGACCCCCTTAGACCTTGGGGTATTCCCTTGAAACACAGCAACAAGGATTTAAGCTCTGAAATCTCTGTAACTGTCACAGGCTGTGTAGTTACATGAGATATGAGGGCAGCTGGGTGTGATGAAATGGGCTCTGTGTGTGTGTGCACACCCTCACTCCAACTAGAAGTGTTTAGCTGTGCTCTCTTAATGGAAGCTGGTTTTAAGTTCAAAGCATTGTGTTTTTAGTGTTGAAAGGACTACTTTATATTCCTACTGATGCTTTTTCTTCAGAGAAACAATGTATTGTATAGTTTCATTTAATAAAATAAAAGCATTTCTCCAAAAGCTGGAGAATACAGAATTTAATAAAGTGGCATTTGAAGATAAATTCTAGGGATGCATACGAGAAGGTTTTCTAACAGTTATACTCAGTTTTATTGAAGTCCTCACAGCAGCTTTCATATGCTAGAAGCTTCTGGCAGTCTTTTCCCATCAAAGAGGTACAGAACAATATTATATACAGATATTTTGTCCTTACCCATAATAGTTTCACAAGTGACACATGCTGATTTTTTCCCCTTTCTGCGTGGATTTGTAAGTTTGCTTCAGTAAGCTTAATGCACTGCTATTTTATATATATTTTTCTCCCCTGTATAGTTTCATCTTCAAAGCACAGAGGAAACAGGTTAAATTATTCCCAATGTTTTTGATCTTTGGCCTAATGCTCTCTGAAACACCTTCTTTTGGTTTTTTACCTTTCTGGAGATTTACAGGGGTCACGTTGAAATGGCAGCTGACTTTCAGTCTCCGTATGGTGGACCCTGAGGAAGAGCTATCTGCAAGTAGTGCCTTGTTATATGGAACTTCATTTTAAACTGAGGTTTAAAATTCAGAAGCAGCAAGCCTCACTGGGCATGAGTTAAGAGTTGTTATTTAGGCTGGAGTCCTTTTTATTTTATCTGAACAGTTTTCCCCTTCTCTTGTCAGAAGAAAAGGGGTAAAGGAATTGTAAATATGGGGCCTGAGCTTGCTTCTGTGGGATGCAGTAAGAGGGGACATCCATGTACCTTTGCCTAGCACAGTTCCTGGGAGCTGCACACCATCAGGGCACCTTTGGGATGAGGCAGGAGTGATGGAGCAGCATGGCATAGCCATGCCTGGGTTTTGAGGGAGCAGGTGGATGGTATGGAGGTGTCAGCACCAATTGCTCCCTTCTTGGTGAACAGAAAGTGTAGAGTCAGTGACTGTCTGTGTTTTGGGAACATGGATCAGCAGCTTGGGGACATGGGATCTGCCCCATTTAATGGCAAGCACTAGGTTGGATGTTCAACATGTGATGTGAGGTGGTCACTTTACTAGCAAGCTCTCTGCTTGTCAATGTGTCTAAGGGGTGGGGTGGCTCTGTTAGGAAGATATATCCACAGTGACTTGGTGTGGTACCAGCAGGCAGGGAGCAGTCACACCAAGGAGTCTGACAGCAAACTGATGCACGGGAGGGAGACATGATGAAAGCATGGTCGGGGGACTGGGCCTGACCTTGCCTTGCATGTTTAGGTGACTTACTGCAGCCAGTGTTTGGTGTGCATGCCCAGGATTTGGGAGCACAGACTTTGCAACTTGACTTTTGGCTGTAAGTGATCCTGATTCCAAGAGAACAAATAGAAAAGGGTGAAACATTGAGATGTGGCTGTTCTTCCTGGTGGCTGCCCTTGTAAACAACGTAATGGAGTCATAGCACTGTTATTGATGTTGTTGGTATTATTATTATCATCATTATTATTACCTCTGCCTTACTGTTCTCAATTTCATGATCAGTGTCCAATTAACTTTCCAAGATCTGCATGTGATTTTGAAGACCAAACCCAAACTCCTGACCTGTGAATAAATGATGAGCTTCGAATGGTAGCCACGACAGTGGTGGTGAGAAACACAACTGTATGACCCTCAGTTCTGGGAATTTAGGCCATAAATTCTGGTGAGTATTGCTTTGTAGGGAAACCTTTGTGCCCTAGATTTTGCAGGTACCAAGGGCAGCATAGCGAAGTAGTGAGAGCTGTGTGTAGAGAGAATATGTGGGAGGGGTCTCCTGTGTAACCTGGAGCAAGGGGCTTGAGATGGTGTGCCCGTTTCCTCATCTGGAAATGGGTGAAGTGTGTACGCTAGCCTGACCTCCAGGTATGCGCGAAAATCAGGGACCTCAGGGGCAGTGCTGTCAGGGCAGGTGGAGGCACTGCACAGTTGAAGCTATTCTGACAGCCAGTGAGTGTGGGTGCCTCAGAGAATTCCCGTACCCATAGGGATTTCAGGAGGTAGATAGCAGTCTGCCATGGAGTTTGTTCCTGTTTCCCTGGTGGTGAGGTTCTCCATGAAGCCGGGGCTGCCGTGCTTTTTTAAGGTGTGTTTTGTAGAGAAGGGGCAGATCACACATCTGTATGGCTGCTTCCCCTGGTTTTCCATGCTACTCGTGTAGATATCTGAGGAACATGCTTCTCTAGAGGAAAGAGCTCTGTTAGTGAGGAGAGCTAAAAGAAAGCCAAGCTTCTTTTTTCTTCTTTCTTTAATTTTGTATGATTTTGGTGTTTGCAACTGGATCATAAATGAAAATACACTTTTTCTGAGGTTCTGCCTCGTATGCCAAATATTTTAAAGGCACTTTTCCAAGGTGACTATCAGAAATCTGCATTAAGAGATACTTTATTTAATCTAACATATGCTGATTGCCATGAAGATATTTTCAACAGATAATCTGCCATGGTGTCTGTTATTCTTCAGGACATAAATAACTGCTGGACTGTAGATGGCTCTGTGAGTAACTGGTGGCTTATGGGTAACCTCTTTTCTGGCACAGAAATAATGGGTTGTTTGTTCCTCTAGTTGAAGTTTTGATGTTTCTGATTTATATTTTTAGCACTGTTCCTGATACCATTCAGTGTTCTGTGAACAGTCTTAAACTTGGTGTTTATTTTGGAGCGTTAGTTTTCCAGCAAACAAATATGTGATCAGCAATTAATGGTTTTGCTATAAATAAACAAAACCAAATAGTTCAGCTTTAAATAATGATCTCTGCTCTATGGAGCTTTTAATTGAGCTGTGCCTGCAAAGTTGAACCTTTCCAAACCCACAAACTGGTTTTGAGGGACTCCCAGCTGTGGGGACTTGAACTGGCCGAGTTGGAAAGCTGAAGATGTGGTGGTTTGAGTTAATGTATGGTTAGCTAAAAAGTCGTTATCGTCTCAAATATCTATGCATGAGCCGACCATTGGAGGGGGCAAGAATTGTGGTTTCAGTATGGATGAAATGTTTAAATGTGGAAGGAGTTCCAGCATGCTGAAGACTTCCAGTGATGTGCTTTTTTCCCTTGAGGGCTGTTCTCTGGGTGGTGATGGCAGCACCAGAGGCAGTACCAGAGGCTCTTCCACACAGCCAAGACAGATTTGTCTCTCTAAGCACCACAAGCACTCATGTCCATCAAAAATAGTATGTTATTATATTCCCTTCAAAATAATTGAATTTAGCACCTTGTATGGATTTGGGCATTTCTAATGCAGACAGCAGTCCAAGGCCAGCTTTGTAGGAGAGCTTTCCTCCTTGCAGTGATTGAACCTTAACACATGAGCTGGAAGGAAAATTTCTAGGTTTCTCTCAGAACTGTTAGGTTTAAGGCTGACTCCATCTACTTTTCTATTTCCCACACGATGTCTGCACTTATCTGAGAGAAAGTGTGATTTATTTGACCCGATGTATCTGTGCATTGCTTTTTACTTAGGCAGGTTAACCAACTACTATGGCCTGAGCTGGATGTAATTTTAAAATGTAATGGCAACAGCCCTCTCTCTAAATACTGCCTCTTTGAACAAATGACAAACCTTCTGATATTTTTGCAGAAAAAGTTGGAGAGCAGCCACTGTATTTATCAATAATCTTATTTTATTTCTTTCTGGTTTTTTTGGGGAACAGTTGTGGGCTCTTACAGTTTGTCAATGTTTCTAGAGACTCTTTCATCAGAGGGCCACTGAGAGGCAGATTTTGGGGATCTGGCTTTCAGAAGGGTGGCTCCTCTGCAGTGCCTAGCAGCCTGACCTATGTAGATATCTCTAGTTGGTTTTAGACAGCTCTAGTGTGTTGCTCCAGAAGCAGCTCCATGTTATGCCTGTGACACAGCAGCAAGTGCCAACACCCTGCAGATTCCTGCCCTACCAAAAGAAAAATGTTCATTGCTAAATCTAGGTTTTGTTCTCAAATCTCAAACTTGTTGAGAATCTCAATCAAAATATTTTCTCCTTCCACTTCCATCATAATGTTTTTCTATTGCTGTGTGTCACAGCTCTCTTGAAAAGAAATGGCACTGCAAAACCAATAATCCAATTCCTAGCCTTAAGAAAGATGTATTTTTCTTTCTTTCTTCCCAGCTAAGTTAGTAAGATCTAGCTGGTTCTCAAGCAGTTAGTCTGGTTAATTGTGTTTTTATTTAAAGGCACCTGGCTACATTCGTATGTCTTCTTTGGTGTAGAGTGAAAAGCTTTATCCTACAGTCCCTTTGTAAAGTCCTTACTGGACTATCATGATTTTGATTTGCCAGCTCATAATCATAGAACCATGGAATGGTTAGGGTTGGGAGAGATCTTTAAGTATCATCTAGTCCAACCTGAGAGTCTTTTCCCTTAATCTCCATTTTATGTTGTGCATTTTACATGGAGCTCTTAATGGTGAAGAAGCTTTTGTGTATGCATCTCTATTTTCAGTCTCCCTTCATTTGCCCATCTATAAAGGTCTGGACCATTTAAGCTGCCTTACCTCCCCACACAGAGTGTCTGAGGGAGATATATAGTATTTTTTTTCCTCTGAGAGCAACAGCTTACTTCTGTCCTTATACCTACATACCTATTTATGGCCCTGGAAACAGTAGTTGTAAATCTCATGGACTTCTTTCTTACTATAAACTATATCCAAATAGTTTATACAAGCCTCTGCAAGCTGTCAGAAGGAGTATGTGCAGTATCCCAAACACAGAGCAAACCAGAGGCAGCAACCATCCGCAGCTGGGACTAATGGGTGTGAGTTTTCAGGAAAACAACCATGGAAGAGAGTTCATGGTGGGAACTGAGCCTTGTGTGGCAAAGGTGGAATATGCTTTTTTAGCTGCAGGTACATCACCTTCGCATCAGTGCTGCAGCTCAAAAAGTACTTATTTCATTGCTGTTTAACCATGCATTGTAAAAAGTTGGGATTCAGATTGCTCTAGGGTTTTGTACAAAGACTATTTCATCTCAATTGTATTATTATTATTTGCATTATTTGCATTATTATTTGCTTTATGATAAGGGCAGAGTTGCAAAAAGCCCAGTCAAATCACTGCTCAAGTCCCACTGTATGCAGCTGGAATGTGCCCCATGGCAGGCTGTGGTCCTACTCCCCATCCTCAGCAGCCTCTGGGTGTATGAGTAGAACTCTTGCCCCTGAAGATCAGAGGTGCAGCTCGGTAAAAATCTGGCTGTTTGGAGGGGATCCAAATTTACTTGAGGTAAAGGGAGAGCTAGGGAAGGACCAGCAGTGACAGAAGTGGGACTCACCAATGCTGGATTCTTGCTGCTGACATTGCACTGAGAAAGTGCTTTCAAGCTAGGACTCCTTGGACAGGGGTTGAAGTAGATTTATGAATAAAACATAAGGGGAAAAAAAAAAAAAAGGAAGGCCAGATAGCAAGCAATAGTATCATTGAGTTTGTTCCATAAGGAAGCCACCATGAAAATAACTGGCTCATTTTGAAACTGCCCCAAATCATCCCTATTTTACAGTGACTAAGAAGCAAGAGCCAGGGGGTTTTGAGATAAACAAAGCATGAAAACTGGATAGCAGTCTTTGTTTCCCTGGAGGCAGACCACCAAGGGAAAAGCTCAAATCCTTTGTAAGGTGGCTCCCAGGAATTCACTTTTGACAGATCTCACATGGTGGCAAATTATTCCTCCCCCTTCCTCCTTCATTTTCCTCAAGGGGAAATTTTTTTTTCGTTTCTTCCTCAAGGGGAAACGGAGAGTCCAGCAGACCCTTTGCACCCTTTCTTTGGGAAGAAAAATGATGCTCAGCTCCTGCTCGCAAGTGGAAGCATTTGCTGATGAACTGATACTTGGCAGAAATTGGTGTTGTATGGAAAAAATCCCCAGCACCTGCTAGCAAAATAAAGTTATTCATAACATATGGCTGGGTGGCTAAATCTTCACTTCCTAGGGACGGCCTGAATTACACTTGCTGCACGCTGAGCGGCCTGTCTCCCGTGTGGAATGACATGCAGGCAGCAGGAGGATTTGCAGCTCTGAAAAAGGTTAGGATTTATGGTGCTGTCTCTTGCAAGGGCTTACTCTGCAGAAATGATCATTTTGTCTTCACCTTCTCTTTTGGGGATAAACACATCATGATATAATCATATATATGGAAAAGCAGATCTTCGTGCTCATCGGGGAGCAGGTAGCTCCATGAATATATCTCCTGTCGTAAATCTGTCGGTGTCAGTAAGGTTTTTTTGCCTCCTGCCTAGACTCGAACAGAAATCTTTAATTCATTTCTGTATGGCACAAGTTCTAAATTCTTATTCTGTATTCTGATTTCTTTTCCTGGCCTGTAAATTGTTAGCCTTTCCTAACTGGGTGAATTATTGTGGAGTGCAAGGAAGTTATTTGGCTAGGGGAAGTGTTGTTCAAACATGCTTTTTTTCCCCTTACTCACTATTAATTTGGTAACATGCTAGTGGTATTGCCTGTGTAATGAGAGGAGAGTTAAAAAATCCATGTCTCTCTCTAGTCTGTACTTCAGCTTTGCAGGTAGAATGACACCTTGGTCCTTAAGCTCCTAGATCGGTATCTTCCATATGCCTAAATAATGATTTCCGTGAGTTTGGAAGAGTTTTCAGTGATTCTGTGCTCTGGAAAAGACCTCTTCCAAGAGGGCACTGATGTACATAGGCTCTCACCTCCTGGCTGCAATATTGATGATGGATTTGTTATCAGTTTGTTTTTTATCACTGATGCAGCTTGATGCAAGCCTTTCATAGGTGACAACTGCAAACCTACCACAATGCTTTGCAGTCTTCCTTGTATCCTTTTAGCAGATCCTCATGGCCTAGTCATGCAGAGTTTTTGTGTACTCAAATTGCTGTTGTTGATAGAAAAGAACACTGAGATGAAAAGGTTTCATGCCTTGTGTTTTGATGGTTAGACCGTGAGAGTAAGGTTGGCTGTTGTTGAGGTTTGAGTGATAGGAGTTACCTTGAAAGATTAAGGCCATTTCCAAAGAAATCAAGAGCTTCTGTTCTTGCAGCAGGTGTATGACTTCTCTACCTATTATTTAGACTTCATTTGCATGTGATGTTTCTGTTCTTCTGCTTCCTAAACATACTATTACATTTTCAAGTATACCTTTTTTTTTTTTTTTTTTTTTTTTTTTTTTGCTGTAAAACTGCTTATTTAATAGAATTTAAATGACTACCACTTGAAAGAGAATTGTGACAACTTTCTCAAGGAAGCAGTAGTATTTGTTCGTACCATGAGGTCTTCAATCCTGTTGTGTGTGAGGAGACATGCTGCCTTTCGCAGCTCCACCAAAAGAAATGCAAATTAAGATTTAAACCTCTCAGTCAAGGTTTATTGACCCCCTTTTTTCCCCCATACACATGGGTACATAAATACCTTGACTCTCAGAAATTTATCTGAAGTTAAGAAACTGTTTTTCCCTCCTCATAGCCCAGAGGACCTATATATGAGCTCCACTGGGTTCTTCACCCTTTGTTGAGTGAAGCTGGAATTTAAGGCACAGATGGGTTTCTTTTGTCTTTAAAGGACACGTAAAAAAGTCTTTAATGGTTGTTTTGTATTAGCAGTCACATTGCCTGAATTTGCCTAATGGCCAACTGGAAACATGCTCTCAGAGTATCACTGGGATCGGAGGCAAAGTGGGGAAAGAGGAGAAGGCTCTTTTGTTATCCCTTTTGTGGCCTTTTAAAAGTTTATTCCTCCTGTTTGCTGAAGAAATTTGCCTGCTGTATTCCTAATATTCTGTAAAAGACCTTTTGGGTCTTGTTCACCCAAGAGACACATACACTCTTTTCTTTTTCAAGTATTTTATGGTGTGGAGATCTTTGGAATTAGAAAAATTAGCCTAGGGAGAAGGAGTAAAACCAAGCAGCAGATAACACTTGTTTCATATCTGCACATTGAGTTAGAACCACATTTTTGGTGTGCAGGAATCCCGGTAGTTCCTGCGACTCCAGTCTTCCTTCTCTGTCTGGTGGGGTGTTATGCTTGGATGCAGCCCAGACTGGAGGTTGCCAGAGCCAAGATTAGATAAAGGAATGATGATCATCCTTCTCTCAGTTCCTCTAAGGAGCATCAGTCACCTACAGGTCCTTGCAGCTATTCTGCAAGGTTTGGTTCACATACTTAGTCTTTGTTCAAGGAGCAAAGGAAAATGACTCAGATGATGGACTGAGTTTAAAATCATAGAGTTCTCTATGATGTTCAAGTTTATTTTAAAGAGTATTAAAAATCAAGACACGCTGTTTTGGTTTTCCTTTTTTTTTTTTTTCCCACTTCAAGGCCAGAGTATTTGATGAGAGCTAGAGTGGAAAGATTCTGGACTTATTATGTGTTAGTTTTTCACCTCCTTGGTTAGTTAGAAGGGAGTTGTTTCCTTTTAGTCTCTGCTGTTGTAGAGCAGTTTTCCTCTCTCAGAAAACTTTTACATTTTCTCTTTCCCTGTTCCCTTTTCCTTTAACTTCCTTTCTTTTTCCCCTTTTTTTTTCCTTCAAACTAATACAGAGTTGTTTTTTTTTTTTAGTAAATCCTGCCCAAACATTTTAAAATCAAGCAAAAGTAATCACAACCTTTCTCTTCACTTTAAGCATAACATATTTTGACAAGTGCCTTTAAAGAAATGCCTCCTAATTTACTGCGGGTTGCTTTGTACTTTGTTTCTGTAACCTATCTCGTTACATTTCCTGTGTGTTAAGTATGTATGTATTATGAGCTCTTAAAAACAAATATCCCAGAAGAAAGGAATTCAGTAAATGAATAAAACATTCTTTGGTTGCCCAATTGGCAGCTTAATAGCTCATCCATTGGGACTTTCATATAATATAATTATGATAGCCATATAAATAGATGGATAGATTAATAACTTCAATGGGGAGCTTGTTACAACTCTGCATACCACATTTCAGATGAAATCAAACTCTAAAAGTGCTGCATGATGTGAAGGTCCAATTTTTCCAGTGCCAACCATGAAATTCTACCTAAAAATACAGTGTGTCTGTGTATACATATATACACACGTAGCTAAAACATGCTTTCAATAGCACACACACAAATGTACATATGCTGCTTCTAGGTGGAATTTAGTGTTTCAGGACTGATACTGATTGCACTGAGCCTCTAAAACTTTGTGGGCTATTGACATGACTGGGTTTGCAGCAGTGTGTTTGAGATTAGGCCTTAGCTCCAGCTTTCTTTAAAAATTGTAAGATAAGTGGAATAAGAGCCTAAGGTTGTTGTGTTATATTGCCTAGGATACACACAACTTTTTCATTAAATTCCTGTAATCACAGAGCTTTGTAAATACCTACTTTGATGCCTGTCTGCCACAGCAGTCTGTAACCTTGGGTAGGGCTGAAAGTAAAAGTTGTTTTGTTGGGTTTTTTGTTTGTCTGTTTGTTTGTTTTTTGGGTTTTTTTTGTAGCATGTTATTCTCAGGTAAACTGATTTCCAGTTATGCTGGACTTGAAAACCTGATGTTGATGACCCCGAAAGAAGGGGAGAAACCAGCTCATGCTGAACTATGACACGGACAGAGGAAACTAGACCACCAAGTAAGACATAAATAGGATGAGAGAATTCATTTCCTTACTTCAAAGAATAGGAAAGTGAATTTCTAGGAAGTTGCTGAAATGTGATGAAAGAATTCTAGGTGCTCATATGAAACATCAGTCTCTTTTGTAAGCCAGCAAAAATTCTCTCTCTTAGCAGGGAGAGAGGTGGGTATTGTGATGTAGACAAAGGATGCTGTAGGGCTCTTCATGAAAGGCAGCAATAAAGTGATTGTCTGTTGATTATTTTAATAATGCATATCACAAAAGAGGTCCAGCCCTTTATTCCTTTATTTTCCCATGAGTTGTGTCTCATTAGAATTTCTCATTTTCATTGGTTGACTTTCCTTGGCAATTTATCGTATGGGGTGTGGGTGTGTGTGTTTGTATATACGTATATAAAATACAACTAGTATCATCTCCCACACTAGTCTGAAGCAAAAGCTTTTAGTGTCAGTTCTCAAAAGTGATCACATAGAGGCCCGTGAAAATAAGGCACTTTGATATTTTCATATTGGTGGATTAAATTGACAAATGGTTGTTGTGCTGAAGAATCAGGGGCCACTGCTCATCTTTCAGCTGAGTGACATGGCAGCAACAATAAAATAACCTTTCCTAGATGAAGTAGAAGAATTCCATCCTGGGGCTTCTGGAGGTCAACCTGAGCATGGGGAGACCTGTTCCCTCATGTACCCAAAGCATGTTGGAGAATTGTGCTTATTTGATGTATGAACTGTATGAAACAAGATGTTAATCATAGTACTCACATGCTATGTGCATGCGTGGGCCTATTCAGAAAAGGAACTGCCACAAATGAAATTTGTTGGCTACTGGGGAATGCAGGTTCAGAAGGTGAGACGATCTTAAATTTTTATTCTTTTTTTTAAAGAGTTTGGGGTTTTTTTTGTTGTTTTTTTTTTCTTTTGATATAATAGAAAAGAAAATAAGGGAGAAAAGGCAGGGGGAGAACTGTATGTGAAAATAAATGCTTTGTAAGATGAGTGTTTTGACAAACACTTGGGAGAATTGACCAAATTGATCAGTGCGTTAAACAATGCGATCTAGACTGTGGAATCAGGAAATTTTTTGTGTGGACATTTCAACATCAGTATGATAAATACATTGTTCTTAGTACTGAAACTGCAGTAGTCCTTCCATTACATTGGAGGTGATAACTAGTATGAATTCATATTCCAAAACATGCTTGCAATTTATAAATCTCCTTGGGGAAGTTGAAATCTTGTTAGAAGTTTAAATTAACTTGTATCATTGACAACTTTTCCTATCCTTTTCCTCCCTGTATTCTAGCTTGGAGAAAACTACATTTTCAAGTAGCTTTTAAATGACAATGAGAACAACACGTGTGTGCAGTGGGTCTTTCAATAATTGCCTTTTAAAATCGATTTTTATGATTTTCAAAAGTAGCAGTGCATGTACTCTGTAACAAAGATACTTACTCCCACTGCCTTATGGTAGCACCTGCCTAGTTTCCTCAGGCTGCTTTCCTCTGCTTTCAAAGAGGAAGTGATAAGCAGGACTTGGCTCCCAGCTTCTGCAGTACCCTTCAGCAACCTTCAGCCAGTGCTTCCACTTACTCTGTCTCTGCTTAACCTCATAATTTTAGATTCTTGAAGTGAGGCACTGGGCCTTTTCTGAAGATATCTGTATTTAAAGTAATGACTGCATAATGACTTTCTTATTCTACTTATTCTTGGTGGCTCAAATTTCATCATTCATAACTGACCATTCAAAAAAATAGGTAACATTTGACTATCACAGTGCTACGTACATACGAAAATTCTGTTTCTCTTCCAAACATTGTGACTGAAAATTAATTTTCCAATATTCTCTGAAAACAAACAATTTTAAGCTTAGTTGGGGCCGCTGATAAATAAGAAAAAATAATTTCTGTATGTGGTTCATCTTTCTACATAAATTTATACAAATATGTATGTTGGATTTAATTTTTTTTTTTCACTGTGATTATTATTCTGGAATGTGTGCACAGGTATATGGATGTGGTAGGGTCCTTTATGTTAAAAACATATGTATACATACATATATGTAGTTATATATATATATGTGCATGTAAGTGCGCATGCTTATATACTACTCAGACAGGTGTGAAAATACCCAGAGCTGGTATGATTGTATGTGTGTGTGTATAGTCTTCTGCCTTTCTGTTTTGTTAAATATGTGGTGAATTGATATTACTCAGATTTTACTTTTGATTAGAAATTTCATAAGTAATTTTGGCATGTCACTTCACAGTACAGCTTTTATTTCTTGATCGACTATTCCTTGTTTTCTCTCTCGGTCACAGGGTGAAGGAATGATGTGATGGACGTGAATATGGGCCGCTGGTCAGGCTCACGTCTACCTCCGTCATGCTTTGCCCTCCTGATTGTCAAGTTCCTGGCCTCCATTTGCCACGTGGCTCATGGGACTGCCCCGCTTGGCTTTCACTTCACACATTCCACTTACAATGCCACAGTGTACGAGAATTCCGCAGCCAGGACCTATGTCAACAGTCAGACCAGGATGGGCATTACCATGGCTGATCTTTCATGGGATATCAAGTACAAAATAGTGTCTGGTGATGATGAGGGCTTTTTTAAAGCAGAGGAAGTCATCATTGCTGACTTCTGCTTCCTCAGAATAAGGACTAAAGGTGGGAATTCTGCTATATTGAACAGAGAAATCCAGGACAACTATTTATTGATGGTAAAAGGGTCTGTCAGAGGAGAGGACTTGGAAGCATGGACAAAAGTGAACATCCAGGTTTTGGATATGAATGACCTAAGACCTTTGTTTTCACCAACCACATACTCTGTCACAATAGCAGAAAGCACTCCCTTAAGGACTAGCATTGCACAGGTGACCGCAACAGATGCGGATATTGGGTCCAACGGTGAATTTTATTATTACTTTAAAAATAAAGTTGATCTCTTCTCAGTTCATCCTACGAGTGGTGTTATCTCCTTAAGTGGCCGGTTAAATTATGATGAGAAAAACAGATACGACCTTGAGATTTTGGCAGTGGACCGTGGGATGAAACTTTATGGAAACAATGGTGTAAGCAGCACTGCCAAGCTTTATGTTCACATTGAACGTATAAATGAACATGCCCCAACAATAAGTGTAGTAACCCACGTTCCCTTCCCATCAGACAAGGAACCTACCTATGCAGTTGTTAACGTTGATGACCTGGATGAAGGAGCCAATGGAGAAATAGAATCTGTTTCTATTGTGGCTGGGGATCCTCTAGAACAATTCTCTCTGACTAAAGAAGGGAAATGGATGAATGAGTACAAAATCAAGGAAAGAAAGCCTATTGATTGGGACAGCTTCCCTTACGGTTACAACCTTACTCTCCAAGCTAAGGACAAAGGATCTCCTCAGAAGTTTTCTGCAGTCAAACTAGTCCACATTGCTAGTCCCAGGAAAGAAAGTACCCCCCTGAAGTTTGAAAAAGAAGCCTATGATGTTTTGATCAGTGAATTTTCACCTCCTGGTGTGGTAGTTGCAGTAGTTAAGCTGATGCCTGAGCCACAGGGTGTGGAATATAGAGTATCTCCAGGTGAGGAAGCTGAGTATTTTAAGATCAACCCCAACACAGGCCTTATTACTACTGCTCGTCCTTTGAAAATCGTTGAGAAGGACCTCTATGATTTAGAAGTATATGCAAACAAAGGTGGTGATTTAAAAGCACGGGTTACTGTCAGGTTAGAGGATGCCAATGATCACATTCCGGAGTTCCAGCAGCTCTCCTACAGCTCATTCGTCAATGAAAGTGTCCCAGTGGGGTCCAGCGTTTTGGCAGTATCAGCAGTCGATGAAGACAGGGGAGAAAACGGGTACATCACATACAGTATTGCCAGTCTGAACTCACTGCCGTTTACAATAAACCAGTTTACAGGTATCATCAGCACATCTGAAGAACTGGATTTTGAGTCCTCACCAGAGAGCTACAGGTTCATTGTGAGAGCTTCCGACTGGGGTTCTCCCTACCGCCATGAAAGTGAGGTGAACGTCACCATATACATAGGCAACGTCAACGATAACAAGCCCCTCTTTGAAAAAGTGGCCTGTCAGGGAGTGATTTCATCTGATTTTCCTGTTGGTGGTCACATCACTGCTGTTTCTGCAATAGATATAGATGAGTTAGAGCTTGTGAAATACAAAATAATCTCTGGAAATGAACTTGGCATTTTTTATTTAAATCCAGACTCTGGTGTCCTGCAACTTAAAAAATCTCTTGTTAACTCTGGCATAAAGAACAGCAATTTTGGCCTTAAGATAACGGCAACTGATGGAGAGAACTTCGCTGATGCTATGTTTGTTAATATTTCAGTAGTTCATGGGAAAGTGTCTTCAAAGACCTTTAGCTGTAGAGAAACTAGAGTAGCTCAGAAGCTAGCAGAAAAATTGCTCAAAAAGGCAAAAGCAAATGTGAAGCTGAATTTGGAAGATGGTTTTCTTGATTTTTATTCTGTCAACAGGCAGGCACCTCATTTTGACAAATCCTTTCCTACTGATGTAAAGGTTTCCGAAGATCTGCCAGTCGGTGCCACAATCCTGAGGATAAAAGCCTATGATGCTGACTCGGGCTTTAATGGAAGAGTGCTTTATACGATTTCTGATGGTAATGTAGATAGTTGTTTCAACATTGACATGGAAATGGGGATACTTAGTGTTCTCATGCCCTTGGACCGTGAAAAATCAGAGCTCTATCTCCTTAATATTACAATATATGATTTAGGTAATCCACAGAAATCTGCATGGAGACTGCTTACTGTCACTGTGGAGGATGCAAATGATAACAAGCCTGTTTTTTTGCAGGACAGTTACTCAGTTAATATTTTAGAAAGTACAAGTCTTGGTACAGAGATTATCCAGGTAGAAGCCAGAGATAAAGACCTAGGATCTAATGGTGAAGTGACTTACTCAGTACTGACAGACACCCATCAATTTGCTATCAACAGTTCCACAGGAGTGGTGTATGTTGCAGATCAGCTAGACCGGGAAGCAAAAGCCAACTACACACTGAAGATTGAGGCTAGGGACAGAGCAGAGAGTGGCCGTCAGCAGTTTTCTGTTGTGCCTCTGAAGGTTTTTTTGGATGATGTTAATGATTGCTCTCCAGCCTTTATCCCGTCTAGCTACAACGTGAAGGTCCTTGAGGATCTGCCGGTTGGCACTGTTATAGCTTGGTTGGAAACTCACGATCCAGACTTAGGCTTGGGAGGCCAAGTCCGCTACTCGCTGGTGAACGATTACAACGGGCGCTTTGAGATCGACAAAGCCAGCGGCGCCATCCGCCTGAACAAGGAGCTCGACTATGAGAAGCAGCAGTTCTACAACCTGACCGTGCGTGCCAAGGACAAGGGGCGTCCAGTTTCTCTCTCTTCTCTTTCTTTTGTGGAAGTCGAAGTGGTGGATGTTAACGAAAATCTTTATACCCCTTATTTTCCTGACTTTGCTGTCACTGGATCTGTAAAGGAAAACTCCCGCATTGGTACAAGTGTTCTGCAAGTTATCGCTCAAGATGAGGACTCTGGAAGAGATGGGGAGATCCAGTATTCCATCAGGGATGGCAGTGGCCTGGGGAGATTCAGCATCGATGAAGAAACTGGTGAGTTTTTTTCCTAATTTCTCCTTCATAGAGGTTTTTTTTTCAAAAGCAAAGCTGAGGCATAATTGTTTTCTACCCTTAACAAGAAATTCAGTTCTTCTTAACAGGCAAGATAAAGTTATAAGTAAGGATTTTCCAGGCACAGCAGTGACATGATTTAATTACCTGGTTGCATTCATCACTCTGTGGATGTGAAATAATACACATTTCTTTTCAACAGCTATGTGATGACTCCATTTAGAAGGCAGTGATAGTTACAGAACGACTCACAGTCACTGCATTATCTCTTGATCACTATAAATTACTCAGGCCACCTCCACAGAGTCACAATACTCATGACCTTGAATCCAGTGTTAAACTCAAATAAGGAGAATGAAAGAAACATTATTTTGTCCTAAAACCTATTTGTGGTCTTGTTCTTGTTGCTGGGAGTCATTTTTCATGGGAGTTATTCTGGAATGACACACCATCCTGTGTAATACGCTTTCTTGTAGCATGGTGTTCATCAACGTTGGTGTGCTTATGTAAAAGGTAGAAATCCAGGGAAATGTTCATAACTGTAAATTACCTCTGCTAGCTTTCCTTGGGTGGTGGTAGTATTATAAATGTTGATGATAGAAAGTATTGTTACTATAAGGAAGGTTTTTCAGATGCTGAACTTTATTACCATACCACTCTATTGGAAAATGTTCAAAATACTAAATATAAAAGTGTGTTTAGTAAAACACTTAAAAACTGGCTGTTTAAATGTCTCATGGTTGTTGGGAGTAATGGTGCAGCTGTGCATCACTAGAAGTAGTGAGGAAATTAGAAAATATTAGTCAACAGTTTCAGAAATTATATTAAATATGTTAGGTCTGTGGATTTACTGTGGTTTGTATGTCTTCTTCTGAAGCTTTTAATTGAGAATGTGGTATTAAACATAAGATTAGAATGTATGTTTTGGCAAATTCAAACTGTTTAATCAAATGTCAACTTTCTAAACTGAACATTATGAAAAGCAGACGACATTACAAATGCTGTGGCTCTAATCTAAGTATAAGCAGAGAAAAATATTTTTATTCTATTTTTGCTGCAGCCTTGCTGCTACAGCCGTACACAGATGATTGCAGTCAAAACCTTATGTCCAGAAACATCAGACTTGAGTGTCAGAAGTCAAGAGGGCACCTAATGTAATTTCCAGAAATGTTGGGAACTCACATATCCTTCAGTGCTGATAGTAGCGGAAGGCATTCAGGCAACATTATTTGCACATTTGGACACACATTTAAAAATTAAGCTCCTGCATTTGAAAATTTTGTCCTACCCACTTATTGAGTAACATCAGTTTTATCTCAGTGGGTTCTTTATGAAGCACTGGGAGGTTGGTGCAAATGCTGCAGTGCTGATACAGAAATCTCAGCATTCGACATTTATTGAACTTAAAAGAGCTGGTAGGGAAAGTAACACTTTCCCTATTTATATTATTATTATTATTATTATTATTAATATTATAATATGTTTAATATAGTATACATTAATATTATTATTACTATTATTATTATATTTATTTATGAGTGTATGTCACTCATAAATAGAATAACCAGTTTTTTACCCTATGCCTGCACCAGTAGAGGTGATGGCCTAGAATAAGGTCCGTCCATTGTTCAGTAAAGCACAAATCATGCTTTAGCGTGAGTGGAAATTGTACTCAGTGTTCCACATTAAATATATGTACTTTCTTTCCAAAATTAAAATATATTTTGTGGGGACAAAAATGCCCCAAATCTCCCAAGATGTGAACATTTTTCTGCCTTTCACTCTTTCATGAGTTTTAGATGAAAATGAACCAACCCGTGTGATTTCACTTAATCATTCCAGAAGAGACTTGGTAATCCAGCAGATGAAAAGATTTGGGATTCTTGTTTCTCATTTCCGCAAACATTCAATACCGTGTAAGCCTTCTTGAAAGCAGTTTGAAGAACACTTTGGGTGCAGAGCTGCAGCCAGGGTGATGTGGAGGGAAGGGGTTCAGGGTTGCTCTTGGTCATGCTGTTGTAAGCTGAATGCAGGATTTGACCTTCTGTGTCAAATGGAATGCAACGTTAATACTCTGCTATTGAACTGGTGGCAACTTAAATGCTGCCGAATGATGAATCAGCTTTCTAGCTTTAGAAAAGGGTTTAAGTCACATATTGAATTAATTTATAAAGAGATAGCTGTTTATTTACTTTCAGTGCAGTTCATTAGTCACTTTTAAACTGACCAACTCTATTGGCGTATGTACCGTCTCTCCTGAAATTTGTGAAGGTAAGCAGGAGTGTGAAGTACAACAAATCAATATTTTTGGCTGCTGCCTTAATGAAAAGATGACTGCAGCATCCATTATAATCATTAGGATATAAAGAGGGCCAAATTCATCCTGATATATGAACAGGCTGGACTGCAAGCAAGTCTGTGCTTTCAGCAAAATTCTGCTTAAGTGCATTATTTTTATTTTTCTAAAATATTACATGTTAACAGTGTTGCCCTGTGTGTTGGGCAAGATGTGCTTTTTCTCCCTGAGGCACATTGACACTGAGGAGTTGAAATGAGTAGAAGAAGACCTTCATGATGGATACACACTGCACCATGCAGCTGCACATTTCTTAGCATGGTGGCTTCTTCTTCCACTATGGAGGAGTTATTGTTCTTCTTCCACCTATATGTATATAGATGCATAATGGTGCATCTGGAAAAAATGAGACTCAGGGGAGATCTTCTCGCTTTCTACAACTTCCTGAAGGGAGCTTGTGAGGTGGGGGTCAGTCTGGTCTCCAAGTAGCAAGTGTCAGGATAAGAAGAAATGGACAGGAGAGGTTTAGATTGGGTGTTAGGGGAAATTTATTCACTGAAAGGGTTGTGAGGTATTGGAACAGGCTGCCAGGGATGTGGTGGAATCACCATCTCTGAAAGTGTTCAAAAATGATGTGGATGTTGCACTCATGGCTGTGGCTTAGTGGCGGACTCTGCAGTGCTGGGTTAATGGTTGGACTCAGTGATCTTGGAGGTCTTGTCAAAGATTCTATGATCCTGTGCTTTAGCTCTACCAAGCTTGATTTAATTTTTGGTATGGGTTCCACAAAGGGCTATTCTCCATTCAGATCAGAACAGTGGATTGCAGTCAGCAAGCTTGAGAGTCTTTTCTATATTGGTCCTTATGGATCCTTCTGCACTGTGTAAATGTGCAAATCTGTGTGCTTTTGTAGTTTGGTAAGAGTTGTACCATGGAATTCCTACAATTCCCTTCCTACAGTGCTGCTTTTTGCCTCATGTTTTATAGAATTGGTTTGGAAGATTATTGTTGTTAGAGCAGTCACTGCAAAATATGCCAGTTCATACATGGTGGTAACGAGAAGCATAGTAAGTATTTGCCATCTAGAAGTGTGAATCAATTCCAAATTTGCTTCACTGGATTTGCTTTCCATTTCCAGGAGTCGGAGCCAGTACAAATCAGTGATTAGAATGTCTCCCCAAGTGGATCACTGCAGTTCCTGACCTTTCAACTCCATTTGTGGTTTCCCACTACTTTAGATAGCTAATGAAATTTCTCATGGGTTTAGAAGTCAGTCATGATTCATAGCTAAAAATCTGGTTTCAGACTTATCTAGAGGTTAAAAAGAGGAAATTCTTTTTTAAAATGTATTGACTGTTGATACAAATGTCACACACATGCCATTTAAAACCCTTGCACTGAGGAACATGTAATATGATCCTTTTGTCTCCTGTTCGGAACTGCCTTTTTCTTTTTTTAAGTTTTTTTGTGTGTCATGTTCATTTTTTTTGCATCCAGATATGTAATCTGTTATAAAATATGGTTGTCTACAATGAGAACTAGTCACTGCAGGTTTCTTCAGGTCTACAGAAGGAAACATGATTCATTTCAACCTAATGTAAAAACAAGAAAGAAGTTGGGTGAATCATGCTCAAAAATGTGCAAAAGTCCTTGTAAGAATAGCTCAGGTAAAGGTCTACACTGAGTGCTTTGGTCAGTTCTAGCCCATCCCTGTTAACTATGAACAAGAATATATACTGTCAGGCTTACTACTAAGTAGTTTGTTAGGACTCCTCTCTACCTGATTCATGGTTTTAATGTAATTAATTTCTAATCTAATCTCATTTCTGGGAATTATTTTTCATTCCAAAACCCACATAAATAAGTGGAATTCTAGAAATACAAAGTGGAAGAAGGGTTTTTAAAAGTATAAGTGTGAGAGTAATGCAAATAATAGTTCATGATTTTTCATTTCTGACAATAGAGTGTTAGAGTGCCCCACTCTCTTTTCTATCTACACAAATTGATCACTATCTGATATTCCAATCTTGCAGAAGTGACTAGTAACCTCCCCCTTGTGCATCTCTGGTGCTACAGAGAAGCTAAACCCATTTCCTCATCTTTAGTACTGCTTCCTGCCTGGCTTGCATCTCCATTCTCTTTGCCAGTCTGTTAATTGCAGTTCCTTAGAAGAAAATTGTGTAAAACCCACTCTTATATCTCCAGATTGTTGTGACACAGAATGAGCAGAGATGTGGTAAACATTTTTTTGGGATGAGAGTGTGCTCTGAGTTTCCATCATAGGTTAGCTCTAATACTTACGACTACTCTTGTGGAAGTGATCTCTATCAGAGGTCCTACACTGCCTTATTAAAAGCCTGGAATTTCTTAGCTCTGGTATGTACACCCTTGTAGTGCTGATACCAGAGCAAAGTGGTGCATTTTTGTTGTTTCAGGAGTTGGTAGTGATTCCACAAATACGTATGGGTTTATGGTATCGCCCGCCTTGGGAGACTAAATATCATCTATCAAGAACCTCTTTTCTTACTGCACTGGAGATTTGAACAACTAGTGGGAGTTCCTTACTCCTTGAAGGGTTGAGTTAGATGAGCTCAAGCCTAAATGCTGGAATCCTCCTTTTCATCTTTTGATGATTTATAGTTCAGATAAACTGCAGTTTTAGTCTAGCTCCACTTTTTAATCTGGCATCTTTTTCTACACATGAATATAACAGCCTGGCACTCAAAGAGTTTCTATATTTACCCGCACAGTACCCATGGATGCACTGGTAATAGGAAATGATCAAAGTGAGTTCTAGAGGAGCAGAGAGATGAGACAAAATCAGCATATTCTGCTGCAGAGGCTTCTGTAGGATTTGTCAGAGTTGGTGGAGCAGCATCCTAACATGCAAGGAGTTACTAGCTCTACTGTACAGGTGGAAAAACTGGAGCAACAAGTTCTTTACTTGTTCTCAGGAAATCATAGAAACATCTTAAGTCTCACTGAAACAAAGCAAGACAATAAAACAGTGGCATTAGTGAAATGCTTACAGGATCATAAATGTTCTTGCAAAGACCATGAGCACGGACTTAAGGAATCATTCAAAACAGTAACTTTATTTCCTAATGTTGTTCAGGAAGCTGAGTCCCATAACCTTCATTAGAACTTTAAATTTAGGCATTGGCCGACACTAATTTCTAACCCTGTAGAGAACCTCTGATAAGAATGCAAGGTGTAGATGACCCTGTTAACTTAATATCTTTTGGTGTTTCAGCCCTGAAATTCACATTAACAAGCCAGTCCTGTCTTCCACAGTGGTGGAAGCTTAAAGGTACTGTTAAGTGGAGGTAGAGTACAAATTATTACAGACTCCATGGGTTTATTTATGGTGCTAAGGATAGTGGTCTGATCTTCTATTTGGATACCTCAAATGTGATAGAAATTCCTGACAACCTGGCTAGAGAAAGCAGTTGGTGCTGGAAAACTCTAATCATGGCTTCAAATGACTCATCATGGGAACTAGAAACACCAGATGATATAGTTTACAATAAACCAGACCTTCCTGCACTGTTCCATCTATTTGGCAGAAAGGAATGAATTTACTGCTTCAGACTCCTTGCATCTTGTCGCTGTCTCCTAAAATAGTTTTCAGTTACTGTGTATGCAGGTTGAAGGATGCTTTATTTTACTACAGTTTGAGTGGTTTGATAAATATTTATGTGGAACCATTGCTAGTGTTTCCTTGAAACAAAGTAAAGTAAAATGAAAATCATTTGTGAGACATGTTTTTCCCTCTCAGTTGTTTAATTTTATGGAGGCGTATAGGAGCTAGTGGGTGGATCTGGGTGGACTCACTGGCAGATTTTAATTCAGTGTAGATTCTGAAGACACTAGTATTACAGATGTTGATCTTCCTGGAGAGTGTAGGCAAATATAATTACCCAGAGCCAGTGTTTTGGAGCCTCTTTATTATCCCAGGCTTCTAAACTCAGTTTTCAAGGTAACTTCGGTCTTACCACAGGAGAAGTGCCAGTGGGTGTTGCTGAGAGGTCGCTTGGGAAAAGAGGATTGCTCACCAGGGGAGGCACTTGCAGCAGGCACTGATGACGAGATCATCAGCCCTCAGCCTGTCCATGGTGTCTCTTCTGAGCAGCCTCTTCGGGGAGGAGTGTGCCAGATAGATCACAGAGCACAGTCCTGGCCAAAATCTGGTCTGTCAGCCTGTATCCATGTCAGGCAGGAATGAAGCATTCCTGAGAGCAGCTATTTCTGAGCCTGTGGTAGTGTGTTATTGTTCTGTGACTTATCTCTGGTAGCTTTTGAAAGTGTTCCTTCATATAAGATTTCTAATCACTAACACTTTTCTTTTTTCTTTAAATTTAGTTGTGGTAGAAATCCAATAATTTTTATACAAATTCTGTGTCTCTCTGTTTATAATTTCCCTGTTATTTCTAGATGTAAATTAGTAAGGAACAATGCTTGTCTTGGTTTCACTGGAGCAAATCTGTTTAGCTTTTTTTTTAAATAATATGAACCCTAAAACAATGCATCAGCTTATGAAAATATTTACTTTAAAAGGCTCTGAGTAACATTCTGACATACTTTTAAAGTTTCCAAAGTGAGGCCAGTCATGCAGAATTGTTTTATTCAAGCTGTTCCGCTCTCTAGGCTTTATACCCTATAAAACAGCTCACAATGTGCAATTTTTATAGCTAGCTGTAATTTGCATGCTTTCCCTTCTTTGGAAAATGTTTAGAGAATCTCCTTTAGTATTCAGGATGCTCCTGGTCATAGAACGTTTTGTCTCAATCTCTGAGTAGTTTATTTATTAATAAAGAAATGTGTAGTCCGTATTTTCTCCTGTCACCTTTATTACCCTTGAGACATGTTTCCAAGAGCATTTTGTATTATATGTTCTGTTATTCTGTCTCTTAGTGTATAAATCCCCTAAGCAACCTCTATATTAGCTCATGCATCATCATCCATTAAATTATACCCAGGTGCTCCTTACAGAAAGCTTATCTCCAAGGTGCCAGCAAAGGAACCAAGCCACAAGGGAGTGACTTAGATGACACTACAGGAAAATTGGCTTCCAGTGTCTGGTTTTCAGTCTGAGCACATGAGCACCAGCTTTATCCTGGCATCACTTTAGACCATGAGCAGCAGTTCATGGTAGTTGAGAGGAAACTGGAGAAAAATCCATTTTAGCTTTTCCAAAGCACCAGTGGAAGCCAAGGGCATTGAGAGGTGATGTCGTTCATGCAAAAGTGCAAGCTTATGAGCATATGGACGGCAATATGAGCACTCCTCTCTTCCAGGGATATACAGAGGAGGATGTTTGGACAATGTCTAAGATTACATGGAGCCATTTTGTTACGCTGTCTAATCCTTTCCTGTAACAAGTCCAAGAGAGACAAATCTCTGCTGGCCAATAAAATTGAGGACACATTTTGCTGTCTGACCTTGCAGCAGGTTGTGTGGCTTTTTAGGGAACAGTAGAACTGGACAGTTAATCAGGAATTTGTGGAGCTGCTTTGGAGTGATAACACTGGACCGATCAGATATCTCTTCCCCTGCTTGAATACATAGATAGGCTCAAGGATTTACCTTGGAAGCTGGATTAAAGGGTACTTTTTATAAAGCTGTTTGCAGTTCAGGGACTACAAATAATGGTTAATCAGTCAGTTGCTTGGAAAGCTTTTCCAAGATTTCATTGCTCTCATTGCTAAAAATTGTGTCATATTTTAAGGCTGTTTGGCTAATTTCAGTGTTCAGGTCTTGGAACTTGCTAGGTGTTTGCCAACAAAGTAAAAATAAAATAAAGTTTAAAAACCCTTCCACTGTCAGATGTCTTTGAATTCACATAGCCATGTTTACCTGAAAATAGATGTTTGGAGATGAGCTTCTGTAGCTCATGGAACAGATTCTTTTAATCTGTAGTCTGCTGTTTAATGTAAACATCTTTATTGCATTTTATACACTTATGGTGTCTTATTAGCATTGAAGTGTTGCCAGTAAGAAATAACTGAGAGAAAGCCAAACAGAGTGCTTTCTCTGTGGGGAGGGGGTTTTCATTGCAGTTGGTTTGCATTAGGTGTTCACAGTAAAACATCTCTGTGTATCTCACAGTGAAGATGTCCGCTGGCATTGACCTGGTCGTTCTGTCTATAGTGAATAAAAGGGGTAGATCCATTCAGTTGTGGAAAGAAGTTTGTCAAAAGTGTTGCTGCACTGTTCCATCAGGATGGGAAGTGTGTGAAGGTGTAGGACTGTGTTTTCCTCTGTGCAAAGAGCTGTGGGTACATCCCCCACCTAAATGACTGGGAATATCAGGACACTCTGATACCCACCCGTCCACTGAGATACATATGTTGATTTTTTTGCTCAACTTTGCAGCTGTTACCCACTGGAGACACTCTCATTACCACAGCCCCCCTTGAGATGGAGGCAGCCTGAGGCAACTTCTCTTTGAAAATACTTTTCAGTTATTTTGATGATAGTCTTGGAGTTGAGCAAAATGTGCTCACTGTACATGAGCAACGATTCTTCGAGGTGATGGACAGGAAAGGTGAGAGCAATCGCATTGTGTGTGGTTTCAACAGCTCTCTGCTTCCACAGTGTGATGGCAAGGTCTGCCTATCTTTCACAGCTGAAGCTTATCGTTTTTCAGTTTTGCTAAAATATTCATAGCAAAATAATTTCTGATTTTAGATCTTTGGAGCCCATAATGAATTATATGCATCTTTATTTGGGGATTTTTCATCTTCATTTGAAAATTTTACTGAGAATTTCTGTTCTGAAAATGTAGCTTTACACATACGTCATTAAAAATGGTTTTCCTTCTCACCAGTGGTTCATTTTATAAGGTAAAGATTTGGCAAAAAGAAGAAAACAAACTGTTACTGTGAATCAGTTAATTTTTTTTTGCCCCAAAACTTTATTTTTACAAGAGAATAAATATGGGATTTAATTAAATTTGCCAGAATACTTCACAGTCCCAGAACACCTTTCATCTAAAGTACACAAATTATTTTCTACATTTTAATGAAGGAAGCTCTTTGATGTACAATGCTTATGTAGTTTCCATTTTACTGAAAGGTGTAGATAAGTTAATAGTTTGAGACATTTTTCTCTTTTATTTTGGAAGGGGGGGGAATGACAATGCACAAATTCATTAAAAGCCATGGGAAGTTCAGGTGTTTGGCATCTCTGTGATGCTGTACTTAGCCACAGCAAATAGTGGTGGATGGGACAGATTCTTCTGAGTCCCAGCATGTTATTCCATGTGAGACCACCCTTCTTACACTGTACAGGGTCTCGGAGCTGGTTTGGGAAGGATTGGATTTTACCATTTCTTTTTATAAGTTTGTAAGGATGAGTTGGTTTGGGTTGCTCTGCTGTACTTCCACTGGATCTGTTAGTTTGTTTTGTTTTTTTACTTTGCTTAATTATCATTTGACAGTAAGTCTTTGATGATGGTGAGTTGTAGAGTAAGCCATCATCAGTGATTAATGCAGCTTCCTCTGGGGTGATAACCTTCTGCTTGCTGTGGGGGAAAGAGCAGTGAATAGCCACAAGGACCAGCACTAAGGGTCAATCCAGGGATAACCAGAGTCCCTGGGCTGCCCACAGGACTGGCAGCTGAACAGAAACCTCTGCCGGCCTTTGGGGCTGATTCTTCTGGGTGGCACTGAGTGCTGTGGGGGCCTTCCCAGTATGAGACAGACTTCCCAGTATGGACCAGCATCTCTCACTTTACCCTCTCCCAGCACTGCCCTTCAGAGATGCTTGTCTCATTCTTCTCTTTAAGGAAATCGTGAAATCAGCAGATTGAGCCCTTGTGAGCTACTGGTACAGCTTCCATTGGAAGCCTAACAAACATTTAATGCGCTATTTTCACTCCCACAGTACCAGGATAGGGCAGTCTGTTCTGTGCCTTCTGTACCTCAAATTTGTGGTGTGTCTTCATCTCCACAAGAAGCAGTTGCACCAGCCATTTGCTAATGAGATGAGATGCTTTTTGTGAGTGTGTGGCTCCTTTGCAAACCAGTGTGGCTCTGCCTTTAATGAGGTATGTTCCTTTTTGGAACATTTAGTGTGGGCAGTAGTGCAGTGTGGGCAGCAAGCTGCTTCTGAGATACAGAGTGTCATGCTGGAGACAAGCAAAATAATCAAAAAGGGAAGACTGTGCCCATAGTGACATTTGTAGAGGAGATGGAGGTTGTTTATGAGGCAGGGCCAGGACTGGCATTTAGCTGTGCTGGCTAAAGGGTAAATAGCAAAATCTGTTTCATAAATGTGACCTAATGAATGTAGGACTTATGATTCTGAGGTTTGTCCCTCCATCAATTTATTTTCAAAACCCGTAGCAGCTTCTTTCTAAAAATGGAAGGTAATATCTAAATAATGTTGGAATTTTCTCAGCTACAAAGATTGAATTTGTTGATGCTGGGAGTGGAAAGAACATTCAGCTGGTGGATGTTGCTGGCTGTAGCCATTGCTGCATTTCAAAGTGCTCTACTCCCGTTTTGTTAGGAGCACAGAAGGGTTCCTGTTGTCTTTGTGTAAACATACCAGTGTTTAAAACTTTTTGCATATGCTTCTGCTCTTTCATGGGGATTTCCTTTAATTGCTTAATCTCTCATAATGAACATTAATCTATCATTGGCAAAGATAAAATCCAGCTAATTCTCAGGAAATCTGTTTTTCATTCTCTGTACCCATGAATTAAAACTCGTCTGATAGCAGTTGGAAGCTCTATCTAGACATTGAATGTGGTCAGAAACAACTGTGTGGTGACACTGTCAGTTGTAATCCAGTCCTGTTTAACAAGAGGGTTTGGACCTTCCTGGCAAGTCCCTGGAGGGTAGGGGAGCCTCTGGTAAAGGGGTCATGGATCCCCTTTCCCTGGTCACCTGGATCTAGGAGAGACAGTCATACCAATGGGGTTCCTAAAGGGTCGATGTGTACACAAAAAGCCCCCAACCAAGCAAACTAACAAGTTTTTGCTACCTGAATTGCTTCCTTGAGGAGTCCCATGTTTTCAATTTAAAAAGTCTGTGATAGCCACACCCTTTATACTGGGAATTTATCTGTTCTGACAGCAGCAGAAACAGCCCATTCCTCATCCTGAGTGCTGTTTCCTATTACTTTCTCTCAGTGGCTCTGTTTTTTCCCACAGCCACTGGTGAACCAGCTTAAGAAAGCCATGGGGGAAGAACTCATCTCTTTTTTGAGGAAAAGTGTGGGGGATCAGCTCCCTGGTTGCATTTACACGCCTTGTAAACACAAGCTGTTTTGGTGAAGCTAGAGAAGGAGATCAGGTGCAAAGAAAAGTATTGCATTGCCCTTTTGATATGCCTGTGGCCCTGGGGATCTGGGAGCATTCATGCACAGAGCTGCAGTGGTCTAATTCATGTCATTGAAATTCATACTGAGACATAGTAGACATTTACTTAGATATGGGAAATATGTAATTCCCTGTTTTGTAGGAGTTCCTTGGTGGAGAGTCAACCTGATAAACCAGAAGTGAATTTAGCAGGATGGAGGAATGGCTTGGAAATAACCCATGCAAGAGCTACTGCTTTGTCCTGGCTTTAGTGTGGAAGAGGCAGTTGTGATGGAATGAGCAAGCTGTGTGCTAATGTGGGGATTCGGTGTGTTAGCTGATTGGGATGCTTATTTGCTATGTGGTGTTACATGGTGTGGGTCCCTGAGCCTGGAGCTGAATTCACAAGTCAGAACAACTATCAGATGGCTAAAGCTGCTTACTACATGTCACGGATAGAGATGGAATCCCTCTGGCAGTATAACTAACCTTTTCATGCCTCACTTTACCTGTCTGTACAATAAGTCTAATGATCATCACGTTGTCAAAAGCAGTTTTGTGCCAGTTGTGATACTTGCATGATTAATGACTTTAAAATGCTGGGAGTGATTTTGATGGAAACGTATCAAAATGCAATGCAGCATCTGGGTAATGCAGTCACTAGGTATTTGGAGGGTGTTAAAAGAGAAGCCCCTTCAGGAGTCACTTCTTCCCAGTTTAATCTCCCAGGAGAACTGTAGAATTACAGTGACCTATTTCAGCCAGTACATTTATTTCAAATAATTAACAATAGAAATGTTACACTGACTGCACTGGACATACGCAACAGCCATGTGCTCAGGTTGCTCAATCATTCCTTTCAGCCTTCAGGGGTGAGTGATGCTTCAAATCCTGGCTCCCTGCAGTGCTGGGTGGAAACAAAATGCTAGATAAATTTCAGGATCAAGTGAGACAAATCCTTACTGTTGCTCCTTGCATGCCATAATTGCTGTGTCTCTCTTAGACCTGGCCAAGGGGCTGGCTGTGGCTTCGTGTTGCAAGTGCATCATTTTAAATGAACAAAAAGTGAAGCTACAAGTACTGTTTTTAGCCATTCTTCCCAGTTGTGGAGCTGATAGCCATAGATGGATAGAGCTGTTGAACTTCTGCCTTGGGAAAACATTCCTTTTAAGAGATAATGGGAGACCATTTTGGTGTACTCAGAATTTTTGGAGTTATGCTTCTGGGTTTCAGGTGCCATGGGAGAAGGTCACTTCAGTGTTTCTGAGACAGATGATACTTTTCATGGTACCATACAAAATGTATTGAGGGCGCATGCTAAGATGGAGCTCTGCTATTATGTAGAACCTGAGTTTTTTTGCTGTATTATGCCCTGGAAAGCAGAAGGACTTTCAGCTCAGCATGCTCAGATGCAGGGCAGTAGACAGCAAACCATGCCAGAAATGTGCAGGTTTTGTGTCCATGCCATGGGTGCAATGTGAGTGTAACAAAGAGGGAAAGCTGTAGATGAGAGCAAAGCAGAAGCTAATTTGAAGATTCTCTCTATTTACCTAAATAAATTGTTCTGGCAGCTGCTAGCTAACTTGCCTGCTTAGAGTATTTTCCATGCCATAAGAAGCACTGCCACAGTGTCCTCAATTTAAATCCAGTATGAGGCTCACCAGAAGTGACAGAAATTAATCTGATCTACTAATTCCCCTTTTTGGGTTTGGGGCCAGGAAGGTGTGTGGCAGCATGCAGAAGCTGGAAAAGCAGATTAATGCTGCCTGCAGCACGTGGTATTTTGGCTCAAAAATGTGCTGAAGGAGGACATGTCTACTATAGCTTCACTGCCTTGCCAAAACATTTGCTGCATTGTGTGGCATAGAAGGTACTAGCTGTTTTAGGGAAGCATGCTCTGCAATCTAATATTCCTCTCATTTTGATTAAACTTACGACTTTTACCCTGCAAGCAGTGTTGCAGACCTCTCCTTTCTTCCATGTGATGCTTGTCCTCCTCTGTTTTTCTTGGCTTTTTGTGGTTTTGTCTTCTTGTGGAAGTGTCTTTCTTCCCAGTACAATCTAAATTCCAAGCAATTCCCCATCAAACCCCTGTTGTCTCTGCCTTGCACTGCTTTAACTCCAGAACCAGTTGAGTGGATTTTTTCAGTTTTTCACTAGCTGGAGCTAAGCACAGGACTGGAAATCTTTCCTAAAGATTTCAGAAATGTATTGTGATTGGGAATAATTTCATGTGCCAGTGTCACAGCCTGGCCCATATGTATGAACAGGACTAGGTAATGCAAGAAAAGGTTGGTTTTTTTTTTTATTTAATGGAGATGCATAAGTTTTAGGGAAAAACCAAATATTATTGATGCTGCAGCCTCAGTTGAGTTGCTTGACGCCACTCAAGTTTATTTATTTAGTTAGTTAGTTATTGAATTACATGTTCAAAAGATGTGGAATCTTTGGAATAGAAAATGTTACAAAGACTTCAAAGAGTTATCAGACTACATGGCAATAAAAAAAATATTATTCTTTCCCTAATCATTCATATATTGTCTTTTTTAGTGTAAAAATGGCTTTGTGTTTCTAATCAGCCAGAAAGGAAGTTGGTCTCTTGGTAGTGATATTGCTAATGGTGATAAGCAAATGCAACACAGAGTCATGCTGAAAGTAATGTTCCCCGGTCCTTGTCACAAGCCTCCGTTTTGACTTTTTCATTTGTGCTGGCAATGAGTGATATTAAGAGTGTCTCCTGGGCAACATACTGCAGGAGTGGTGTGATTTATGGTCCACTATTTTAGAGAAACTGCAATATTCTGCTTCTTACTAAAGAGAGCTTTAAAAACATACAGAACTTGGGAAAATATTATCTGTCTTTTAAAAACAAGATCTGTGAACAGATGTATGCGTCTATTCTGTCACCATACAGATGGGCAGAAAGCATTTAGTTGTCATGGCAACAAAATGTATAGTGCCACAAATGAAAAAAGAAATATATAAGAGAAAAGTATTTGTCTTGCCAATTGTTATATCATGGCAGGAGCTGCTGAATTTGAGTTTTATTGTCCTGTAACTTCAACACAAAATCCTCCAGACCATGTTTCTCCTTAATGTAGTGTTTGTATCCTGTAGGCTTCCTGCAATTTGCCTTCAGATCTCTTTAGTCTGGGAGGCATTGGTATTTTCATCTCTACTTATTTATTTAGATGTGGTTTCTCTCTTGAATGAGCACGGGGCAGTAAGCAATAGATGGATATCTCTGTTCATATGAAGCAGCTCCTAGATGAATTAACGTTTCTATTTTGTTGTTAACTGAGTTTTCCATATTGCTGAGCATGATGGCTTGTACCTTTGATATTACGGTGAAACAGGAACTCTTTAGCCTGTAATCAAAATTCCTGTATATGAAGTGAGCAGAAGAAAATAATGTAGTTTATTTGTATTATTCATCAGGATATTCTGTTCTGAGAAAATCAGTCTTTGAAAATGAAATGACGCAATTGAAACGGCTGTGTCTTGGTGGTGGCAAGGTCATTTTCCCATCAGCATAGAGTTGGGTCGTGCCAAGCACCCACAGCCCTGTAGGCTCAGCCTATGGCAGTGATGGGCCTTGAGGGTAGCCTTGGTTCCTCCATGATGCCCAAAATTGGTGTGCAAGCACCCATGGGTCTCCCCCCATGCTGGTGCAGGATGCTGCTTATTTTACCTGTGGCATGAGTACAAGATGCCAGCAGGAATTACACTATTTGGCAATGAGCGTGAGAAGCAATAGTAGCAATTAAGTAACTGTTAATAGTAAACTCAAAGAAGTAATCAAAATTTCTTTTACTCCTGTGTCTTGCTAGATGTTTTAGATTGCTTTTTAAACTGCTTCCAAGGAAAAGCCTCACCAAAAACTGAAGTGGGATTTGCTGGTACCACTTGTCTGCTTTTTGGTTTTGTGCAATATTGTGACTGTTTCCGATGCATCCTCTTGATCAGTGCAAATGAGGTGTGTTTTTCCATTTAAATGACTTTTTTTTTTTTTTTTTTAGCTGCTTGAAGCAGTGTTTCTATTTTGGAATAATTAAAGAGAAAGCCAGGCTCCCTGAAGGTCAGAGCTGTTTATAGTGCTCTTCCCTGCTTGGCTTTTGTTTTCATAAAAAATTTAAAAAAAAAAAAGTTGGGATTTTAGGATTAGTTATTGTATTTATCCAGCCTTTAAAAGGTAATTTTCATGGGATAGAGAGATCTTGTTTACAATATGTATAAAAAGATTAAAAGGAATTAATTTAATTGTGCAAAACTATAAGTAATCTTCTGCCTTCTTCTGTCAACGTGTCATACCTTCAGTTGAGTGGCACTTCCTATTTCTACTTTTTCTTAATCTTCAATTAAGTAGAAAGCTTTCTCCCATTTTTTAATTCTGTCTTTTTATTTCCTTCCAAAGCCTTCTCTAGCAAATTCGTGCTTACTCTGGTATGTCCTCTCTTCCTGTCTGTCCATCATGTATTTTTATTCTCTGTCATTAGCACTGGCCTCCTATTTAGCTGAGTGCTTTTAACCCAATGAAGCCAGTGAGATTTAAATACCTGTCTGAGTGTTTTGGAAGGGGATTAGCTTTTCTGAACTTAGCCCTTTATTATGAAAGCAATGTTTACATCTACGGTTGTCTAGATGAAGAGTTGAGCCAGAGATAGAAAACCACTGAGAATAAAGATGTGCTTGCAGTCAGTTTGCAGCCTCTGAATGTTGAAGAGTCTTCTGTTTGTATGGTTTAGGCTTTTAAACTTGACTATAAGTCCAAATGCCTATTTCCAAAACTCAAGTCCAGTGAACTAGTCACAAGAGTGATCCATCCTGCTGGATCCCTCTTCTCTTCACCAGCTCAGTCTTCATACCTGAGGAGAAGTCACTGAGCATGGGGGAAGAATTTAACAGTCAGCTTTGCCTTCTTGTAAATTCCAGTATTTTAATTTGCATCACCTAACAAGGAAATGTACTTCTTTTTTTTTTTTTTTTTTTTCTTTTTTCATCTTATGCAATATGTTATCAGAGTTGTCAGTATTTCTAACTGGCCCAGCCTTGACCAGTGGCACATCCATCCTGGAGCTGCCTGACATTGGCTCTGCTAAGACATGGGGGAAGTTTCTGTCACCGTCTCACAGAAGCCACTCTTGTAGCCCACCCTGCTACTGAAACCTTGCCTTGCAAACTCAATACACCTGCCCATGGTGGGAGGGTTGGAAGCAGGTCTTTAAGGTGCCTTCTGATCCAAGCCATTCTATGATTCTGTGATTCTAGTTTTGCCCAGCAGTAGCTGAGAAGTGATCTGCCTTTTCCACTGGGAGAATTCCCCTAGTAGAGCACAGCTTATTATTTTGGAGTTGTCTTCCATGGCTCTCACTCCTCTTCCAGTGTGACAGACTTCAGCAGTATTCCAGCTAGAAAACTTCCATTGTTGTTTTTCTCTCTAGGTGCATATTACTTGTGTGGTCACTGGGTCTGATCTCACTTGTGTGTGCTAGAGCTCGATGCCTTCTTAAAACTGTGCATGCAGCATGAAAAGATTCATGGATATGAGCCCTTGCTAGTTCACAACCGGTAAATGAGCTAATGATGATACATCTTTCCCTCCCTGCCGCACTCAGAATTTTTATTGCAAGGCCAGTGTCATTTGTTTTCATCTCTAGCAAATCCTCCCTACATCCTTCTCCATCCTAATAATTTCCTTTGAAAAACACCTACTGCAGTGACCTCCATTTGACTATGAAATTGAAGCACTAATCAGCAGGGCTGGTATCCTGGAGGTTTTGTAAGTGTTGTATAGTACAGACCCCTTTCCAGCTGCATTAGCTGCCAAAAAGCAGCACTTTCGAGCAATACAGAGCCAGATAATTTCTTAAATGAACTTTGGTCTCAGCATCAACATCCCTTCTTAGAAGCAAATTTAAGAAGAAAATTTGAGTGTAATTGTTTGCAAAATACAAAGTTCACAACTAATTTAACCCAGGCTAATCGGTATCATGTAAGGTTGGACAGATAAAAGTGAAACACTTTGTAGGCTTAGAAGCAGCTTGCATGGGGTTTTCCATGTGAAAATTTTAATTATGGATCTTGATGTCCTCTGGTTCTGCCTGAACAGTGAGCCCTGCCATGAGTGTCTGCTTTATGAATGGCACTTCCACATGCCAATGGCACTCAAAGCAGTCATAAATTCCTATTTTAATGTCAAACGCTTGGATGTACATAGCTTCTCTTTCAAGTAGGAGCCAGGATATGAAGATTGGAGTGTATGCCTCAGTGGAGGAAGATTTTCTGCATTTTGGAAGGTGACTTGGACAGGTCCTGCTCTTATCTAAAGAAATGGATTTCAACTGAATTTTGAAAAGGACAAATATGTGTCTGCATTATGCATTTATTACTTAATGTCGAGAAGCAAATTATGAATTTGGCAGATCTCTGTAATAGATGTCCATAAGTGATTCTAGCAGTCTAAGCTGAATGAAAAAGCAGATTTGTGGACTAACATGTCTGTAAAAGGAATTATGTTTTGACTTTGTGCAAGATTTGTTAAAATATATTTTTGTTCTGTTTGGGTAGTGGTGCATTGGATAAGTACATGTGTGGGTGTACAGAAGCCTGCTGAATGATGTATTTTTTTTAATAGCAACAGTTCAGTTCCTGAGTTTTTTTAAGTACATGATGAAGTGATAAGTTTCAGTCGTCATAATTACTTTGACCTTGCAGGTAATTTAATGATCTTCCTGACCCCTTGCATTATGACCCTAGGCCCTCATTTTAAATGTCCCAAGTGTGGGGACATTTATTCTGGAAGATTTTTATTAGTGCAGGGCTGTGTGGCTGTGTTTGGACAGCAGGTAGAAGTTCATGCTACTTTTTCTTACAAATGATTTTGGACACAATCAATATTCAGAGTGCTTCTCCTCTCCCTGTCATGGGAAGCCCTCCTTCTCCCTTCTCACCATCCATCTTGGGGCTGACTTCATGCCCAGAGAATGCCCCTCTTTCACACAATGCATGCTGGGCTGATGGAGGGTTTCCTTTTTTGCCACCTTGGCCCCTTCTTCCTCAGCGTCATCATTACTTCAGTGATGTCCCAATGTCTGGCATGGTGACAGATAAACCTTTTTAATGCTCAGCTGATTCAGAAAGCTGAAGCTGAATTCTGACGTGTGCCTGGCCTCTCCCTAAATCCTTGTTTACAGCTGCAGTTCATGCATTTTTTAAAATAATTATATATCCACCACATTAGGAGGCCCCCTCTTTTTTTTTTTTTTTTTTTTTTTTCCCCCCCATTGTCTTCATACCTAATTAGTCATTCCCTATGTAAATTCCATGATGCCTCCCAAATTACTTGCACTGAGAGGGAATGCAGTTCTCTGTCTCCCAAATACAATCTGTTTTTTGCTTCATGGGAGTGATGGATTTGACTCACAGATAATCTTACTGAGAACATTTTTCATAATTTCTTAGCTTGAGGAATGTTTATGTTTTGATTCAAATACCACATTTTTTAAGAGTTCTCCTTTTTGAAGGTTATCACTGTCTTGTTCCTTGAGGAGAGATGGAGTGGGGTTTCATAGTGTTTTTCCTGATGGCTTCCTTAGTCCTTTAAGGGTCTCATTCTCCTTGTTTGATATGGTTATTTCTTATATTCTGGCAAAGTAGTATAATTTTTTAGCTTTTTGTTACCTTCTGGTTGACTACCAGTTCCTTAACTTGAAAAATGTTGTATTTCAACTTCTGATGTCCTCTATATGTTTAACAATTCACACATACATCTTTAACTCTCAGCATTGCTCTCCAGGTTTAGCTGGAAGGAAATGCTCTCCATGAGATAACGCTAATCAAACGATGAACTCTTAATTTAATGAAAAAAATCACCTGAACTATAAAGTGTGTAATTATGCTGATTTTAATGACATTTGGGTCACAAATGGATTCTTCCTTGTGTACAGATGGCATCAATTAATACCCGTTAGAGCTTTCTGGTAAGCCACAGATTTACCAGTGTTTTTTGATTAAGTGGGCTTTAATTCATGCAAAACTATGAAGTGATTCTTTCTGTATTCCTACTACTGCTGAGATACCTGGAGATTTCCTTTTCTGTCCTAATGCTAGAAGCCTCTGCCATGGAAAGTTCTTTTGTCTGTGAATATGCCTTCTCTGAGAATAAGTATTTTGAGATTAAAAGAATATTTTTAACTAATTAAAATTTCCTTTATGTGGAAATACAGATTTGTATGGAATATTCATGGTATTTGTTTCTGTATTGTTGATGTTTCTGTATTGTTGAAAGAAGACAGCTTCTTCTGTGTTTATACCCCAAAATTTTGACAATAGAGATAAAAAGATCCCTGGGATAATCTTCTTTGTTAATGTCCAGAATGAATGGGGCAGTGCTGGCCATTTTCCATGCTAAAGCAGATCTGTCTTCTCTACTGGAAGGATGTGTTATGTTAGGCGGTAGGCTAAAGTGAATGCAGAATTTGTCTGTGACTTCACAGACAAATACTGGTTTGGCCATTTCTTGGCAAATTCATATTACAAATAAATGAACCTTTGTACCATATGGGAAGAGGTTAAAAAAAAAAATCCAGTTGAGACAGTAAGGAGCCGTGTTTCTGGTGTCATGTTGCTCTTTCCATGAGCATTTTCCCTCCTAGAATACCTTAAACACTTTTAAAGAAATTTCTATTTCTATAGCATGCAATACATATGGGGCATGTAATACATATACATAAATATTTTTTTATATATATATATATATATATATATAAATAAATATATGCAAATTGCATAGTAATAATATTCGTAGGGTTTTTATAAATCTCTGTAGGAGATTGCGAGTTTTCTCCCTTCAGTGTCATGTTTTGAACTTAAATTCTTCATCTCTTGTATTATTGTTCCTTGATATTTAATTAATTCTGACTAAATTTTGTTAATTTATAAGCGTAGTTCTTATTTCTGCAGAAATGCTAATAAAAGATGGCATGCCATATTTGGGATTTTTATTGAATATAATTAATAACAAAGTGAGCTAATCAGGTAACATTCACCTTGAACTTTTTCCTTTAAAGGGAGATAATTTCTCATCTCTTGCATTTTTGTTAGGTGGAAATTTTCCAAGCATATTCTGACAGCTACATTTGAATATCTTTGTAGAGTGTAGTTAAATATTCTGTAAGCACTGCTGCTTAGTGATCTAATGAGCACAATACCAGTTTATTGCTACCTTGTATCACTGATTGTTCACAGTCAGGAAATGCATCTGGGTGCATTCAGCACGTAGAGCTGTTGTCAATTTGTGTTATTAAATATGATAGGAAATACAATAATATTTAAAAACATTTAAGTGCTGACAAATTATATTTTTTAAGGTTGAGTGCTTTTATTTCGTACCCTAAAGAAACCCTTCATTTTAGGGCATTTGGTAGAAAATTATATTGGTGCTCTAAAGCAATGGCTTTATTTCACAGCCCTGTGCTAGTTTATATTTTAGGTTAGTTCATATGCAGAAGTGTTCACGCTTTCCTTAATGGAGTAACTGAATGTGGATTTTACTGGAGTGTTGCCAGCCTCAACCTACTTTTTGTGTGAACTATTAGGACAAAAGAAACTCCTTAAAATAGGTATTCAGAACATGATATTACGAATGTAATTCATAAAGTGGCAAGAATGATTTCAAGAAGAAAAAGTAAGGCTGTATAAAATTACATTATAAATCTCAAGCTGGGGAGGAGGGGGAGGAAGATGTCAGAAGGATAAAGAAATTACCCTGGTCTTCAGGGACAGAAATGTTAATCCAACACTGAGTGGTGTCTTTGAAAACTTCACCATTTAGTATTCATATACTCATGACTGTGCCGGGAACACTGCACACTGAAAGTGCATTAAAAGAATAGGATTAAGGTGAGAAAGTCAGAAAACTTGCAAGTTGGGGAAATACCTTTGTGAACTTAATTTGTCCACTCTCAGCATTATCAGGTACTCTTTAATTATACAATCATTAGTGGTATCAGTAGCATTTTTGCATGGACTTTATTCAAAACACACTATTTTGGGGACTGTTCATTACTTTGCTTTTCCCTTGTCTTTTATTTATTGTAGCCCAATTCTCTATTTTTAACATATTTTTAAACAAGATAAATTCCATTGTGTTTAACTTATATTCCCTTGATGGTCTTCACTCCCCACTGTATCTTATATCTTAATTTTTTTCTTCAAGACAACTCTGACTGGCTGTGGAAATCATGGTTAGGATTCAGCTAAAGTTGAGACTTGCAAGTGGAGACCTGTGGGCATGATGTCAGGTGTTTCTAAGTGTGAACCTGTAATTGGCCAGCTGAAGGGCTAGCGGGTTCATTTCGTATGTCCCAGCATTCCCTACCCAGTCTCCTGCTAGAACTGCAGAGGAGTATCAATCTGTGCATAATTTCTGTCATATCTGTCAGTCCCTTGAGGATGCCTCAGGTAATACGCTGAGGAATCATAAATGGCACTAAATGACAGTGTGGAGTGAACTGCTTTTTCAGATGTTCATTGAGCAGGAAGGGAGCGTAGGTGTTTGGCTCACGTCGAGACACCTACCTTTAAGAATCTGAATCTCGACTTGGACTCCATCCTTGGTAATAATGTTAATAATGCATTGCAGATGAGAAACAGAAGCATGAAGAAATTAAAACAGGAAATACACAGAAATTTTATAGCCTGACTTTTCAGAAAATGCAGCAATCCGTATTTCAAAACACATCAGAAAATTGCAAAATGTTTTGGATTAGAGGGTCCTCTATCCCATCCTCTTGCTCCAGCTTCATCCAACCTCAGTGTCGGGTCCAGTTACTCCAGGCAGACCTTGTCCAAATTGGTTGAGCAAATGTCTCTGGACACTTCTGGCAATGAGTTTTTGTTTAGTTCCTACAGAGGTGTGTTTTGCTGCCACTCAAGATGGTCTCCTCTCTGTGCTTTGTCTTCTCTGCAGCCTTTCTTTAGGTGGGAAGACTGCAATGAGATTTCCCTCTGCCACCACTAACCTTTTCTTCCCAACCTATACAGACCCAGTTCCCTTAACTTCTTCTCATCTACTGCATGCTTGGGCCCTATCACAGTCTTACTGGAGAGACAGTTTGTTAGTAGGGGCACTGGCACTGGGAGTCTAAAACTGGGCTTGCTGTTCCATCATCACTGCATGGAGACACTGCTGGCTCGTTCTGTGTTACCTACTAGAACCACCATGACCTTTTCCTCTTACCTGATCCCATTGGGCTCTTGTGAATGAACAGCAAATCCCAGTGAAGGATTTTATTCATTGAAGTTTTGTGTGGTTCTTGTCAATCGTTTTCCTGTCAGTCATTCTGTCTTACTGCAGTGCCCCTGAAGAGAAGCCCTGCTCTCCACAATATCTACTGTTCCTTCTAAACTGGTGTTTTTTGTGAACTGGGTGAGGCTGGTTTTTATCCACCACACAGGTTGTGGCTGAACAGCAACAGTTCCTGTCCTGACCTTTTAGGTTGCCTTGTCACAATGACCCCCCTGGATGTGTGATGAGCCAGAACACTTGGAACTACAGACCTCTGTTGTGTCCAGAAGACCAGCCAGTTACTTCACCTTGTCTGCTTTTCCAGTCCAAATCCCCTAAATTATGCTGCAAAAACCATGCTGAGTTGTGTTTGAAGTAAAGCTTTGATTTGATTGTTGGTAGATCCATCATGAGTACCTAACCTATGACTTCAGGTCTCTTCCAGCAGGAAGAGAACCCCACCCACCTTGTGTTTTTTTTAGGGGACAGTCTGTTGCAGATGCTCAGTATGATGCCTCCATGCAGATCCAGCACTGGCAGGCTCAGCTGGCAGCCGTGCCAGCACCTGCTTTAACAGCCTGGATCCCACTGGCACATCCCATTGGCACATCCCTGCATACTCCTGCTTGGGTGGGACAGCCAACTCGAGGCTGTTCTTATCCCTTGTAGAATTTTTTTTCTTGGCTGACAGCTCCTTACTCTGCCTTTTTCTGAGCACATTTTGTTTCCTTTGTGAACATGGGATGTCCTCTCTGATCCTCCCTTCTTGACTGGCCTCCACCCTGGGCAGCAGCAGTCTGGACCTAGTTCTCCAGAAACTTTGGTTGCATCTGGATACCTGCCTGCTGCTTCTGACCCCTTTTCCAGTGTGAATCATGGAAACACTATGACCTCTTATAGACATTATTTTAACTTTTTTAAAAAACATTTTAAAACTGTTTTCACCAGTGCAGTTCTTGAACATGTGGCACTGTAGGAAAAGGTTGAGTTGAAGGCCAGTATGTGGCATAGAAGGCTTAGTGAAGAAATGCATAGTAATAGGATAAACTTTCAAAAAAGTGAACAGGGATACTTCTGAAATTAATTTTGAGCAATTTTAATGCCAACACTGCAGCCCAACTATTTTAGCCAAACTAATAAAATGTGTTTATAAAATGGGATGTGTATGCTTACTTTACGATGTGAGGACTTCCCGTTTCACAAACTGGTGGTTTCCCTAAGTTATGTGTAGAAATAAACTGCTTTCAGTGATGGCTGTGAAATGTAATGATTGTAAGCAGACATGGTTGCAAAGATAACATGGAACTGAAGAGGTGACTTGTGATGCTTGTAATGAGGGATCTGATTTTTAATCAGCAGATGGATTCTTTCTTTTTAGATGTTATTTGAAATAGTCGTATTTACTAGAAAACTACTTCACAGTGGTATGAGGATCAGCACACTTTGGTTTTATCCCTCATAAACTTCTAATACCTGATATTAGCATCTCTGTGGAGTACAGGCTTGGTATTAGCCCCATGGGGTGGGAGGGGCCAAGCTCTGCCTGGCTGTGGGAGCCAGAATGCATCAAGGAGAAGTTTATTTTCAGCCTAGACTGGATTAGGTATTTGATACACTTATTGACATTGTATTTTGGCAGTCAGATGGTGTAGCGTGTGTTCACCTTACATCATTTGTCTAGAAATTGCCTGTTGTGTCCAATCCCTTGAGCTTCCTCTGTAACAGAGCAAGGTTTGCCCTCTGGAAATGACTCTCTCTCTACTCTGAATGCGCAGTGAGTCTATCAGACCAGGTTGCACCAGACACCAAACTTCTAGACATGTGACAGTAGTTGTAGAGAAGTTGTACTCTTAAATAAAATATAAAGTAACTTCCAGGACTACAGGAAATGACACAAGTCTTGTTGCTTAACATCTGCCTTTTTCATTAGGAAGCCAGACCCAGAAACCTTTTGATTTGTGCTTGTAGGCTCTCTGATCTTCAGCTTTAGTTAATCTCAGTTTATTTAGCTGTGGCCAAATCTCTTCAATTGGGTAAAATGTACCCAGTCCATGGAGCAGAGCCCAGCTGAGCCCTGCTGTGGAGGCAGGATGGGCAGTACACACAGTGAAGCTGATGTGCTGGAAGTGATTGGAATATCATCCAGGAATTTCTTAACCATCTGGATACATCAAGAGAGATTTAGGGATGATGTATATCAAATAGTCAACCCTGAGTGATTGAGGGTCAGATGTGTCCCACCATGTCCAGGTTTGGTGAACTTTCCTGTTATGCTGCCATCTGATTTGAATGAACTTCACCTCTTCTTGTTCACTATATTTTTTCCTTGCCACAATTTTAGATGCATTATAAGGTCTTTGTTTTATTGTTAGTCTTGGAAAAACATGACTACAGTTTTATATTCCTGAGATGATAGAAAAAGAAAAATATGATTTTTCTCTCCTCTTTCACCTAGAATCATGTCTGAATTTTGCGAGCTCAAAAACGGAGCTTTTATTCCTGAAGATTTCAAGATAAGGTCTTGCATTTTCTCCCATAGCAGATTTCAGGTTAAGACACTAATTTAAATGCATTTGGAATCAAAATATGTTATTTCCTTTTAATTCGAAAGGAAGATGGATTTAAAAGCAAAGCTTACAGGACTGCTTGGATATTTTCTGTAAATTGTTTGTATAAATTATATGAGAATAAATAGCAGAGAGCTTTAACTCTTCTCTTCTAATTTTCCATGGATTTTGAACTTGTTTATTCAGAAGTTAGAGAGTATCATTTGTGGCATTTACATTATACTGAAAATCATCTGCTCTCCATTTTCATTATTTTTCATGCCGTGAGGTTCCCGGGTTCCTTTATTTCCATGGAGTCGGACAGTCGGGCAGATGGAGAATCTGAGAATCCTTTATCCTGGAGTGTTCCCTGTTTCCTTTCTCTACACTTCATTTTTGCAGCTTGATGTATTTTGTCCATCTGGTATTTATAGCAGTTTTAGCTATTTCAAATTTCTTTCCCTCTTACATTGCCTCAGAAAGTTAAATGAAGTAAAGAGGAACGCAGATGCCACAGCTTGCAGCTTTAGAATCATAGAATCAGGGAATGGTTTGGGTTGGAAGGGAGCTAAAGGATCATCTAATCTAGTTCCACCCCCTCTGCTGTGAGCACTACATCACATCAGGTTGCCCAGGGGCCCCATCTAGCCTGGCCTTGAGCATTTCCAGGGATGGGGCATCCACAGCTTTTCTGGGTAAGCTGTGCCAGTACCTCACCACCCTCACAGTAAAGAATTTCTTCATAATACCCAATTTAAACCTGCCCTTTCTCCATTGAAAACCGTTCCCCCTTGTCCTAGCACTACATTCCCTTGTGAGGAGTCCTTCTCCAGCTCTTTTGTACTCTCTTTAGATACTGGAGGGCTGTTCTCCCTGGAGCATTATCTTCTCCAGACTGAGCAACCCCAGCTTTCTCAGTCTGTCTGCATAGGAGAGGTGATCCAGTCCTCTGATCATCTTGATGGCCCTCATCTGGGCTGCTCCAACAGGTCTGTGTCCTTGTGTTGGGACCCCAGAGCTGGACACAGCCCTGCAGGTGGTGTCTCATGAGAGCAGAGCAGAGGGGCAGAATCCGTTCCCTCACCCTGCTGGTCACTCTGGTTTGGATGCAGCCCAGGATGAGGTTGGGTCTCTGAGCTGTAAGCACACACCATTGGCTCATGTCCGGCTTTTCACCCATGAGAACCCCCCAAGTCCTTCACCACAGGGCTGCTCTCAATGAGTTGTTTTTGCAGTCTGTGCTCATGCCTGGGATTGGCCACACCAGGTGTGCAGCTCCTTGCACTTAGATTTACTGCACTTTCTGAGATTCAAGGGAGGTGCTTGAATTTATGGAGGTCTCCTCCTCCCATGCCTTGCACTAGTCTTGTGTCACAGGATTACTTCTGGCAGAATTTCCAAAGAGAAATTTGAAGAAATTTGTAAAAGTTTGACATTGTTGTTGGAAATAGACTTATTAATTTGTAGCCCTGGGCTGATAGCATTGCTGTCTGATGTCAGCTTGATAACTTAAAAAAGTAATTTGAAGGTATCCTGTATTTTAAACCAGATTTTTGAAAGCCATGAAGATTTATCATTATTGATGTTAAGAATTTTGGAGGGGATATTACATCTTCTGCTTCAGAGTTTCATCAAGTTTCTGAATTATCTTCTGTTGTGGCCTTGAGTTACTTTAATAATAACCTAAACATCAAATGAGATTGAAGTCTGGATGGCTCATAACCCCATTTGTCACTGCCATAACCTACTCGTGCTTCCCAGGCTCTGGGTTACACCAATGTGTGACTTCTGCTGTCTAGACACAGTAATTCAAAAGAGGAGATTATTCCATATGTTTCTATAGGGAAATGCTGATATATAATCCTTGAGGAAGGTCAGTAAATTGGAAATATTTTGGGTCTGGTCCTGTTTAGATAAAAACATAGTGTTTTTTCAGTTCTTATTTTTCATCTTGTGTTTACATGCCTTTGGGTTTTATCTTCATGGTTGTAGATTTAAGTATATAAAATTGTGCGGGCACTGAAAAATGATGATTCTTGACTCAGAAATTAAAGCCCAGAGGCTATTCCCAGTGTTCCATCCAGCATGATGTGTCAGTAAGTGTCAGTGCTGAGGGTTTGTCGCTGCCTATGTGTGACCAAGGCACAGATGTCACTGCTGGAGTTTCACCTTCTCAGCTGAGTTAGTGCATGTGTGAGCAGAGAAGCAACAGAAGCAATTCCACTATAAGGGAATAAAACCTGGTGGTTTTGCTGGAGATTACTCCATAAATTTCATTCTGTTTCCAAGAGAAAATAGCACTGTCCATTAAGGTAAACAATTTCACAGTCCATTTGGCATCCTACAAAGAAGGGCTGAGTTCAGAGATAACTCTGGTACACCCTGTAAAACAAGGGAGGGAGCTCTGTTAGGTTTTATTATTATTTTTTTCCCTCTGAAGTTTCTAAAACTGGAATGCCAAGCAACTAACAAGAATATTCCTAGTCTATGTTTACTTTTGCTCAAAATACGTATCCAACTAATTCAGTTCAGTGTTAAAATTGTAGTTAATGTTAGATTTTAAGCTGATTTTAAGCTTTTACAATGAACTGAGAAATGGAATTTATCATTTTGGGTTCCTCCAAGTAGAAAATTCTTATAATTGTTAATGGTTTTAATTTCCCAATTCTAAATTCTTTTTATTAGTTGTAGTTTTAGGACACAGAAGACGAAAAAAAAAATTAATTGGAAAAAAAAAAAAAAAGGGAAAGGAAGAGAGAAAGGAACAAGGAAAAAGGTGTGTCCAGTTGCACTACAGTTTCGGAGTAAAATTCCAAACTATTTCCAGTTTCTCCACTGAAGACAGACAGCTTCCTGTGAGTAAATGGAGAGCAAGTAGCTGCCATACTGAGAGGAGAGTCTTTGACTGTTTCTTGTTTTTGTCTCTTAGGTTTGCAAAACCAATATTCTTGGGATTTTAATGCTAGAAGTTAAAAAGTTCTGTTTTGGAGGCATGCACAGCAGGCTTCTTTCTTCAGGAATTATAATTGAAATGAAATGATTACCTTACAATAGACTTCTTAATCTTTATACAATGAAAATAGGATGACTCTCATCCCTGCTGTTCAGGTTCTAATGCAAAATCCCTGCCCATTTTCTATACTTTTTAATCAGTGTTAGTCAAAAAGTAACTGTAGTTAGTGAAGTACTGTATTTAAGGTTGTTAATAGAGATAAATGATTTTTTTTCTTTCAAGCTGGGTGTGAAGCACTTATTTATAAACTGTCATATCTCTCCTCTTCCCATGTCTTTTGGGGAGCTCTTCTCTTGCTCCTTATCTCAGGAAACTTGTGAGTTTCATGTTTCTGTGATAGACCCATGCTACAGCTCTGCCGCTTGGTGGCATGCTGCAGTTCAGTCTTTAGCAAATATCAGTCCCTCCTATGAGAAAATGTGGATTTCCTTACTTTCTGCCAATGTCTGCTGATTTACACCATGCTTGGCAGAGGCCAGGGAATGCATCCTAGCAGCTGTGTGTTGGCTGCATCCCTCTGAAGTGCCTGGTTGAATCACGCCAGTGGTCACCAGCAGTGGGGGCTGCTCCTGGGCACCAACATCTGGATCCCGCTGCGAGGAAGCGGAGGCCCAGGATGCTGCTCCTGCAGTTCTGCTCCTGTGTGCCGTGGGATATTTAATGACCTGACCTTTTAGCTACAGGGTGGGTGATGTACAGCAAGAGTGGCCAGAGGTCTTCTAGCAAGCTCTGGGCTCAGAAGGGACAATTTGGAGGCTTGCCCATAAAGTAACTTAGAAAAAGGTATGAATCTAGGACGAATTGAAAAAAGAAAGTGTAAATGAGGGAAGGCAGCAGCTTGTATTGATTGTGTTGGGATTTGACACTGGGTTTAAGACTGTAGAAATCTCTTCTTATGTCTTAAGGTTTTGGGCTTTTTATGGCACATTTTTCCAAATTAACATTTAATCATAATCAGGAGGAAGGAAGTAATCCTCTGCTTTGCACTACTAGAGGCTGTAATAGAGCCATCTCTGGGGAAACAGTACTGTATTTTACTCCTCATATTTTGTACTGTTTAGTCTGGTTTAGTTCTAAAACACTTCCTTGTTGTGGATGTCACAGCACTATCCTTGAGATGCATTCAGATAATAATTGCAGGCCAGATGCAGAATAGAGAGGTCTTTCTGAAATGTCTCAGGAATAACAAAAGGCATCTTCATGTTGCTGAATTTCTACATCTTGAGGCATCTAATTTCAACTCTGTACCTTTGGAACTGACATGGCTATCACAGTTTTGCTTCCTTGGAGCATGGGAAACCTGGGAAACTTTGGAATTTTTTTGTGGGCTTGGGTTTAATTCCACCCCCCTCAGGAATTACTTTGCAGTTGTAGAATTTCAGTTTACTTTGTTTAATATGAAGAGCTGCATGTCAATGGATCAGAGAAAATTTGGCCTCTTGAAATGTCTGTTCTTTACCAGGGGAGAAATGCAAGGACTGTGATACAATTATATTTGTTCTTCACATGGGAAGAATTTCTTCTTCCACACCTTTTGTGTTGCTTATAAAGTACCAGTCCCAAAGTAGTTGTCATTCCCAAACTGCTCATATTTAACACATACTGGCTTGCAAATGCCTCAGAAATAACTTGTGTTCGGTGCAGGAGTTAGTGGGAAGTGAGACTGCCTGGGACATCCAGAAGATGCTGGCCTGGCCTCTCCCAGCAATCTTGAAGGATTTATTAGCAGCTTGCCTGTTCCTCCAGCTACAAGGTTTTACGAATGATTTCAAACGCTTCTCAAGGGACAGCGGTAGGACTACAATTCAGCATCATCTCTCCTTTTCAGTACTGTTGGAGGACTTATATGATAAAAAAGACAGAAGAAACCATCACAAATTTTATGTAAAAGTGGGGCTTTTGTCAGAAATCAATCAAAGTTCCTCACAAGGGGAAGTAGAGGGACAGGTAATGGTCTCTTTCCTGGGCTGACTAGTGATTGGACCCAAGGGAATGGCATGAAGCTATGATGGACAGGGTTTGGGTTGGATATTAGAAAGGGCGACTTTATCCAGAGGGTGGTTGGGCACTGGAACAGGCTCCCCAGGGCAGTGGTCACAGTATTAAGCCTGACAGAGTTCAAGAAGAGTTTGGACAATACTTTTAGGCACACAGTGTAATTCTTCAGGCTGTCCTGTGCAGGGCCAGAAACTGGCCTTGATGATCCTTGTAGATCCTTCCCAACTCAGGATATGACTCTGTTCTATGATTCTAAAGTGAAGTTGTTTGGAGATGCTCTACAGAACGCCAGCCATTTGTTCAGACACATGGCCAGAATGAGGCAGGATTCATCTCACCTGACTTTAGCCATCTGGAAATTAGATGAGTATTTTTAGGTAGTCATCCAGGCTCTTGCCATGAAAGTAATAGAGAGAGCCCTCTGCATGACAGTGCCACCTCTCCTGAGTGGAATACCTAAGATGGTTGGTTGGTTGATTGGATGGTTTAGAGATGCAGTCATGGGCAAGAAGCATATCTTTATTTGAACAAAATTTGTCTTTGAATTTATTTATCTGAATAGTCTGGTTGGTGAGAAAGAAAGGTCACTTCTAGTTCACCTTCCTTCACAACATGGGATATTAGTAAAACTTCATGGTTTTCAGATAAAGGCAGTCACTACTTGCAAGTATTATGATGCAAGAAGATTATTAGTTCAGTTGGAATGCTCTTCCTCTCCAAGCAAACCCTGAAACAATCCTTGAAGGACTCCTTAACAACTGTCAGTTGAGTTGAGGTCATCACCAGTGTCTCCCCTCACTCCCAAGTGTGGATCCAGATGACTCCAATAGTTTGCCATAGTGTTTGCTCCTGCAATGAAATCCTGTCTATATATAGTGTCTTAAAATAAACTAATGGAGTCAGTTTTATACACAAGCTCATTGATTAATAAATAGATATTATTAAGCCTATAAAGGTTGAAGGAAAGTTAGATAAAGATACCAGCTAATTAATCATGCAGACTACATATTCGTCCCTGAGCTATATTTGGCTACTGCTTAGCAAGTAAAGGGTGAGTAGATGTGTGCTTGATTACATTGAAAGAACTCTCTGCTTTGGCAAGGGAGTGAAAGCAGGTTTGTGTTTACTTTTAGGGACAAAAGCAGCATTCTTTTGACATGCTAGTTGTACTCCTTGCTGCTTACATCCCTGTTTGAAATAAGTTACACCCAGCTTGCAATTTACCTCACTGCTCTAAGCGCCTTGCAGGATTTGGCCCCGGCAGATTAACATGCATTTACAAATCCAGCTGGCTGTTTGGAAGCTCCCAAAGGAGTACTTGATTGCCAATTACACTGTTTCTTCTTTCTATCAAATTGCCAAGAAACAGCAACTCAATTGATTTAAAACTATTTCTATCCCACACAGTCTCTAAGCCTTGGAATCAGGTTATTTTGCTCAGTTGCATGGTGGTGTTTTACCCAATTGAATTGTGGTTTTAGGATTGCTCATCATATGCCCTGTTGGACTCCAGTTAATAACTTGTTTGTGCTACATTAACTGTGTTTTCTATCAGATAATTCTGCTTTCCTGTTAGGAAACAATGTCTCATAGTAAAAGCAAGCACAGCTTGTGTCTAGATTTGGGCAGGTAAATTTCAAACCAGTGATACGCATTTATTATTTTAAATAAAATACAAAGAAAGGTGTCACAGTCATAAAGGAATCAAGCTGCCTGTCACTAGGAAAACAAACCATGTCTTTGCTTATTCTTTCTAAACAATTTCCAAACAAATAAAAGAAGATTAATAAGGCAGAGAATACAAGCATTCAGGCTTTAGTGTTTCAGGATGAAGACTGCCCATGGTGCCCTTCCTCTCTTGTGCCCTGCTGTATCCCCTGGTTTGAATTTAAAGGATCGAGCAGTCGCTTTTACTGCAAACCAATTACCTTATTCTGTTCCCTTCTTGAGCGGTGCTTGGGCTTTGAATGACTGTTCAACTTCCTTCTCTTCCGTAGTCCAACTGAATTTGTAGAGCCGCATTTGAGTAGAGATGATTAGCATCCCAAAAGGCATCCTTCTGTAGATGATTTTGTGTGTCTGACTTGTCTGAACACATAGCCCTGGAAGGCACCTGATATGTACTGGAAAAAGCTGATGCCAGCTGGATCTGCTAAGGACCATTACCGTTGGAGGTGCTAGGGTAGGTGGAGGTGTACTGTGTGCAGGAAGCTGCCCATGAAACCTTTGTTTCAGAATAATATGTCTGTGACAGAAGGGTTGGGACACTGTTGCCCATGGAGCCTTCAGCTGAGCTTCTGTCTCTCCTTACCCCCTTTTGTCCTCTCTGCCTGCCTTCCAGCTCATGCAGCTGGTGGCATGAGCATCCTCGTGATCAAGAAGTCCTCGCTGCTCTGTGGTCCTGACTTGCCTGAGAGCAGGCAGGCAAGGAGACAGTGAGGAGGAGAGCTTGGGCTGCTCCTGGGCACACACAATAGCAATTGTTGTTTTAGCATGTAACTTCCTTGTCTGGGAAAGATAAAGTACCCTTGTGTGGTAGTGATAAATGGCAAACCCATTTAGCATCAGCTGTCATTAGACATGCATGCAACACACTTTTCCATTGGATTTTAAATTTTTCTTTGAAATACTGAGATGCAGGAATTTTCTCACTTTAGGCTTTATATGAGAGTTTATTAGGCACAGACTTCTTCTGCCTATCCTTGCTATAGCTTTTTCCATCTTCCTCCCTGCCTTGGGAGGCTGCTGAAAGCACTGACAAGCATAAGTGCCTACATTGATCTCTGGGACAAACAGGTTGCAAAGCCTGGTACAGCCAGTAACAGCAATTGGAGGTGACATCCTCTGGTAGGGAGTGGATTGCATCTGATTTGCAGGGACATTGCACAGATGACCTCTGATCTTGTAGGAGATGAGCCACATCTATTCGTCACTGACAGTTTCTTGAAGGCTTATAATTTGGGAGAGAAAATGGGCAGCATTTAACGGAGAGAAGAAATAAAATACTGGGACTTGAAGGCTGCTCCCATGCCAATTCAAAGTCCATCTTGCAAATGACATGGACAGTAGAAATCTTCAGACAGCTCTGATTTATTATGAGTCATAAAAAAGGAATTGTTCTGTCTTCAGTAAGTTTCACATGTACTCACCATGGTGCAGGCAATCTGGCCTGGAAAACTCCGGCAATTACAGGTTACAGTCTGGAGGAATAGCGAGTAAGCCATCAAAAACAGTGTTTGTGGAAGGCATTTTCAGGCAACCATAACACCAGGTGTTGCTACCAGCAGCTAACATGCGTGAGTTTGTTCGTGCACCTGCACAGCACAACCAGTTATTACTGTGTAGCACTTCATGCAGCTGGCAATCAACAAGATGCTTTTTCGTGTACAGCGCTGTGAATGAAGATCAGAATACCAGCTTGGCTTTGGATAGCTGTTACTCTGGAATACTGTAACTATTCTGTGATAGTTAATATCCATTCAAGAAGCAGTGTAGAAAAGCAAGACATAGGTGTCCACAGCGTGTTGGGAAGATCCAGTTCACTCCCTGTTGCAGATAATTGCTCAGGCTCACCCAGACACCAACTTGTGGTGAAGAATAAGACCATTTCAGTGACGTGCAAACTTCTTTATACAAGCAATTCGTAAAGCCTTTGGAAATAGTATTAAATAAACAAGACATTATTATACAGTTGACCAGCTAAGTTGAGCTTTAGCCAGTAATCCTGCTTACTAAGCGTATTATCAGGAGGAATACACTAGTCTAGACATTTTCTGTGATTTTTAACTCTGGTATGCAGTTACTCTGAAATAACAGGCTTTGAAAGGAAAATTGTCTGAAATGGCAAGTTCTTCACTGCAAGCATTAAGTACATTCAGGGAGAGAAAACATTAAGCACTAAAGGGCTCTTCAACCTTGTGGAGAAAGAGCTCACAAAGGGGTGTCTGAAAGCTGGGACAGACAAATTTGCACAGAAAGTGAGACACATTTTTAACAGAGTTACAATACATTGGAACAAAGTATCCTTAGAAATGTTCAATTTTTCTTTCTGTTTTCAAGTTAAGTCTTGTTTTAGCCCAACAAAACTGACCTCCAATGAAGCAGAAAGTATTGGGATCTGTGGGGGAGTAGCTGGAAGATGTATATTTACTTGTAATGTAAAGATCAAAGTTATATGATTTGATGGAGTTTTCTGACCTTGTGTTATGAATTGAGCAGTGAATGCTCATCCATACTTCTTTCCAAGGTATCTGCCATGTCTCTTCCCTTGATTTCTCCTGACCTGTACACGCACGTTGGTGCACAGGTACCCAGGTTTTTTGTTTGTTTTTTGTTTGTTTTTGTTGTTTTGGTTTGGGTTTTTTTGTTTGGTTTGGTTTGGTTTTGGGTTTTTGTTGTTGTTGTTTTAGTGGGTTTTGACACAGTTCAGTTGACCTGGAACCTCACAGTGTCTGAGCATAGCAGGCATAAGTGTGATGGTTTCTGAAAGGAAGGAAATAACTGCTTCCCTGTAATGCAGATACCTCAGGCATCTCTTAGTGCCCTTATGCACTCTGTATCAGCCTCTGGCCTGGAAGGGCTTCTTTTGTTTGTTGATTAATTGGCTGTGAGATGTGGAAACCAATGTGAGCCAGCTCCAAGGAGAGCCATATTAATCACACCATCATGCAAACCATATATGGCAAACTGAGTAAGCGGCTGCTTTCCAAATCTTTAGGAGACTTTAAAGCATAGGGACAAGAGCCATACTTACATACTTGTGATAGCTAAATAAAGCCTAAGTTCTAAGCATGAAGCTTGGGAAGAAAAATGAAACGGAGCATCTGGATTCCCTTAATGTATCCCTCCAAAAAAGAGGGAGAAAAATGTTTATGACTAAAGAATGATCATAGAGTCCATACGCTAAGCAGAGAGCCTTGGTGGGGGACTGAGAAGGAAACTCTAGGGATCTACCTCTAAGTTTAGGTAAAAGCAAGGGAGCAGGCTTTTGGGGTCACATGCATGTATTTACCTGACTGCCAGTTTAAGTTCAGTTTACACAGAAAGTCAAGTTCTTGTCGCCTCTGCCTTTATTTTTTAGGTGACAAACGATTTCATGTGCAAAAAGAATCAGGGAATGGTTTGGGTTGGAAGGGAGCGGAAAGATCCTCTAGTTCCACCCTCTCTGCTGTGAGCTGGGGTGCCATTCACTACATCACGTTGCTCAGGGCCCCATCCAGTTTGGCCTTGAGCACTTCCAGGGGTGGGACAATCTTGGATTCTCTGTGCAACCTGTTCCCGTCCTTCACCACCCTTACAGTAAAGAATTTCTTCATAATATCTAATCTAAACCTACCCTTTTTCCATTGAAAGCCATTCTCCCTTGTTTTTTCACTATATGCCTGTATGAAAAGTCCCTCTCCAGATGTACTGTAGTCTCTTTAGGTACTGGAGGGCTGTTAGAAGTTCTCCCTGGAGCCTTCTCTTCTCCAGGTTGAAAACCCGCAACTCTCTCATCCTGTCTTCACAGGAGAGGTTGCCCAGCCCAATTGTCATCTTCATGGCCCTCCTCTGGCCTCACTCCAACAGGTCCATGTTCTTCTTATGTTGGGGGCCCCAGAACTGGACACAGTGCTGCAGATGGGGTCTCACTGGAGGGGAGGAAAGGTGCAGAATCACCAGCCCAGGACACAGTTGGCTGTCTGCACTGTGAGGGCCCATTCCTGGGTCACATTGAGCTGTTCATCCACCAGCATGCCCAGGTCCCTGTCCTCAAGGCTGCTTGGCCTTGTTGAGCTTGATGAGGTTCATACAGGCCCACCTCTCCAGCATGTCCAAGCCCCTCTGGATAGCAAATATATGTGGAACAGCAGTTCTATTTCAGGAGCCCCTTCCCATTCTGTGGCCCATGGCAGACTCAGGGCTGTGGAGGAAGTAATTACATGTGTTGGGCTAATTGTACCTCACATCTAAAGGCATGGGTACAGGTGACTGCAGACAGCCAGGACATGCTGAGATCTGGCATTGCTGGGTGTTTGTGATTTGGGCTTTGCAAGGTGCACAGTATTGCACAACAAAGAAATTACATGCAATTAAAATATGCTTCATTATTAATTATTTAAATGCAATTAAATGATGCTTAATAGACTGTGTAAGCTCACACCCACACCTACCTCTGCTGTGACTCTCCGTAATGCACCAATACACCAGCCTTTCTGGAAAGGCAAATCCACTCATTAGGCAGGTGTTTCCTCGCTCATTCTGCTCTGTTTTTATCACTAACGTTTTGCCCAGAGGGGAACCTGATTATTCACTTGCAATTAGAGGAAATCACAGCCAGTTGGTGTGGGAACACTTTTTACTGGCCTTGAAAGTTAGATTTTTTAGATTTTTTTCAATTCCATCAGTGAATTAAGCTCTGGGAAGAATTATGCAGAAGCCTGTGCTTTAGGAAGCAATGGGACTCAGTTCCAGGAGTGTTTGTTTTCTTTAGGATTTCTCACTTCCCCTTACTTTCTGACTCTGTCTTGTTGCTTTTCTCCTTCCCACCTGTCCCATTCCCTCGTTGCTTCATGGTTTTATTTTTCATTATTTCTACATACCTATGTCATATTCCTCTTTCACACTTTTGTCAGTCATTACTTGCTTCCTATTTCTCATCCTGTCCACTGCTGCCCTGGTTAGCTCCCCCTTCTCGCCTTTATGTTTTTTGTTCCTTTTTTGTTTCTCACCCTCCCGTATCTCCCAAGCATCACATAACGAGGAACAGATTGAATTCCTTACTGGGCTCGTCAGTGAAGAGCACTATGTTGATGCCAGGTTGAGCTGATGTGATATGATACTACAGACAGGAGTTAGAAATAAGTAAACGTGGTTGTTGTGGCACATTGAAATTCTTGGCTCTGCCCCAAGGGATTAAAAGAAGGGAAAAAAAAAAAAAAAAAAGAGGAAGAAAATTGAGGGGTGGAGTGAGAAACCAGCTGAATAGTCTGTTGCAGCTCACTTGGAGGGGGAAAAACATGCAGAGCATTAACTATATTTTTGGGGGTTGGTCTTAAAGTGGCTTCATCAGTCATGCTACTTTTGATTGTTGGATTTACACAATAAAAATAATATGCTTTCCACACTTCTCCTTCTTTGAAATGTCTCCCAGCACCCCTGGGAACAGAAACTTTGAATTCTCTGTAAATTGCTTGCAAGATCAGTGTTGGGATCCTGTCTTAGTATCACAGAGTTGATATGTGGTATTTCAGTTTACTGCATGTTGTATATAGATTATATTTTCAGTTTAGAGGAAGCCTGAGATCGGACAGTCCTGTAAAGGTGCAGTATAAACAGTTATTTTTATTGATGGAGAACTGATAGCCTGTCAGGTCCTTCTGCAAATGAAGAAAACTGGAGCATGATCAGACTTAACAACAATTTTAGGTGTCTTGGTACCCCTAGACAGTATTTGTTCATGGTCTTTCTTTTATTTTTTATTGTTTATTCAGACTAAATAGATAATGTAGGAGTAAACAACCCATGCCAAATAAGGGTTTTTAGTTTTGCTACCTGATATTTCTGGGTTTGCCTCAAAAATACATGTTTTCATCTCAAAACTGAGGTCTGTTCAACAGAGTTTTAGTACTTTTGCCTTAAGGAGATCTCAGTGCTGAGTTTTCTTGTACCTTGTTGTTGTTTGCGCTAGATAGAGCTGTGGTGCTGAAGGATTGCGGACCAAGGACAGAGGGACATAACCTCACTGTGCACCTGTGTCTGTCCAGCTCCTTGTGTGTTCTGTGTGTCCTGTGTGTACATTATTATACCCAAAGATCTGGTGATCCTTAGCTTGTGAAAGTGAGAGCAGCATAAAGAAAACAGTATTGTACAAGAACTGGGCAGAAACTAAGCCTCACTCAGGTCCTGAGTAACCCATTTTTGCCAGTCAGCTTTCAGTGTGCTTGATGGACAGTTTATAGTCCGCATATAGTTTATATGGACAGAGTTATTTATAACTCTGTTTCAGCTTAAAAACTTCGTGGCTTTATTTTCTGTTTATACCTTTCAGTGATTTTAAAGTAAGTGTTTCCCTGGCAAGGCTGGTCAGGACTGAGCAAACTAACTAAGCAAACTGCCCATATTTCAGTCTGGACTTCTGCACTCCTCAGATGGAATACTGTTCCACTAAAGTCCTCCAGCCTACACATGGGGAAGGAAGTCAGTCATGTGTTCTCCAAATAAATAAAGCAGTTTTCAGCTCAGCTAATGGGTGGACCTAACACATTCCTGCCTTTTGTGATGACATGCCTGTGGCAGGCCTCTTCAATGCCTCTATTCATTTCACAATTCATGGGCATGGTGGAGAGCATCCATGGACTGATTGGGATAGATTGATGTGATGTGAGAGGTACTCAGCATTTGGGGACTGGTGCCTGTGAGTCACCTTTAGCCTCCTGCTCATGGGACTGTGGGTCCTGTGGAAAGTATGAGGTGCTACAGGGTGGGGGCTTCAAGCCCCTATTCTCACCTGAAAATGATACACTGGAGGATTTTCAGCAAATCTGTAGGTTCAGATCCCCTGACAAGTATATAGGCAGTTACTCCTGATCTTGGTCGCAGTTTGGTATGGAGGATTTCCACAGATTTGTGCTTCTGTCTTTGAGCAGGGATAAAAGCACTCATTTACAGAAGCAGTGCTGGTGGTAAATACATTAGCTTTCATAAGGTACTCTAGTACCAGGGAGATGAGAGCCCTCTCAGAACAAGAGTACACTTGAGGCTTGATGATCTTTCCACTGTAGTCAGTTGGCTGGGACAATGAAACATCAGCTTCCCTGGGGAATACTCATGCAAATTCAGCCTTTCTCCTGGGTATACTTTGTCTTAACTGTAGGGGTTGATGAGCTCTGATCCTAGGTACAGCAGTGCAGAGTTAATGTGCTTTTTTATGGTAAATGTTTGACTGTTGACGCTCTAGTCTGCTTTCACTCCCACACACAAGCAACAGGCTTGGTCTCACTGTCCAACTGGGTTTCTCTGGTTCTAAAAACAGGGTTTGGACATCCTCCCACTCAGGAAGACATTGCTTTGTCAGTGAGATGGGAGAGGGCATCTGTAGTTCTCAAGGTTTTAAAACACTTACTAATGCCACTGGTCAGGATTTCTGAAGAAAATGTTAATCAGGGCTTTCACTATGTTTTGTGTGAGTCATCATCCTGGGAAAAAACAGTTTAAGTGCTTAAGAACTTGCTAGTTATCCTGCTCTGAGATGTGCTGGAGGAAGTGAGAAAAAAATTAAGATACTTCAATACTGAACCTGCTAAAGTTCAACAAGTCCATCCTAAGGCTGCTTTGTTCTGTAACAGATGATATTAAATGGATCACTGCTCACTTAGCAGAAAATTAATATTGGTTTTCTAGGGGTTTTCCGGAAAAACAAGGGAGAGCTAAATCTAGCATACAAAGAAATTGCACCATCACTGAACAGGTTTTTTCTTTGAAGCATGACATTCATTACATGGATAAACAGGCAAACCTTAAAGGATGAACTATTTGTCTTCTCACATGAATATTAGAGAGTGAAAGCACTCTTGCTCCAGTAATATGTTTCTTTTCTTGAGGAACAAAGCATTGTCTTTGCTGTCTCAAAGAGGAATGCTCACATGAATCTTTCCTCCATCAAATGCCACTTCTTTGGGCAGTATATCAAATGATGGCCTTATCCCACATGCTTCAAAAGAGAACAGCTTTCTAAGAATCTGTTTTTCACATTCCAAGAGATATTTTAGATCTAATCTCTGCCTTGTGATGATACAGCTAATTATATTTCTCCAAACACCAAAAGCAAGTAGACATCTTCAGAAAAATTAATGAAACCCTTTCCTTCCCCACAACCCCCTCAATTTGTAAATTGTCTGTAAGATGATATTAGTCTGGTCATGTAGCTTGTAAACATGTATTGCAGGAAGTACAGCTCCATGGCATTTTACCCATTGTATGTCCTTAGGTTTTCTGTAGTAGCAGTGCTTTCCCTCCTATTTAAGTAGACATCTGATATGCAATTCTCTTATCTTTGCACTAGACCTTAGTGATCATGCTGTAATGTGGGTTTGCATTGCATCATCTGGCTCAGCTGCCTCCCTTTTCATAACTATCACCTTGGGCATTAAGTGGGATGGCCAGAATTTCTCTTCTGTGGTTTATTCCCTGCCTGCATGGAGCAGTGTGCGCTGCAGGAAGATGTTTTGCTTGGTAGAGTTTTTGCTTTTTGTTTTTAAATATGCGTGTCTGTTTCATGCCTCTATTCCTGGAGGAATTGAATTTGTGGTCTTGGACTGGGACCCAAGAATGCTTTTACTGTAGCACTCATTGATTTAACTCTTATGGTTGACACATCTCCTCTGCTGGTGGGGCAAAAGCAGGATGGAAGAGAGGCATCTGTGTTGGATTCCTCCTCATACAGTCTTGCTTTATCATTAGAGAGAAAAAGAGTACACGTTTTCCTCTTTTCCCTAAGGACAAGCCCAGGCCAGGACTTAGAGGCTGCTCTGAGGAGCAGGATGCTGTGTGGGGTGGTGGGTGAAAAAGGTGATGCCACCTCCTCACCACACACAACTCTGTCTGGCCTGCAGGACACAGGTGTGTTTGGCTGCTGTGAAATTGCTCAAGGCTTTTCCTATCAGTTGGACCTCGGTTCTTCCCAGGCTTTTGATCTTGAGTCAAAGCCTTCAGACCTTCTGTGGCCAAAAAACAGGTCCTGTTTTCAGCAGTAAGAGTCACAGGGCTGTTGTTCCACAATGGAAATTTTTTGCTTCTTGTGATTTGTTTTGGGGGTTTTTGCCCTTTTCTAGAGTGTACTCTGTCACAGAGCAGCAAAGAATGCTAGCAGTAGGGGAAGCCTGAGCTTTGTTTGTTTGGGGGTTTATTGTTTTGTTTTCCAGTGGGATCCTTTGAGAATTGTTTAAATACAGTATTTCAGCTGATACTAACCCAGGCCTGTTTCTTTTCCATTCCTTAAGGAGGACAGGGTTAAAGGAACAGTTTCAAATTAAAAAAGATTTTGACTTAAAACAAGATAAAATAAGGTAAGACCCCCTATTACTATAAGGGCATTATATACAGTTGGCCACAGTGGTTGGGAAGGGTGTGGGGTTACCTCCAGAAACATAATTTCCAGGATGTAAAATAAATGAGAACATAGAGGGGAGGGTGTTATCATTTGGGAAAAAATTCATGCATGGAAATTGTCATTTCAATAAACGATAAAGCAAACACATACAGTAACTGCAGCATAATGTCATCTGCTATTTATTTCTTAAGTCTAAAGCAAACAGATATGATCTAATGGAGAAAATGGCTGCTTTGAAAGCCAAAAAAATAAAAGATAGGGGGTGCACCCAGTCTGTGGATCATGACTTTTTTGTTTGTGGTAAAATTAGAAATAATGAAATACATTGGCCAAAGCTCAGAAAATTGGCTTTAAGCTGGGGGGAAAAGTGTCTGGAAATAGTGTGATATTTAGTGGGAGTCCAAGTGCCTTATGCTTCATTCTCATCCACATTGAGGGCTTTGTGGTGAGACCACATTCCTCTCCTACACAGTGGTTACAGGAGGTGGTGAGCTGTGGGAGTAAGTGCTCGGGCACATCCTGGGGGATGTGCATGATACGAAAATGACTGATATTCCCCCAGACCCAGTCAGAGATATCTGTATTTTATTATCCTGAGGGTAGATCACCAATCTGTTTCCTCCCTTTGAGGCAGCATCCCTCCATTCCTGCACTGGTAGCTGTGGTAGAACCCAGTGCCAGGTGTGTCCTGTAGGGATTTTTGTTATCAGTAAGCTTATTAATGATGTTCCTCTGCTCACATCTATTACTAATAGCTTTAAATTTTATCAGTATAGAGTCAGCCCCAAAATTTCACACTAGTAAAGATAGGACATTCCTGACTCTTAAAAACATTCTGCTCATTTTAAATGATCCCTGATCATCTTTGCATTCAGACTGCAGTTTGGGATCTATACCTGTCGCTGGATATGTTTGGATTGAATGATTTTTTGGAAGCAAATCCATTTGTCCCCAGTTACTGGGCTTTGATCCAGATGGGGAAAAGGTCTCACAGGGCCCAAATGTCCTGCCTTTTTGGAAAACTGAGCTGGGAGATAAGCACATGGTGCACTCCAGTAGCAGGGGTGTTCAGCCACGGGAGCATGATGGAGCACCCTCCCCGATGCACAGAGTATGGCTTTGGGCTCCTCAGAACCCATTGCTTTGCTGTACAGATATACTCCAGTTGCATCATGCTGTTGCTGACGTAGGCGAGGTTTATTCTGTCTGTTAGAAACAGGGAATTTAAGACCTGAAAGGATCATTATTAATCTTTTTGAATAATGGAAAAAATATATTATTTGATGATTTTTCCAGCTTCATAATAGCACATGTAGTGTAGGCAGTTTGGGTCTTGGAAACAATGGAATAATTTACAGATTAATATACTAGATTTTTTTTTATTCTTACTGTGAATAAAATACTCAATTCTGCTTTTAATTTGCTGACATTTTCTTCTTCATTCTTATATTTGTTGACACTTGCTTTTTTGACACTTTTCTGGGGGTTTCATTTTCTGCATGTTCTTGCATACGTCACTTTTGTTAAGTAAAGCAGAAAGTTTTTGATGTCACTTCATTATGAAGCTACTATATCTGTAAAGCTGGTTTCTGCCAATCCAGGATTGAGAGACATGTTTTTTAACATAAAATCTGCTGTTACAGTGTACTTGCATTTCTACAAGGCTTTGGACTTGTTACGACCAGATCTTTTGTTTTGACTAGTGTAGGCACAACAGTACATGCTAGATGGATTAAAAACTGGTTTAATGGTGTGTGTCAAAATGTCATTGGTAGGGAGAGGGTATCAGTGAGGAGGTTACTTCTCACTGTATACTCCTGAGAGCAATTCTTGTCCTGAGGCTACTCAGTATTTTTGGAAGTATGGTGGTTTCAATTCGAAACTGAGCAGAAACACTAATTTTTGTTTTGGTTTAATTTTGCCAATTTCAAAGGTTCTAATTAAGAGCAAAGCAGGCTTAAGCTTAAAGTAATAAGACTTTATTAACTAACATTAAAAGAAAGAAAAACAACAGGAATGAGGATGGAACCTTCAAAACATTCTTCTTCCTTCTCTACAACTTTTTTTTTCCTCTTAACCAACAATGTAAAGACAACAACACTTAGAAATCTCAGTCAGTTTTTTTACTTCTACAAGTAGTCTTTTTTTGGTTCATTTAGAGAGAAAAGTATTCTTTACTAATGCTATGGAAAGCTTCTTACAAGAAAAGAACTCTCATGGCTTCATTTTTCTTACAAACTGCAGGTGCCCAAGATCTGCCTTTATGAAGTTTTTCCCATCTTTTATAGTTTTTCATAACAACTGTGTTCTTGGTCTATATTAGCTTATCGGAGTGCATTTTTTTTAAGGATGAGCTGTTCTAGCATCCTTTTACTCATCTTTGGGAACAGAGGTTTTCCCCTTTTATCCCCTGGGCCGAGGTTTCTCATCAAACTTCTAACACTGGTGCCTCTGCTCATGATTGTGTCTAGAACGCTACCACCCCCACAAAGCATTCCATGAACTTACTGTGGAAAACCTAAAGTTTGATATAGCAAGTATATTTGTACCATAGCTTCACAAAAGAATTTTACAGCCTAAGCTTAAGACAAACTTTTCAAAATCCCTTCAATCTAATTGAGTTATAATTAACTCTTTTCTTATCGACTTCAATTTTATGTAGTTGTTCTTAGAAAGTTTTACCTCCCTTCTTTTCTTAGCCTAAGAGAGAATTATTGTTCTTTCAGTACAAAGTTTTGTAACACTGAGAAAAAAAAAAAGTCAATTTCATCCAAGTCTTGTATCAGAGACAAGCTCTCTCTCTCTTTGCATCTTTTTGCTGGCTACGTGCTCTTTTGCCAACTCCATGTGAGCTGTGCTAACTGCTTTCAGTTTGGAATTGGACTCAGGGCTGCTCCTGGCTTCGGGGCTGCCTTTAGCACGAACTGTGGGGGGCCACTGGTGCTGGTTCTGTTGTACAGATTTTTTGGTGCCCATCCAGGTGCTGTCCCCATGCTCAGCTCCTTTGGTGCCCATCCAGGTGCTGTCCCCATGCTCAGCTCCTTTGGTGCCCATCCAGGTGCTGTCCCCATGCTCAGCTCCTTTGGTGCCCATCCAGGTGCTGTCCCCATGCTCAGCCGCTCCCGATGCCGACACAGCCTCAGGCCAGCGTGGTTTGGTGTTCGACTGGCACAAAAGCTCTGCAGGCTCTGCTGGCTCCTTTGCCCCTCCCGGCCGGGCCCGGTGGGTTCCTCGGGGAGGGCTCGGCAGCCGCTCCCGCCCCTCCAGGAGCGGAGAATCCCGGCCGGGCCGAGCGGGCCCAGCCCGGTTCCGCCCACACGGGCCGAGCGGGCCCGGCCGCCCCCGGCCCGCCGCCGCCTCCGCACCCTGGGCAGGGCAGAGAGGGCAGAGGGGTGTGCTCGGACAGCTGGAAGGGAAGAGCTTCCCGGGCTTCCTTCAAAGGGAATAAGAACGAGAAAATGCTTTCCCATTGGTCCAATAAAATGCCAATCTCAGACCTAGACAGCTCACTTCCCTGGACTGGTCAAACTAGGACAGGCAGCAACCTAGAAAATTGTCTGAAAACTTTACAGATGAGGTAAAGATAGGTGAGGGTGCTAAAGATGAGGAGGCTCTTTGTCAGTGTGTGTTAAAACCAGCTAATTCCTGAAGCATTAAAAAATACACTGGCCAGAACTAAATAAAATAAAGGTCTCATGTTCTGATGCTGGTAATGGGGTAGTGAGCAGAGACAAGAGGAGACTTCAGTCATTGCAAGGAGCTCAGTATAGTTGTTTTTATCCAAGAAAACATTGTTTGGTGTCTTCATCCCTCCATGTAGTTGCACAGAGAACAGTTTTTGAAGGCCAGCATCTTTGTGGTTCTCCTGGTGAACTAATTACAAGATCCAATGTCTGAAAGTCCTTGTGAGAAATCTTTTATTTTGCATTAGAGCTGCTGCTTACTAATGAAAGTCGGTACCAGAATGGTTGCAAAGGAAGGTGATAGTCCTGTGAAAAGCATATATATGTTAACACACACACACTCCACCTGCTTATCCTGACCCTTTATCTCCCTTGATGAGAATGAAGATTACTCGTGTTGTCTTCAGGAAATTTTTGATACTTGAGGCTTTCTGTGCAGCTGATAAATAAAATCAGTTCTGTGTTTCTTCTCTCAGACTTTTCCACTTGGTTCAGAATGGATGAATCACTGCTTTATCAATACATAATTAATTGGGGAAGTGCTGCATCTCTCTTTGACTATTTTTCTCTTTGATTGTGGTTGTTTGATTTTTGTTTTGTTTGGGTGTTTTTTTCCCCTTTTCCCTGGGGAAAGAGGGACCTCATTTGGAGGTAGGAAATTGAACATTATGGATGAATGCTTAGTCCTATCAATTTGGCCAGGGAGGGTTGTTCCTGTGGTCAAGATCACAGCAATAGCTGTTTGAAGGGAGGAGAGATTTTTCCAACACATGATTAACAGAAAACTTTGAAAAAATTCATCTCTGCAGCAGGGCTCATCCATCATCTGCGACAGTCATTTTTGCCTTTATCTTCTCTAATAATTTCCCTGCCATGTCTCTAGTAGGAGCTGTAAGCACCAAGGCAAATTTTTCCCTTCAGAGTCAAGCAGCCTGCGAGCAGTTCACCTTAAGGCCAGTGTCTGTGGTGTGTCTGAGGAGTCACATCTAGTGGTCCCTGCCTCTCCCTGCTGACCTGGCAGGCTGGCAAGATGAATTCCACCCAAAAGTGGTCTACTCTCGGGTGGACAGTAGTGAGGTTCATGAGCATTGAATTAGATACGAATGTATTACAGGCGTCTGCGTTTTGGAGCTGTGAATCCATGGAAAGTATGGCAGAAGCCTTGCTTTGCTTCTGCTTGTCAGCTTTACATTATCAACAGTGAGAAACCAATGGTATTTTACTTGGGAAAGACAAGCCAACCATTATCTGTGAAATAGTTTTTCCCAAATAGTCCATTTGATCATGGGGAGCAGTTATGGATCTCAGGAAAGTCTGACAAAGGAGAATAGAAATAGAGGATGGCTGTGGATCAGTTCACATAGAGAAGGTTATCTCTTCAACCTTTAAAGGCTAGAAGTTTAATTTTTATTTTTAAATGAAAGCTTAAATTCTGCAGATGGCTTTGATAAGGTGGCACATAGATTTTTCATCTCCTGTTTGTTATTACTGTGAGGTCGGGAAAAGGTCCTGTGTTAAGGATATCTGGGAGAAAAAAGGAAAAAAATGTAATAAGAAAAGAAAAAGTGTAAAGTCTTCACAGGCCTGAAGCTAAAAAGGGAAAAGAGACAGTTTTCTAGGAGTGGCACATCAAAGCAGTTTAGGAGGAAAGTATCTGTTTGTATTCCCACTGTAGTTCCTCTTTGCCACTATCACCCCTGCAGCATGTTCTTGACCTCAGCAGCAAATTATTACAGTAGATGCTTTTGTTTTTATTTTTTTATTTTATTTTCAGGAATGAAAAAAAAAAAATGGTGGTGTGGGCAGGGGGGTGGGCAGACCTGCAGAGAAAGTAATGTTTGTCTCTCCTTGTGATGTAACAGAGCAGTCTATAATTATAATTTATTTAGTTTTGATGTGCAGCACACTGAACTTCCTCTCTTGCATTTCTTGCTTCTTTGGATTAGGCACAAAAATGTAGCTGCTGTTAATAATTCTTGTTCAGATGTTTGCAAAACCCCTTGCAAACAGCCAAGTGACTTGCAGGTGGTTGGGGTTTTCTTAATATATTTTCTTCCTCATGGAGAGGATGTTATTGTGCAGTTTGAAGTCCAGTGAGAAGTTACTTTGTCCTGGTTAGAGAGGGCTCAGATTGGGAGGGAACATGGAGGCAGGCTGTCCACTGCCTTTCCTCTCCTGTTCTCATCTCAGCGTTCCATATTTGGAGTTTCCATCCCATTCTTGGGGGCTCACCAAAGCAGCTCCCTTCAACCCACTTTACTACTCCTGCCTGGGCTTTAATTTTTGTCCCCTGTTAGGTGCAAAGGAGCAGGTGATTTAAATACAGATATTTAAAATTCATGTGTTATACTTCCACAAAGTGTTGGCAGTGTTATAGTGCTCTTTTTTTTTTTTTTTTACCTTTCAGAGATGCAGTGAGCACTGATGGTCAGTGAATTCTGACTGCAGTTGTGTGTGTTGGCTGCTGTTCAGAAACCCTCTCTGCCTGGCTGTGGTTCTCCCCGTTGCCAGCCTATCTTATAAGAAGGTGTTAGTTTTTAATGATTCTTGCCTTGTAGCAGTGCTGGCAGCCAGGGTGCCATCCTGACCCTGAGTGACAGCTGTGTTCCCAGCCCCTGCTGCAGAGATTAATATGAGCAGTTGCCTCTAAAACATTTTAATTTCATTTTTAGTCGTTTTGAAAAATGGGTAATCAAACCCATAAATCATCACCCAGAGACAGTAAACAATTCTTAAAAGTGTTCAACACCAGCCATGGATTGCACCTCAACCTTAAGTCATTGCTGACCATCACCCTGGCAAGCTCATCACTTGGTGACATGGCATCTTGGGAAGGTGCCCAAGACCAAAGCTGAGGAGTTCTGTGTGCTTGTCTTTGGCCCAGCTTCATGTCAGCAGTTTCTGGGAGGGTTGCTGCCTTGCAACACACGGCACTGGGTGCAGGTCTTGCTTCATGGGCTGTTGGTGTGGAGGGAAGAAGGGTTTGTGGTCTTTGCAAAGACCCGAATGGAGACTTGAATTAGCCGGGCACCTCCACTGGGTTTAGCAGCTCTTTCTACAAATGTTCTGGGATTCAGGTTGAAGCGCACATGCTCTGTAATAACCCTCAAACTATCCGGCTGTGGAAGTTTGTCAATAAAAACTGGATTGGTTTCCTGTAAGAATAATTTGTCTGCCTTAATTTTACATGATGGTTATGAACTGTTACAACAACATTAGAAAAAATTAATGCAAAAAGAATTGTTTTCATTCCTAAAAAACACCTTTCCCTTTCTTTGTCCAGCAGTTGGGCACTTGTCAGATGAAGCCAGTAACTGCAATTCCTGAAATGCATTTGCTGTTGACCTGTGGAAATTTCTGAGGCAGATGCTTATGGCACAGGCAACACACTCAAGCACCTTGTACAGCCGAACTTTGTTATACTAAATGAAAGTTCTGTCTTGGTAAATGAAACAACCCAAAATCTCTAAAATTGCTGCCAGCCTGTGAGCATCAATGATTGTGAGATAACAGAAAGTTGGGACAATAGAGGAAGAGGCCATATGGTACTGTTTAAATAAAGTTTCATTAAATACAGCTTCATCAAGTCCTTTGTTTTTAATAATGTCTGTGGATGGTGCTGTGGGTGTCACCGGGCCATATCTCACCAGGATATGGCCAGGGCTGCCTGGAGCATCAGCTGTCTGTGCAGGAGGAGCTGTGGGTCTGCAGGGGCAGGAAGGAGTTAATCCAGGAGACCACTGGAGTATATAACTGAGAGTTAAAACTTTTTTTCTACTGTCTTCATATTTGAATTAAATTCCAAGCTCAAAAGATGTGTGAAAACCTTAGGAAGATTGTATTAGCCCAGGCTTTTCCTCTGTCTTCCTGATCCTGTGCAGCATCTGAGAGGAGGGGCCCTCCAGAGGCAATGAAGGACTGACAGATCTGAAGGCATGCAGGTCCAGACCTAAGGTCAGTGGAGGCAGCAGCATTGCTTGGAGAGCCGAAAGTAGGTCTTGATTGAATATGCTGCCAGGATATGAAATCAGACCATGTATTCTAGGCTTTCAAATAATTTTCCTATGTTCTGTCCCATTTAAAAATCATGAAAGATCTGTTACTCATCTGGTTGGATAGGATACTCTTTTGCTTATGCTTTTGATTCTTTTTTACTGTATTGATGCTTTTTATTTGAATGAAATCAATATTTTGGAGTTTTGCAGATTTTAGCTGGACATCTGCTATTTTTTACTTAATGAGTAAGTATATCATCAGGAGTATATCAGAGGGATGATCATTAGGTAAATAAAAGAATGATTAGTAGTGTTCTTATCACTGTCCTCAATTATTTTTATAATGCTTAAATATGCAGCAATTTAAAGATGTGGACAGCTGATTATCTGGTTGTGGATGACATTAGATTTCAAACCACATTTTTCAGCTACGTTCTCTTTCACATGAAGGATTGGACCAGATGGTCTTTTGAGGTCCTTCCAATCTGAGCTGTTTTGTGTTTCTAACATCACGTGAAATGTGTGTGTATTAGCATCTTTCAAAAATCTCCTTCCTGCTTGCAAAGAAGTCCTGCCACTTGCAAAGAAATCTTTAAAGTAACGAGTTTTTTCTACACCAGTATGCAAGTGGTAGATTGTGCCATTGGAAACAGTGATATCTGAGCCACTATCAAGGTGGTGATATCTGAGCCATTAGCATTGTAAGCTGTGCTCCTGTTGCAGCTGCACTCTGCTTGAATGATACTGACTCTGCCTGCCCTTTGGGCTCATTCCCTGTGGAGCAGTGAAGCCTTGAAAGCCTGACACAACCTCTAAACCTGCCAAACAAACCAAACCAGAAAAAAAACCCTTACATTCTTAAATAACCTACTTTAGCAGCCCCGGGGAGATTTATGAAGATACTTGTGCCAGGTGAGCAGCTGAGACATTGGTTTAATGGCAGATTTCTGAGTTGTAGCCTTTTTGCAGAGGCTTCCCTGCATGGCCATGTAGAGCTATGCAGGGGAGGGAAGGAGGGAGGTTGTTGCTATCAATAACTTTGATACCATTATTCACTTCCAAATACTGGAGGTGAGAATAATACAGTGAGAATTTCTGAGAGTACCACATTGATACAAATACTAAAAACCAGACTGCATAAAAATACTACTTCTATTTAAAGACTCTTTTTAAATGTAGGTGTAGTGAAGATTAAATAATTTGGTTTAGGAATCTGGGAAGCACAGCTTCCATAGGCTGATCAGGTACTGGAGAGAGACTAGGGAGGGGCATGGCAGGGTGAAGCCACAGAGAGTAACGTGAGACCTCTTGAAAACTTTTGCAGTAAAATCGTTTCTTAAAGTGTTTGAAATGGGGATGACAAGTTACATTCCCAGAAATGAGTGACAAAGGCATCTGCTGAGAAAATGCATGGAAGTTTAGTGTATCTGGGTGCAGGTTCTAGGCATTTCATGGTGTGTGCAATTTCCTTCTGTTTTTCAATTTATATTTAAAAGGAATTTTATAGTCAAAAGGAAGAGGACACCTCAGCTTACAGAATTTCTCTCCCATAGACAGGCCCATGTCATCAATGCAGAACAAATGTTATTATTGCTTCCTAACAAAGACTGGGCATGACAGGGTAGCCTGCAGAAAGCACAGTATTTCTTTACAGTGCTTCAGCTTAGGCCTGTGCTGCTGCTACCACCTGTGCTCTGTGAGAGCTGTGTTTCCTGTTGCTTCTAACCTGGGGCTCACACAAACAGGCTGAAAGATGAAAGGCTAATACTAATACCTTCACGCATTTCACAGAGTGAACATTTCATATTCACTAACTCCCTCCAGAGCTGGCTGTGAAATGCTCCTGCTCCTTGTTCTCATGAGGTTTAATGGGGAATATTAATTTTAAAGTGCTTGGGGTTTTGTTGTTTTGGGGTTTTTCCCCACAGCACATGCAAAGTCAAGATATTGTCAGCCATCCTCATGTCCTTGAAAACTCTTTCTATGGTTGCGTATTGTGCATGTTCACAGAGCTCTTTCATTTTGGTTAGCTAAGGCGCTTTACATAATTAATTATCCCTAGTAGGCTTTTCTGATGAGTCCTGTGAAGGAGCTGAATATAAGGGGAAAAAAAAAAAAAAAAAAAAAAAAAAAAAGAAGAAGAAGAGGAGAAAGGTTAAAGACACATGATTCTCTCTAGGAGATAACCAGACAACAGCTGTGGATGCATTTAGAGTTCAGTGCTGCCTTTCCTCAAAACAAAAGCAGTTCTGGGGTAAATGAAACTGAAAGCCAGCACATAGGTTTAAATACTTTTTAATAATATAAGGCTCTAAAGTAATACTCCGGAAAAGCAGTTTTCTGGAAAGAGAGAGACCAAGTCAGCTGGCTTGTTTTTTTTCTGAAATTGCGTTTTTTACTAGTAGCTGTTGACATTGGCATCCTTGCTGCTGACTACTAGGTGATTCTGTTCACATCCTGAAGGTTTCAATGTAGGCATCCTTAAGAGGCCGTGTAGGATTGGTCTTCAAAGATGCATCTTCTACCCCACGTCTCTTGAAACTTGTTGGGCTTCTGTTGAGGCATTGCTGAGTTACTCAGGACTGAGTCTAGAATCCCTGAATTTGAGGATGGTGCTACTCTCTACTGTTTCTACTGACACCAGAGATATTAAGTAAAATTGGTGGGGTTTAAGGGATAATCAGATTCCTTGGGACCCTTTTGCTTTTGCTGGGGACAAAGAAGAACTACCAATGTGGGAACAATGCAGTGTGCAGAACCTTCCCAGCACCCCTCTAGGCATCTTAGGGTAGGAGGGAGCATATAATCCTGCAGTTCCCCTTGACCACCTGCAGCACTGTGAATGAGGAGTGTTTGGCCTGCTTGGTTGACCCCATGGGTAGCACTTAAGAAAAGAAAGAAAGAGCAGTTATTGAAACATGAGGGCTTTGCCTTGTCAGGAGCAGGGTGATGATAGTCTGTCACATGGAAAAGGCGCTTGTCGTGTTTCCGACTTGTTCATTTTTCTGGGAGCATCACAATCTTGGGAAGGGAAGTAATTGTCAACTAGACTAATGGGATGAAGGTGTTGCAGAGATTTAATTTCCTGCAGAACAGTTTTCCAAATTTCCTAGATTTTCCAAAGCTGTATGAAACATTGGTTTCTGTGGTTTTTTTCGAAAAAGTTAAAATTTTACATCTGAACTCTAACTAACATAAAGATTGCCTCTGTCTTCTTTTCTGAGAGCTTTAATGACAGTTTATATATATAACTTTCTACAGTAAATTATGTTGTAAAGGAGAGCCTTTACTGAAAACCAGAGAGAAATAGACTCAAAACAACTTGGAGATGTGTGCAGCAGGATTTTGTAATTTTTGAACAATCCATTGTTCATAGCAGTAGTTGGTGGCTAAGCTGTTTTCTTCTGCTTCTATATGTGTATGTCCATCTGTATAATATATGTCATACTGTTGTGGTTTAGGAATGTATTCTCCAATTTATAGTTCCCTGTGAAACCACTACAAACTACACTGCCACTCGCTCACTCCCACCCTTCCCCATACCTTTCCCCTCCCCTGCTGTGGCATGGAGAGGGTATGGAAGTACAAAAGGTCAAGGTCACAGCTTGGGAAAAGAATAATTTACTGGACACAGCAATGAGATAAGAGAACAGGAACAACAATGCCAATGACAGAGGGTTTGAGAAAAAGGCAAATGATTCATGTGGAAACCCCCCAACACTGCCTGACTGCTCCCTCTGCCATGTTGTGCCACTCAGAAGGGAGGGTCTTCCCTCATCCCTGAAAAATGATGTAGGGTAGTATAGAATAACTCTGGGTCTCCTGGCCATACCCCCTCCTGGCTACTGCAACAATTAAGCCTGTCCTGGCTGGAACCAGGACACAGACCTACCTCTGTGTGTCCCTGTGTGCCTGTTTGAATCGTGGTGACTGCCAGTCATGGGCCTGTGTTGGAGATGCTGTCTCACAGTGAAGGTCCTTCCCCAAGTGATGGGGGGTTCCCTGCAGATGCAGCTGCTGTCAGTGTGGTATGGTGTCTTGACAAAGTGGATTCTGTATTACTAATACTTTAAATGAGTGTAACATAGTGAAGTAGCAGTCTGTTAAAGCCTGTTTTCAGCCCAGGTAGTTTAAATAATAGTACGACACAGCTTCTGTAAGCTTTTCAAGCTGGGATTTGTGCAGGTTGCTTCCCAGGTTATCTGCTTCTTGTGACTTGTCCTTTTCATCTTCTGCTGTCAGTAACTTCAGTGCATAAATGAACTGCAGATTAACCATCCAGGCTGGAACCATTTGCTTTGCATTTGAAATGCAGATTCCCAGCATGAGGAGCTTGAACTCTCTGGCTCCACAGAGATTCAGATGTTAGAGCCACTTGCAGCACCAAATAGTGCCTTCTCAGAGGCTGCTCAGTCTCCAGGCATGATATTTCAAATAATTTTTGAGTCAAAGGTTAAATTTATGTCACCATCCCGAACATGGAGTATATTAAGAAAGGTCAGTCATTCATATCGTTAACCTGTAAGCTTTCTTTGTTTGTTTTAAAGGACATTGATTTTGTAATTACCCCAGAGATAGCCACTGAAAACCCCAAGAATGCACTGCTTAATTGAAATCCAGATATTGAAAGCTGTAGGAATGTAGCTGTAGGAGCCCTGTGATGGGCTCTGCCATCTAGTGACACCCACAAGAAAAAAAGAAATGTTTGTAAAAACAAGCCAAACCTCTCATGCGATTATTTTTGAAAACTGCTTGCTATGACTGGTAGACCAATAAATGCCTCAGGCACAGTGGTGTTGTCATTGTCTGATGGCACAGCTCAGCTCAGTCTAGCTTTGGCCTCCTTAGGCCTGCCAGGAGATCCATGCAGATTAAAACCAGATTAAATTTTTTTTTACTGTTTTGAGTATTTACTCAGCCTGGACAGCTGAACCTTTGCCTGGTGATTAACTCCACAGGGGCCCTGTTCTGTACATCTGGGAAGCAGAACTGAACAGCAGTGCCCTGTCCATGGAGAGGCACACACCCAACCAAGCCTTCAAATGAACAGTCTTTAAAAATGCATGTGAAATCTTAGAATACAGATTTCACAGTGTCCATGAATTCATGTCATCCTGTCTTCCAAAGCTGTTTCTTTCTTCTTCTTTTATCTTCAGAAGGGTGTTACGCCAGGAAGGCATGTCATGTTTGGGCTGCTTGTTTGCAACCTCTGGTCCTCCCCAGGGAGCAGCCCAGGCAGTCTCCTGTGCAGCTGGATCATGCAGGGAGCAGGACACTATCTCCACTGGAAACCCTTGATGCAAGGGTTGACTGTTACATCAAATGCCAATGAAGCACCAAGCAGGATGGTCACGGGGATGCTTACTACTTGTTAGCCCTGAGAAAATACAAAAGCCTCTTTAGACTCAGAGGCTGGCCAAGGGTTTTCAAAGCTCTCAGCTCTACCATATAAGTATATAAGTATATATATATAAGTATATATATAAGTATATAAAAAGAGTAGTAATAACCCCATATCCTCTGTCATGTCAGTGCACAGTGATGAAAACTATAATGCTTGTATAAGTTTCACTCATCTGGCAAGGTTTGGGGGCTTTAATCTTCATTTTCTTTTTTGTTCTTCAGCTATGTTGATATCTCACTTAAATAGGAATAAATACAAAGACCTTCTCAATCTCATAGTAGAACACAGCCAAGAGGTGAGGGAAAAGGAAGGGGGAAAATTACACATATTTTAGATGCCACTGAGGTGGTGGATTTGTAGGTCTCTCTTTGAAGATGAAGCAGGAGGTAATCCATGTGAAGAGTCAGTGTGGTCTGACCCAAGCACTTCACTTTGGGGTTGGCTGACAGGCTCAAATTCAGTCTTTGTCCATACAGAAAAGTTTTACAAAAGTTTGGCTCTGAGAGGACTCTGATAACTGCTTTGAAGGACAGTGTTGGCTGTGATGCAGGGGAGTTTGGGTCTAAGTGGGCTGTAGATGCCATCCTCCCACACTTTGTGTGTTTTGCAGGCTGGGGCAAGTAAACATCTGGTCAGCACCCTCCACCTGAAAGCCTCTGATGCCTTTTTGCTGAACAGAAATTCTTGCTAAATACTGACACTGTGGAGTTTGGAACAAATTTAAATAAATCAGGGTTTCATCCATATTTTAAGTGCTGAAGGTTTTGTGTCATAGGCTCTGGGAGGTCCTTCCTATGGGTGATGGTGCTCTGTAGGCAGATTTGCAGGGAGGCTGTGTTAATGTGAGGGCACCTGGCTATGGCTCTCAACAGCATCAGGCCTGATCAGGGTCTTTTGTAGAGCCAACAGTGGAAAATAGGGAGAACTCAAGTGGTCGCTTTGATGTGGGTATCCGGTTGGATTAATGGGCTGGTGACCTACCTGCAGTACAGAGCCTACAGGTGGGAGGTGTTAGCACATGGAATGGGGCAACCACAGCGGTACCTTTGTGTGGCTGGTGTCTTAATCTGGGTTTGTGAAGGCTGGCAGAGCTGGAAGCTGGGCCTGCTGGAGATTGCTTCGCTGTCATTGTGGTGGCTGCCTCTAACAGGAAACCTCTGTTTGTGTTGGCGTCTGAACAGGCGCCAAAGTCTTGTGCTGTTTCAAGACACGACACTGCCATGTGCTATTTCTCCTGCTGCTGTGCTGTATTTTATGTAGCACTGCCTCTCAGCGTGCCTAGCATTGGGAAGTAACAAAATGAAATGACTCAGATGCTTTGAAAATAGATAGAAATATCAGTTGTAAATAGATAATCTTCTCTTTCAATTACTAAGGTCTAAGACATGTTCATTTGTTAGTGTTTAAACAGCAGCTATTAACCTTTTTGTCCCCACCACTTATTCCCTCCTTACATTTTTCTGCTTGCAAATTTTTCAGCCCAGATGAATATTGAATGACTGTTTTTAATTAATTATTTCTTTCTCTTTCTGAAGCTGAGTCAAGGACCGTCAATGTCAATACCCCAATTTGTATTAACGAGACTGTAGATAATTAAGCACTTGTGAGGGTCTGGGCAGTTTGTTGATGTGTTTTTAATTTTCTGGTGAGTGAGTGATGTTCTTTGAATAGTGGTCATTGGGGAAATCAGAGCTTACTGAAGTGACAACCAGTGTTGTCTTCACTGTCACGTTCAGTGCAAGTCCAGCAGTATTATGGCAAAGCTTATGACCAGAGATAACTATGCATCTGTCAGATGCACTGACAAAGGCTCTTTGCATCCCTGTGTTAAACTTGTGAAAATTTGTGTCAGCTGTTTGGATTTCAGGTTTCTTTCACAATAACATACCTCACTGTGAGGTGTAGTTTGCTTTGTGCACCATCTATGATGTAAAACACAATGATCTGTAACATAAAATCAAGAGTTGTTGGTGGGTGGCTGCTGCCTTGACACCAGATGCCCACCAAAGCTGCTCTCTCTCCCTTCCTCAGCTGGACAGAGGAAATAGAACAAAATTCCTGTGAGTCAAGATAAGGACAGGGAGAGATCACTCGCCATTACCATCATGGGCAAAACAGACTAAGTTTGGTGAATTAATGTAATTTATTACCAGTGAAATGAGAGTAGGATAATGATAAATAAAACCAAAATCTTAAAATACCTTCTCTCCACCTCACCCTTATTCCTGGACTCAGCTTCACTCCCAGTGGCACAGAAGGACTGGGAATGGGGGCTGCAGTCAGTTTATCACACTATTCCTGCCAGTCCTTCCCCCTCAGGCAGGGCTCCTCACACATTTCTCCTTCAGGCTGGGGTCCCTCCCATTGGAGGCAGTCCTCCATGAATATGTTATCCAATATGAGTTCTGCCCACTGGCTGCAGTTCTCCATGAACTTCTCCAGTGTGGGACCCTTCACAGGCTGCAGTCCTTTAGGAGCAGGCTGCTCCAGCATGGGTTCCCCATGGGATCACAAGTCCTGCCAGCAAACCTGCACCAGTGTGGGCTCCTCTCTCCCAAGTCCCACAGGTCCTGCCAGGAGCCTGCTCCACTGTGGGCTTCCCATGGAGTCACAGTCTCCTTTGGGCATCCCCCTGCTCTGGAATGAGATCCTGCAGGAGCTGCAGGTGGATCTCTGCTCAGTCTTTGACCCCCATGTACTGCAGGGGCACAGCTGCCTCACCAGAGGCTCCAGTGCCTGGAGCATCTCCTGCCCCTCCTTCTACACAGAGACTTTCTCCTTAGTGTCTGTGGGGCTGGAAACTTACTGGTGGTTTCAGTGGGACCAGTCTCGCAGCTGTCCTTGCATTTGCTGCGAGGTCATGGTTCTTGCTTCCCTAAAATTACAAGAGGCTGCAAAAACAAGTCCTCACAAATGCAGCTCATCTCTACTTGGCACCCATTGACCTGAGTCAGACTGTGTGCTGGGGCTCTGCACATGCATGGATATTTCTAATAGCTGGCTTAGGATGCAATCTCATCCAAATCAAAATTTCATCTTATTTTGAATAAGGAACACAGACTTTTCTTCAGAGCAATTTCTATGAGATACAGGCTGTTCATTGCAAACAGAGAGACGCTCGAGCACAGTAACCCACTTGGAGAGGACAAAGCCATTTAAAGCCCTGAGTTAATGAGAAGTCCACAGCACACATTTGATAAGCTTTGTCATTCTTTTGTCTGCAGATCATAGACCCTGCATTTTAATTTACTATACATAATGCTTTCTTAATGAGTTCCAGTGGATAGCCATTGAAACATGGCACTGCAGCTGCCAGCACGATTATGAAAAAGAGGCAGTTATTTGATTTACGTGATATTCTGTTATGGTAACTAATATTTGCAGACAGGATACAATAAAGGAAGAAAAACCCCTCCATTTAGATTTTGGTATCTCAGGACTAAAGTGCTAAATCATTTATTTTGCATGTACGTGGACCAACTACTAATTGAAAATTAATGGAATTATGTTTGAGTCTTGAAAGTCTAGAGAGACTCCTGTTTGCTTTGCACCACAAAGTTCAAGCAAACCCAGAAACTCTAACAGGATTTTTAAAGTGCAAATGAGCTTCTTAACACAGTACCCAGGAGTATTTTATAGAAGAGGTCCCTCATCTATTCCCTCTGTTTCAAAACATAAATGAAAAAATTAAGAACATGAGAAACAACAAAATTGTAGTGCAATGGAAGAAATGATGCATTGCTGCTGGTAAGGCTTGTTTTGTAAGGAATTACTCTCCTGGGCCCCTTTCCTTTTCTTCAGCTTGAGCCTCTGTGCAAGCCTTTATCTAGAGCTCTGTGTGTGTATGTGCATGCTTATCCCCTTTCCTATATATCCCTCTTTGCAGAGCACCACACTTGTGACTTCTCACATGGAACCACTATTTAAAGGGTTTACAGGGTTTTTCCATTTTCTTCCTGTGATTTTATTTGTTTTGTTTTATTTCATTTTGTTTCGTTATAGTTGGAAAGGAGCCATGCCTTTGTGTGCTAGGCACTAAACAAGGTGATAATTTTCTTCTATGCTGGTAATTTCAGCTGAGTTTGTATGTGGTGGGGAAATGTGTATGTTTATGGTGGGACCCAAGTCAAGAAACAGATTCAACTTCTGGTCTCTAATACAAACATACAAACTGCTGGGAAAAAACAAGGAAAGAAAATGAAAAGTTTGAAGTGGGGATGAGTTAAATTTTGTACGATTAAAACTTCTGGTGTTTTCTAAGGTAGACCTATTGACTTTGCAGTTTTAATTCTTAGTAGTGATTATAATGAGGATGATGGTTGTTTTTGTTGCTGTTACATATGCTTGGAAAGCCCCACAGGGCTAGCAGGGGGATAAGGCATGCCAGTGGGTTTTGCAGATACTTGTAGAAACTCTGAAGCGGTCAGTCTGAGATTCCAGTATTCCAGTCTCAGGGGTGGGTAAAGGAGTTGTCATTCCCTGTCCCAGTCTTGTTTATCTGTCCTAGTCCATCTCTACCCAGTCCAGTGATCCCAAGTTTTCGCTTTCCTGATCTAGCACTGCAGCAGACTTGCCCAGGGAAGTGATCGAGTTGCCATTCCTGGAGGTATTTAAAAGAGGTGTAAGTACAGCTCTTGGGGACATTGTTTATTGTTAACTTGGCAGTGCTGGGTTAACAGTTCAACCCAATAATCTTAGAGGTGTTTTCCAACCTGAACAATTCCATGATTCTATGAGTCATACACCGCTTAACATACCATATAAAAATACCACTGCACCCCGGCACAGTGACCGACACTGCTGCAGCCAAAGCAGCAGCTACAGGGACATCTCACCCTGGATCTGCAGCTCATACACCAAAGGCATCCCAAAGAGTCAAGCCCAAATGTGTGTCTACTCATCCCATGAAAGCTAGGAGACCAGACATAGCCTCACCTCACCTTCACAAAGCGAAGTGTTCCAGTCAGAAAACTGGTAGCTGGTTTTGCTCTGGTCTGCAGTGAAGAGTGATGGTAATTAATCTGATCACACAAATCTCGAGTATGAAAGTTTAAATACTGGGTCATTTAAGTTTGGCAAAGTGTGGAGGAGCAGAGTCCCACAGCCGAAGGCTTCTGCATTACTGGTGAATGGACTGTAAGTGCGCATTCCCTTTCTGTAGCATGCAAGCAAATGCATACGTCTGTGTGTGCACCGTGCAAGGCTGAGTCATCAGTATCACCCTTTGCCAAGGCATGGAGACTGAAAAAATGAGAAATGCATGTAAAAATACACCCGTTGCTAGATTAAAAGGATGTGCCACGGGGAAGCTGCAGCAAGGTGATAGTGACGCTCATGTTCGTCAAATGGCTTTTGTGCAAGAGGAAATTAAATGGAGAGGGTCTGTGGTGTGTGGAGATGCCATTTCCAAGGGCAGAGAGAAGGCAGAAAGAAGTGATTTTTCATGGGTATGCCTGCTAAAAGGTGTAGATGTGTCAGATGAAATAACTAGGCAGCAAGTTCAGAGGGAAAAAAGGGGTGCTCCATTTTCTCCAGCACCGTGTGTTAGGGTTGCATGGCTCTGCACCCTTGGCTGCTTTGCCTGCCAGGGCCGAAATGGGTACACAAAAGGGCTGCAGAAAGGCATGGATGAAAAGCCTTTGTGGATCTATTACTAACCAAGGAACACTTATTCCTCATGGCTCAGGAATCCTCCTGATTTTAGGTGGCCAGTAGCTTGCAAGGCCTGCCTGGGGCGGTCTCCATGTTATCATGCCATAGGCTTACATCCGGCTCCAAGAGCAGCAAAAATGAGCTCATGGTTTGGTTCAGTCCAGACCTCCTTGTGCCTGTTGTTTTGCTGAGCTTTTAAATTAGTCCTTTTTAATATTTTTTGAAGTTTCTGAGGAGGCATTGCTTTAATATAACTGTAATTAAACCCCAGACTCTTTAAAACTCTCGTTTAGAAGTAGGTCAGTTTGCACTTACTTGTCTTGAAGGATTTTTTTTTTTTTCTCTTTTCATGTCTTAGTTGTAGGCTGACTTACCATCTGCCTTTCCTTGGCAAAGCAAAGAAGCGGAAGATAAAAATTTGTAAGATATAATTGGGCTAATATTAATCATTTATCTCACATGAGGTGACTCACTGGAAATTATCCATGACTGTATTTCTAAGTCCTCTTCACGGTCTTTTATGGTAGACTTAAGAAAACCTTTCCAGTAAAAAAAAAAAAAAATCCCAAATAAAAGACTCAGTCTGTGCAGAGGGTGCTAGGAAATTTTAAAGCTATATGTGGAGAGCTGGGAGTTTCTTGTGCAGTAATTGGGTTTTGTATGGTTGGGAAATCACAGGGTGAGCCCAGGCAGGATGTGGGATTGGTGCTCACCCCAGGGGATTGCAGAGCAGGTTAGGCTCTCTTCCCCAGTGTCCCACGAGGCTGGCAGTGAGCAAACAGCAAAAGAGTTGTGTATAGGTGCAGTTTAACTGTAAGAAGTCTCCACAAAGTGTCAGTTCATAGATGATGTTTGTCAATCTACACACATAATCAAGTTTGCTAATTTCTGCAATTTTGTAAAACATTTTTAACAAAAAGGCTAAGAAATGGACATCTCCTGCAACATCCCAAAAGTAATTTTGCTTTTGGTCAGGTCAATGAATTTCTTTCCCTCCAGCAACTGGAGACTAAATGAGCAGCATCATCTTCCCTCCTCTGGGAAGCATGACCAAAGGAAAATGCTGCTTCTAATGTCAGTGCACTCCCATGGATTAATGGCTACACCCAGCAACTAGCAACTGCTACCTCCTCTTTTTTTATAAATATATAAGAAATATGTATTTGAATCAAAGGTATCAAAAGAAAAAAATTAAGAGGATACTTTTTCCTTTTTTGTTGGTTCTTCCAAGCCTCTGCTGCATTTTTTGCTGACTTCAATAAAAACTGCTCTTACTATAGCTTTCTAATGGTTTCTTTATTTTGTCTCTGTGTGTGTGCATGCACATGGGCTTTTTAAAAATTGCAGATGTTTTTCCTCACCTCGGCTTTATGGCTAGCCAAGAATTTTATTATTTATAATTGTTTTGGTTTGTATTTTGTCTGAAAAGTAAGGCCTGCCAGAACAGGAGACTATGGCTAAGCCCAAAGAAGGGGTGAGATGTACTTTTGGAAGCAGACGGCAGCATGAAGAGGTTTCAGTAGTAGAAGGGAAGAAAATAAAGACCTCCCACTAATAATACTATCCAAAATAAGGTGCATGTATAATTCTACATTTACAGCTTAAAAGGAAGCAAGATGCCATAAATTTACCTTTGTTTCTACTGAAAATTACTGTTACAGCATTCAACATTGGCATCAAATAAAGCAATTTACAGCAGCACACTTTCCTTTGTCTTCCCATGGGTTTCATAACTGCTGATTACTGTGGTTGGTTGGTGATTAAGAATCAAAAGAGATAGTAAAATTTACAAGAGTGAATGTTGGTAGCACCCAGTGTGGTGAAGGGCATATGGAAACAGTTCAGCCTTTTGGGCTCAAGCTGTCACTGGAGTTCACTTACTGTTTCTCTAGACCTGTACTTATATTTTGACTAGTTTTATATAGTTCAGAATTGAATGTTTTAAGTTTTGGGTTGGTTTTCAACCTGCGTCAGAATACCTGGTAAGGAAGCAGAAAAGTTACCAGAGTCATGGAAGTAACAGAGATTGTTTTTCAGTGAGAAGTCTTAAAACTGTAGAATGTTTTCTGCTTAGTTTATCTAAGCAGAGGAAGTATTGATTGGCATGATGAAAGCCTTCACACAGAGACAGTGCCAGGTGCTCTGAGTCTCTTCAGTGCAGCACAGAAAGAAGGGAAAGACTCCAGAGAGGCAGGGTTGCAGTTGAATTTCAGAGCCACCACTTCAAAAACCTCACCCCCTATCTTCCCATGTAAATATATAAGCAGCACAAAGCAGATTTTGAAGTCCAGTCAAGGTTCAGATCAGTGAAATGATGATGTCTGTGTTATATGAGAGGTCACATTGTGTGATCTCATGATTCCTTTTTAGTTTAAAAGCTAATTTTGTATGCCATTTTCTGTTTTTGATATGGATAACCCACATCTGTTACATACAGTTCATAGTTATGATACAATTTGTCTGGAGAAAAAAATGTCAAAATTGATAAGTAGAATCTGAGTTTTATGTCTTTGCACCAGATTTCTTTGGGGAAATTTTCTGTAGTCTTATTATTTTTAATATTGATACAGGCTCTGGCTTTGGTAATTTGTCTTGCTGCCACATAAATTTTGTTGAAAGGAGTGTAGTGATTAATGGCAAGGGCCATTTTAAAATTCTTGTGAGATGGGCTAAGATTATTATTTTCCTTCCTTGAGTTTTGCCATGTAATGCCTGCTGTCAGAAGATAAGCACTATGTGACTTAATCAGCACTTTGGGAGAGCCCATTAGGGACAAATCCAGGTACTACAGGTGATCATGTAGATGACTGAATAAATAGTGTTGTTCTTTCTTTACCGGTGTATTGCACAAACATTGTGGTGTTCAGTTCAGTTGCTGGAAGTAGAATGAGTTTTTGCAAGGTATTATGTATCAGTAGGAGAGGGAAAACTGCGTGGGAAGCAGATGGTGTAAGCAGGAGCAGTAGACTTTTCAGCAGAAGAAATTAATTTGGTTAGATGCTCCTAAGCTGTTGAAGTGAGGTGGGGACTTAGCAAAGCAAAATAGGCATGAATGGGCACACTGAACAGTGTTTCAGCTTTTAATAAAGGTTTCCTGAGACTCACAGAGTCAAAATAAACTTGAATTTAATTTGTATTCTGCAAAAGGATAATTTAAAACATATCACAAAATTAAAGTTTTATTAAAATGCAGATAAGGATTACAAGTGTCTGAAAGCAATTTAGTTAGGGCTGGACACATTACAGGAATACTGCAAATATTCTAAAATAAACCTAATAGATGCAATGTATCTAGAATTAAGGTTAACCTTAAAATAAATCAAAGGTGTTCAGGAATGGAAATGAACAGTCACTTTGCTCAAAAATCTTGACTTTGTTCTGTATGGAGGTCATGTAATAGCTATATAATTATTGTGAGTGAATAATAGGGTTTTATTCTTTTTAAAGTCCTGAAGCAGATTAAATTGGTCTTTTAAATTATGTTTTCCTCTTAAGTTGTGCCTGAGGAATGAAGATATGGTTAAGAGTAGTGCCTGAGGAAGGTTACTACCAATGCATTTTCACGTTTTTTTGTTCACAAAATGACAAATGACCCTATTTGTGAGTTCTCAGGAAATACTGTCTGAACTGTCTATTGTACAGGGAAGATGTGCTGTATTTTAGTAGTTAAGACTTTGCTTCCAGTGCAGGACTCAAACTAGTTCAGGGAAACGAAGTGGCACTTATGCTGTGAAAGATGTGTAAAATGTTGAAAAAGTGACTATGGGAAACTCCGAACATGAGAAAAATGTTATAGACAGAATTACCAAGGGACTAGAATGAAAATCGGTATTTGTCTGAATGTGATATTGGCTTGAACCCCTCAATGAGATTAGAAAAAAAGAAGGGCAGAAAGAAGAGCTACATCAAGAATTGGCCAGAGAAATTCAGTGATTTGCTTCCATCCTGAATGCAAATGCAGGGAAAGCTGATGCAGAGCGGTTGCTCACAAGGACTGAGAGTGGTTGCCAAGTGAAGGCAGGGAATCTCTCCTTGAATACAAGCAGTTTCTTGGGTGGGTGAGGGAGCCTGGGTACCACTCTGAGAGCCTTCAGTAAGACAGTACTGGAAAGAAGCCATGGGAAACACCTCCTCAGCTGCAACTGAGGAGATACCTTTCTGTAAGGAGACTTTCTCATGTTACTGAACCTGTGCAAATCCATGTCCTTGGTGGATTCTGAGGTCTGTGAATTCTGGAGTGGCCCAGATACCAGAACATTGGCATATCTGCTACGTAAAATGCAGGTCCAGTGGTATATCCAGAGCCTGGCATGTGGCAGGACTTAGAGAAAACAAATGTCTCGGTGGTGGGACTGTCACCATTTCACCAGAGCTGTTGCTGGAAATAAAGCACTTTTCCTTGGGATGAAAGAGGATTTTGGCTTGGTGTAAGGCTGCTTTAGTGGATTTAGCAGCAGCAAGGAACTTCATAACCCTTCAGTAAGAGCAGAAACAGCACAGGATGCCGAGTCCACCATATGTTTATGTGTAATAGAAGTTTATAAGTCTGTGAATTCTGCCTGCAAGATGTCTAAAGACTCAGGGGTCATGTAAATTGAAACAATGCAAAGTTTATTGTGCATTTAACTTAATTTAAATACCTAGAAACAAGCACAGGGGGATTCTTACTAGTTGCAGTTATTGGTTTTAATAAATACCATTGTAATTGAATGTGATTTAATAAAACAGTGTATTTCCAGCCTTTTGGAGTGGGCTCACAACTCCCCAAGGAGAAGACAGCAGAGGGGGTTAATCAGAGTAACTTTTTTTTTTAACTCAGTCAGTGTTGCTGGGTTGCTCCAAGGAGCCAGTGGGTATTCAGTTTCGCTCACACCAACTTCGGATTTCTGTGTTTAGTTTTGGGGGTGGTGAAAAGGTCTACACCGAGGTGGCTGCTTCACTCTGGAGGTCACCTGAGACATGACCCTTGGGAGGCAGGAGCAGGCTACTTTTTGACCAGTATCATGGTCTCTTTCCTAGGAGTTAATTGTGGAGAATACTGACTTGCCAGTTCACCCTGCGGGATTTCAGAGCTCAGAAGCTGTCCACATGGCTGCATGTCCATGGCTTTGCCCATCAGATATCTCCTTCCTCTTTTACTCAGCTCAGTGTGGGCTGTGATCTGCTGTGATCTCATCCAACATGATCTGTTTGTGTTCAGAATCCCAGCTGAAGTTAGTGGTAAGATTGATACTAATTTCAGTAAGCCTAAGATTTCTCTTGGTATGGATATTTGCACACCTAAACACCTGTAGAGAAACCATTTCTGTACAAATCACAGTCATAGTAATCTTGCAGCATTCAAATACATGCAAAAATTAACATAGCTAAAAATTCTCTTCCTGTTCATGTATTTCCTGGTAGATTATAAACCTGGAGATACATGTGCAATTCCCGTGTGTTGTTTTAATAGCAAATTCCCTAAAGCCATCACCAGATTCAGCAAGTCTGTGTTGCGTTACTTTTATCCATCTTGTTTTATTGAAAACACCTGTGTGAAACTTAGAGTTATCTGGCATCGATTCAATATTCAGCATCTAAAAAATATTCACTTATTTATGTAGTATTTAGGGATCAGAATAATTGCTTTCAGCGTAGTATCAGTGCTGAGAAAATCAGTTTTTAAGGTATGACTCTAAGGTCACTAATAAATTTCGAGTCTTAGAGTTGCCTGCAGAAAAGCAAAAGGGGTCTGTGACACAGTATTTGAAATATTATTCTGCTCTGGATATTAAGCCAGAATATTTATTTAGCTTAAAGTCAAGTAGATGCATCAGAGATGGGTTTTATGTTTCATATTATCAGGTAGACCCTGTAAGCCTATTACAGAATTACAGCAAGAATTACGGCATCGTTATATTTGGGGTAAGGTTAGGAGAGATCTTTTAGTTCTAAGGCCACGTCGTAATATTGCCTTTTGCTCAGCCTTGGGAAGTCATGTGTTCAGTTTGTAAAGTGTAACAGTAATTTCTTCTTTGATGAGGGCTCCAGTTACAGCGATTTTATCTTACCATGTTTGATTGTGTAATCTTTAGAAAACCGTTTAGACATGCTGAAGCATTAGCACCAGGTGTATGGTACCGTGAAATCTGTTATAAAACAGCTGTTAGCAATGAATTTGCCAAGTATCTCTAAATAATTGAAAGACCCAGTTAAGAAAATACTTGTTATTTATGCAGTATCACCTTGTGAGTGCTGTGTGTGGTAGCACAGCAGGAGTGGCGTAACCAGCCTGTTGCAGCATCACTGAGAAGTCTAGTACACTCACAGGTAGGAAACTTGGTATTTTGTGATATTCGTAACACAGTAATTCATGGGATCTGGTGACAATGGTTTTTTGAGTTTGATGGTCAGTGAAATGGAGACTGTGTAGATCTATTTCGGCATCACTGGAGCATGTGATCCTGCCAACACAAATGGCAATCAATAATATAACAGTATAAGCAATTATATAATGCTAAATCAAATAAAATAATCAATAACATACAGCAATGCTATAATAATAAATTATATTATGATGATAGCTATAAGAAGTGTGTCTGAGCCACCATTCTCCAGTAAGGTCCGGGAGGTGCCCGTGTGCCATTGTTCTCCATTGTGTGCACTGACAGTGAGCAAACAACCTGCCAGCTGCAAAGCTTCTTTAAAAAGCACAAAATTTGATTCAAGATTTGAAAACACCACAGAACATGAATAGGAGAATATTTGATAATACCTTAATAAATGCTGTCCTTTGACAAAGCTCTTAGCCCTTAGCTGGCCTCTGAATACTGTATTATCCTAGAATGAAAATAAGATTCAAGATAAAACCAAAGAAACAGGCTCTATTAACACTAAAGGGCCTCTGCAGGTTTCCCTATCTGGGCCAGCCTCTTTGTATTTTCCTTCCTCAGTGAATTCCTGTCGGTTTATATTTCATCAAATGATATAAATTTAAGTCCTTACAATGTTCTCCCTCTCATTTCTCTCCTATCATTTATTTATTAACCCTCTAAAGCATTTTATGTCTTGCAAGGTGTCATAAAAAATAAAGTTGATTGGAATAAATATTGCATTAGGAAGTTTCTACGTTTGTGACCTGGTTTTTGTTGCCCTACATCATAGGATGCTAAATATTAGTTTAGATTTAGAGCCTATGTGGTGTAACATTATGTACCTGTGTGTGCTTTAATTCAACTGTACACCTAATGAAGTTAAAACTCTCAGTGTGATACTATGCTGGTTTCTGTACACCTGTGTGTGTGCATTGCAAATTGGGCAGACTTTTTATTTGCAGATTATTATTTCCCATGGCATCAGAAATTCTCCAGAGTTATGAGATTTTTAATTTAAAAAGAAAAAAAAAGAATCATATAATTGAAAATGTAGTTTTGCAAAAACCCTGTGCCTGGTTTCGTGGCTTTGTGTGGCAGCCAGTTCTCTGTTTATCACTTGGCTTACCTGTTCCAATTAGTTGAAATAGTAGAAGTAGAGCATGAAATAACCTCAATTTGCATAAAATTTTATCCATTTTTTCTCTATGTCAGTTTTTACCGGGTTTGATCCCCAAACTGCTAGATTTATAATGTTTTATTTATGGTGTTTTACTGAGGTGTGGAAACCTGATGGAGTTGTGATTTCTGTCTTTCTGCCTTGAATATGGAAATAATTCCTCACTCTGGTTTTACACCAAGGGTGAGATGACCAGCATCAGTAAGGGAGCAGGTCCTCGTGATTGACATAAAACATGGTCTAGGCGGACTGTGTTTTGTGGGGACCTCTGTTATCTGAAGTGCCAAGTAGACAGAACTGTGTATTTATAACTGAAAGCATAAAATGGATTATACTGGAAAAATGTGGTGTGTAGGAGAGAGAGTAGAAAGTAAAGATTACTTTAGGTACTTGGAATGAATCTTTCATCAGAGCCATAGAATGAAAATCTGAAGATTTAAAAGGTAGTGTGGATCGATGCCAATAACAACAGTTTATCAGTTTTAGTGGTCTTGAATTAATCTTTATGCAGAATAAAGTTTAATAATAAATTAAATTTAAAATAGCAAAAGCCAACGCAGCACTATGGCTTTCTTTTTGTAAGATATATAATAGGTAGGGAAATTATTTCTTCTGATAAGATGACAAGTGTAGAGTAATCCAGAAGATACCTTTATGCACAATACTTTGGTTAAATAGCCTAAATATTTATGGAAATCACAGGCAGTGGGACTTCCATGATGCTTTATTTCTAAATGAATGATATTTCAGTCATCAAAAGAAAAACATTAAACAAGGGGGGTTTTTTTATAAAACTGATATAAGCTTAGATGACCACTACACCATTCACGGGTGGGTCTGCGTGACCATTGTGGTGTGTTTTTTTCAGGATATGTTCTTCATCAGAGGAAAATGTCATAAGTGGAAGTTAAAAAAACCCCACAACTTTGTCCTATGATTCTTTTTCACAAAACAGTGTTTCCTAGGTCTTTATAAGCTTTATCTTCCCTTAGAATTCCTGACTGTGCAGCATATGCACAAGGATTTGGGAGATGGCAGTAGAGGTTGATTTGGATGCTTTAGTTCCTTCCTGTCTTCTGCATCAATAAGGAATGGGAGAAGTGGTTGTAAACAAAAATTTAAGAAAATAAAAATCTTTCTGATAGTTTTTCCCAAAACCAATTTTTTTGTTGTCCTCAAAAATGTCTGGCTTTAATCAGGCTGTTTTTACTCATGGTGAGTAATCACAGGTTTTCACAGCGGTGATAAAAGTGTTTTTCTCAGTATTTGGAATAACTGCAGTTCAAATACAAGGGGTAGTTCATGGCTCAGGAGTGTTGCAGTCAGGTTTATTGCAAACCTAGCCAGGAATTGCAAACTGAGGACACCCAGCTCAGTCTTGAAGATTTTTATAAGGCTAATGTGTCTTAGGGAGGTCAGGTAAGTCTTCTCTCCCATATTTCAAAGTTGTCTTTCTGCATGCTTGTTGGGAGACCATTAGCTTTGAAAAACATTGCTGGAAGCGCTTACCTCTTATTTTTGCTCCCAGTCTGGGAAAGGATTCATCAAGGAAGCTTTTTCTTCTGTGCAGGTTCTCTTTATCTTATTAATATTTCAGCAAAATCTGTGCAAAAGAAGGGGACTTTTTAGCTGAAAAGCATTCTTTGCTCTTCTGAACTGCACACCTTCTTCCTATTGTCTGAGCTGTAATTGTTCAGTGCTGCTGTTGTTTAGGGAGTAGGTTGCACACTCAGCATCCTCAGAGTTACAGATCTCTCCTTTCTCTCCTTTCCCCAGCAGCTCAACTTTTCTGACGCAGCTGATTTTTGACTACAGCAGAGCCCATGACTTCAAAGCCACATTGTCCACAAGATCTCTAGTATGGCAGAGCACATGATTTTGTGGTCATCTTATTTTTGCTGAAATATCCATGTGGTAGAGTATGTTTTCGTGTGTTTGTGTATCTGTGTCTCTAGGGACTGTCTATTAAGGGAAAAGCGTAGAAGAGCCAAGAAGAGAGACTGAGTATCTGGCATGGTGTCTCTAGAGATTCCTTCCTCTTCTATTAACCTTTCCACCACAACCACTTTTGTATTTCTGTTTTTAATTAGAATTTCGAGTGGAGCTATGGAAGGAGCGTATCTATCCCCAGTTGATTCCTCCATCTGATTTGGCATCCAGAAATACGTTTCTTAGGAATTAATTATAATTGCTTTTGATGGAAAGCCAACTTTTTTCTTGTGTTAACTGTTAATTCTTAGCTTGTTTAACATGTGATTAAGTAACGATGATAAGCCTGAGTGCAGGCTCTCTGTGTGCCTGTGATTTTAATGGTTGTGGTTTGTGTTCCAGGCTTAGTGTGGCTCGGTGGCTGTGGCACATTAGTGGTCAGCTTAGAGACGTGTTTTGGAGGTGTGAAGGCAAGGCTGTACTGGGAGAGGTTTTTAGAGCTAGAGGAGCTGAGGGATTGATTAATGAAAGGTTTAAACTACCATTTTTAGGTCTGCCTGGCTGATTTTTAGTTCATTCCATAGCATGCCTTTCCCCAGCTGTATTCAGGTTAGAAAAGTTTATCGCTGTGGTCGCTTCTTGATAGCTACACTGACGTGGGGACACGAGTGCCTCATTTCTTGTGGGATTTCTGTGTCCTGGGGGTGATGAGTAGCGCCCAGCTCCTGGGTTGGAGAAGCCTATTGCTGTAGCCTCTGCTTTGGGGACTCATCATGACAAGCTCCCAGAGTTTTATTTGTTTTTCTTCTTTTTCCTATATATCTTTTTAGACTACCTGCTATTCCAGTTTCATAGAGTAACCCCTCATGCTTGTAACTTGTTTTTTATTCCTCCTCCTTCTCATGACAGCCAGAGATGTCATACAGGACAGGTTAAAACATCTTTTAGACATTTTGTAACTATGCTGCTGGAATTATTTGTGACTGTCAGTGAAAAGCCTTTACTGGGTTATTCTTTTCTGAAAACTGACTTTGTTAAAGGAGACTCGTAGCTGTCCAAGCACATTTCTTTGTCAGAATCACCAGGCTTGAGGAGGGGAAGTGCTTATCCTCCTGCCAGCCTTAAACCCCATCTCAGTGCCAATCAATAAGAGGATTGGTTTCAGTAGAGACAGACAGTTTGACAAAGTAGTGATAGTTGTGAGTAAAGAAGACAGAGTCTTTTCTGTAGCTCAGTCAGTGAAGCTGCATATAAGCTTTACATCAGAGGAGGTAGTTTCCCCAACCAGCCTGATCATAAATGAGCAAAAAGTAGGTAGAAGATGTCCTGTTTATGTCAAACACTCATTTGTGCTGTTAATTTAGGCAAGAGGATTTCTAGAGACACCTTGCACTGCAGCATGAAATGTGGGAGTCCCAGAAATGCTGTGTGGGTGATTGCTTTGTGCATGTATAAATGGCAGGTCCTGGGGAGGAGATGCTCCTGGGGGGCAGGCGGTGAAGGGGGGAGTGCTACACACCTGACTCTGACAGGCCAGCATTTGCCAAAAGCTCCAGCGCAACCACACAGACGCAATTCTGCCAGGCTTGGAGAGGGGCAGTGAGGGGTTGAGGGATTGTCACTTTGCCTACCGGCTTTTCAGTCCAACATGATTTCTTTTCAGCTAGGCATGGACCTATCCTGTTTTATCTCCCAGACAATAAGCAGCCAAATAAAGAGCCAGTACATAAAGAGATTTAAATGAGTAGGGAAATAAAAGAGGTTTTCAGTCTTGTAACTTTCAACTTCCAGGGAAGACATGAAGTTAAGAATGCTTTCAGTTTGCATTCCATGATCAGCCATGCCAAAAAGGATTAAAATTTTGGATTCTGAATAAAATAAGTATTCCTAATAATTATCAATTCTCTAAACTTGATCTTCTCACTGTGAAATTTTGTCTAGAGTTCCTGGGATCAACTTCAGCCCTGACCTGAGACCTCCTGAACTTGAGAGAGATACAGATGGCAGGTGTTTTTGTCTCATGTTGCTATGGTTTTGTGCCTAGGTTTTACTGAAAGAGGATGACCTAGTTGTTTTTACCAACTTTAAGCCTATGTAGGCAAGAAGTGTGCTCTTGGTGGAAGAGGTGAGGGTAGGGAATGGTGAGTTGTGCAGTGCTACCAGCCACAGCAGGCGATGAGATTGCCCAGTGGTGTGGGGACTTTGGGTCCAGCTGAAAATGTGAGTTAAGATCTGGTAATATTAGATAATATGTGAAAATAGCCATATTCCATGATACCAAACTCAAGAGATGTTTTGCTGCGGCTGGTAGCACATACATAGGCAGGAATCCAGGTATAGGACATGGGTCATCTCGAGTATGTCCTAGCTATAAAGAGTGAGACAAGGACCACATTGCAGGAGGAAGGTTTACGATATTGCAGATATTTGTGCTTTTACAATAATGTTTGAGAGATGGTTAGAAAGCCATGCAAAATTACTGGAACCAGGATGTGACTGATTGCTAAATCCTGTTAAACAGAAGTGGATTGATTTTTATGATCAGCAACCTGAACTCATTGTTTGCATAACTTTGCAGGGTATCTTCCAGGCGGTGAGAAAGAGAACTGAAATCATCCTTTTTTTGTTCCTAATTTAGGTATTTGACATTTTTATCTGCATGGAGCAGGTTAGCAGAGGAAGGGCTGTGCAGAGCAGCACTTGCTTCGTTCTGCCTTTGCTGGGGACAGCATCCCTGTTGCACCCTCGGGGCTTCTTGAATATCGACTCTCCTGGTGATTGCTGTATCTGCTGTGCACACTCTGTTAGATGCCTCATTTGCACATGTGCTGCTGGTTTATTTACTGTGGTGTAATTGCTTGCTGTGTTTGTACTGTTTTTCAAAGCTCTCCTAAATGATCCCACTTCACTGAGTCTGCCACGGTAAATACCTATTCCAGTGTATTGTCTCTCACCTTGAATATTCTCTCTCTCTCACCAAAGCAATTTGATTCCTGGCTCTGCTTTTCTTGGTAGTCTTAACCACTTCATCCCAGTGAGCCTTCCCCCTTTGGGAAGCCTCTTCTTCTTTGTGCTTATATGTGCTTTACCCAGTAGCTAGTGTCTCTTCACCCCCAAAGAGAAAAAACCTTCTCATTTCTCTGCCAATTCTGCCTTTTTTTTTTTTTTTTTTTTTTTTATTTTTCCAGTTTTACTCCTTAAGAAATAAACAAAATACGTAAGCAGTCATGATGGTTACATTTCTCTCTGTCTGTGATGTCGATTCCTCTCCATGCAGTGCAAGAGAGACATTATGAAGGAACCCCACATGTAAGATTGTATTTTCAGAGTTACAGTGCTAAGAGCACTGCTGATTCTGTTTAATCATAGTTTAGCTGTGTCACATCCCGCCTCTTCTGGCTTACTAGCTTTTGGTCCCACAGTTCTTTTCTGACATCTGGAAAATCTCTTATTTGTTTCTCTTCTTCTCCCATCATGTCTATCTTTCCTGTCTGATTCCTGCTGCGGTGACATTTTTTACTTCACCACTGGGTTAAGTTTCATTTATAATCAAGTATCTAGCACATCCCTTCAAGTCCCTCAAACAGGTGAGAGATTTTCTTAGTTTCTTCTGTCTCTTCCTTGTCAATGAAGGTACTAGTCAGGTGGCTACTAACTCTTCCCTTCATCCCTCATCTCAGGTAACATCTTGCCAAACTATCCAACGTGTTCATCTCTTCCTGTATGGATTCTAGAGTCTGGTGCTCTCCAGGTTTACAGCTTATTTTTCCAACTCCCTTCATCGTTTCCTATTGCCTAAGGCCCTGTTGTAATACTTGCTGGCATTTTAAATATTCTGCTTTTCTGAAAGTATTCTTTTTAAAATGTTTTTTCTTTTATGTGCTCTCCCTCTGACTTAGCTGAAGCTGTCATTTCTATAAGTGACTCCAAAGATCCTTTCAAAACACACGTGGTCCAGCGCTTGGTGCATCACAGTCTGGCACCTGTTATTTGCTATTTTTGATTACAATAAGTGAGTAAGGTACATAGGTGTTTTTAATCAGTGTAGGTACTAGATTTTGTAGAAGACAGTAGTGTGATAGTTTCTTTTTTTTTGTCTGAGGCACACTTCATGGAAACAGAAAGGTGGGGCAAGGGAAAAGATCAGTCTAATTTGCCACTAGGTAGCTGAGCTGCAGTGTGCTGTAGTGATGGTTCTGTCTGAAACAATTTAATAACACAATAAAAGGCATTTTCATTCTAAATGTCTGTTGGTGATAAGGAGATCGTTTCTCTCAAGTTAATAAATTTTAATTAAAACAGCATAGAGTGATGTAGAAATGGTGTTTTACTCATAGTCATTGTCAACTGTAAGTCAAGGAGAGAAATTTAGCTGGTCGAGTTGGGATGGAATTTTTCTTTTGAGTCTCCAAATTCATTACAGAAAAATTGAACTGAGACCTTTGGTGGAGGCTGATACGATGCAATAAGGAATTACAGTAAAATTAAGAAAAGTCCAACTTTCATCCAACATCCTCCAGATAGGAGATGCTTTTTATTGGCTCTTTCCTTTGGGAATGTGCTCATTACAGTAACCACCAAAATAGGAATCCTTCATCTGGAGGCACTGCTTATGTTTGCTGTCTGGCTGTTTGGGGAATGAGATCTTTAATTAGTTCCGGATATAAAATATTATACAGAATTTCCCTCCAACTCTTCCTTTGTTACTGGGGTCAGTAAGTGCAGCTTTGTTGTAATTGTGGTTGTAATGGTGTTGGCCTTGTCTAATCGTAACACTCTTTTTCCCCTATAAACTGTCAGGATGTATTTTTTTATTCTGTAAATAGTACAGGAAATTGTACCCAAAGGTTGATAATAAATATGTCCACTGAAAACAGGGATCTTGCTGACACATGTATGATGATATGACCAGTGGAGAAGTTTTGTTGCTGTCCTTATAGGAGACTTTTAAAACTAGAGGGTGAGATCTGGATTTTTTTCAGGGGCATGAGAGATTCATTATTGATGTGAATGGCATTGTGATTTTATGCAACATTTGTTTAGAGGTTATTGCTTAATGGAAAATGAGGTAAATAGACTTCTCAGGACTGGTATGTGTTACGCCTCTGTGAGTGTAGTAAGTACAGATGATAGCGAATCCAAGTCATTGCTTCTTCTAGTCTGTCAGAGCTTAAACTGGAAGGGATAGGGGGAAGTAAGAATATACTGCACCTTGTTTAACTCAGATGCTATATAAATCTAGTTTATATTTTAAAACAGAAAATGTGAAAGGATGCCTTTTCTCTTAGAGAGATTCTGGTACCTCTTTTCCCAAACTGTAGGCACACATGAGCCTCAGAGAACCAGCTGAGGAAGTTGCAGTGGGAGGTCACAGCTCTTCCTCATGGCCAAGAAGCAACAACTGCTGGTGCTTTGGGATAGAAATCCCTTTTTTTAGCTCTTTCATGTGAGACCCATGATGGACAAACCTAATTCTTCCCGCTTTTGACTTGCTCCTCCTTCAATGCCTAGTGACCTTTATTCACTGTTTTTTGTGCCACCTCACTTAACCCTATTTTCTTTCTTGGCATCCCTTCAACTTTCAGTTCTGCCTTTGTGTCCTTGCTCAGGGAAAACTCCACAATTCTCCAAGCATATCTGCTGCTGCCAGGCGCCTCTTTGCCTTTTCTCTCCTACCCAAGCTCCTTATTCCTTCTCTGTATTCTGGCTGCCTTCATCTTCCTACTGCCAACTCTCTCTTTCAGAGTTTTTGCCCTCTCTGCTCCACTGAGATTGCAGTTGACTAAACCCACAAATTATCACCTCCTGGCCAAATCCCAAAGCGTCATGCCTGTCCTTGGCCTTGACTTGTTTTCATATTCACTGCAGTTGACCCCTCTATCCCCTTCAATTCACTCTTTTCTCAATAGCTCTTGGCAGCTACAATTACTTCGAAGAATGTCTGGTGTCTCTTATCTTTGAAGTGTGTTGTTCAGCGGCTGCCCTGGCAGCTGCATCTTCTCCATATCCCACTCATCTTAGCATTTAGCAAGGCTGCAGCCCTCAGTTGCTTTCCTTCTCTTCCTGGTCCCGATCACTTAGAAATTTCATGGGTTTTTTATTGTACCAGTTTTCTCCTCCATGCTGGCTGATCAGAAGTAATACCCTTTAATGTAGAAATTTCCATTCCGGTTGGAATGAAAATTGCTGTCTATTCCCAGACACCCCCTGCTAGTTCATTTGCAAGTTGCTGCAATCAGCATGTGTATTATCCCTTCATGAAATTCCTATTTCTTTCATCATGGGGGTGTGGGGGAGGAAGCAAAACCTGACTCTTTCTCTTTGACTGAGAATAAATAGGTCATTAAGGGTTACTGTAAGATTTTCCTTCTGCAGCACTTCCAGATGCCTTTGTGTATCTCCACCCTTAGTGCCAGATTGGCCAATGTTCTCTGGAGTTGCTGTAGAATGTCTTTTGTCCTTTCACTTGGTTTCTGATTACTTCAGTCATACAAAATGCTGCTTGAAAATCAGTAGCAGGGCACAGAGGTAAGGTTATATTCTAGAGGGCTCACTCAAGTTAAACACAGCCTCTGCTTGCAAAATATTACAGTAGAGAATTAGGAAAAAAATAAGTTCCAAGCAAGGTAGACAACATGTTTGTGCAAGACAGAAGGAAAAGATAAACAAAATTGCTAATGAGATTTATTATAGTATTGAAGTGGAGCAGTTCAAGAAATGTCATCACACGCATGTAGGTTACACTCACTGGTAGGGTTAAACTGTGTACATGAAAGGTTGCTGGTGTAAAAGATGACAAAACTGAGTCCATGAACTGTGTCCCTGCTCTGTTTTCAGGAGCCCACAGTGTTCAGAAAATAGGACCATTTGAAGTTTTTCTTAAATACTTGATTTTGCTAAGGGTTCACCTCCATGGTGTTACTTACAGACTTCCAGTAATTCTCAGAATCTAATCATTTTACTGCTGCAGTAACAACACATATTGTAGAGATTGTTGGCTAATAATGACAATAAAAAGTAATTTCAGCATTGTATTCAGTTTATGAATGGCTGTAACGTATTAGCTTAATATTGCTTCTCTGCTGGAAACCATGTAAATGCCTGATTATGTATACCTATTAAAAACCCCCAGAATTATTTATAGCAGAAATAAAAACAAAGCATCTATTTGTCACTGGGGAAAACACTCCCTGCACTGTGCTATAATAGGCCATCCATGTATTGAGATTTCTGCAGCCCCCAGTCCTTTAATCACCTGAATTAATAGCCTGGACCATAAGACTGCACGAGCTCGAGGGAGGCTTCCCCTTCACAGAGCAATGCTGTGTGGTGAGGCGTGTTTGCCCACTTTTGTAAAACTTGATCCAGTTTTGCCCGTTGAGCAGCTGAACATGTGTTGTAGTAAATTTGCAGTCAATCAGTTAAACTGAAGATGCACTGCTTAATAATGTGGGAATTTTATACGGTTCTTATGTCCAGTCGGGATGTCAGCGTCAAAGTTAATAATGTGTGTGCGTGTTTGTTTTGCCTTTTTTAGGCTTGTTTTGTCTGGCTGTTGTAAGAATTAGCAGATGTTTCATTTGATTCATGATGCTGGATGTCACGTCCTGGAACTGGTGTTTTAATTAGGGGGCACCAGATGCTTGTTTGGTAGTGAGTGAGTAGAGGCATGCTCATGCTGGGAATGTCAATGTCATTACAATACCATTGCTGCTTCCCCTCATATTTCGTCCTCAAAGTGGTGCCTTCTGCAGTGAGCATCCACAGTCTCTCCTCATTCTCAGCCTCTGCTTTATCTCCAGGTTGTGCCTTCAAGTCCCTTGCAAGGAACGTTCCTTCAGAGCTTCGTTTGTGTGCCCCAGTGCATTGCTCAGGACTTACTGACCAGCCAGAGTAATGGTTTCATGTCTTCCCAGGATCTTCTCTGGCAGCGTTCGGGATCAGAAACTTTGATACCACAGTTTTTCTTGGCATTACAAATTGAGATTAAAGGAAAGTCAGTGCTGTCTTTCAGTGGACTGGTCACAGTACCAGTTAACAGAGATCCTTTCAGCCAGCTTGTTCCTGTGACAGCAGCTATTCAGACATAAGCTTTTGAGTGTCACTTTGGGCATACAGGCAGTGGATGACATGGTCTTGAGGTAGGATTCATTGTGGCCATCACACATCCAGATACAAGGAGACAGCAGCGGTAATTCCAGCATACTGCGTGTCTTATAAATGGCTGTAATATAAAGTTTAATATTCTTCTCAGCTGGGAGCCTTATAGATAGATACCTGATTGTTGTTCTGTATGGAAATGGCACCTGTACATAGCAAAATACCCCTCGGTTCTGTTTGGGGAGACTACTGCAAAACAGAGAAGAGCAGGTTTGCCTGTCACCTTCTTTCAAAAAGTAGGAGCAGCCCATTTTTCTCGTCCCTGACTGCCTCTAGACATTCCTTGAAATGCTGCAGCCTCATTAGATACCTTTTTCAACTTTGGACTGACCTCAGGAGTGCTTGTGAAGATGCCTGGCACTCACTAACACAGCAGCGTTGCTGTGCTGCTGCTGGGCAGCCTTTGGGCACAGGGAGCCTAGTGCAGTCCAGTTAGCCTGCTCCTGGCCTGAGTGGCACCAGTATCAGTCTGTCAGTGCCAGGCACTGATCTGGAATTAAAGACATCTGGGTGTGTCATCACCATTTGCAGTTCAAACTCCTGGAGTATGAAGTAGGAGTGTGCTCTACTCAGGAACTTTGCCTATGGAGCTTTCCAGCCTTGTCCCTGGTATGATGGTTTTGAATAACAATTTTTCCTCTTCTTTGCCTTCAGGATCTCAGTGAATTTGTGTTTTACTTAGTATCAATGGTGCAAACATTTAAGAGTTTAGAATAAGTATGAAGCGATTCATCTATTTATTTTGAGAGGTTGAATGCCTGACCACGGTATGATTTCTTGCATTTTACAATTTAATAGTAGCCTGGGGTGCTGTATTAATTTTACTTTACTGCCCCAGCAGGCTAAGATATGGCTGTTTGGTTCTCTCCTGCTTTAGCTTAGCTGTGCTTGGTGAGGTTATGATGACTGCTTGGTAGCTGGAGCTTTAGTGTTTCCCTTCTGTTGTGTTTCTGACTGCTTGATGCTGGGCTTACCCCTCCATTAAATAGGTGCAGAAGCATCTCGCTACTGGTAGTTTATTGTTTGTCAAAAGTTCCTGAAGTGATGTTGTAAAAGTCTAACTATTTTCTAAAGAATATCATTCTTCAAAAATTCCTGTACACTGGGTCTTGAGGGAGAGAATTTGATTGCAAACCATCACATTTAAAACTGAAAGTAAAAATGACTGACTGCTGAAAGCTGCTTTATATGTTTTCTTCCCACTGGCCCTGTTACCCTGTACCCTCCCAGGGTCAAGACAAATACAATTCCAGCCAGTAGCAGTAAAAGCAAATAAAACCAAAGATATTATTTTTTTTTATTGGGGTTTTGGTCCTCACCACAGTATGTTTTAAGGTAAACTTTAGTTTAATGGAACTTATCTCTCCAAGAATCAAGTTTTGAACTGCACTTTCCCAAGTAAGATTTCCTGAAGAAGCCAGTACCTATCAAGCGTGCTGTCAGCATTTTAGTGCTCAGCACTGGACAAGTGGACATGTTGCATATCAATTAAGAATGAAAGATAAATGGATGGCAGTAAATGGAGGTCATGGGTTAGAAGCATTTAATGGAAGAAATGGAAATGAAAATTGGAAAACAATCTAAGGGATCTTGAGAAGATAAGAACAGAGGAAACTTAATTAGAGGGAGCCATGCTTCTGCTCTTGGATCAGGGATAATTTCCTGGGTTTTGTTTGATAGGGTTTATTGCTTTCACAGTCAGCAAAGTTGCATTATAAATAAATAATTACATTCTATTTTATGATTTGCTCAAACTGATGCATTTCAAACAGTGAAAATATGATCTCCATTTCAAAATGGTGTATAAATAGACAAATAGACTTTTCATAAGTGCAGCCTATCAATAAGCCCTAGGCAAAGCCCACAGTGGTGTTACTGAGTGTTTAAGAACTTAAAACATAAAAAAACAAGTATATTTTTAAAAGCTGAAATGCTCACAAATCAGATTCAAATGCTAACTGTTTATGAGAGCTTACAATGATAGATTTAATTGCATAGAGTGATATATTTGCAAGGCAGTCCATGCAGAGAAAGCATCCTATGCATTTATATCTGGCCATTTACAAAAAATAAAATAAATCACCTTTCCTTTTCCCCTCTTTCTTTTAGAATATACCTGTCTGTGAGTGTGTATGTACATGTGTTTTTATATATACCATACTGGTCTGTACGTATATACAACATTTCATCATGATAATTAAGTGTGATAAAGTGATAGAAGTCGCTGCGGTGCATAATGAGCTCATAAGTGTTGTGTCCACAGCAAGGCCCTTATTTCCCATGTCTTATTTCATTAGGGCTCATGCTTGTGGTTTCCCTCAAGGGATCACACAGTGTAAATTGGTACTGCAACATTTCATTATTTACTTTATTGGGACGCTCACTTTCCCTGTCTCTTTAGGGAGCTTAGTTCACCTCATCATAAAACACTTTCAAATTGAGATGCTGCAGTGTATGTGCATGTACATATACTCCACCCAGGGAAGGCAATACTCACTCCTACAGACTGCATCAGAGCCTTGACCTGAATAGCAAGGGAACATCTGGGTGGGTGCTGCAGTCTCGGCACCCCTTTAGTGCCAGGCTGCCCACTTGGCTTCCCAGTGGTGTGCGTAGAGCCATAACATCTCCTGGAACCGTGAACAGGTAAAGTTGGTAGGAAGTGCAATGACTTTGGAAGAATGATGGGATAAGGGTTGACCTTTATGTCTTACATGAAAGGCTATACTTTCAAGTGCAGCAGCCAGAGCACATTTATTTGCTTCTCTCTCTTCAGAGGCAAAAGGAAGCACCCACAGAGTCACTGGCACCATTCCCAGTAATCACGATAGAGTTGTCTCAGTCAAGGCTTTTATTGTACAGCTCTCATTTGTCACAGTCCCTTGGGTATCTCAGCTTTCTTCTCCATTCTGTTCCCTTGTCCAAAGAAGAATATCCTACCTGTGGAAGATTTTTGAAGATAAATATTAGACTAGTGCTTCCCCAAGATTAAAAAACTGGTGCTTTCCACTAGTATACTCCGGCATATTCCCATATACTCTTTGAACCTTGGATTTATTATCACACAGAGTAGGGAGAGTGAAACAGAAGTGTAATTATGGTCTGCTTGTGCACAGTTTGATGTTTTAACCCCAGCTCCATTTCCTGTATGAAAGGTAGAAAATTAAACTTCTGGCTATCTCAGTGATCATGTGCAGTTTTTCCTATGAAAGTACAGCAAGGTTACTCAAGGGGATTTGGAAAAAATCCAACATGGAAATCAATGCTAGTTATTTCACCTTTTGCAGTCAAAGATAGGGCTATAGGTGAGGTGCCTTACATACAAAGCTTGTAGCTGTATCAAAGACTTTACTGTTAGGAAGATTTAGAAGCATCTGGGGTTGCACTTGGCAATTTTTGTGGATATTTTTTCCATACTAAAAGAGAGTCAGTTTAATTGTGAGAAGTCTGTGAAGACTGATGGGAGTTTTTGGTGAAAGGTGTATGCTAGTGGGGTAGTTACTGGGAAATCAGAAAAGAAGCTTCAAGAGAGTTGATGAGACATCATGCCATCTTCACACAAAATAGGAACATTAAAAAAATCCAACGAAACAAACCCCACAGCCTTTTAAGGAAGGTAGATTTTGGTATGAATTGGTGGATGTCAGTTTTTCAGCTATACACAGGGGGTTGTGACCCTACTTGGTTAAGTAGGCCACTGTCATCCAGAATGACAGTGCGCATGAAAACACGATGCTAACATGGTTTCCCTGTAGAGACTCAGCATCTCTGCAAAAGGTCTCATGGGGACTGCTTTTGGAGGTTCATTTCCCATTAGTGAAATAGGTCTGGGTTGTTAGAACCATTCCTGTTCTTAGAAGTGCTACCAGAGAGAGTCTTGTGTATGTTCAACAAGGGAAACAGATCTTCTGTCTTTTCTGAAGCAAACAAAAAAAACGCTCCTAATCTTCTCACTGTTGGCAGGTGATCTGAACAAAACTTTGGCCTCCAGGCAACCCTCTTGAATTTTTTCTGCTGCAGTCACTGAAACTTCTGCCCAGGGCAGAAGCAGCAGTTTGAGGTGTTTTTATACGCTCTGGATAAGAAGGATGAAAAGTGAGTCTCTTGCTCAGTGTCTCTAGAGAAGAAAGGATAGAGTACACGTAAAAGCATACTTAAGAAAAATTGAAATGCTTTGCTTCCAGGCAATTTAAAGCAGTAGTACTGATCAAAAAAAAAGTAACTTTTTTTTTTTTTTTTTTTTTTTTTTTTTTTTTTTTTTTTTTGACATGCTTGCTGTGGAGTATCTTGGCACCTGGTACACCAAACCAATGTTATATGGAGGAAGAACTTTGATTTTGTGGACCTGAGAAAAGTCCTGAAAATGGGTCTAGATAAAACTTCAGGTATCAGTGCATCCATTTTGCATTTCATGGTGAAATGCAAAGTGTCTTCTTTACAAAGCAGAAATGTTCTGCTACAATATTGATGAAGCATATACTGCACTTACCACTGGAAATATCACTCACAGGAACAAAGGGACAATTAATTGTTCTCACAAAGCCACAAAATTGCCTGTCTGAAAGCATCTTCTAATCTGAGACCAAGTTGTTCAATGTCTGCCATCCCTGCAGTGCCTCCCACCTGGTGCTCTGCCCAGGCAGGAGCAGTGGGCATTGCTCCAGGCTCACCAGCTGTCACACACACCCAGAACTTGTGCTGCTTCTGATGCCCAACTCTAGAACAGGTTCTTCACTTTCTTGCATGATCTCATATGTGAAGCAAGAAAATACCAGGAACTTCTTTTTTTCATTAAATTTGTTTTCTCCCCATTGTGACATTGGCAGTGAAGCTGTTGGGACAGCATAAAATGACCATGGGAGTAGAGCTGGGAATGTTGGGAGCACTGCAGCAGAGCCCAGCATCACCCAGTGAACCTCTTATTTACCAAGCTCCCTGGAGAAAACAGCTGCACATATCTCTAGTGCTTAAAACCAGTAAAAAACAGATAATTTGATCTCATCCCTTTTTTATCTCTGTCTATTATATATCACTTTTATACATGTTTACTAAATGATCCTTCTCTAACTAAACCACAGCATATATTTACATTTGCCATGAAATGTTTCTCCCTCAACAGTTTGTAGTTCTCATTTGCAGATGTCTGAGATTATTCCAGGAATTAATCATCCGCTTTTAAAAAAAAAATAAATAATAATGAGTATCAAGCTGATTGCTAATTTTATTTTTCCTGGCTTCAGTTTCCAATCATTAGACGTTGCTCCACCTTATTTTGTTAGATTAAAGAGCCCTTTGCTTCACAGTAATATTTCCACATGAACCTTACATGGATTTTTCTAATCAAGTTGCCTCTTCATCATCTTTTTAATAAGCTTAGCAGATTGAAATCTTAAACTCCCTTACCATAAATCATTGTCTCTGCTCCATGGACTATTTTTGGAGCCTTTCTTTTTGTTCATCTCCAATTTTTTTGCATCCTTTGTAAAACGGACTCCAGAGTCATGCATGGTATGTCTGAGAAAATGGACAGGTGAAATGATGCTCCTGTGCTGGCTTTGTGCATCACACTCCTTTTTTCCTGCTGTGTTGATGTTCAGGGGCAGCATGGCTATTAAGCCATTTCAGAGATACTCTTTCTCTCTTTTTTGACTGCTCCTCTGGGTTAATGTTTGGATAGAGAGGTAAAGGCAGATTCCAGGGTAATGTTACTACTTTTTTCATGGGGTTGCTCATTTGCTGTGGGCCAAAAGAAGCAAGTAAGACAGACAGAGTGGGGGGTGAGTGGGAAGATGACTTTTTCCAGTAAAATACTCTGTTTTCAGTATAATGTATATAACTGAAAAAAAAAAAAAAAAGATATTTTCTAGCTGGATTATCCCAATACTTCCTTGTCTACTCTGGCCCACCATCCTGCTCAGTATGCAGGATCACTTGCTCTCCAGGGCAGCTTTCCCCAGCATCCAGGCTCTCCTGCAGAGCTGCCTCTGCTTCCCTCCACCTCCCTCACCACTGGTACAAAACACCCAAAGCAGATTGGCACAGATTTTGCAGAAGGGCTCCCAAAGCAATGTCTTGTACTGCAGGGAATTACAAAAGATGCAGATCTTTTTGTGTAAAGGAAGAAGACCCGTACAGAAGTCTCTTGCCAGGACTTTTTATCAGAATCCTTTTGAGTATCTTTGGCCTTTTTTTCTCCATCTTTTCTTTCTGCTTCAGCTTTGCTGCACTTATGATCTTATTTTTAAAATAAATGAGAGCAAACCCTTCTTTTTAAAATATCTTCCAAGTCCTCCAGGCAGAGGACACATGGATCGGACTTTGATCTCTTTATTAATCTACTAAAGATGATGTGTGAAAAATCTGGGTTACTCTGGGTATTAGCCAGACCCTTTGAGAAAAAAGTGCCTCCATTCAAACACATTATTATTGAGAGTTAACAGCTTTCATCCTTGGTGAGGATTTCTGGTGGTACCATTCCCACATTTGGTTTGATTGGGAAGGCTGCAGAGCTGGGCAAAAGGCATGCAAGGGTTTTGAAAGACCAGAAGTGCTCAGAAAATAAGGCAGAACTTGTCACTTGCTGTAGGGACAAACAGATCCAGGGGGGGAAATACATACAGAGGGGCTATAATAATGAAGAGAGTTCCCAGTTTGTAATTCATGTGTGGCTAGAAATGCAGTGCCCACAAGTGCTTTTTTGTAAAAAAAAAAAAAAAAGCATAGTCAGTAGAGTGAAATGATAAAATCAATTATTGTTCATCTGAGTTACATTAAGAACGTATTCTCACAGCAGATCTTCCTGCAAGATTTTGTGGAAGTTTGAGGTATCTGAATTTTACGTGACACCTGCCACAGCCACAAAATTGCACTGTTTATTTTTCTTGCCCCTTTGGCTGAAAAGTTGAGCCTGTGCATATCCAGGGAATAGCACAAGGTTCACTCAGTACATAGGCTTTGCATTTTACTGTGCCTCTGAGACCAAAGAGAAAGGTGGATCTACCACCCCTAATAAGTGGCCAGATTCCTAAAAGTTGGATAGTATGGCTCAAGCCATGGAGGGTGGCAACAAATCCCTTTTGTCAGAGCAGCATCACGGTTTTCTCTGTTGCTCTCAAGCAATTGGAGCAAGTAGGGGATGGATCATGGCAGCAGTTTAGTCTTCAGTGGGGCTTCATGACTCCTCTCAGCCTGGTTTTACTGCTGAGTTTTATTGCCTAGTCTGGCAGTGATGGAATAAGTTAAGCTTTGACAGAGGTTATTAATAAATGAGAGGTTTCTTTCCTGTATTTGTGCTTTTGAAGGCAGTTTGTTTCTTCCAGAGTTGTCCATTTTGTAATTTCGTCTATCCGTATAAGATTTTTTTTTTTTCTCCACAAGCAAAAGGTACTAAAGCAAGATGAATATGGGTATTTCTTTAAATAAGTAAAGGGATGTGATGGAAGACACAAAAGTAGTAATAAAGCCTAGTCAGGTAAAAATGTTAGCACATCTTATTTCATTTAATTCATAAGTGGAAGGAGATAGAGAATTTATTTGACTAAGCCTCTGGTTCAGTGTCTTGATGATATGTTTGGAAAATTACTCTGAAATTGATGTGTAAGTGTCCTTGAAGATGTCATATTTAAGTGATAGCTCATTTTGATGTGAAGTTGTAAGCCTCCCCCTGGCCTCAAATAAAGCAAGCAGAGGAACTCAGCATTGAATATGTCATTTCAAGGTAAAGAGGGAAGAAACTCTCCTCAAAACTCAAAATATAAATAGCCTGGAAGGTCAAGCACCTAATCTGAAATGTGTCTCTGTTTCAGTGTCATTAAGATGCTGCTTCACTGGGAAGTTTGCCCTCATGGCAGCAGTATCCCAACCCTGGTGTCAGCCTTGGGGCACCTGGGGAGATGTGATCTGACTCCAGAGAAAACTCAGTCCTTATGGTGGGTGGCACTGCCAATTCAGTATGCAACATTCGCTCTTGGAATCACATAGTTCCTGTATATATATATATAAATTATATAAATACTAATGCATTCATAAATATTGATGTGTTCATATCTGATTATTAAAAAATAAAAATACATTTTTAAATAATTAAATTTTTTGCAAGGGCAGTGGCCAGACCTGAACTTGACTATTGCCTTTAGTTTGTTGAACTTCCCTTCTACCTGTACTGAATTAGGTTACTTTTATATTTTGCAGCCTGAGACAGAGCTGGCCAGTATTCCTGCTCAGTCAGGATACCCTCCCTAGTCTGGTCTCGAGGTCATGCCAGTGTAAGCTGTGCTTATGGGCTGTACCTGATTTAATGGCCCTGACAGAACACAATCGCAGCTGCACGTTGCATTTAAGTCACATGAGTATCCCTAACTTTGGCTGGGCCAACACCTCAGAGGTCAGAGGAATCACAGAATCATTAAGGCTGGAAAAGACCATCAGCTCCAGCCATTAAAAGGTGGGAATTTCCATATGTACCTGAGCTGGATTTCAGCCCAGCTGGCCATGTTTGATCTTAAGCATTGCCTGGTGGTGGTTTCCTCTGTGAGCAAGAGCGGTTTACAGCCCCCCTGTGCACTGGTGCTCTGCTCACAGCAGCAGCAGCAGTGCTCCCTCCTTTGGGAAGAGCCAACAACCTGAACTTGCCTCTGAAACACGTGGTGGCATGTCATGTCCAACCAGAGTTGTAAACTGTACATTATTTACCTACTTATCTATTGAATGCAGATATATTACATTTATTAATGTGGTGAATGTCCTTGCCATGATTCTGGCTGGTTGTGATGGTCATGATGTTATATGTAATATTATGGTAAAAGGTTTATTTTCAGACTAATTCGGTTTTGTTGGAAATAACATTACTGAGATTGACTTATTGCTTTTAATGTCTGTTTTAGCTCTGGGAGCTCCAATATGATATTCACCACAGAAACTGCACTTTGAGGTAACAGTAAATTTGTGCATTCAAAACATCAGCAAAAAAGAGAACATCAGAATTTAAGCCCTGGACAGGAATGTAACCTGTCTTTCATTGTCTGACAAGAGTGGTTTATGATATATGTTTTGTATTTGAACCAGACATAAAGAATATTAGGAAGTTGTAGGTATGTGTAGCCTCACAAAGTTAATATTGCTTTTGGACTCGTTCCTGGGCATGATCTAATCTCCATTTAAGTCAGTGGAGATTTTTCTTCTTCTTGCTTCAATAGGAATTGAGTTTGTGTTTTAATATGCAGTAAAGCCTACAAAATTTGTGCAATAAAATAAAAACGGGAGGGCACACTTTGCGCAGTGGGGGGCCTTAAATGAATACATTGAAACCACGTTTAATCACCAGGGTAAGGAGGCAGATTTTCAAAGCTGCCGGCTGCGAGCGCTGGGGGGGAGGAGCGGTAGGTCTCCTTCATGCTCCGGTTCAGTCTGTGGCTGATGCGATACCGCTGCCCGCGTTCAGAACTGGCCCTGGTTATTTACGGCTTGAGGAGGCTTTAAAAGGGGGTGAATACCATCTATGGTTTATTTTGATTCCCACTGACCCCAGTATGCTGAATCAGTCTGGCATTGGCACTCAGGTTCATGTCTTCCTTATGCTAAAACTGTTCAATCCTTTGGGTTATATTTACAGTTTATCCTTTAATGGAGATAATGAATAAAGTATCTCCCAAAAGATACATGCACTCTGCTTTCATGCACACAGAACTGTTCTATGTGAAGGACCTAAATAAAAAAAAAAACAAAAACAATGGGTTAGGTATAATGTTAGTTTTCTTAAAATCATACATGTTCTTTCTTAATTGGGTGTGAAATTCCTGCTACAAATCATGACATTTTGGTTGATTTTAGATTCACTGGTTTGATGAACAAAGGGCTTGCAACATTTTTTAAACTTTTTCTGCCTACAATAGGTCTCCACTAAGTTTCCTTTAAAAATCACATCTCTGCTCAATGCAAGGAATCTGAATTAGCTCTGAAATTTGCATTTACACTCACAAATCTTTCTGTGGCTCCCCTATGCATCGATGTGTGGGGGAAGGATCCAGCCAGATCTTGGGGTAGGAGCACAGGTAGATGGGTTTAAAGCCTTCATCTTGGTGCAGCCAATATGTAAATTCTTCCTCCTCTGTATTTTAGACAGAAAAGAAAAAATTAAAAGCTCATTACTCAACTGTTTTCTTCTCACGCTACTTTTATTTGTTACTTTTTTCTCAGTAAGGCAATGTAAACGAGGACCTTTGGCTGACAGCTCGGTGACAGCCAAGGTGTTGTGCTTACTGCCAGGAGACTCACAGAATCTTTGATAAAGGATCATGAATAATTAGTAGCATTTTGGAATCAGTGATTTTTCTATTCCTTTGTGGGATGTATCATCCCCGAGTACTTCCCTGTTAGTCGTCAGTCCTGACTGCCTCATTTCTGTCATTTTAATTTGGGGACAAACCAGCTTCTGCTTTGTAGCTGGATTTCACTGAGCCCCTTTGGAAGCTGGAAGAGGGAGAGCCAGATGAGGGCTCTGGAAATGTTTTTTTTCCTAGCATTTCATGGCAGAAGCTGATGTGACCTTTGAATGTATTGAGTGAGTTTGCTGGTGCCCTGAGGTCTAGAGTTAGGAGGTGCCTGTGTTATCCTCAGTCCTTCAATCACCCTGAAGGTTATGTATTTTCATAGCAACTTTATCCACTAAACCTTGCATTTACACTAGCAAGGAACTCACTTTGGGTGGGAATGAGCATGTTGCACTCTGGCAGCTGAGATACTCTGGGAGTATCTGGATGTGTGTTACTGTAGTGTCACTTCCATCCTCTGCTGCAGCTTGTGATGAGGGCATGTTATGCCTTTGCTGCCTCCCACTCCTCCTGCCCTCCTCCTCTGTGGCCACTCCTGGGACAGACTCTGGAAATAAGTAGGCCATTCACCTTTTCTAACCTTTCCTGACTTCCCAGTCTGAGATGCACATCTGTGCAATTAGCTCATACTCCTGAAAAGGGTTGAGGAGAATAAGCAACATCTTTTGTCAGAGACTCTTCTCAATCGATAACTGATGCAGTATGTCCCCCTGCAAAACCACTGCAGTATTTTGAAAAGGAGAGAACTAAGTATTTTTATGTGGCATTTCTGTGTGATAGTTTTTGGAAGAGTAGCAGATACTTCCTGGTCAGTCTTCTTTTTGCTTTTCTTGTTCATCATTTGCTGAGGGTATAGCTACTTCTACTGGCAACTTTTTTAACATGGGCAGCTGAGTCACTCCGCAAAATCACATTCTACATTAGTTTCTGCAGCTAAGCCAATAACTTGGGTAGAAGAATAGATTCTATTGTCTTGTCTCAGCACCAAGGTGCCAAATGATGGGAGATTCTGGCCTGTCCCTGACAAGCAGTTGCTCCTGCCAGATATCCTCCTTGTTGAATATTTGCACTCTCCTTTTTCTGCCATTGACTTCCAGCCATCAGACCTCAGTTTGCTTTTCTCAGCTAGATTAAAGAGCTTTGTTACTCTCTTCTGACTTTTCCATGCACAGCTTCTTAAAGATCACCAAGTTGTCTTTTAATCTTGCCTTGAAAAAGCTAAACAGAATTGAACTCCTTTCAATGTTTGTACTATTGAGGGTATTCATGAAGGATGATCTGACTTTTAGGAGGAACGTATGTGTGTAGCAGATATCCATGGCAATGGGCACCTATGTAAACAGCCAGGCTGACAGCTCCAGTAAACATTCTCTTAAAGAGCTGTGGCAGGTCCATCCATCACACTACCTATATACACAGTACTGTCAAATATGTAAAGTAAACAAACAGGGGGCAAAAAAGAGGTGACGAAAGAAATAATGCTTTTCTCTAATCCCTTTTTGTTTTAAGAGCCTCTCAGGTTTCTTATCATGGTAGCAAATACATGACTTTCAGATATTTTTTGGGTGGACCACGTCATTTGAAGTGGTCTGGTGACAGATGTACAGAAAATCAGTGGGAGAGGAAAGAGGGAAATCCAGTTTACCGATTCTTTATCCACTTTAATAGTTTCTTTTTTTTTTTTTTTTTTTTTTTTTTTTTTTTTTTTTTTTTTTTTTTTTTTTTAGTAACCTTCGTCCTTCATAATGCTGTGTCTCATTGTGTCCAGTTTCAGGAGCCATACAGAAAACATTATCCCATTATTTTCCCAGGGAAAGAGGAAAATTTTTTCCCTTAAAGAGAAACAAGCACACAACCTTCGCATTGCTGGCACATTGCCGAGCCCAAGGGCTGTACTTAATTTACATATAAATGTGCTGAGGATTTTAATCAGCAACTAATGCACTCTGTTGTTATTTTTCACTTACAGTGTTTGTAATGCACATGGTGGTTGGCAAATTGCATGGGGCATGTGTATTTGGAGGAATGCAGTGGCAAGCATATCGGTGGCACTGCTTTTTGGATTGTTGGCTGGCTTTATTTCTGAGGCTGCCCTGGGCCTCAGGTAGTGCTGGCTCCAGGCCTTCAGGGATACTGCAAAATCCAGCCGAGGGCAACATAAAGAGCTGGCTCACAGAGATGTGTGCTTGCATTTCAGCTGTCTCATGTATAAACACAGTAGTGCTTCCATGGTGTAGCATCCCAGAGGATGAGAACATCTGTTTTATCTGTCTTTTCAGAACTATGTCTGCAAAATCTTGGAACTTTTGGGTTTTAATCCCTTTGAAATTTTCTTGATTTCTGCTGGAGTTTCTTCTTGATTTGTTTAGTTCAGGCATCATTACTTTGTTCACATTTCTTTTTTAATTAGCAAACTGCTAGAAAGAGTGCACCACAAAATCCATGCAAGAAAAGACCTTAGTGCTGCTCCCAAAGGTCTCTCCTCCTTTCTGCTCTTCTGGTCCTGAAAACCAAATTCTGCCTTTCCGTAGTACCTGTAAATATAGCTTCTGTGAACTTTGAAGTGAGAGATGCATTTTCTGAATTTATCGTGATTTTATCCAGAGATATTCCCTTCCTTTCTGTCAGCTAAAGTGAGTGAGAGCCTATCTGTGGACTGCCCAGGGAATATTTTGCAGCTCCTGATGTCAGCTCTGTCAGCCTCTTTGCATTCATGCCACAGTGATGAAGAAGCAATGCTGTTGACCAAATATCATCATTAGTCTCAAGAGTTCACCTCATATGAAGCTGGCATTTGACATCCCTCTGGATGGATGGAATCCACACCTGTGTGGAGTGATCCGTTAAATATTTGGGCAGCTTGTGTATTCTTGTGGGTACTACCTTTATATCCATATGTGGGTGTACAGCAAGGAGGTATTTTGTACAGAACATCAAGAGCATGGTAGAAAGGATTCCCAGGATGATGGAAGGATTTTCATGTGGAAAACCTGAAAGTGAACAAAAACCTTTTTATTTATCAAGCTGCTCTGTGGTGTTGACAGGTGAAATGACAAGACTTATTGAGGAAAAGGAATTAATTGTATGTGTGACTTTTTAAAAAATCAAAAGTAAAAGTAAGAACCAGTGTAGCCGACCTGTTGGCAGTAGCTAATGCTTATTCAATGATCCTTCCCTTCTGAAATACAGAAATGAAAAGTAACTGTTGCCAGGAGTTACAAAATGAAGGAATTACTCAGAAGATAGATTTATTATCACCTCAGTATTGGTGAAATTCAGTTTTATAAACGTAGGTTAATCTGCTAAAACCTTCTGTGCTCTCACTGGAGGCGAACCCTATTTATTTCAAAATTTGTTTAAAGATGTAAAATAATTACTGTCTTATGAATAAATCATCATGTCTAGTATCACTAATATTCATCTTTTTTTCCTTGTTCTTTCATATGTGGATTGATTTTATTTATTCATTTCTATGGGTTGTTATGGGCTCTTCTCATCCTTGCAGTGTAATTTCTCTTCTGGACTTGCAGCTTTTTTCATCACAGTTCACCACATATTTCACCCGTGTTTCTACAGAAGCTCATTACATAACACCGGCTGTTGCCAACAGGCTGGTACTTTGCTTCCTCTCTGTAGCTCTGTTATACACACTTCCTCTTTTGTTTCTTAGGATCAGGTGGAAAACCAACTGATGTTTTCTTACACCAGTAGGTTAAGTGGCCTCACCTTTCCTTCCTCTGTGATAAAAGAGGACATACTCATTGTCTTAGGGTACCGTGTGAGCTTTTGGTTACTTGTTATCCAGAATTTTGGCATTGTGCAATGAGTGAGACCAATTTTAATTTACTGTCTATTTTCTGAACTTGGATGGATTCATTTTAAATTGTCTCCTAGTTTTCTTCTTTAGCAAGGGCACAGGCAGGAACTAGAAAAGAAAAGCCACTTTTTTTGTGCAATTCATTATCAGTGGTTGTATCCCTCCCTACCAAGGTTTATACACGTTTGCATCACAAAGCAGAAAATAATGGTGTTTCTTTTATTACTCTTCCAGCTGCAGTTCTAGCAAAGAAATGTCTGTGGCATTAGGGTATGTATGAAGAGCCATCCTTTTACCTTCCCTCCCACTCAATTTCTTGGGAGAAAGGATTGAGATGTTGAGCTGGGTTCACAAAACAATTCCTGAGCTCAGGCTTCTGTTTTCATTTTTTGCACAACTTGAATTTTTCTACAGGTGGAGCCTTTGTTATATGCTGAACACATTCCTGTAGTACAGCCAAATGAAAATAGATGTGATGTTTTATTGATCCTATTCATGACATCTCTGCTTGCTGTTTTTCTGCAGGAGTTATCTACACAGCAGATATTCTTGACCGGGAGACAACCAAATCCTACTGGTTGACGGTGTACGCGACTGATCATGGTGTTGTCCCACTCTACACTACCATTGAAGTCTACATTGAAGTGGAGGACATGAATGACAATGCCCCCCTCACCTCTGAGCCTATCTATTACCCAGTCATCATGGAAAACTCCCCAAAGGATTTATCTGTCATTCAGATCCAAGCCCAGGACCCTGACTCCAGCACTAATGAAAAACTCACTTACCGGATTACAAGTGGAAATCCCCAGAACTTCTTTGTAATCAATCCCAAAACAGGTAATGAAATCCTGTTGCCTCAGGGCAGTGGGAAAATGCAGTTTGCATATTTATCAGCTTTCACCCCTTCAGGGTGCACTGGTTTGCTTTCCAAACCTCCGTTTTCTGGTTTCTTGCATGACTAAAGCATCTTATATGTGTCTGAAGCATTCTGCTTTGCATCGGTGCATGAACGCACTGGCAGATGATGCGCTGCAGATGTGCTGCTGCAGCAGTCGCTCTGCCCTGTGTCACTGAGTCGCTGCTGGCTGTTGCCTCTTTCCTGCGTCTACAGGGATGAGACTTTGCTGCACTGAGTCTGCAGAGCAGTGCTAGGAAGCTAGATTCGAGCTGTTGCAGGTTACAGAGCTCTGTTGCATTCTTTATAAGCTGGTGGAGCACCACTGAAGTGAATGACATGATGGCTGTCCAGCACATGTAGTAAGACTCCACATTAAAGTAGGCAGATTTAATTCCGCAGCTTTCTTTATACAAAAAGACAGTTTAGGTGACCTAAACGTCCCTCTGGCCTTTAGAAAAATAATCCATGTGTTTGCATTGATTTATAACAGCTGGGATGTAGCCTGTGGTACAGTGTGGCAGAGATGGTGATTGTTTTAAGTTAAAATACTGTTGATAGCTGGCGATAGAGCTTGGCACCCATGCAGAGCAGCTCTGAACATGTCTGTACCCTAGGTGCCTTTGCTGCATGAGGCTGATAAAGAAATTGCCCCAGGACATGTCACCTGATGTCCTGGATGCTCTGCTGGGTGCCTACCTGCGCTAGGCAGACAGCATACCTCACTCCAGCATGTACCCAGCTTTGCTCACTCTTTGGGCTTGTTGGGACCCTCCAGCATGATCTGGAGCTGGAGAGTCGAGGCAATCTTTCAGAGCAATATGCTGATCTTTATGAAGGTAGTTCAGAGAATTCACACAGTGCTCCTGCTTGTTTTCACGCTCCTAGTTTTGTTCTGAGGTTTTGATTTTTTTTGAGTTTATTTATATCTTCTGCAAATTTCTAAACAGCTAAAAAACTAGAAGGAATAGATGTGAGAGAGAACATTTTTAATTTTGTGTATGGAAATGATGTTATCTAAATAGGTTTTCAACATTTGGTTGGGCAATCCTCTTGCAATGTGTGGCATAAGAAGAGGTCAGGATCTTCACAGGCATAAGCCCAGGTGAAGATTATAGAGAATGTATAATCACTGTGTTCAATCTGCTGAGCCCTAAGGCACATATCTCACTTATTTTTAACACTTGGAATGGCCGAAGATGCTCTTCCATCTGCATCCCTTCTCCCCCTCCCCACCCCATAAATCCCATCTGGGCAAAGTAGCAGAGTTAGGACTCAAAGTGTTTAATGCTTGTGCTTCCCTTCCACGGCTCCTCCCTCAGAGCAATCTGTCAGCACAGCCCTGCTTATCTGCCAGGGTGAGCCTGTGACAAGGACTGGAGCCGGGCACGTGGCAGCCCTGCAGCACCCTAGGCTGCTGTGGGTTGGCTCTTTGTCCCTCTGGAGAGCAGGCAGGATACTTTTCCCTAGCAAAAAAGTTACTGTCTTACTTCACAGTTACCACCGACAGTGGTTCATCTTCATTTGCACTGTGAAAGTTGCCATCTGAGAGCTTAAAGGCTTCAGAATGAGTAACTTTGCTGCTTGGGCAACTCCCAAAGGGCCTCCCTTACACTCAGAGAGCATCTTTGCTAGTGACTGGCTGTGATTTGTCATAGAGAGGATAAATCATCTCTTTCTATCCAACTCAGTGCCAAACACAGAGCAGTGAAAACTGGGCAAGGTGGCCTCTTTGAGTTTGTTTTGAAAACGATGAGGCTGACAGAGAGTGTGCATGCAGAGATCCCTTTTCCCAAAGGGGAGCACCAGGCCTTGACATCAGAAGGCTTTCTCCTGATGGGATGCTGATGTCTGAGAAATAAAAGCATAATGGATTTTCCTAGAGAGTGCCCCTGGGGGTCTCTGACAAGGCTCCTTTCAGCCGTCTCCCTGCAGTGCACTAGTTTTCTCTAAGACAGTAATTCACACTCCAGTTGTTTTGTACAGGAGACTTCTGCACACACAGAAGAGGTTTGTAGCCTGCCAGCCCCACACTCTTGCTGGGGATTCAGCACAGCAGTAACTCACGTAGAGCATTGCACAGCAGCCCTAAATGCGACAGCATGCTGTATAATCAAGATGAAAAGGTTTAATGTGAACCCAAATATGCTGCGATTGCTGCATACGTGGGCTGAATGATCATGCTCCTGCTGTCGGGGGAGAACAGTCATTTGAGAAAGGGGATCTTTTATTTTCTGTGTCACTTTAGTAGTTTAAACACTGCCAGCAAACCGACATCTCAGTCCTGTGAGTAATCCACTGCTGAGCGTCAACATGAAGGCAGCATCCTGCATTTTTTACATTTTTTGGTGGGAAGAGGCAGAAGAGATGGAGAGTTTGCTGGAGCATAGGGATGTTCTCAGTGGTCTTTGAAGGTCAGCAGTGACTGTGTTTGCCTTCTCTGGAGCTCACTTCCAGCTGCCTTGTACCTCATGCAGGTCAGGCAGGTTTCTGGAGGCACATGGACCACTATGTACCTCAACAAGCCAAGACACAGGAAGTCCAGGATTTGTTCCTGGTTCTAATTCAGGATCATAATTGCAGCCAATTCTTACACTCTTGATTGATTATTTGGATAGTAGAAGCAGCATTACTCCTTGCAGGCCATATCTGTACGTAGAAGAAACCTCTTAATAGACAAGTTGTCACTTCCTACATTTTTATAGACTGGCATAGTTTGCAGTGACTATTTTAGGCAGTCAAACTGCAAATGTATTGAGTACATTTGGATCTGTTTGAAGGCAGGCTTCAGATCTTTCAGGATTATTACCTGAAGTTTGCTCTGTGAGTTTTAGAGAGATGAAGAGTTGCTCCTGTAGGAGTGAAGAGCTTCTAAAAAGCAGCTGATAGCAAAATTTGGGCACTGAAGTCACCCTGGGTAGCTCATGCGCTCTCTGAGGGCTGACTCTGCTGTGGGGGCGCAAATACGTGGTGGCAAGGGCCCTCCTATTTGGGCTTGGGGTTTATATGGGAAGAGGACAGGAACATAAGCAGCCCACCCATGCATGTCAGGATTGGAAAGGCAGTGTGGGCAACCTCCCATGAATGCCTTTTTTTTTTTTTTCTCACCTTGATATTTTTATTAAAATACAGCCAAGCATCGGTTTGCACCTTGGTACGCACTTTTATCTCATGAGCTGATATTCATAGGTAAAAGTACTAAGTGAATAATGTAGCACATGAGCACATGTGAAACCATAAATCATTCACAATGGAGAAAAAGGCAGCCTTATTCTGCTGACTGGTGGGCACTGCAACCTATGTGTAGAAGGTCCAAGAGAGCAAGCTGGGATTTTCCTTTATAGTGGCAAGAGGACTATATTGCAAAGCACAGTTCTGTGAGGGGAGTAGAAAATGTATTTTTTGAAAAGTTGAGATGACTCTAGGGGTTACATGACTACAGGGAAAGGCATTCCCCTGGGCATTTGTTTCCCAGCTGTGTGTACATGCAGCAGCAAGGGAGGCATTCCTGGAGTTCAGCATCTTCAGCACCTGGGAGTCAGCCTAAACCCTGGTGTGGCTTCTGGAGAGCCAGGCCTATTCCTCATAGCTTGACTTTTGTGCTTGGGAGGGCTTAGAGTTGTTTTGGCAGATCAAAGGGTCACAGGGCTCCTTTGTGGGTGGTGTGAGATGGGGAGGACGGCAGAGCTGCTGCCAGAGCAGCTGGGCTGACCAGCTCCCAGGAGTGACACATTCAACCTGAGCTGAGTCAGTTACTCAGAGGTGAGAGGCATGTGGAAGAAGGTAAATAAAACAGAAGATGGTGTTAATAAAAAAAAAATAGATTGACCAGAGCTGTAAATTTTTACTTTTATTTCATGTATATGGGTGTTAATTTCACAGCACAGGGATAATTTACTGCGTTGATTTATCATGTTTCTGTGCTCTGGAAAAAAAACAAATTTTAATTCAAGCCATTGCATTATTTTGTTTAGTGTTAACATATTTTGAACAAACCCAGTAAGCTTCTCTTCAGTCTAATGTGGATTACTTAAGAGATTCTTTAACTAACATGCCAACTGACCAAATTTCACTCTTGTGCACGTTCTTATTAATTAATTTACTCTAAAATGATGCTTGTGTGTCTGGAAAATCTATTTACACCTTGCTTAGCCTTTTGCTGGCACCATTTAAACAGAAGCAGACCCCTGGCACCCCTGAAATAGTATTTGCTGCAGTGGTTAAGGCAGGATGCACTTGTAGGTTTAGAAATACTGCAAGTAGGTCAGCACATCTTTGCAGAACAGCAGTACTCTGCCTCTGGAAGTTGTCTATGAACCATCACATCTGTACCTAGATTTGGAAAGACTGGATATTTTCACGCTGAAATAGTATTAATATTTATGTACGGTAATACAGGGTTAGTGAGTGTCAGAATTTAATTGGTACAAATGCTACTCTTCTCAGTAGGCTGGGCTTTGCTTTCTTTTGCACTCCCAAAGCCAGCTGGCGTAGAATCCTGTTGGGTCTGAAAGCCACTTTTGCTCTGCCATACTAAAATAGTGCTTCACCCTCCTGTCATACATCCTGATTTTTATAGCCGCTTTGGGTTGTCCCGAGAAATCCCGACACATCTTTGCTCCCACCAACTGAGACAAATGCAGTGATTCGCTGCTGCAGCACATCCTAATGGCTGCCAGCAGTGCAGATGCTGGGTACCCAGTGCCTCTTTTCAGCCCAGAAACCATAGAATCATGGAATGGTTTGGATTGGAAGAGACGTTAAAGACCATCTAGTTCCAATGCCCCTGCCATAGGCAGGCACATCTTCCACTAGACCAGTTGCTTAGCAGTCCATGCAGACTGGCCATGAACATTTCCAGGAATGGTGCAGGGATTATCCATCTATCACACTTAAATATTATAGCAGCTGTTAGAGCAGACCTTGAGGAGGGGATTGGTCTGGGCAGCTCTTGAGGTTTCCTAGTGGTTGTGGAGGGTTTCTTGGTTTCTCACCTTGTTCTTGGGGTCAAGAGACACTCACCTGCCTTGGGTGCTCCATCCATGCTGCTAAACTTCTTATTAAACTTCCTCTGAAATAAGATCTTCTCTATCTTGTAAATGAAGGCCATTAGGGTTTTTTTTAAGTTTTTAGTCTAACCTGCAGTCTTTCTCCAGGGTGTGTATTAGATGCCATAGTGATCAAATTAGAAAATGTATTTTGAATTTTGATGGCATTGCAGGTCAGCTCTCTCTCACTTGGGTGCTCCTTCTGAAAGGTGTCCCCTCCTGTGCATTGGCCATGGAGCCATTTTTGGCAGCTCGTGTATGATGAAAAGCAGCTTTGCAGAGCATGTCACAGCATGAATAACTCAATGCTGTTCAGCCTGTAAGTGTCCTTGCCCTGTCCAAGAGCAGAGAGGACCTTGCAGAGTGAAAAGACATTGATTGTGGGGCTCTCCAGTCAATGGTGAATTTGAGGAATTGGTCTCCCTTTCCTTCCACACTTTTTAACACTGTTTGTACAAATGCTGAGTTCACCAACAGTTGCAGAGTCCAGCCTGATATATTCATCACTGATATGTGACCCTAACTAATACAGATTTTTACAATGTAATTCCCCTACTACATTAGCTGGCTTCCATTCTCTGTAATTTATGTTGTATCAACACACACTAAATGATCTACTTTCTTTGCTTTCACTTCTCTATTATTTGAAAGTGTGACTCTTAATGACTTCTTCGTAATATACTCACTGTTAAAAATTGAGCTTTGGAGCATTTTAAAGGCTTTAATTTCTGCTTTGGCATGGCTTATTCTTTACTACACACCATATTTCCAGTGGATTGAGCCCAGGGGTAACAGCTGGAAAATCGAAGGACCATAAATGTTGGAGTTGTGAGGTTAATCATAGTGAGACCTATAAGTGTGCTATGCACTGTACAGCATATTAAACAAAGTTTCTGCATTAAAGAACTTGTCATAATAATAATAGTAATAATTAAGAAAAAAGAGGAGAAGAAAAGAAATAAGGGAGGAGGATGTAAATCAAGTCCATCTGCTTGCCAGGGCATGTTTATTCCCCAGAGTAAATTTTCAATTAGATCCTGAGCTGCAGCATAGCAGGGACACAAACTCTTCTTTTGACTTTGAGTGAGTCACCTCATATCGTGGTTTTTCTTTCTCTCTTTTTTTTTTTTTTTTTTGTTGGTTTGTTTGTTTGTTTGTTTGTCTGTTTGTTTGTTTTGTGTAAGCAGAAGTATTTTCTTGCCTTGTGAGATTGTCCTGTAAATTAATTCACATGATGAAGAGGAATATAAAAGAATTTTAGACTAAGTAGGTATTGTCTAATGGCCAGACCACTAATTTCATTGAAAATGACAAAATTTGGGCTCTGACAGTGTGTCTCTTCCCTCCTCCCTTCCTCCCTGGCAATGATTTCCTTCTCAATCTATGCGTGTTATCTGTGGAGAGGATAAAGGTATGAGCTGTGTCACCTCAGTTGCAGCTACAGTAATGCTGCTATTAATAAAATAATAAATCCAGTTTTATCATTTCTCTTGAACAGACTTGATTTCTGCTAGCAGTGGGGTTTTATTCATGAAGTGCCGAATATGGTTGAGATTGCTGGATGTCTCTGGTATCAAGTGCCTCTTTTAAAATGACACTTAAAGATACAATATTTCTTATAAATGCCATTTCTCTGTAATCAGCGGATTTATACTTGGCTTATAGAAATTTTAACCTTTCTTTAGATCTCCATGATGACTTCTTTAAACCTCTTTCACAGTAAGAAGTTTAAGGTGTATTCCCATTGCCTTGACTGGACAATTGTGTCCTCACTTACTCAATGTAGCACCAGTTTAATCTGAACTCCCTATTTACTTCAGTAGAGGCTTATGTCAGAAGGGCATAAGTATGGCAAGGGCCAGTGGGACAGAGTTTTTTTCTGATGGAAGAAGTTGCTGCTCAATAACCAGATGACTCCCCTCTTTCCTGTCCCGGGACCAATTCTGGAACAGCAACAATTTTGCCACTGATCTCACAAATCTATGTTGTTGTGCATTACATCAATCATTTACTATTATTAAAAACATCAGCAGAACGTATCTTCTGCCTATTCAGAAGTAACTTTGTCTATCAGCTTAGCTGTGAAACTCATTTTTCTACCTTGTCTGTCAGTTCAGTTTCTCTATTCATAAGTATCCAGAAATCATGGCTAGGAAGAACTTTTAAGAAATCACCTGTCTTTTTAATAGGCTGTGCTATTCCTTCACTAATTTTTGATTAGGGCTGTTCCATTCACTTCCAGGTAGCAAAATTCTCTTGTTAGAATTATTATCAATGGCAGACGCACAGTTGAGCTTACTGGGTGAGATTGTACCACAAGTGCTCAGTAACAGCCCTTCTAAATGTGTGCACAATGCATATGCTATGGATACCTGTCAAATCCTGCCATACCTTATTACGATAACATCAGCAAATGTCCCTGCGTTGCAATAATTGCTCGTGGTCCATGTCTGAGCTCTGGCAGGAGGAATTAGGTGGTGAGTTACTGATGCTGAGATGTGGAGCCTGTGAGCATGGCATTCATGCAGGGCAGCGGTCTGGAGAGGGAGCTGCCAGGGAGGAAAATAAAGCTGTGATGTTACCCCAGAGGAGGTGAAAGCTTGGGACAGGGGTAGTTGAGGGGGTTCTTCTTTCCTTTTTATTTCCTATTGCTTTGTAGTCAGTCAGGTAACTTGTGTTTATCTGTTGCTCAACAGTCAAAGTTACTACTGGTGTCTGTGATGTTGGACCCTGGAAATCCCAAGCAGGCAATATTAAACGAGCTTTTCCCCCTTTTGCTCAGGTGCAGTGAATACAGTCATACTGTCATCTCAGAGCAGGCACTTTTCGTAGCTGGAATTGTGTTCCACCTCATATGAGCAATTTCAAAAATCTCTTAGTGAACTGGAAGTTAGAGGCAAGGCATGTACTTCTGGTTTACGCTTAGTTAACATCCAATCCTTGGTACAAATGGTGATATTTCCTGTTTGGAGAATTAGATTGACCTATGCTGCATGTGGGTATTAAAAAAAAAATAACAAAGCTCGGAAATGGAAATGAAAAGGCAACTGGGAAGGCAGGTGTGTTTGCATAAGCCATAAGGATGTCAGTAATCACCAGCTCTTAATTCTTCTTTGTCTTCCATCAGATAGGAGATTGTGTCAGCACCTCTTAAACTCCCAAAGTCTCATGACCTCATAGTTCAGCTAGTCTGTTCAAAAATTAAGCTTAACAGTGAATTGTGTTATTTTTCCCCCTTTTTTTTTTTCTGACTCTGTTTCCATCAGAGTTATGCTGGTATAACCAAAGATAATTATTTTCTGTGAAATTACTCTCCCCTCCTTTCCCCTTCCCCTTATGTTAATGAGAATGATTTTCGTTTGCAGGAAAGACTGACACAACTTCTTTGAAATTAGTAGTGTTGTTGCCAGTTAAGTATGTGACCTTATCTGTGTAATTGTACAGATCGTGCTGCCATATGTCTACATGCACAGAGCTTAATTTAACCAGAGACATACATGTGTAAAAATAAAGCAGTATCTGGGGGTTAAATATCAGAAGAGCCCCCTAATCACAGCTTTCACATTATACGCAGCTTTCTACAGAGCTTGAAGAGCTCTGAAGTTAAATCTTTAAAAAACACTCTTTACATGGACCATGCTCTTGTAACCTTGTTTTTACGCTGATCATCATGTGGATTCTACTATGCCTCTACTTCCTTGCTTGTTGTCCCTGCTTGGTTTCTCCCCCTGTGGTAGTTAAGTCCTTCATGTTACTTGGAGAGGTAGAATTTTTAATTTTTTACAAGCAGGGAATTGATACAAAGGAAGCAGGTAACTCATCCAATGCCAGCAACAAAAATTTGGTCTTAATTTGCCTTCAAAGCCAGTGGCCACGTGTACTGCAAAGCCTTATGGCATGCATCCAGCCCATCCTACCCTGCTAAACACAAGGCAACCCTGGCACCAGTGTTTCATACCATGTGTACAGAACTTACCTGGGCATGTTGGAGCCCAAGCAGAATCTGTTTCCTATCCAGTTTCCAGCTAGCCTGCCATTTCCCATCCCTGCCTTCCACTCCTTCCTCACCTTTCTCTCTTGCCCAAAAGCGGGCCTGGACTACCCACAGGAGAGAAGGAGTTACAGTTTGCACATGGACAAGGAGTGTCAGATGGCTCTGTTGGAACCTGGGCATGTGGGGCAGAGCTGACTCTTGTCTTTTGAGTGGATGAAGCAGCCCCTTCTCCCACAGCCTAATGCAGGCACCAGCCAAAGCTTTCATGCTGGTGCTTTCGTAGAGCAAGGAAGCAAACCCAGAGCACTCAAGTCTCCCATTACCCCCAGTAATCATATTCTTTCTTTCTCGATACTACATTTGCCTGTACTTTCTGTACAGGAACGTTTCTTCATTGCTTCCTGTGTATGAGTCAATGGCATGACGTGCTGTGGGTTTGTTCCCCTCTGAGAGAAAGTTAATGTTTGTGTCAGATGAGCTGCATGCAAGGAATCCGTGCTGCAGTGATCTATTTATATGGTAATTAGCAAGAAGTTTTGCAGCTCTTAAAGGGATTTGGTTTGAAAACAAAGTATTATTTCCTGAATTTTAACTTACCAACAGCACTGTGTATGAACAGCAGTGCGCATACACTTTTTTTAATGTAGTCACAATACCCAAAAGATGAATGTAATTCTGCTCTGCAAGAGAATGTTTTGACTATAATTAATTTTGCTCCATTCACCATATGCTTGTATTTTCTGACCTTCATTTTATTCACAGACTCTGTGTAATAAAATGTGCAGTATTAAAACAAAAGTTGCTTAAAGAAGCACAAGTGCTTGTGATGCTCCTTCTTCAGCTGAATTATGTGGCTTGTGCCACCTGACAGTTTGAGCATCTTATCCTTATGAAATTATTATTATGGAAAGGTGCTGTCATTGCTAAGAGACGTTGAAGTTATTTTTGTTAATAGAAGAAGAAGGTGATTTTTTTAAAAAATCTTTGAAGAAAAGCTGTAAGCTCACTCAGATCCTTTAGGAGAGTCAAAGAGGGATGAAGAATCTGCTTTTTGTCATTATTCTGTGTTTGAGGTGGTTCTTGAGACATGACCTGAGAATGCAGTGCAAATGATGCAAGGAATAATTGCTGCTAAGTTTAATTTATTGAGTAGGTGTGAATTAGATTAATTAAACAGAGAATAAACACACACTAGATTACCCAAAGTAGCTGCATGGATGGAAAGATGTTAGACTATATTAACAGCTTAGATATGCATGATGCTGAGATATTTTTCATGTGAGCCTGTAATTTCTTAGGGGATTTCTCTCAGGCTTTGTATTTCTTTCTTCTAACACTTAATGTAATCCAAACTGATTAAGAGAATGCTATGCATTAAAGGTAAGAAAAATGAGGCAAACACATGCTTAAGAATTAACTTGAGTAGTCTATTAGGTGCGCGCAGGTTTGACTCACTAATATGCCCATGCCCTGCATTTGTATGTGTGAAAACTCTCTCGGCTTGGGTTGGATTCGCTTGCTGAGGATAGAGTCCTTTAAAAAGGATGCACAGCTCATCATCAGAGAAGCAAATAGGCAGGATTTGGATACAGTTCTTGTTTGGTCAGCTGCATTTGTGTGTGTCTGTGGGGGGCTTCATTCCCCACTCCCAAGCTTAGCTCTAATCTGTCCGTGCATCTCTCCTTCTCCAGCCTGATGTTGAGCAGGGAGGATCTCAAGGACATTTTATTGTGTTCACCCTGCAGGAGGAGGTTTCCTCTTCTTGTCCAAAACTTCTGTCTCTACTTTCTGCTTGAAGGCATTGTGCAAAATAGCTGGGATTTTACAAACACCCCGCAAGGCGTTAGCCTAACCTCTTTACCAGGCTGCCTTATTAACAGCAGAAGTGCAGCACTGAGAATGTAATTAAGATTTAATGGAAGACAGAAATTTCAAAGAAGAGATACCTATGTAGAGAGAAATTATTTTTGCTTATAAACAAACATGAGGAAAGGAGATGAAAATAAGAAGAAAATAATACACGTTTTGTTGAAAGGACTGTCTAAAGACAGTTGCATGACACAGAAAATATTGCATGTCCAAAACTGTTTTACCCATCTATGTGTATGGACTTGGCTTTTGTCATCATGAATGCTCACACCCACCTCTAATAGTTTCTTTGGTTAAAAAATAAACAACCTAGATTCGTATACTCAAGATACCTTAATTTCTGCGTGTTGAGTCCTGCAAGAAAAGTAAGAAGGGTTGTGGGGGTTCAGGTTGGGTTTGGTTTTGCATTTTTGCTTCTGGTTTGGTTTTTTTTTGCACAAGCATGTGGTTTTTGTGTGCTTTTGCACAAGTGTGTGGATTTTCTTTAGTGCTTTTATTTCAGTTATTTAGTAATTAAAAATAGTTCATAGCTAAGAACTCAGTCAGAAAAAGCAAAACCTGTGCTGCCTTCTTGTAAGCCGAAACGGTGACTTATTTTTTTAAATATTTATTTGCGATATTGTGACACCTTTGTAGCTGCAGCCGCAAGGCAGCACCCTGCCGTGCTTGGCAGGGTAAGTGGAGTAAAAGATGGTAACTGCACCAAAAAAGCTTGCAGTTTAGGGAGCCTGAGACAGCAGATGGGGAAAAGCAGATGGAGATGCGTCAGAAAAACCAAGGCGGTATTGATCAGTGCTAAGTTTGTTGCTGGGCACTCACAGTGTGCGGAGGAGTGGAGACCAGGGTTTTAGAAAACGGAGCAGTGGGCAGTTCGCACACGGGCTGGCAAGGTGCCAGCGTGCCCTCGTGTGCCATGGGCTTCATCCTGGGGCTGCAACTCTCAGCCTCTTGCAGAGCTTGCAGGGAGGGGCTGCAAGGGATTGGCTCCAAATAGGATACAGGATATATATGATCTGCATCTGTATCTTTGGAAAGATTTCCCTCACTCTCTCTGAGGTGTGTATATATAGATGCAATTTTTAATTATTTTTATTCCAAAATTTAACACAAATTGCAAAGGGTTGGTTCTGCTGGGTTTCAGGTTTGGGTTGTTTTTTTCTTTCTTTTTTTGTTTCTGTTATGTCTGAGTTTTTTGCTTGTTTTTTGGTTTTCGGTTTTTTTAATTAAAGTATTTTCAGAAAAAAAAACATTAAAAGTGGATTTTTTTTTTCTTTATTGGAATTTTTATAAGTTTGAAGGTCTTTTTCCCTGTTCCCTTTCTCCATTTTTCATGAGAACAGAAACACAGCGGCAGGCTTACAGGAGAAGGGCTTAGCTGCCTTTTGAGTGGCACATGAGGGTAGAGTCTCCTGGAAAGGCTGAAGTTTTTCAAACATGATGTCCAGCTGTGCTCCTGAAAGGTGAAATTCCTTTATAGTCTGGAAAAGCTGCCTCCTGTTCTTACATAGTTAAAAAATAAAATACCTAATGGAGCATCCCCATCCCTTCCTCCTACATTGGAGATCTAGGAGTTTTGGAGGGCGGATTTAAAGATGCATTTGCTGTCTACAGCCAGGGTAGGATACAGGAAGGCCTCTGAATATTTGATATCTCGTTGGCAATGATGTATACCAGAGTTAAAATCCTACTTTTTCTTCACCTGTCTACCTTTGTGGGCAGAGGGACTCAGCATTAAATGACAGAGTCAGTCATTCAGAGTGAGATTCTCATATCTTTTCAAGCATGACTGGATCCTGTGTCAGTCCAGCTGCTTAAAAGAATCACATCACTGGGGTTTTCACATGCTCTTCTTTAAACCTAAAATTTGCACTACCATACCATGGGGAGCTGAAGAATTTCAGTCTGTGTAATTTGTCAAAAAAAATTGAAGAGGTTGTGCCTTCATAGTTTGTGTGTACCTACATGGAGACAGGATTTCTGATGATGGTTTTCTTTCATCTAACAGATGAAAGTCATAAAAGACAGTGAAGTTAGAGAAATTCAGACTAAAACGTGCCCTGTTTTTCTGGCTCAAGATGGTTGTAGCTGTAAAGGTGCTATTCTGAGGTTATGGTCCAGACACAGAGGTCTAGCAGTGAAATTCTCTGACCATTATTATCCAGGAGCACAAAATAGATGATCTGATCTGGACTAAAAACCTATTAATGCATAATGAACACAGTTTAAGCCAAAAACTAGCATAGCAGTAGAGGGGCTTTATGGTCACAGCTCTATTTTGCACAAAAAGCTAGGAGGAGAGGCCATGCCTCTTCTGGGAATGAATAATATATATTCAAATACAGTGTTGTCCCATGTTTTTCTGCTCTGGCTTCTTGAATATGATTGTTGCTGTGAAATGTTATAAATAAAATCAACAAAAGAAGAAATTTGTTATATATATTCATGTATTGATTCTAACAGGATAAAAATAAGGAAACATTAGCACCAACTTGCCTCACATAAAAAATATGATTTTTCTTGTTTTGTCACAGCTTGAAACATTGCAGACCATGTAGACCATATTCCTTTTAAAACCCTCTCTCACTGATAGCAAGGTGTAGTGGAGCTTTTCAGACTGTTGTTAAAATTTTTGGATTAAAAAGTTTCCTGTCTGTTACTAAACATCAATAAGCGCATTCAGCGAGATGTGGTGTAGGAGTGACTTTCTCCATTTCTGGGGGCATGTAATATTTTATCATCTTACAGCCTTCTTGCAATTTGGTATGCTGAGAGAAATTAATTCGACTGTTTACAATATTTAATTTTCAATAATTATTCAAGCATATAGAACGACAGGCATTTACAGTATGTAGTAAACAGATGGATTAGCAATTGTGCATGTAATTAGAAATTACACTTAAAATACAAACGTGCATTTGAATATTCAGTTACCTTTAAAAAAAGAAAAGGTATAAATAAAACTGTGAGTGCCTTAGAAATTATTTATAGAGTGCATGAAGTGCCCTTCATAAGTGGGTCTTTGCCAAAAATATTCATTGAATTCCAACTGCAAATTACATGTACTTCCTTTTTCCTAAGATAAGACTGAATTGTTCAGATTTGGTAGTTTTTCCATGCTGTTGTGGTTTCAGAATCACTGAAGGGTCACTTTTTCCAACCTCCAAAGAGAGACATCCCCCCTGCATCACTGTGTCCATGGTGTTGGAAGTGTGAAACACAGGGTGCTGACTCCTGCCTGGCACCCAGTCCTCAGCCCTGCCTTTACTAGACGTCCACTTGAGACATGGCACTTGAGAAATTATTTTGTTAGGACAAGATAAATCTGTCCCAGAAATTGTGGAACTGTCAGGATGTGAAAGTACTCTAAATGAATAACAGTCTGATCTTATTACTTTAGAGTTTATCCTTTCCCTACCTTGAGTTGTGTTGCAATCTTTCATTCGGTCAAAACTGATTTGTAGGATAGATGACACAGTGACCCCTGGTGAAATCACCAAAAATGCCTGGAAATGGTCTTGAGAAGTGACTTTTGAGAATCCATTTTATAAAGCTTTGAAAATAGTTTCTTCCCTCATTTTTGTGTGGTCTCCTCACACAGCTCCTTGGGTTGAATTGCTTTGGTGTGGTGCACATGGCACATGGACCAGGCTGTGTCCCATTATAGCTAGTGTAGAAGAACCCCAACTTCATTTTCTCTGTTAATTTAATAATAATAAAAAAAAAACAAAAACAACAGTAACAAAAAAATCCCCCACTCTTTTATCTCATGAATACTTTGGAAAAAATGGGCTATAAATTTAACACCTTAAAGGAAAGAGGTTCATTCTGCTTTCAGTGAAGTCAGTGGGATTCTTGCCATTGCTGCAGATGGGTGTAGGATTGAACCTTTAGTGATTGTCTGAGTGTGAAATGAGAAAATATATTTAGCCAGGTTAATTTGAAATTATTAGAGACAAATTCTCATCTAAGGTAACAGTTGGAGCTGATTTCTGTGGCCTTTCAGCATATTCACATAAATCATGTCAAGAGTATGAAGTACCCCTTCCCCCCATATGTATCTCCTCCATTTAAAAGGATTATAATTTAACATAGGAAAAAAAATGAAATCTCTGCCACTCAAAATTTTACTGGATTTAAGTAATTACTTTGACTTAAGAAAAAAATAAGTAGCTTAAAATAGTTATTTTCCTTTTCTTTTACTATATCGTATTACTAATTTTCTTGCTATTGTTCTATTAACTGTTGTAATGCTATTAATTCTATGTATTTATTTGTTGATGAACCCGACTTTTTTTCCTAGGCCTCCCAATATAGCACATGAGAGCTCCTATATTTTTCCTGCTTGTGATATTTTTCTGGTTTGGAGATGGAAGCAGAGTTTTTTGCAGAGGTTTTGCAGTGTTATAAGACAGTGAATAAACAGATTCATAGGCTTTAGATCAGAGGGGTGTTATATCACTTGCTCTGACCCCTTCATGGTTGACATGGTATAAAATCACCTAATTACTCCTACACTGAGGTGTCTATCTGGTGTTTGACTAAAGCCTGTATTCCAGGAAGATACTGATTTAAAGGCTACAAAACCTTTTTTTTTATCCCCTGATGCTTATCTCTTGTATTGTTTGAAATGCCTCGTTTATTTTTCATTGAATTTGTCTGCCTCTTCTCTCCAACATTAGATTTCATTGTGCTTTTCTGTGCTGGAATAAAAAACCTTTAGTAGTAATTACCAATAATTTCTCCGTGTGCAGGTACTTACATGCATTAATCCAATTATTAATTAATTAACGACAGTATAGATTTTAATGCAGAGAGGAAAAGAAGCACTCATTTAATTGGTGCCATATTGTCATTGACTTACATGTAGAAAAATGCAGGCTTTCTGCCTCCATAAAGCCATTTCTGGTCACAGTCTAATTGTGACTTACAGAGTCCTCCCTGCTCATGTCTGAAACATGCAGGAAAAATCAGGGTCAGTTGCAGAGGCAGGTATGAAGTAGCTCTGAGGACCTTCTCAACATAAGCAGCAGCAGTTGCCAGTGCAGCAAAAAAGCTGTGCCAGGTTATTGTTCACGAAAATTATTGCTTGTGGCGCTGGCTCCCATGGTAAGCTGATAGATGCTTAATTTCTTTGTGTTGTATATAGGAAGTGAATGCATATGGCTTAACCATTTGTCACCCATCATGGCTATCTTCCCCTTCTTCAAGGACAAATTATCCCACTGTATCTATGGCTAGAGATGGAAGGTTCTTGGCTTGGGAGCAGTTATCCCCTTTAATGCTTCCTTTGTGGTCAAAAGATGGAAAATTTGGTGTTGTCTCCAAATATGTAGGAAGTGTCTCTTTGGGGTAAGGAACCTAGACAGATGTAAGATCTCTCAACATAACAGTATATATTTAATGGAAAAAAAAAAAAAAAAAAAAAAAAAAAAAAGAAAAGAAGATGAAGACCTAAGTTTTGCTATTTCCATAACATACAGCAGATGCTCTTAGAAACTCCAGTTTGTTTCTGCTCTGCTCCCACTGATCACAGATTCGTGCACATTATGAGCGCAGCCAATGTGGGTTTATGAGCTGCAGATGATGAGCAGTGTTGTACAGCACAGAAGAGGTCCAATGTGAACCATCACCTAAGCACGTTTGCTCACCAAAGTGTCAGGCGCTGGTGTCCATGCTGTCCCTTGGTGCTCTCCCATCCAATTCATGGCCTCTGTCCTATGAACAGGATGGTGGTGGTTTCCTTACCCATTGGCAAAGCCTTGCTAATTGCACAGAAGCCAATGTAATAAATCACAGGGAGTTGTCTTTTTGGAAAACAAGCTATCATGGATGAGGGGTTGGTTGTAGTTGATGTAGGAAAGTTGTGGGAGAGTCACAAGTTAGAATTTGGCTCCTCTGAACTTCAGCTACGAGTTAGACCAACAAGATGCTGCAGTGTTTGCAGTATTTGTGTGTTAACAATTCCTTGTTAACCTAAAATGTGGGGTAATTAAGACCTGGATCCCCGCCTTAGCTCTGCCATGAGGCTCATGCACGATCGAAGTGTCTCTTGGAGCAGCTTCCCCTGCAAAGAGGTCAGGACTTTGCCCCAGCCAGCTGACTTCATGCCAGCGGTGCTAGGCTGGTATCCACACACGGACAGAAAGCCTGACTCAGCCCCCAAGAAGGAAGTGCAGCCCCTAAGGGAATGAGAGTATCAGGAGCACAAAAATAAAATACATTTTTGTTGTTTTCATTTGCCTTCTGATTTAGGGCAGACTGAACAGATTTCCAACTTCAGATCTACAAATACAGCTTTTTTCCAGGGATTGTTTTCATTTTGTTTCTTGTAAATGAAAGCTGAATCTCTTGTAATTACCAAGAGTCTCAAGATTTTGGCTAAAATATCGAGCATCTGGAAAGCAATGCCAAATCCTTGACAGGACCCATAACTGCCAGTGAAGTATGTGGTGACACTTGTGCGCTTGGTCCTCACAATGAAATTCTGTGTCTGAAAGCACGACTTTATGACTGTGAGCAGCAAAAGTAATGACCCCCTTCTTCCTCACAGTGCTCTTGTGTGAGTTATTTCATTACTGCCTGTAATGTGCTTTGAGACCTTGGATTGAAGAGCAGGGTGATTATTATGGTAGTTTAATAATACTGTTTAGAAGGATGTAGTACGCTGCAGGACTGGCTTTCATAGAAGCACAATCTGCATTCAATGGAATGTTCTCCATCACCAAAGTCAGCTGCCAGTGTCAAAGTCAAGTTTGGCATTGCTGCTACTCCATCTTTAGCAGCTTTTGGGGAGCTCAAAGTGCAGCATGGTCATCTTCCACTCCCCAGCTCTGTGGTAGTACACAGCTATACAGGTTGTTCTCACCCATCCTGTTCTTGCTGAGATCTTTGCATTTAGAGCTCCCTGGTTTGGGACAAGGGATTTGCCTCAGGGCACCTGTCCTTCTCCTCTGGTTTCCACCATTGCCTGCCTGGTTTTATATTGCTCCATGCCAAGAAGCTACTGTGGTACTATTTCAGTTATCCCTGCACTTGACTCCAGATACAGGTTTTTGTGATTGCTTTCACAGGTTTCACTGTGACTTTACTCTTAGGTGGTGATCACCTCTCGCAGCTTGGTCTGTTGGCTTTTGAGAAGGAACCAATACCTGTTACCATAGGCTTCAACACCAGAATGAGCAGTTGTGGTTTGAGACAACCAGTCATTTTCCCTGTTTTTAGAGGGAACATGGGTATTTTATTGCCTCCCCAGCGCCCAAAACCACAGGACAGGTTTCCTGGTACTGGCAGCTGAACCACCGCTTCTGAGGCATCTCCTGCTCTCTCTGGGGATGTGCTACCTGGGTGCTGTGCCAGCTACCAAGCTTTCCCCTGTCTGTACCACTGCCAGTCTGCCCAAGGACCCCAGCTCATGGCCAGTCACAGAGAGTTTTGCAGATGTTGCAGTATTGCTCAGTGTCTGAAGAAAAGGAAATTTCAAAACATCCTCTTTCCATCCTGTTATGTGACCTTTTATATATTTTGCCACTTCCAAGGCTATTGTACTCTTGTGCCTATTATCTCTTTTTTTATTAACAAAGGCAGATGTAAGGTTATCGAAAAATACCATTTACCACTTGAATTGGTGCCTGAATTACTGTAGTGTTTGTACTGTAGCATCTCACAGTTTGTATTCAGATTTTTACATTAATGTTTAATGCCACAGCATTTAAATACCTTTCAAAAATGCATTAACCAATCTATTTAACATTTCCATTAACATATGGACTTGTTCCATATAAGAAATACTAATATAAGTTCAATTCCCAAGTTGCATTAAAGCATATATAAACCAGAAACATAAAAAAACACTTCAGAATGCCTCTATAATGAAAGCACAGAGAGGGCAGATCTTCCCATTCTGCCTTCAGCTGGAGGGTGTGAGTGGGTCTTTGAAGTTTGTAGAAAAAGAACTTAGCTGATTGGAAGCTCACTACCAGTATGGGAGGTAGGATTTGTGGCTCCAGATTAGGAGAAGATAAAAAGGACGGAGAGATTTTGGGATAGGAATTACCAAAACTTCATCTCTGTTGCCCTCCTTCTGTCTCCTGTCTCCCACCACTTCTGGGCATCACAGGAGAACATGTGAAATCTCTTTACCGTCCCTTAATTTTTCCCTCTAGACCCAGTTTAGCAAAACTTTTAGTAAAGAGAGGTGTGAAATATATATATAATTTTTTGGTATCCAGCTTGTTTTCATTTTTTGCTTGTCCCAGGTCTGGAACAATTAGTCTTGGTCCACATTTAGGGCCTCTAAGGGCCATCGTAGTATAAATGATGCAAGTAGAAAAGCTGGTCTCTGCCACCAAAGTCATGCAGGTTTCTTCCCTTATTTGGTCACAGAAAATGAGAAATGGCAAGGAGCTTTCAGATTTGGCTTTTCAGATTGATTCCTGACCGTATGTGTCGTGTGGGACAGATAAATACAGTTTAATGATAAATTCCAAAGGGAAGGGAAGAATTAGGAGGGATGTGTCTGAAAATACAACATCTTTGCCAGCCAGCTACATGCTAGAATATAATTTCTGACTGAGTATCATCTAGTAACAATTAAAAATCTTTAACCTTTTCAACCTCCTGTGATTTGGTGCATAAACGAAAAATGTAAAATGAAGCATCCATCTTTCTGAAGAGGTTACAGAAAGGAAAAATGGTTATGAGAGTTACCAAGGTTTCATTTACACAGCAAATCTGGTTTATTACTTAAATTATCTGTAAGAACACAGTAAGACAGTGTCCAGAGAAAGAATATTCTTCTGACACTATGTAATGATAAGATTTGAAAACTGAGAGGAATACAGTGACAGGAATTAGTGGGGTTTTTAGTTGGCCTTTTATTGTGGTTTTTTTTTTCCTTTTCCTGTGTTAAAAGAATATTAATAGAGTTTTAAAGTACTATTTTAATCACCACTTCTAACTTTTATCATAATAGTCTAAATATGTATAGCTGTATTTTTTATAAGTAAGCAGACAGTTTCGTATTTGTAAGGACATCAAAAACTTAGAGCTCAGTTTCGCCATTTGGGACTGATTTGCCTTGTTCTCAGATTAAAAAAAACAACTGTTGCCATGTGGGCTGAAAAGTGATCTGAAATGACTAATTGACTGCAAACATACAGTACTTGGGTATTGTAGCAGATAAAATTGTCAGGCATTTTTTAAATCAGGGTCTCAATATTTTTTTCTCCCCAGATGCTCTGGGCTCTAGCAAGTGCTTGCTATTCGGGTATTAAAGAGGAACACTTAGCCATTTCTAAGAACAGATTGATCAGTTTGATCTCTTTCTTTAAAGATGAACAAAAAGCATTGTACATTTTGTATATCACAATGATCTCCTGAAATGAAGCTGTGTGGTTTTCCTGAGTCTGCAATTGTTCTCCCTGCTCTGCCTCTGCTGCAGCTGTCAGTGTATAAATAGGCTGTGGGCTTCTCCAGGGGTCTGTGCTGCTGACACTCCTGTGGATCGCGTTGGCCTCAGCCTTTGTCTGAATTCCCTGAGGTCTCCACATTAGGGACTTGTCTAACAAGGGAGAATCTTTTCTCAGCCCAAGGAGGCACACTGCATACAATTTCAGTCCTGCTTGGCACTTGTCTTGCATCTCAGCCTCAGCTTTGTCAGGCATCTCACAGTAGTTTTCTAGCAACAAAACAAATAGCTTCATGTTATATTTGTCACCTTCACTTCTGGGCAATAGTCACACAATTTCATTAATGTACCTTCTCCATTCTCTCAGGTGAAGTGTGCATCAGAATTTTAAACCATACCCTGCTAAAGCTCACCCATGTAGTCAGCACTTAGCTACTGCTCTGAGGGACAGTGCAGAGCCTGGATAAATTCTGCTCTGGAGGCATCAGGTGTAGGCTGAAAGCCAAACACTGCACAAACTATTGTTCCTCAGGTTCCTGAAACCGCAGTTCAGCATTTTCAGGAATGCCACATAACAAGTGCCTCAGCTTTGGCTGCATGCACAAGCATGGAGACAAGGCCAGGGAATTGGGCATGGGTGGTAAGACTTAGTGGTGGGAGAAGCTCGTTATGGGAGATGAGAAGCAGCATTTTTAATTTCCAAACCATCAAAAAACAGTATGGTAGCACTCACCAGCACTGAACTTTTAGTGGATGCAGTGTGAGATCTACCTCAGGCTCAGTTCACCCTCAATTTGGTGCAGAAGGAAGTTAGTGGTGGAGAAGGGCATGAAAAATGGGATGGGGAACATCTGCTGAACTTCATGTTCTGAGGTCTGGAGACTCAAAGGAAGAAGACAGCCTGTGTCCCCACCCCATCTCTTTTCTTGCTTACATCTGTTTATGAGTCTCATTCTGATCAGAGCAACCTCAAAGTTTCTTAATTCTCCAGGTTGGCAGTGCTGGTAACAGTGGAGCAATGTCCTTTTTGGTTTTCACCTGCTCTGCCTTGGTATGCTGAGAACAATCCTTTCATGCTATTAAAACCTAAAATGACTTCCTAGGTGTGGCATCCCAGCCTCATGCTCTTGATCAAAATTACTTTTGGGGTTATAATGAACAAAGTGCACATCTTCAGAGCATGCTGGGTAGCTTTCTTCACTGCCACAGTAACCTGTTAGGAGGTGGATTAATGATGAACATTACAGCTTTGCATAATACTCTTGATAAAGATATAAAGAGACAGTAAACCACAGGGAAGGGAACTCTGAGTTATTGGTAATTTTTTATGCTGTCAAGTAGCTTTGTACAAATCTTGTACAGTTCGAGCTTTCTTCTGAGCTGCCCCTGGATATAATTGGTGAAGATGTCTCTCAAGGCAAGTTTGACAAAAGGGCAAACTTCTCATTTTCCCAGCTTTGACATTGACCAGAATGTCCCGAAGTCCTTGCAGAGGAGCAGGGCCTGATTAATGTCTCAGCAACGAGGTGAAGGAGGTTCACAGCCCAGGCTGCAGCTGTGTCTGTCAGTGTGGTGCCTTGCCAGCATGCACACACCACAAACAGCGTGCCTGCTTTGTTTTCCTCTACTTTAAGTATGTTTAGAGATTTTTTTTCTGGTAAGACATCTGGACATGAAGATCCTTGCAGTTGTACTAGCAGTCATAAAAAGAAGGTGGTCCATTCCTTGTTGCAAAAGAGATAGTATGTGTGTGGTTGGAGGTGTCAAAGCATTTCCCCTCTTTTATTTCAAATAACAGAAGAAGAACTCAATTTATAGGACCTTTCAGTTAAAATCAATTTTCTGGACAGTGTTTTAACACTCAGTGTAAACTTTAGTGTTCTTCAACAAATCAGTTTTTGTAGCATTCTGAAACAAAATCTGAATGAGAGAAAATGAGGCCTTTCATTGTTAAAAGGCATTGATTTTGTGAAAAGTCAGCTATGTCAGAGGCTCATGGAATTGTTTAACTTGGAAAAGACCTTTAAGATCATCATGCCCATCTGCTGACACTCAAAAAGATCATTGCATCACAACATACACGGTACCTTCCCTATTTGCTGCCTTTCTTCAGTGTATGCTGTAACTCTGTAGCCATCTGGGTTTGGAGGGCAAACTTCCTAGATCATTGCTTTTATGCAGCCAAGTAAATATATTCTGAAGTGCTAGGACTCTGGCTACAGAGGAGATGCAATGCATAAAATACAGCATGCATGAAAAATGTGTCAATGTGTCATATATTAAAACTGTTTAATTAATGCTACCAGCAAAAAATAAAAAAAAAAAATTTTTTTTTGCAAGAGTAAGATGAAAGGTTAGAATTGTTTTGCATTAAAGGTAGCCTGGTAATCTGGTGCCAAAATGTCACTAGAGAAGAAGTTATAGCCCATCTCATTGTATTTTGTGAGAAACAGCTTTGTAAAATTCATTGTTCAGTGAGACCTCACTATAGTGGATTATTTCTATATGGATAAAGAGATACCCTAATCTGAATTCACTGCCATACACACTGAAAAGGCATAGCACAACTTTTATTTGTTGTCATTTTAATCCCTCTTCTTAAATTTATCTAGGTTCTCTATTTTTACTTTTATTAATTGTCATGAGGCAGCAGCTGAAGAAACACTTTATAGTGCAGTTATTGAGCTGTTCAAGAGGGGGCACATCTTCAATATATAAGGAATGTCTAAATCTAAGAGATAGCTTGCCTCGGGCTTCCAAAATATTACCTAGGTGCCAGTATATAGAAAATATCAGCTACTCCTGGTGAGACATGTACATTGGATCAGAGTACAAATGTGTGTTATTCTCATCTCATGTTTGCATGAAGATAAAGGAGAGAAGGATGCAATAAAAACAGTCAAGTGAATAAAGCAATGTCTGTTGCTGTCGATAAGTTTTTTGGAAAGGAGTGCAGAGTGCTGGGTGCAAGAAGCTGGGTTGCATGGGTGACATTTCTAGTGCAGGCGGCGCCATGAGGAAAGTAGGGCATTTTGAGCATATGAAAGAGAGAGGTGTGCTGAACTTCATTAGGAATTCCAGTCACTTGTTCAATACAAGACAAGATAGACAATGTATTTTGCTGTTTAGTCACTTGTTCCCTATACAGTCCACACAGAGGTTAAGTATCTTTATTTTTTCATTAAATAAAAGTGGGCATCAGTGCAAGACAGAGACATCTCTGAGACTGTATTTTAACAAGGTAGCTACACGGTGGAATTATTTTAGATTTGTTTTGGGTTCTGATTTAAGGGAAGTCTTTTCACCTACAACATCTTTTTCTGTGGTGATGTTATTGGACTATTAGAACCAAAATTTACTGATGCATTTACTCACAAAGGCAGTCAACCAGAAGTAGCATTTACAGCTTTTCCTACTGTTGTGCATGATATCTTTTCTACAAGTTTCAGTGATATAAACTTTTTATTGTATTTTTTTTTTTAAAGAAGACTACTCCTCCAACTCAAAATACATTTATCAACTTCAAAAGTTGGGATAGACAGACAGAAGTTACTTGAATTAAGTCTTACCCATCTGCTGGAAGACAGGACCCCAAGGTCTCGCTTTTTACTTGGATTTTGGTCCTGGTTTTAGCTGGTATAAAGTTAATTTTCTTCTTATTATCTGGTATGGTGCTGTGTTTTGGGTTTAGTATAAAGAATAGTGTTGATTACACGTTTATGTTTAAGTTCCTAAGTGCTTACCCTAAGCCAAGGACTTGTAGTGTCCCTTGCTCTGCCAGCGAGGAGATGCATGAGAGCTAGGAAAGAGTACAGCCAGGAGAGCTAGCCCGTACTGGCCATGCCTCAGATTATCATGCTTAGTTTATAAACTGGGAGGAGCTGGACAGTAAGTGCTGGCCATTACTTGGGGACCAGCTTGGTGTTGGTGAGTGACTGCAATGGGCATCACTTGCTCCTCTGGCATGGGAGAGCAACTTGAGGGCAATTTCCTATTGCTTGTTAGTTCAGAGAAGAGGCTTACCCGCATATGGCTACAGCCTCATTTCAGGGATTTGAAGAGAACAGTAAGGTTCCTCCTTAGCCTCCTTTTCTCCAGGAGGAGAAACATCCCCATTTCCCTCAGCAGCTCCTCATCAGACTTGTGCTCCAGACCGTACCCCAGCTCTGTTGCCCGTCCCTCCAGTCTAGCACCTCAATGTCTTTATTGTGTTGAGGAGCCCAGGACTGAATTGAGCACGCATTCAAGATGTGGCCTCACCAGATATATGTATTTTTATATATTTGTATGCTTGTGTGTGTGTGTGTGTTTGTGTGTGTGTGAACCTTGCTACCTTCCTATACATATTTTTTTTTTGTAAGGTAAAAAGAAAATTTGGAAAGTGCCTGGGGAAAAATGGGAGTAACGTATGCTTTGGCAGATTTCTGTCTCATGTAGTATTTTATTTTGTGTTTAGAATCTGTAGTTTCATAATTCTAAATGTGTGCAAAAAGCCCTCCATTTTTTCAGTACCTTATATTATAAATACAATTTTCTATTCCATTAATAATGCAGAGTGTTCTATAGAAAGTGCAGATACTAAAGAATATTGCTAAGTATAGTTAATAACTGAATATAAGTGTAACTCGAATATTTTCCTTTATTAAAACTCAGAACTTCCATCCTGAGAGTGGCTTTTGAATTAGCAGAACCAAAACCTTCTGTTTTATTTGACCACATTTTGAGATGAAAATAAACAAGGTGATGACATTAAAATCCTGAAAGCAGCAGCAGCAGTGTTCCAGCATCCTACCATGTCCCTTGTGGTTTATGGTTTGCAACCCACACAGAGGTTTAAATCGAGCACAATTAGAAAAGTCAAGTAGTCCCACTCCAGAATGAGAGGTGGCGGTTATCACTGCCTTTCAGAATGTGTACAATTATGATATTCTGCTGTTATAATTATGAAATGTGTTCCTGAGCACAATGTGTTGCATTCTCCAAAGAGCTTTTTCACCATGGAATCAGGTTTAAAAGCCCCAGAGACTGCTTCTGATTGCATTCCTTCTGCACACGTTTAATTAATGCGTTAGTAGGCAGACAACTATATGAAATCTTTATTTTAAGGTGATGCTCTGCTACTGCGCTTTATTTTGCTTGGTTGTGTTTTTTGCAGCACAGTTCCAAACTTGGAGGAGAATCCATCTTCCATGAAACATGAAGTTGTTAAATCCCGTTGTTATGTTGTTGTTCTCCTCACATCAGTCATTTTCTCAGCAGAAGCTGAGGATGAGTAGTTTGTATCTTCTCTCACAAATGACTGTAGAGCTGTTTTGAATCCTCCCCCATTGCATAATGCAGTAAAAACCTTATGCATATATGTGGGGGCAAAAAAAGGCACTTGAAATTTCCAGTATAAACCTAATGTGTCAAAGAAGATAGGCTTTTTTTTTCATCGTAAAGTGGTTAATTATTTTGGTAGTAATAATTATGTCACATTTGTTCAGTAGCACGTATTAGGCAAGCCTGTGTAACCTTTGTACCCTTTCACATGTTTTACTGCTTGTATTTGCTGAGTGCTCAGAGCAAGAGCATAAAATACTAAGTGTGTTGAGCTCAAATGATAAATATTCAAACTGAAGTATGGTGCATCGTTAATTAAAATTAATGACATTTGCATTTTAAATGGCTGCATTTGCTTTTTGGTGCTGTCTGGCCGTTAGGAGGATGTTTTCTGCCTCAGCACAGCCCTTTGCTGCACAGTGTAGGAGGCTGGGAGGGTCCCTTGGGCTGCATCTTGCCCTGTATTGGTGAGGTACTTGTTCCTGGCTGAGGCTGTCTTTGAACAAAGATACACTGAGTGCAAGCAAGAATAAATTTGTGCGAGTAATATGCTTTATACACGGTGTCACTCTAATGTTCAGCATGATCCCAATCTATTTATAATCCATGAAAATGATATAGTGATGTTCAATACTGTATGGATTCAGCCAGCTTTTTGTGAGATGAGTAATAAATTTATGTGATGTTCTTTAACATCCCTCTTTACAAATGCCTAAGAACCAGTATCTTACATATGCCTTATGTAGAAGCACAGTCACAAAAGGACAACTGTTTCTGGAATAATGGATCAGTTTATACACTGATCTCACTGCCAGTTTCTTCTTACTGTCTCCTTGAGCAATCCAGTGATACTTGTATGGCAGCAGACCATTTGAAATAATGATTTGTGCATAAATTTATTAGAAAAGCAAATTAGTTAATCCATCCCAAAACTACCAAAACTTGTGATGAGCCTCTTGATCAGGCACTGGGAAAGTCACAAAATCTATAGTTTTCACATAGTGACTAGAAATCAGCAGTTCAGTTCTCTGACTAGCATTTCATTAATTTTAGAAATCAGCTAGTATTATATTTTTCCTATACTTAATCTATCATTTTGTAGAAAGTAATACCTAATTTAAAAAATACTATTTATGAACTTTGTAATTGAATTCTAGTCAGCCTCCCAGGGCAATTTGATGCATGAATAAAATACAAAATATAAAATAAAGTAATAAAAGTAATCTAGAAATAAAATACAAAATATAAAATAAAGTAATAAAAGTAATCTAGAAAAAGAAAACCACAAATGTACCATAGGAAAGCACAGAACTTCTTTAAAGTGTGTGCCAATTTAATGTACTGTCCTGGTCGAAAAAAGGTTTCCAGTTTAGTTACAGTTTAGTTAAAATTCAGTGTGTTTTAATGATTACCAACCATTGGACTGAAACTTACTTTAGGGAAATAACTAAAAAAGTACAGCTGCAAAGCAAGATTAGAATTGATTAATTAAATTAATGTTCCCTGCTTGCTGATTTAAATCATGATTAGAAGGGGTGATTTAAGTCTCTTTCATTTATATCATATTGTGCAGTGTGGAGATTTGCAATCCAAGTCCAGAGATGTTATTTTCTATTCCAGAATCACAGAACTGTCTCTAGTTAACCACAATTAAATTTTGGAGTCCTCTTGTCTTCACTAGTTCAAGGGTTTTTTTTCCTCTCTGCTTAAACAAAGAACATTTGTATCACAAGTTGCCTAATTGTTGTTTACTTTGGCTTCTTTATGCAGCCTACATACTGTTTGGTTTGGGTTTTTTCCTGTCTGAGAAGTCTCTTGTTTTACTTGTCCTTTCCCACTGCAATGACACCTTCCTTGACAACTCCTGCCAGCATTTGCAGCAGGACAATAGGGACAGATGTAAATACTGAGCTGCTGTGCTTAAGGAATTGCTCTCATCAGCAGACCCTGGTGGTGGACATCAGATGCTCTTGACTGATGACAATGCAAAATTCACCACGAGGGCAATTTAAAGTTTGCCTGATTTCCTTTGCATTTGCAGCAGGGTAGTTCCTCAGTGATAAATCTACTGTAAAATGCAGTAATTTTGATTGCACTGACTGCCTATGGCTGTCTGTGTGTGTGTGTCTCGGGTTAAGCATGGCTTTGTATGGTATGGTCTGATAGTATGATAAGACTTTTGTGTGAACTTTTCAGTTTCATTTAAGGGAATAGTCTTGTGCAGCTGGGTGTGGTTGTAGTCATGGCAAACAGAAGGCGTGAAAGCTTTCACTGTAACCTGGAGGTTAATCTCCATCACACCATTACTGAAAATACAGGAGATCATAATGAAATCTTAAGGTTTTTTGAATATCACTTGCCTAAAGCCTGAAAGAATAAATATGAGAAGGTCTCTAACTCATTTTAAAGAGGAAGAAGATGTGCAGATTTTGTTCACTCTGACATCCAAGGTTATTTTTTTCCTTTTTGAAACATTCATATAAGTAAATTTGGTGGTGTGTAATGCAAAAGGGAATGTAAAGTGCAGTGTCCTCTTCTCTTTGTACTTCTGTTTCAAAGAGCAGAAATGACACTCCTGGGGTTAAGAATGTTCAGAACGTTGTTCTCTCATCACGTATTATAATTATGTGGGGCAGTTTCATAGAATGCCTGGAGTTTGATTCTGTAAGTCTTTTAGTGGGATCCTGTCCTAGTGAGTAATAAATGGAGTCTCATCAAGGAAAGGGGATTTTTTTAAAAGGAAAAAGGAAGCAAATCGAAAGACTTGGAGCTTAAAGAACAAATATTATGTTGTCAGTGTTCTGAAATTAATCAAGTGTCTGACCTACACTTTAAAGGATTTTTATGTTAGGATCAAAAGGGATTGTGTCATTCTCCTTCAGCTCAAGAACTTGGGTATCCTCTCATACATCCCTAATGTACTAGAGTTTCCCAGAACCTTGTTCACAAATTCTGGTGAAGTAGAACCATTTGGGAAAAAAAAAAAAAAAAAAGTATTTGTTGTTATTATCACTGTTACACTTGGTAAGATAAAAATTATAAGTGATACCAGGTTTTATGCTTTAGAACAGAAAATAATTCCATTCTTACTGTTTTCCTCCATGGACACAAGTCTTTCATCTAAAGGTGCCTTGCCACTCCATACACGATGCATGCAGCACTGGGCATTGTTGGAAGTATAATACCAGATTACTCTCAGTCAAACACTCATTTCTTTCAAATAACCATGTTGTTGTCTTAAAAGTTATATGAGGGAGATAACATCCAGCAAAACAGATAAACTGAGAGGAAAAAATATATGACTGATTTCATTATATATGTTACTTAAATTAAAAATGTACATACTTTGGAATGCAGGGCTCATTTATTATAAAATATATATACACTCTCATGGCTTTTGGCTGTAGATATTTAACAGTCCTTGGGACTAACTCCCAAGAGAGATCACAAAAGCATTAGTTTGTGAAATAGGAACCAATTGCATAGAAGAGAGGGATTGGGGGTTTTTTTGATTCTTCTTTACTATTGGAAGTTCTGACCTTCTGTCGTGGACTTTTCCATGCAACCTCAGTTGCTTTCACATTAGATTTGTCAGAGTAGCTGTCATTTTTCTTTGGCAGTGGCTAATGTTCAGCATTCAAGAAAGTGGACAGGAATGTATGTGTTCACCCTACACTTTCATCAAGGATTGTCTTTTTATTTATGCCTAATCCCAGTGTGTTTCCATTTAGATTATAGCCTGCAGTTCAAGCAAGAGAAAGAAAGCTGCAGAAACCCAAGAGCCAGATGGAGTTTCATTTCCTGTTAGTGGAAGAGCTTAGATGTCTGTATGTTTATTTAATAGTACAGTGGCAGAAATTGAACTGTTCTGGTCTTAAAACATTAAGTTCCTTCTTCTCTGTTGCATGTGCTAGGAGCTCTTAAAATGTGAAGAGTAGAAATGAATGCTTCTGTGAGTAGGGATTCTGATTTGTATATTATTTTTAAATGCTATAGAATCAAGATGAAAGATGATATCTGAATAGCCACATGAGATTGATTGTTAACCTTAAGCATCAAACCAAAAATACCTTGATTTCCTGGAAGCACAGATGTAAATCTTGGCAGAATCACCTCAGTGTTTATCCTTGCCTTTTATGTAGAAGAAAAGCTACCCATTTTATTGTGTTTTATTCCCTCGGAATGAGATCTTAATGACTGAGACCCAGTGTGATATATGTAGCCATTACATTCCATTACCACTTTTTGTAACAGTAGAGATTTGCCAAATCACTTTGGACAGAATTTTGTCTTGCACGATGTGCTGCTTACTAATTTACTACAGCCTTCAGTGCTATAGCAGCTGTCCATCCAGGGAATGCCTCTTTGGCAGTACACATCCCATTGAGTGACATTGAGGTTCTCAGCTTTGCAACAGGCTCCCTTCTTCTGAAGGACATGCTTGAATGTGTCAGGACTGCATCTTGGTTCAAAGCTTTCTGGGTTCCTCTGCCCTAAATGGCTTCATCACTTTAACTTTGTTACATTATTAATAGATTTCCTAAAGGAAGATCGAGAAAATGTCCCTAAGGAGTCATAGATTTTACCTGTTTAGGAAAACTTACTTTCTAAAGTGTCTAGGAAATTGTCAGCCTTGCCATACTTCAATGTGATGCATTAAAGGCAATTTTGGTGAAAACAAATATATGAAAGGACCCCAGCATGCTGTTCTTACATGACTATTTAGTCATATCTCTTGCAGTCTCCAGCAAAGTTCCTTGGTGAATGTTGTGTTTCCAAGTCTTTGTCTCTGAGACCTTGAAAGTTTTGATGTGGGGTTTTTTTCCATTTTTTAAGTAGAGAAAATAACCACATTTGCATGTCTATGAATTACCCCTTTTAGCCTTGCTATTTCAGACTGTCAGTATGTGATTTTGAAGCTGCTAGGTTTTTCCTAGGGCTGGTTCAGGTCATCTTCAACAAGATTAATTTTCTAATAGTTTGCTTCAAAGGGCAGAGATAGCCATCAGTGTGTCTTCTCATTTGATACTTTCTGGAAAAGGGCAGACTCATTTCCACCATTTGCTCAAAGTGGTCTACAACAGTAAAGCTCCTGTTAGAATTTTATTTATGGAACACAGAAGTATTACAAAGTCCAACCTGATTAACTAAAGTGGCTCTTCTCTGTAATCCATTACTCTAAGCTGATGCTTGATAGATGGATGGTTATTGCCCTGTTTGTATTTAAAGCAGTTATTTCTCCTGTTATAAATTTGCTGTCAGAGGTTTTTCCAGCTTGTAGAAAGCTAGCCTAACCTTTTTAGAAAACTGAGTATTTTGAAATGTTAAAATACAAAATGTGTTCTATGTTCATGAAAAGAATAAGAAAAAAGCAATTAATACATAGACTAACTGTTCTGCTTTTATTTAAATGACATGTAGGTGTGATACCTGGGGACATGGTTTTGTGGTAGACTTGGCAGTGGTTAATGGCTGAACTCAATGATCTTAGAAGTCCTAAGTGATTCTAGTTTTCTAAATACAGCCAAAATCCTTCCTAATCACTGACAGCAGAGGCACTTGCTGTCCTTACCTTTCATTCTAGTAGCAATAAAATAGTGAAAATAGAGTACTGTTAGTGGTGGTTGCTTTTGCCCTCTCAGAGAGATGTTTGCTGTAAGGAGTAGTGGGAATCAGATGTGTCCTTGAAATTAATTTTGCTTGCACCCCACTTCTGTACTGGATGTTGTTTTTCAGATCTTTCTGCAAGGATGATAAATGCTTTATTTTTGTGGTAGTCATTTGACTTTCCTCTGAAGAGAAAATATTGTTACCCATTCAGCCCAGAGAAGACACAGTATTTAGAAAAATACATATAGTACACAACAAAAGAACAGAATACTTGGTATCAATCCCCTGTATTGCATGAGTTTTCTTTGCCATTTCTGCAAGCTAGGGACATGTTTATAAAGCAGTTTCTTCTGTGCAGTAGAAAAATAGAAGTCTTAGAGTTTTTATTCTCCTCTCTCCCTGAGACCACCTCAGATTGTTAGATATTTTATCCTTCCAAAACCGTGTGTCCAAGTCTGTGAAGGTGCAAAATTCATACTTTTTGCTGCCTAATGCTATAGTCTCCTTCTTGTTTTATCCCTCACAGTCCCAAGTATCTATGCACAGCAGTTCAGCAAAGTTGGCTGTGTTCTTGTCCAGCGCAGCTCTTACACTTGGGGGCTCCTTGCAAACCAGAGCACCTGCATGAACTGGAGAAAGGCTTGTGCAGCCGATACCTCCTGTCCAAGAAAACTAAACTGACACTGCTGCTGTGGTTAATACAGTGTGTTCATTGTCTTTCTATTAGTCACTACATTTAGAAACAGTAACCAGAGGAGTGTTCTTCCAGCCATGGTGGGACATTGCAGGAACTTTGACATCTACACTTACTTGAAGATCCTTCAGGTCTCATATTTCTAAAGTAGTGATGAATTCAGTTTTAGAAGTCTGTTAGTTTTAATTTGAAAGTCTAGTTTTCTCATTGATAGTAGAGCCTTATATAGTAAAGGACTTTTTAAGAAAACTGTAATGCTAATTAAAGATTAGTTCACCTTTTGGCCTCAAATGTGCAAGACTACCAAACTGAAATGGATATGGAGTTTGTATTAGCATTTCTAAAAATCAAGCCAGTTACCTAAATGCTTAGATAAGGCTTAAAATGTCTGGATTTTATCCAGGCAGCCCAATTTAAAGAGGCTAATCTAGGTATCCTTGTGGAAGCAGGCATTCACAGAAGACTCGTGTATCTAGATACGTTCTCAGCCTCTAAAGAACTTGGAAAGCCTTGGAATTACAGACTCTGATTTTTACCTTTCTGGAAGACTGGTGGTTAATTGCACCATTCTGTTTTCTTTCTAAAATTGAAATACATCTATTTCAGTTTGCAGTGATAAATCTGATAATAAAATTGTAATTGCAAAAAGCAATTTGTTGGAGCAGCAATTAGCAGTGGAACAACCACTTTGTTAACATACAGATGCAGGGTAATGGCTTCTGAATCAAATGGAACTTGGTGAAATCTCTGGTGAAGATGTTCCCCCGGACACTTGCACATTTTCCTTTCTCTGAGCATTGTTTTCTGTTGCTTTTGAGCTTCACTTGCTTTAACACAGCATTATTCAAATGTCTCTTGATACCCTTCTCAACATTATCCAAGCTTTTTCTGTTTAAAGTCAGAAGCAATTACATAGCTCATATTCAGCTGATTTACTGTGTCAAACTCAGTCACCTGCTCTGATGTCTGAATTCAAGAGAGTGATTAAAAAATCAAGTAGTCCGTTGAGTGAGGCTGCTGATCCACAGGTTTATGCTGAGGGCTGTAGTCCAACCACATCTCTGAAAGCTTCCCTCATGTGCTGCATCCACTGGTTGTCCTGGGCTGTGCAGGTAACTCTTGTCTGGCCCTCCTGAACAGGTCTTGGTCATCTCTTTCCAAATCTGATGCCATTACAGGTGCCACCATTGAAGATATCATCAGAATTTCTGTTGAAACTCCTTCACAAGCCAAAGATCTAAGTGGCTGTTGCAAAGTCTTTGACATTTCTCCCTTATGTAGGAAAAACTCCTCTTGGGTAGAAGTTTGGGGTTGGAGGTTTATTTATTTTTATGAAAAATGATGGGGAAATCTGTAGTCCCACTGGTAGACTCTTCTGTCAGTCAGTGGACAGAAAAGGTTCAGTTTTCAACAGTGCTGAGTAGCCTGTAAATGGCCATTGGAAGAACTGAAACCTCGGCTTTACAGCACTGCTGAAATTAGCCCACCTTTTAGGGACCTGCTCTGGAAAAGCTGGGTCTGTCTTACCACATGTAAGGAAGTTTCCTCTGTAGCAGATATTTGATATTACTTGAACGTATTAACAGCTGCATGATTTTTGAGTTTCTCCTTTCCAGATGATATATCATTTAGTCCTCTGTTTTTTTCCACTCTTGAAATCTCTTTCCCAGATGTGTGAGGATATTGAAATCTCTGGTTCCTTGGTGTGATTAGAGTAACAATACATGTTTGTATTGTCTGAAGGCAGTAATATCACTGAAATTCATACTGAAAATCATTGAAATAAGAACATGATCATTTGGCGCCTGTTTACCATAGCATTGTCATTATTGTAAGGTGTTGTCATGTTACAGTGACCAGCAGACAGCCTTCTGAACAGGGCAGAGTATTTATTTGAAAATTGGTGATACCTCACCAGGTGAGTTCATTGCAGTCCATTACTATGCTCAACTAAAGGGATAGCGAGTAGAAATCTCAGGAAAGCCGAAAATCCACATTTTTAAAGATGTTACTTGTAGCTTAATGGTGCAATCTTAGGCTCTGGATGCCAACCTATGCACTTACTTCTGGTACACCTGGATCTAGGGGGAGCTGCTAAATATGCAAAACACTACCACAAGCATGTAGCATCTCTGTAACACATCACAGTGTTAGTGACACGCTTCTGGGCACTGTAACATCTCACCTCTGCTCTCAGAGCACCTGTTCAGTCCAGTCCAGCTCAGGAAACTGTGACAGTACAGGTCACAAAAGGGTTACACCAACAATGGTTGACAATAAGGATGTAGAGCTATCACCTCAAATGTATATGGTGCGGGACTGCATTTTTATTGACATGACATTACTTCTTGGACAATAACAGAGCACGTCAAGATGATGATGACATTATTGATTTCTATAAATAGAAGTTTAAATTCATGTTTATTACAGTCTCTGGACTGGAAACTTAAGTACTTGTTCCTCAATCAGTACCATTTTGCAATTAGCAGTAAGAGCTAAGAGAAGTTCAACTTTTCACCTTTTATTAGATGTGAAATCTGATCAATCTTCCTTTCCTAGCAGTGTGTGGAGAGGGACCATGCTCATGCTTGCAATTCCATTGTAATAACATCCATGAGGCAGACTGCTCGCTGCAATTTCTTTGGATGTGACATGCCAGCTTAATAAAGGGTAGCAATTTCAGACACATGGTGATAATAGCTTTTGTTTGTGGGCTCTGAGGAGGCATTAAGTGGTGAGGGTTTGCTCTTTTCTTACAGCAAGAAACAAATGTGTCTTAAAAATAATTCCGATATCAAATATTGGTGAAGCACAAAGGCAGCTTTGAGCAGACTGCAGAATGCGGGCTGCTGATGGCTTCAGCTTTTCAGTGCCACAAAGATACTTTAAATGCAATGTCACAGGTAGATCTCAAGGGTGGGAGTGAACTCCTTGACACTCACTGCCCTGGTAAGAGTAGGAAAGCAGCTGTGATAGGAAATGGGTTGTCAGAAGAACAGCGTTCAGTGTTCAGTTAGGGCTTGGTTTGGAGCTTGGTGGGGCTTGTGGGTTTGGGCAGTTCACCAGAGCATATAAGAGATGATGCTGCAAACCTACCCTGCATTGGCAGCACTATGAAGGAGACACCAGGGCCATCTCCACTGTCACAAAGCCAGAAGTGTTGTTTTATTTTTCCCCAGAGACTGCTATCACACAGTGGTTTCTTTGCTGTAAAAGCACCAGTGGTGACAGCCTCCCTGCACTGCTTGTTAGCACTCTAACTAGCAGTCACCCTCCACACTTCCACAGCAGCCAAAAGACCTTGGCACCACTTCTGCGCAGGGATAAAGTACACAGGATGTCCTGCAGAAAAATATATGCCTTCCTGGCTTATTGTCTTCGGTGCTCAGTTCAGGGGTCCCCTGACACCAGCTTTGAAAAGGTTCAAGAGTATGAATTGGGGTGAGGGATGAGCAGTGTTGCATGAATGATTATGGTGATTTGCATCCTACCCTCAATTCCCTGCTTTCTCTACTGATACACCCAATAGAAAGTGTCTTCTGGAGCCCCAATAACTGTTGCTGTGTAATGTCTGCAGGCTTTCCTCTCGCTACGCCTCCCAACACCATTCATCAATGGTGAAAGGTGACATTAATTCATGTAGTAACCATCTTCAACACTTCTCCAAGCCTGGGTTCACCACCAAAAGTGACACCACAGGCTACTGAAGTAAGCACAGTAGAAATTTGCCTCCATTGCCCCATCAGTGTGAGCCCTTGGAAAGGCTCAACCGGCAGCTTTGGGAAGCCAGTCTGTTCCTGTGAAATCTAGCAGCCAAGTGCCCTGGGGCACTGCTGTCTCCCTGGTGTTCTTTGAAGTCACCAGTGATGCCATGAGTCCCTGTTGAGAGCACCATGCTGCCTTGCACTCCCATAGTAGCATCAGAGGCATCTCCCCTATGCTCTGCTATAGGGTGTCCCAAGTCTGGCTGTGCATGGACACCTCCCGTTCCCACTCTTGCAGAGCTCCTGGAGTTATTACAGAAGTTGTGAAGGGAAGAACAGATATTTGCAAGAACCTGTGAGCATTCACTGCCTGGCCACACACAGACAGCACAAAGAAACACCATCTGACCAGGCGGTGCCTGTGGAGAAGTGTGAAATTCCTCTTCATCAGGAGCCCAATCTGTTCCTGAGACAATTATCAGCTTTTCATACTCCCTTTGGTCTTGGCTCCGCACAAGCGGATGGGCAGATCCCAAAGCACATACACGCCTGCTGGCTGATCCCTTGGAACTGACCTTCCCTCTCAATGAGGGGAGGTTTGCCACAGCTCTGTTTGGACTATGGAGCTCAGGAATCCTCCATCACAGCCGATGACCTCTACCTCTAAAAGCATGAATTTTAAAAAGGCTGGGCTTTCAGTCTAAACTGTGGTTAATAGATACAACATCTGAAACTACTTTAGACTGTCAGGGTAGATACATTCTGCTCCGTGGCATGGGAAAGCCATTTGACTTTTCGCTTGTTGTGAACTGGGCAGAGTGTGGCAGCTCTCTGTTCCTCCCATTGTGTTGTATATCTGCCAAAGGCATTTCTCACTCCTCCTTTGGTGGCAACTGGTACATCAGTTAAATTCGCTTCTTCCAGCAGATGGTGATGCTGCTGCCCCGTCTGTAAGTGTGCTCTGCCTCATCAGCTCCTATCACTCCTGCTCTTCTCTTTTACTTGATATTCAGGCTGGGGGCTTCCAAGGGATTTTCTTACATCAATTTTTTTGTGACACCTTTTCATTGGACTTGTGATCAAAAGAAAATGTCAGGCTCATTTTCTCAGCAAGTGTCACGGTAATGAGAGAGATCTAGGCTAAACTTTAGGGGAAACGTTTTAACCATAAGGACAGCTAAGCTGTCCATTTCAGTGATGAAATGTGAAGTGCCATGAAACATCCTCAGGAGCAGTAGGGAAGTTAGAGAATATTTGGAGTAGTGAGAATAGTAAAGAGAATTTCTATTGGGTAAGAATTAGATATTGCTGACCTGTCTTTGGGGCTCTGAGATGGACAAAACTGCTTAAAGTTGTTCTGGTCCTGCCTTCATATTCTCTTATTAAATGTGTTAATTAATGGGTTGTTCTGAACGTACTGTTCACCCTGGATGTGGGTGTCTGAGCAATGAAATGTGAAATATAAAGGAGGTCATAGTAAGGTGTGTTTTAAGAGGAACTGATGAACTTTGCAAATATGAGATCCGGGAGGGCTATCTATCTGTCTGTCTGTCTATCCCTCTCTCCGGCTCAGTAGACTAAACATGCAAATTGAATCCCAGTCTGATACAGATGCAAGGCTTTTTACTCTGCCAAATGCTTGGGAAGAGCATTTCAGTAAGGATTTTTTACGCGGTGTGCTCTTACAGCTACTGGTTTGATGAATATCTGAATCTGGGACTTTTTAAAGACAAGAGTTACTGGAATGGGGAGTTTTTGAAGGTGGTATTAATAGACCTTGAGATAAACACTGCAGATTTCCAAAGAGAAATGGCCATTTCTGTTAGTAAAGGAGCTCCTTTAAGCTTCCTGGGAAGACTTAGAGAGAATCCAGTCTTGGCAGCATCTCTTAAACCAGGTGAAAGAAAACAGTCTTGTTGCTGACTTGATTGCTGCCAGACACTGGAATCTCTTGTATTTCTACCAGGCCCAGCAAACAGGGAATCTTTAATTCTTTCAGTGGTAAGAAGTCAGTCCAGACATTCTGAAATGCAGTATGTAAATTAATAACTACTACACAGCTATCAAACCTTTCATTGTGAAATTGTAAAAATAGAGATCAGTAAATAACAAATATTCCCAAGCATGGATCATTTCTGGCTAACTGAGTATCAGCAGTCATGCAACTGATCCTGTTTAAGTATTAAATTTGCTGGTTCTATTCTTGATAGAAGTGAATACTCAAGTGCATTATTAAATTTGCTTCTATTCCTGGGAAACTCTTCCCATTTTATAATCAGTGATGTTTCTGTGCTTGTGTTGAAGTGCCCATGGCTAGAATTTACAGTGTTTGAAAGTGACACTAGCAGCTTTATTCAGATGTGTTAATTTTTAACATTATTTATTGTTACTTTATTTTTGTTTGCTGTTTTTGCATAAATATATACTTGAATTATATAAATAAAACTGTATATCTCTGTAGCAAGGCCTTTTCCTCCTCAGTACTGATGGTCAGGTCTGGAAAGTCACTGATTTAAGTAAGATAACTTTTCACAATCTCTACAATGAAATCTCTTCACCATCCGTCTGTAAGGACGTGTGTTCTGCAGCACAGATAGTTTACTGAAATGCTGACTTATTCAAAAAGCAGGGTAGTTTCAGCCACTATAAAACTAAAGTGAGGTGGCCAGTCCCAGATGACAAGTTTCTTGTCCTCAGTAGCTGTTTTGCATTACTGAAGGTAGTACAAGCCATATGAGAGGCCCGAGTGAGAGTAAAATCCTTGGACCTGGTCTCGAGAAATCCCTACTGGGATCTCTAGTGCCCCAGAATGTTCACAGCTTGGGGACCTACACATCATGTAATGTTTTGCTGCAGTCTTGACCCCTTCTGTAGAGATCCTGGGTCAGTTTGGTTGCCTTGTGTAGACGCTGTGTTTGGAAGGTGCAATGGGCTGTCTGGTGTTAGACTGAGTTCACCTGCTTGGGCAGTCTTCTACCTGGCTGGCTGGTCTGCAAGCCTCATTTTCCATCCAGGTCCTACTGGGAGCCCAGACTTTCATCCCTGCCTCTCTCCAGATGTTGACTCTGTTTTCATCTCCCCTTGCTCTTAGTTTGGATATAAAATTAATTTGGGCTCAAGAGAAGGTTTGATGCCCCATTTCGATACAGCTTTCAAGCAGTTAGAGGTGACAAGTTTGTTATGACAGCGTTCACTGCTCTGAGTTCCAGCTACAGTGGAATGAGGCATGTGACAAGGTAAATCAGGTCAGTGGTTTGAAGCACTGACAGATTACAGTATTCAAGTCATTATATCCAGGCTGTACCTCCAGGTCCATAGCAGTGAGAATGATCAAATCTGCATTTCATGTGGTTGTTCCTTGTGGTAAGGTTGTGCTCTTAGCAGGTGTTTGTAGACTTTAGGAATTAGCAGCTGAAATAATTTTGCTTTTTCGCATTAAAGTATTGGTTTATATTTTCTTGATCTCCATGAACATTCTGATTACTTCCGGGAATTTTATTTAATAGGAATCTGCAATTCTAACTGCCACTAAACACAGATTGTGAGACCTCTTAAATTTTAGAATTCACTAACATTTCCTAGAAACGGCTCTTAGTTGGAAACAGTTGCCAAATGTCCAAATTTTGTATCCAACAGCTTCCCTGGCATCTGTTTTCAGAACAGCTATGTTGCTGAGCCTGTTGCAGATTTAATGTCACCTAGTTTTTGAAAAGTAGTAATAGTGTTGTTTACATTTGAGCTTGTTCCCCAGGATTCCCTAAAATGCTTACTGAAAATAAACAAGACCCAAGTGAGTAATCTGTGGGAGAATATTCCTCATTGACTGCAAACTTACGTGGGGTTGCTAAACAAGCTGTAGGGATCTGCGCTGTACATGCCTGCATTTGGTTTGAGGGCTTCTGCCCTCTATCTCTCATGAACCATCGGATGCAAACCTTGCCCTTTTGCAGTCCAGCATCTCGTTTGAGCTCCCTTTCTAGCTCTTTTCTTCTAAAACATCTTGGCTGTTCAGCTTCACTTTGGATATTCTCTAAGGGACAGCTTTCTTCTTTCTGTTTATCCCAATCCCTTTCTTTCTGCCTGTGTCATTTCCAGCTTCCTCTCCCAGTGTTATATTTGTCATTTAATTTGGAGCTATAACACTGAAAGGAACTCATATTGTGTTTGGTTGTATGTGAGATAAGGCTACCCTGAACAAATACTCTTTATAGGCCTTGTCTGCCGCAAATGTTCTGCTGCTTTTTGCTCAGATGTCTGTGATTCTTTGTTCCCAGTGCAGCATTTGGGATTGCACAGTTACAAGCACACGGTTTATGAAGGCACGTGAGACTGAAACCACAGGAGGGTACTGTTGAAGTCACAATAAGCAGTTTCTTAATGGTAACCTTGTTGGTTAGGAAAATAGAATAATAACTGTTCCTTTTGAAAATGTAGTTCATCAGCAGAATTCTTCAGTGAGCTTTTCACAGTTTCTTTGGAGTTGTCAGTGGCTTTTTATCAGTGAACTGCAAATAGTCTATAGTATTAAATATTTAATCACAGTTAGGTACAGTATATTCATCACTCTGTAGAGTGAGCTTGTCAAAAGTGAGCTTGTTTTTGTTTTCAAGTCAAGTCACATATTTTTAATACAAATCTGTTGTGTCTGTTATGTGGACTTAAATTACTGCTTTGCTTGCAAAACTAGAAAAAGAAGACACTAAAGCTGTTAGGGCTTTAAGTGATTCTGAAATACCTTCAGCAAGGACATAGGATGAGAAATTGTATCCACATAATAAATGTTTAGTGTGAAACTTAAGAATGTAAAAGCATTTGTATAGTTTGTAAGGCATGTTTACTGATCATGGTAAGCTTTATTCCACCTTTTGGTACTTTATTCCTTGTGAAAAAGCTGGCTTTGTTTCCCATTAGAAGCACCATTAGTAAATTTCATGTCATTTAGGCATTTAGAAGTTTCTACTGTTCATTTTTTCAAGCACTGAACAATCAGAATTAGAAGTAATGCAAGATAATGAGCATGTGCTGCTTGTGGCCTTAAGGTATGGAACTTGATAGGAAAGCAGGTAATGAGAATATCCACAGTTGTACTGGGTAGGATAAGGAGAAAAATACCCAAGAATTATAAACCCTTATGCTTCAGAGCCAGCCCTTAATTGGGAGGGAGGTATGAAGAAACTTCCACAGTGCACAGGGTAAGTATTTTGATGTCTTCTTGTAACTTTTTCAGGAACATATGGTATTCATCCCTGTTAAAGTGAAGGTGGTAGAGTTAAGAATTTCTCAGGGCACCAGTCAGATATTATAAAGATGAAGATGCTGATTGCACATTATTTGTCAGCTGTATGGAGTATTAGTTTTATATGTGGATATATGTTTTCTTAATTAGTTAGTGGAGGAATGACTCCCCTTTCTTGGGGAAAAAATGTGTGAAAAATAGATGATATAAGATGGGAAGCAGAAAACCAGATACATGCTTGAAACAACAGATGATCAGGATATAAATAAAGTAGGAAGCAGGATGCACAAAGAAAGAAGCTGAAATGAAACCATCTATACCATATACTGTTAAATAACTCTAGCAGTTTAGGATTTCAGCTCACCATTATGTCTGCATAGATCATGACTTTGGTATTGCTTCATAATTGTCTATGGTACCTGCCACATCATGAGCTTGGCTGGAACGTATTGTAAAAGATTTTTTACCTTGAAGCATTTAGAAGCAATTTGTCCAGTCCCCAAAAGTTAGATGCTTTCTATCCAGCCTTTGACGTGGTTATTATCTTCATAAAAGCAGAGCTAGTGTTTAGCTCAGCCAGTCCTGTGCTGCTCATTCCGATTATGGTTTCTAGAGCAGGAGCAAAGCTGATGGTTTTCTTTACTTTAGATAAACCTGTAGTGAGTTGGTAGCAGCAGTGTGAGTTCTAGTTGGTGATGAAAGCATTGGTTAAATGGGCACACTTTACCAGCCTGAATAAATCCTTCAGCAGAGTATCTCTGTAATAATTTTAGTCATCACGTACCAGGGCAAGAGGTGGCCTAGAAGAAACCTGAAGAGGATTAAACTGTTGTTACGTTGCCCTCTGAACAACATGAAACAGCAGGGGAAATGAAAGACTTGATTTTACCTTGTGATAGATGATTGTGGCTAGAGCTGGGGGCTGACCATCCGGTCCTCTGCTGCACAGCTTGATAATGAATTGAGAAGGCACTCATTGACCTCATCTAAAATGAAATTTGTCTCATAATCACAAAGACTTCTTTTTACCTTAATCTATTTTTTTAAAGGAAATCTTACAACTTTTTGACTTCAGGAGGAAAAGGAAAATAGTCTATTAATTGGGAAAGTTTTCACTTAACTGTTCTTTGCTGGCAACCCTCAGAAGCCTCTTTTGATTGCCGGTAAAGGCTATTTTTCTTTGCTTGATGATAATAGTTACAATGAGAGTGAGATTGATGTGACACTAAAAATTAAGAGCATTGGAAGGGTCAGCACTGAAAATTGCATTAAGATTTTCCATTTAACTAGCATCCCTTTGGTTGCGACTCTTGTAAGTAACATAAATGACATAACAGACTTTTAGTTTAGTATTTTGGGTGGGGTAAGGCCTAGATTCACAGCTAGCTGTTTTTCAGAACAGCGCTGAACTGATTGGTTTGGTCCCTTTTTTATATAAATGCAGATTTTACCTTCTGCTTTGTCCTGTATCATCTCTTCTAAGAAGGAGATGTGATTGTGGCAATGCAAATTATTGTGAAATATTTTTATGCAATGGAAAAAATATAATTCCTTATAGTCCACTTAAATAAAAAATATTAACTCTGGGATTTGTGGGATCACTTTCACAGATATTTTATGCACTTTATCTATGGCTGTTCATAGCAGCATACAGATCTCTCAGCAATTCACTTGGTCTGATTTACTTTAAATTCCATGAATCAACCTTGTGATAGTTTCCACAGCTGCACTCCTGTGTAATAAAAGAGTTCTGTAAATCACTGTATGTGTATATATGCACATTTTTAAATGTGCATATTTTTAAATGTAGAATTCCAAATGTGTTCATACAAGTTATGGGCAACCAAAAGAGCACATCTAATAACAGAATGCAAATATCAGATTTTCTTTTTTTCATTAATGTCTTTTCAGTGTAATCAAATGCAACAACAGCTGCTTATCATTAGACCAATTATAACAAGAATCTAGAGCAACAAATTTTTGTAAAGGATTATTAGTAGTACAGTAAAATTCTGTTCCCAAGTATCTGTGCGATTTTACATTTCCATCTCTAATTAGTAGGTGGAGCTGTCAGCATCACATTCTCTTTGCGAGAGGAGTGTGATGTCAGTTATTGGATTTCCTTCTCCTGAGTTTTTGGTTCACTCAAAATTATTTTTCCCCATAGTTCAATATCACAGTAGTTCACAGGTTGTGCTTTCCTGTTGCTTCGTGAGGTTACTTGAACTTTTGCCAGTCTTTTGTACAAACTGTGATTTCTCTTTTTTTGGAGTGGAAGAAGAGTCTGCAATTGCACAAAGCTAAGCAGAACTGAAGTAAGTAAAGGTAAACTAGTAAATTAGGTAATGATGCAACTATGACAATTTCAAAACCATAAGGCAGTCAACAAACAAATAAACAGGCAAGTTTCACTTTACAGCTGGTCAAATGAGGCAGTAGGCTTCTAATGGTAGGACCAACAGCAAACATTTCTTGACATTCGTAGGTACAGCAAACACCAAGCTAAAATCAATTCAAGACTAGACAAGGTCTTACAGGGTTTGGAGTCACATATAGCTCATACAGTTAATTATTGTTGTAAAACTTAAGTTGTGGTACAAACACCAGTGTTTACCAACAGGGCTCTGACTGGGCCATGGGGCTTCTGTCTGTGCATGTTAGTCTGAACCCTTCCATTCCCAGGATTGCAGGAGGTTGAGTCTGGGAAGACCCAATTCGCAACAAAAACATCTGCAAGGAGATGGCGTTATTAGCTCTGTGCAGCATGATCTATTGATGCCTAAAGTAATCCTCCCTAAGAGAGAACCAGGTTCAGTTCTCTCCTGTGCCTGCAAAGTCTTCCTGCTCCTGGGAAGCATCCTGGCCACCAAACCATGTCCTAGGTTAGTCCATGGCTCTTGCTGTGCTAAATCCCGACAGGCTCCTCCAGCATCATTGCACACAGGGTTTCATTACTGACCAAACCTCCCTCAGCCAATAATGCTGAGTGTGCAGCAGCATTCCCACTGGCAGCAGGGCCTCAGTTGCTGAGGCTGCATCATGTTTATTCGAGGATTTGGATTTGAACAGCTCGAAGCCCTCTCTTCCCTCAGGGCATAAAGAAGCCTGCAACAGACTGCAATATGTGTTATGGGGATCTTGATGGAAATGAAGGCACGTTGAAACACAAGTGTTCAAAGAAATGTCCTTCCCTGGCTCCAAAAGTGACTGGCAATGAAGCAGGAAGGGTAATAGAAAGGATTATGGCCCCTTTCCATGGATATATTGACATACATTCTGTGGTATTTTAACAGATTGAAAGCTCCTGAAGTTGAAGTGCAGACAACATGCTCTGAGTAGCAGGCTACCCGTGGTTGTATGCGTTCATGTTTGGAGCACTTTCAAATACAAAGGTCTTTTGCCTTAAAGATGTTGCACACAGAATACTATATAATCTAATAAAATACTGATGTTCATTTGAGATGGTACTGTCATGAAAGAGTAGGACCACTAGGAACCTAAATTCTTTGGCAGCCCCTGGTTCTGCCTTAGACAATTCTTGGTTGAAAGTCTTTTCACATTATACTTTCATGCTTGAAGCACAGTGTTACTTCACTGTTCTGGGCTTCACTGCATATTGCCAGGCATTTTTAGTGGAAAATGTTTGGAGAGGCTTGTGTAGCAGTATTTTGTCTTTTGGCTTCAACTCAAGGGACACCTCCTGCTTCCTTCAGGAGAGCTGGTCTTCAAGAGAGACAGTCTGTGGGTAGGGAATGAGCACAGGAAGCCTCGTCCTTCCAGCTAATGTTTCAGGTCCAATACTGAAATGGGGGTGGTTGTTGACAGGGTGCGGATGGTCATAAAATATCCTAAAACCAGCATCTAACTGGAGGATAGAAATAAAACTGCTCTCCGACCGGTGGTAGCAGATGCCATCAGGCTTGTAACAGTTGGGAATATGGGCTGAGTGAAGAGAAGGATTAAAGATGCTCCCCTTCTGACCAGAGCTGTGTAGTCGATCTGCTGTATTACAGCTTGGTTTGATGAGAGATCTTGCTGAAGCAGAGCTGATTACTGCCTTCCAAAGATCTGGCCTTAGCACTAATTTTGAGTTCTTGGGGAACCTGGAGTAAATAAGCAAGTGGTAGATTGACGTATGAATGGAAAATCCTGGAGAGTTAGCAGGGTCGCATAACATCAAGTATCCTGCATTGAGGTGTCAAGGAGCCACCTTTGGTCAGGCAGAAACAAAAAATTCGGATACATTGTAGGGAGCAGGGACTGAACCAAAGCACTTGTATTAGTGCTAAAGCTTATGTGGTGCCCTGGCTCCTGTATCAATACCCTATTCCCTTTAAATTTGCACTAAATCTGTCATTTCCAATTTGTTAAGAAGCACCCGTACTCTGAACCGCTGGAATGCCAGCACTGGTAATTTTGGATTAGCAGCATGCTCCATTTGATGTGCGACTTGGCCTCCCTGTCTCCTCTCAGGCTCAAAGTCCCTTGGAAATTCTACTGAGTTTATCACTCTGTCATTTCTCTGAAGCAAATCATCTTGGCAAATGAAGCAAGATTCTTTGTTATAATTGTGTCATCATCTCTCCTCTGAAGAGATCTCTTGGAGCAAATGTTTGTCAATGTACCATTGTTTGGAGTGCAAACCCAGTTTTTTTCCTTAAGATCTACAGGAGCCAGTAAGGCATGCACTAAGTTTATCCCTAGCTGGTGACAGAAGGAAAAAGATTTAGTGTTCGATTTTCCTGTTTACAATCCGTTTAAGATTCTGCTTACATTTGATCAATTTGTTAGGCTAGGGGGGCAAATATTTTGAGGCTGGGGGGAGTATTGCAAAATGCACCTTGCTGCATTCCTACATTTGAATGATTTGGGCACTCTAACAAGATACAGAGAGTCTTTAAATACCTGGAAAAGCTGCTGACTTGGCTCTGTGCCAGCATCAAGAGCACATGCTGGGGGTTTGGCCAGGGGCCTCTTCCCAGATTGCAGGCTTAAATACATTTCCAGTCCAGAAAGAGCCATAAGCCTATAAACATCATCTGGGGACTTGCTTCTTAGAGGAGATTTCCTCAAAAAAGCTTAGGTACCGGGGAGATCCACAACTAAGGGAGGTGTGGTTTTCATCATTTAAATAATACTTAAAAACATCTAAAGAGTCTTTTAAATTGAAGTCTGGAAAACAGAATTTTCTTTGTTTTTACATCTCTAAAGTTCTCTTTTACCTTACTATTCTCAGAGTATTCTGAGAGCGACACATAGGCTCCTACAGAGAACTGTGGAGATTAACTGATAGGATTGTGTAAGTGAACTGAAAGGAATGCTTGGGTATTTTTCTCATTTTTCTAGCTGCCACAGTTAGTTAATACCATCCAAAAAGGTTAAAAAACACAAAAGGATCAAGAATGCAGCAAGTGCAAGAAACCTGATTGTGAATACTGTGGTCAAAAAGATAATCTCGTGTTGCTGGGGCTTCATAAGTTACTTTTTTCCTATGACTCCTCCATTCATAATTTATTTTTGGACACGTGGATTCTCAGACCGCAGCTAAGTCAGCTGAAGTCATGCTAGAGCTTGAGCAGAGAAAGGCATTAAAATGGCCCTCTGTCCTTCAGTTGGCTGCTTTTTATCAGACTCTCTGGTACATGCATAGAGAATTCTCTCTTCCTGTCAAATGAAGGTTAAAATCAGCTAAGATAGAAAAAAAAAGCTTTATTGGGAAAGAATGGCAGGCATACATAATGTATACACTTAACCCTCAGTTCTGTGGGAGCGGGGTCTGTCTGAGGTTCGCAGCATGTCAGCAGGTGCAGCCTCTGATGGGCAAAGCTGCATTTCACAATTCAGGAAGAATCTTTAAGATGCACATATTTAGGAACTCCCTACCTGCTCACATTCTTTGCAGGTCATGAAGCTTTTATGCTGAGTAACTTACTTCACCACCACTGCATCAGGAAAGTCTGATTGCCTGCCTTTTATCAAGGGGAAGAAGGGTGGCTTCGCAAAAAGTGCCAACTACACGTGGCGTTAGAAGGTCAAGTACCATTCCTTAAGGTTCACACAGGAGCCATTTGGCATCCAGCAGAGATTGCAGGAGAGAGGTGTAATGAGCCATATGGGTAATAAGAACTTTTTGGGTGAGCTGCTACATGGCTAAGCACTTATGCCAGCCTGCATTAAGGCACATATCATAAAGCAGTTTGAGAAGGCATTTAAGCACACTCCTAAAGCTAAGTGTGTTCTTGAAAACAAGGAGACAAAACCATATGCACAGTGTGTTTCCCTGAATAAAAGCTTAAAAAAAAATCTGAAAACCAATGGCTGCAAAGGTTTAAATATAATCACCAACTTCAAGTTTAACAAAGCTGCAGAAAAGACACATATTGTAATTTTCATTATGTGTTGTGTTTCCCTCTTGTTAGAAATTCATCCAAAGTCCAGAAGAGGCAGAATTTTGATTGGAAAATTGCAGAAAAGGCATCTCAGACCACAGCAGTTTCAGTGACTCATTGAATTCAGATTCACCTGTCACTCACATGTCAGAGTTCTGTCTGCTTGACCCATTTTCCCACTCTTGCACTGTGTTATATTCTGCAGCACATGTTCCAAACCCATGACCAAAGCGATTTCCTGCCACAGCTGTGGCTCTCAAGTCATGGTGCCGCAATCACAAATCCCCCTGTCATCCAGAAAAACTGTCAAGCTGGCAAAATGCAGCAGCATCAGTACTAATATCAGATCAAATTTGATATTTCAACCTCCAGTGAAAAAATGGACTGTCAACTCAATTATTGTTTGGAGCAAAACACAACAGTGCTGTTGGCTGCAAGCCATGCCATTATTGGGACAATTGAGTTTTATGCTGGGGAATAAAATACAGTTATCTTTAAGAGTGCCTGTCTGTGTGCACACTGCACGACAGACCTCCGCACACCCAGTACACAAGTGCCTAGACTGGTTTCCTTAGTGTATCTGTCTGTCATGTGTCTATCCAGATGCTTCAAAGCCCCTATGCAAAGGGGCATGAAAGGTACTGCATAATGCCTGCTCTCCTCAACTGCTCTTTTTTTGAGAGAGCATTCACAGCCTGCCTGTGTCCTGTGGATGAGTTCCTTTCTGTTCTTTTCATCTCCTCACCTTAATTTATTTGTTTTCATCTACGGAATCACAGAAAAGCTTATGTTGAAAGGGAACCTGAAAGTCATCTAGCCCAACTTAAATCACATCTGAATTGATGTTGACCTAAAATGACCCAGTTTCTTGAGTAAGTTGGGCTAGATGACTGGTTTCCACCAGTTATCAAGGGGTTTCTGTAAACAGGGATGCCTTCATCTTCTCCTAACTTACTCAAACACTCCTTTTGTCACTACCGTGGTTCTCCTGAATTCATCGTGGTAAGAGGTTGACAAGTCCATGACCATGGACTCCCGTGTCTGTGGGAATTGTGCTGTCCATTTATTCTACACTTCTTGGTCAGAAAGAGAATGTGGAGAGCTGATTTTAGTTTTCCTAGTGGAGTCATCCTCTGCTTCTGTAGCAGAGCACTAAGCTTGGGGGGCACAAACTTGTACTGAAATCCAAGGCCAGAGCATGGGTTCAGAGGGACAGGAGTCTGAGATGAGCATGACTTTGCAGCCTTGTACTTTTAACATTGGTGTTCCATACAGGTAGGCTGCTCCGCACATTTCTCCATCAGTATTGATGGATTTGGAGGTGTCACTTCATTTCACAGAACTCTGGTCACAAACGATGTAGCTGCAATTGCACTGCTAAGGTTTTGTGATGATCCAGAAGCATTAACTGCATTAAAGCCATCTTTCCAAATCCAGCCGGAAACTCTTTCTACTTTCTCCTTCATTGCATGCTCCCCATGGTGCTGGTAACTCCTGCAGATTTGAGCACCTCCCACATGGGAGCACCCTGAAAGAAAGATTCCTGAGCCTTTGAGCCTATCTGCCACCAGCTCACCTTTGCTAGTGTTCTGGCTCTGGAAACATCCATTGCCTTAAAATGACTCTTTTGGCTGTGGTCCCTCCTTCCACTTAAGATTTGACTCCATAAGCACATCACACCACCAAGGATGTATTGGTTTCACATCATAAGCCCTACCTCACTTGTTTTTTTTGTTTCATCACTGTAGCAAAAGACGAGTTTTCTGATTTGCTCAGCACATTGTCTGACTCATCTTCCTCCTGGGATGAATAGTCATCACTCCTTCAGTGTAACAGGTGACTATCTCTGGAGATACGCAGGAAGGCATGAAGAAGTACAGCTTTACAGGTTGTCATGGAGTAGTTAGAGACGCTTACATGTGAACTCAGAGATACATACATTTGCACCAGTCAGCCCTCATCCAATTAGTCCCATCCTCTCATTGTAGGTCAAGGACAAGAACAGGCAGTCTGCCACTCACGACTTGCACAAGCAGAAGCCCAGCAAGCCCTTTACAAGGTTATGGACCTCTTTGTCACCACTTTTCTTTCGGTGGTTCCCATGGCCAAAAGAAGCGTGAGACTGTAGTGTAGCATTGTAAAGGCAAGGATGAAACTAGAAGAATGGCGGGGGTAAAAACCCCCCACAAACCACAACATGGGGTTGTGTTGATTTTGTGTTGAATTTTAATGCCAAGATACCAGGAAACTTGGTTGGTTTTTTGAGATAATAACTCCCGCAGAGGCAGGACATGTGCAATTGGGAAGTCATGACAGTCTGGAAGGTATATTGTTTACTCTGTCTGCGGAAGAATTGGAGTAACATTCACCTCCCCTGCTCTTAGATATCTGCATTCTTCCTATCCTTATCACTCCAGGCTTACAGGTTGCAGTATAGGAAATTTCAGATACAAATCAGAAAAGACTTTTTCACTCTGAGGATGCTCAGATGCTGGAAGAGGTGCTCAGAGAGGTCATGGAGTTTTCATATTTGGAGATACTCAAAATTCAGCCAGTCCTTGAGCCATCTGATCTTTTCCTCCTGATGTGTGCAGTGAAATGCTCTATGTGTCATTCACATGTCCCTTCCTATATTTCACAACCTGAATTATACTAAATTTCTATGACCCTATAATCATTACAAAGAAATAGAACATTCCAAGACAGGACAAGCCTGTCTGTTTTAACAAGTGTGTCATCTAAGGAAAGACAAAGGTCTTCCAGAAATGGGTTTTTTAAGGCTTGGTGGTTTTGTCTTAATTGAAGCTTAGGAAATCAGCAACTAAGCATGCATTTATCTCACGATGGCAGAAAAAAATGTTATGATGCCCATAAACAGTCTCTATTGCTACCTTAAAACACAGAGAAACTGTCTACTGAGGTCAGAGATGGGTATTGCTTCCTAAGAAGTGGCTGGGTTTTCCATTTTTTCTTTTGCTATTAATATTATCTGTGATACTTCTTTGGATTTTTAACTGTAAAGATTTTTTCTTTCAGACTCCACAATATTCACATTGCAAACAGCTATGTTGTCATGGAAATCATTACAGAATTAGGCCACAAAGAATGACAGTGACAGTGACAGTGACTCAGTAGCCAGGTGATTCAGGCACTCATCTGGGAAAAGAGAAATCTGTTTTTCTGTCCCTGCTTCCATGAACATGCAATTATTTCTTTGCTAATGAAACAGATGCACTAGGAGGGGATATCCCAGAAAACTCCTGCCAGGTAACTGCAGTATTTCTTCTGGCCTGGATTCAGATCTCTTGTGCTTACCGAGCAAGAGAAGGGAAGAGCTGGATTCCGATTTTGCGTATATTAGCAGAAGAAATTAATCTCTGAATGGGGGAGGTGGGAGAGGCAAGAATGCCACATTTGCCTGTCCTTGCCTGGGTGCTTAGGCAAGCTGCAAGCACACTTACCCCTCAGTGCCGAGCTAAAGGAGCCGATAGACAAGCAAGTGACTAATTTTAGTTGCATCAAAACTCATCCAGGCATGAAACTGTTTGCTCCTCACACGACAGATATGGGCTTAGGAATGCAGGCAGTGATGGCAATTTGTCTGAGTGGATATGGAGCAGGAGTATTGGGAATCTCTTTGTATCAGCATAGGAGTCTGTGTTTATCTGCTGAGTTCAATGCTTAAATATTTGGTGTTGCAAAAAAAAAAATAGTTTAATAAAATTTGACTGTGGTTTGCATAAAAGCATGCATTGAACATTAAAAAGCAGTCCCATGGTGAATATGACAAAATAGACTTCCTGAGGTGCCTTCCCGCCTGAATTAACTCCAGTGGTCCTATATCTGAAATACCTGGCATAGTGTCAGGGGGGTTAAAAATGCTTAAACCCTTGCTCACAGGACAGTCCAATTTAAGTGTTTTCTTTTCCACTCCGTTCACATGAGAAAGAAGGTAATGTTTGCAGAAGTTTATCTCGAGGAATCACTGTTAGTACTATTAGAAAGCCAAATCAGATTGAAACAGCATTTACTCTGATTTTAGTACTGACTTTGCTGCTCTATTAATGATCTTCATGGAAGCAGTAAAATAAAAAATACTTCATCAGGAAAATAGAAATTTGCGTCAAAAATTTAAACAGCTAGTATGTCCTCCCATAGTTACCTCCCTTAGTCTTGTGGTTGGGAGGTTTTTTCAGTTTTTTACTAGTGTCAGTTTTTAACTCAGTATTTTCTTTCTTGCAAGAAGGAAATGGCAGTGCAGTTCTGTAACCTATAATCATTTGTCGGGGATGGAGGTGGAAGAAGATTAGCTCATAACACTGTAATCTCATCTGCTATCTATTTTTGGACAGATTTTGATTAATTCCCTATTAAGCAAATTCAGTGGAGTGCGTTATTATAGTGTCATGCTTTTCTGTAGCATGCTACCTGTGTCATGTGATGAGCTGTCCTGAGGGCAAGAAACCAATAAAAATGACATTCTTGCTTATTATTTGCACCACTACCCTTTCATAGCCCATCATCAGCCTTTGTGTTGCCTAAGTTCAAAATTAATTAGAATGACTGCCACTTCATGTCCTATGAAATATGATTACTGTATGTACAGGAGTTATGCACCTCCTTATACGTGTCTGTCAGCAGCTCTGCCAGTTGTGCCCAATTCTTTGTTTTTAATGACTGCTGTCAGTAGGAATATGGACATGCAACAACCATGAAGGTGCCAGGTTTAAATGGTTGGGAAATCGGCAACCTTTTCACTACAAATGTGACATTTCTCAGAAAGGCTTTAACTCCACTAACCAAAAACTCTGCTTTGTACAAAATCATCCTTTTAAAAATGATTCTAAGCTCTTCTATTTTATTTATGTCAATCACTGGTAGAAAATTTGCGTAAAGATAGCAAAGAACAATCCTTAAAATACGTGGTTATGAATTGTAAGATAAAAAACTTAATTGCAGTTTAGACTTCAGATTTATTTGAAAAGGGGATAATGATAGTAATTACCCAGTTTGAGTTTTGTAGAAGGCTAATTAGATCGCAAAAGCATTTGTATGCACAAGGCAAACCATAAATACAAAAGACCATCTGGTCCTTATCAGCTTACAACACTAACACTGTCTGTAATTATTTTTTCTATATTGTTTTGATGTTGACATTTTATGATGCAATGCATCTAGCCATGGTTAGGGGATAACCTGTAAATGCTTTTTTGGTTGTTGGTGGGTTTGGGGTTTTCTCCTGTGTTTTGAAGACATAGTCTGACTCTAGGAGTGCAGTGAAGCAATTTGGAGTTCAATCGTTTACACTACAAATGGGTCAGTGTTTTAAAGTGAATTTGATTGGGGGGTTTAATCTAAATTGTTCCATCTGCTTTTTCCAGCTTTCTGGGGGTTCAAAAAAAGTTTGTGAATATGACACTAAGGCTTTATCAGGCTGTGAAGAAATAGTTCACAGCAATATAGGGACTAATTACAATGCCCTTGTTCTGGATTTAGAGCTTACTGTCCAGAGCTGCCTAGGCTTTTGCTTGAACATAAAGTCCATGTGTGGCCTTGTAAAAGTCCCTTGTTATCAGTGTGAAGTTATGTGTTTAGTCCCTTCTGTGCTGTTGGGATGGCTCTCTGTTCCTCCATTCCAAGAGCCCAAGCAGGCAGGATGTCCCTCCCAGCAGGGCCTCTCCCAGGCTGCAGACAGGTGCTGTGCTGCAGAAGTGGCCACAGATCCTGTGGAACGCATTAGTCTCCCTAAAGAACACAGAAAGGCAGGACTGGCTCCAAGCCTTAGGGAGGTGTTGAATGTGATTCAGTCTGAGTGATTTACCAGAGATATGGAGAGAGACTCTGCCAGCTGCTTTCTGTGGCATCTTGTGGGTTCTCTGAGCTTTTCTCTAAGAGGGAAATTCTTGTGCAGAATTTTAATCAATTCCTTATTTATGAAAATTGTCACCGATTTGATGCCTTCTGACAGCTCTCCTCAGTCAAACAAGGACTAAGTAGTCAATCCTGCAGGTGCTGCTCAGGGACCCACACAGGCTTCAGGGATCTGCCTGTGCAAATCCAAGTGCAAATGAGACACTTACAATGAAGTTTAGGGTCTATTTCACCAAAATTAGAAGTGTTTTAATCCAGTCCTAGTTATCTTCTTTCCAGATACCTCCTAATCAACTGGCCACCAAATTGTTGTCTGGGACCCTGAATCAGTCCATATCCTAATATCTAACAAGAATTACGTGTCAGAAGTTACAAATTGTCCCGAAATTGAATCTTGTATAAAAAATTTTTTTATGCCAGCTGCCTTTACTTCTCTTTGTTCATGGGACAGGCTTTTTTTTTCAAATACTTTTCTATTACTCACAAATTTTGGAATCTCTAGTGCTTTTAGAGTCTGTTTCTTTATGATTGAATAATCTCATTTAACAGTGCACAGAACCGCTAACCAGACTCAGGCCTATGTGAGCTTTCTCTTTTGAGAGGAAGGAGTAGGAAAGGCACAGCAAGGTAAAAGCAGTGTGAGTAGAACCGTTATATATGTGTGCCCTGTTACTTTCCATGTTTTTTCCATGCTTATATGGTCTTTTGTCTCAGAAAGACAGTATGTGGGTACTGTGAATGTCACTCTACTTGTGAAAGGCTTCACCCATCAGCCCCATCATACCCTGGTGTAGTCCCGGTGTCCAGACTCATACACCTTGTGTACCATCAGCCTCTCAGCTCCATAGTGAGGAGGATGAGCCTTCCCTGGCCCTGGCATCAGGTTCTTCCTGTCCTCACAACCCTCATCCCTTCACCATCTCAGGCAGGACAACTCTGTTTTAGTCTGGTTTGAAGGAACCTTTATATAACCATAGCATGATACTTCGGTTTGGATAAAGAAGAAAAAAATCTGTATCTGCATAGGAGTTCATTTGTATTTAAGTAGCAAAACATGACTAAAAAATTAGTCTGTTTTATAGGAAGTCTTAGGTGGGTGTATTGTTTATTTCTTTTCTTTAACTGCTTAGAAAGGCATTGGTGGCAGGCTTTGTATAGTACCTAGAAGATATCTCTGTTTTTTCTATTTTTTACAGGGACCAGGTTTAAAGTAGACAGTGTTCCTTAAATAAATGCCACTGAATGTCCTAAAAGTTCTTGTATCATCCTATGTTTTCATGTGAGAACCATCTACTTTCTGTCTACTGCAAAACCAGGACCCATATCTTTTAGCCATTGAACCCCACTCATATCGCTTTTGTGTCACCATGTTCATGTAAAGCGCAAGTACAAAACAGACAGCTCCTGGAGCTCACCCAGAGTCTGTACATAGAGGATGTAGCTGAAGAGAATAACAGTTTTATGGTACCAAAGCATGTGAATTCTCAAACCTAGACTTTGTGTAGCCCTGTCACCTCCCACGGCATCCAGAAGGTTAAGATGTACAGTAGGAGCCACAAAGGGTGGGTTTGCTTTCTAATATAGACTGTCAGGAAAATCATAACACTGTTTTACTAGTAAAATTGCTTTGGAGATTTTTGTGGAATTATCTCGTTAGAGTGTTATAACTGTTTGTAAAAAATTGCTTGGGATTAGCTTTGGGAGTAGAGCTGTGCACAGTCACAGGACCAATGGACCTGTGGCGTGCATGGGTGAGCACAGTACCTGCAGTGTGCCTGAGGCTGGGCTGCTGCAGGGAAGGAGCATTCAGACTGTGTGGCAGAACTTCCATTTTGCTTTCCCCTTCCTCCTCCTCTGGTCGTTCTAGCTCTCCCAGCAAGCATCCAAGCATCAAGCATCTGCTTTGTCCTGATATAATCCCCCAGACCACAGAAAATGTGGTTTAGTTCTGGGTTTTTGCATGTGAAATTAACACCTGGGATGGGATTTGCTTAACGGAATATGGACCTCTAAAAAAATCAGCATTTCTGAAGCCAGTTACCAGAGGCTGTGAAGGGACGCTTGGGTCATTACTCTGGTGAAACATCATTATTATATGCTTAGGCAACAGGAAATCTACTTCAGCTAACTGGTCACCAGGGGCTACATCCAGAAAACATCGGTTGCCTAAAATGAGTCTTAAAGACATAAATCTAATATTGCAGTCCCAAAGCCATAATTGCTTGCACACAACCCTGATGTCTCTTCACTTTTTCAGCTCATTTGTGTTAATAGTGGACACTCACCCTGCCCCAGGGTCCAGGAGTCCACTGTGGCCCACATAGAACTGATCAGTCTGGACTGTAATTCACATATAAACTGAGACTGATCCATGAAGGTTTAGGAAAGGAAAATCTACTGGATGGGTCAGGCAGCCTGCACCTTGCCATTGCCAGGTTACTTTTGAAGGGTGTAAGAAGGGTGGAGGGGCTCTGTCTTTGATGAATAATTTAGGAGCTATAGCACCTATGCAAGAAGCTTAGTGTTCTCTCATCCCAAAGATTCATGATGGCATTTCTCCTCTTCCAGGAGACCAGTGTACTAGATACACTATAATGCTGCCATTGGTACCCTTTCTTTTATGCTGACTCTCAGTACAAAAAAAAGAATTAATGGTTTTCTTTAATGGAAGGAGAGGGGTAAAGCACAGCTAGCTTTGCAGAGGGAGCAAGAGAAAATGTGACTTTCGTTACAGGGCTGTGAGCATTTACCTGAGAGGGAATGTTAAAACACTTTTCTCTACTGCTGAGACAGCCCTGGTGTTTCTTGATGAACAACAATTGAATTAAATAGCCAGCATAAAGTTGGAAAATTTCCAAGGTGAGATTCTCCATGAAAGACTGGTGATCCTTTTTAAGCTTTCTCTCAGAGCCAGTAAATTTGAGATATTTTGTTTGGCTTTGGTGCTGTACCTACCTATAGGAGGAACCAGATAGTTTGTTTCATTGTGGTTCCACGCACGTGCCTTGAGGTTTGAGTTGGGTGTTCTCTGAGGAGGGGGGATGTAAGGTTTTGGCTTCACACCCCAGACAGAGTCAGGAGCTCAGGACTGGCCATCCCAGCCAGCGTCCTCTAGTACTGCAGCTTCGACCTGCTGTCATGGGTAGATCCACCACCACTGGCCTCAGCTTGCTGTTCCTCACCTGTCTACAAGTCAGGTTTTTTTCTGAAATCTATAGTAAATTATATTAAATTAGTATAATTGAGACCTGTACTCTTCTGATAATTTTTGTTGAAATCACCTATATAAATAAAGTTGAGGGCTTTTATGAGGCAGTTCAATCTTGTCATCTTGTTACCTCAGAAAAAAAGGCTGAACTAAGGGTACATTATGAGTGAACATCAGTATGCCTATGGCACTTGGATGTCAGCAAGAGAAGAGAGGTGGATTCTACATCATGGTTTAGTTTCTATAGCTAGAATCCATTAAGTTTCATTACTAATTTTGATTTAATGTGGTGATTTGACCCTGGCGGTCAAATCCTGTAAATAAAGCAATGTGAGTTTAATTAAATTTCTGCCTGACATGAGCACTCATTTGAAGCATTATGACCTATTGTCTAACATTACTGTTCAGCAATGGTTTAGGAAAAGAATCTCCTTGCAGATATAATTTATTACATCTTACTAAACTCTTTGAGTGACATTCAAACTTAAAGAGAGCCAATTACACTGCTTCTCACAATAGGCATATCCATTTGCAGAGCCTTTTAATAGTACTTAAGATTTCTTGACTGCATTTGTCTTTTGTCTGTGAAGCTTGCTTTCAATGTCACTTCCACTCTGCTGCTGGAAATAATCTCTGGCATCACACTTTCCTTTCACTCCTCGTACCCCACTCCCCGTCTCGATTTTTCTCGCAGAATTTGCCGTCAGCTGAGGGGTGTCAGCCATGGCTGTAGCTTTGGGAGCCTGAAGCAGTTATAAGAAGAGTCAGGACCATGAAGGCACCTTGCACCATTGCAGTCCCCCTTGCTACAGCCCTTGTTAAAACCTCAGTTCACCTGCCCTTTCACTGACACCAGTTGTCATCAGTTGGCTGACTTCAGGCTGCCTGACTTTGTGTCTTCCTCTCTCATCAGCTGCTCAATAGCTTGCTGGTCTGTTTTGTTTGCAGTGTGATAGGTTTGAGCATACTGTATTATTTATAAATGTTTGGTAATTTTCTCTGTCTGTGAAAATTCTTTGGGGCTGCTTCAGTCTTTCAAAACCAGACGATGCAGCATCTCTGTCGCGGCGTTACAGCAGCATTCCCCACTGGAATTACTCTGTACTTGTCTCTACTTGCTGCAGTTTTAAAAATGTTCTTGAGCGCTGTGTTGAGTGTTTAATTAAAATTTCATGAGAGTGCTTGGTCTAATTTTCATCCAAATTACAATAGCATGAATGGGAAGTGGCCACAGAGGACTCAGCAGAGTTAGGGTAGTGTAAAATTGGAGAATGAAGGCTGTTGTCTTCAGTTACATTGCCAAATAGTAAAACTTACTGAAGATTTTTCCCTATAAAACTTAACAAATTGAAACTAACATTTTTGTCCATTCACTTTTCCAATGTTTTTATTACTAAACTTATTGTATTTATATTTAATGCCCCAGATTCCAGTCTTGAGATGTGCTGACCCCTCTACCTGAATCAATAAAGATTGCTTGCAGTGTATTCTGTGTTTTGCAAGCATTAGGAAGAGATCTTCAGAGCGAGGAAGAGAGTAGTGACTCCTTAACCCCTGGTTTTGCCCCTTTTATACAGATAGGCTTATAGTCCCCATTCCTGGAAGTGTTCAAGGCCAGGTTGGATGGGGCTTTGTGCAACCTGGTTTAGTGGAAGGTGTCCCAATCCATGGCAGGGGCTTGAAATTAGATGTTCTCTAAGGTCCCTTCCAACCCAAACAATTCTGATTCTATGGTTGTCTTCAGATCCCAGTGGCCCTGACACAGAGCCATGCTTACAGGGTTGCAGGAGGGAAGACCTGCACAACAGCTATAAACCCACTGTTACCAGTCTTTTTGCTTCTCTCCACCTTTTCCCACTGTCCAGGCAGATGCAGATATAGTTACAACTTTGAATAGAGACCTAGTGAGCTACTGATTGCTAGCTGTGTTGTCTGGCCATGACAGATCTTTTACTTTCATAGGTGCAAGCATAAATTACTTTAGATCTTCCTGAAAAACAAAAGCAAATTGGTCCATGTAGCTACAAGTTATTCACTTTTTTGCATCCTTATGTGTTTGTGTGAGAGAGAAGAAAAATATTCTGTGCAAAAACTGAAAAACTGTATAGATACGGAAGCTCAAAGTCAAATTTGTGTACAGCCTTCCTCCTGTCCATCATGGATGTCATATTTCACTGAATCGTTGCTGTGTTGTCTTAAAACTGTTGGTAGTTAATTGTACTTTATTTGTTCCATTCCTATCTTCAATGTAAACTGCATCTTATCCACAGATAGGGAAAGTTGTTTTCCCTGGGTTGTGGATAGACTTTTGGAAATTTTTCTTGATGGCCCAGTAGTTTAATAGAAAAAGAGATGATGGGACACAATGATACTGTCCACTAAAAACCAGTACTGTCAAAATGACACATTAACCTCCTAGTTTTGTTGTTAACAGTATACATGTGAAGATATATTGATGGCATGGGGATTTTTCATGATCTTCGTAATCCTTGTCTATTAAAGGGACAGCTTAGCTGTCTTCCACTTCAAAGGAAGAAGTAGATTTCTGCAATGCTTAATTGTAAGGGCAAAATAAATTTATATACTTCTTCAGTTAACTAAATAAGCAAAGGAACATTGGGAATAAGGAGAAAAAAAAATGTCTAAGAATTATCCCATAAGATCAGATGGATAAGCACAAGTGTAAACCTCAGATAAACTTATGCTGATAAAATACCATCTCATTTGCAAACAGGCACTGAACTGGGTAGTTGTGGAACTACTGAGAAGAGAGATGCTTGATCCTCAAATTTAAATAATGACTTCTAGTTGACAGCAGCTTTGATTACTCCTTGGAGCTACCCAAGCGAAAGAAAAACTGATGCAGTTGTCAGCCTGATCACTGACTATCTGGACTCATCATGTTCTGACAAGTGTATCAGGTACAGATGTTTGTAAAATTTTCTTAATAGGAGAGTCAGACAGGTCTGTCTTACCCATCAGCTGCCTCACATGTAGAGAGGCCACCATCATCACTGCTTCTTGCTTTTCTTCCATGCTTGTTCAGGAGAGAAGCCTCATATATTCTCCACAAGCCCTATAATGATTGTAGCCTGAGAGCTCTGTTTTGCATTCATTATTTGTATGTGTATACAGATATGTTTGTATCTTCCTTGTCTGCATTCCCCTGCTTTTCTACATAATGAGGAGCAATAGTTTTAGCTATTCTGCTCCACCCTGCCCCATTTTACTTGCTCCCCAGGTTGTCTGAAGAGCAGCAGCATCCAAGATTCTCATATTGCCTCAATGTGCATAAAGATCACTCAGGAGCCTTCAGCTTTTTATCTCCTCGTGAATTTCTTTTTCCCATTGCCGGCAGGGGTGGACACTCTTGCCCAGATCTCTCCCAGCAGCATTCCCAAGCACTGGGTGTGAAGAAGTGGCTCAAGCACTAAGCCTGCTCTGCTGCAGATGGTGGCTTTCAGCTGTAGATTGTCCTTCCCTGTGAGCCAGAAATCTGTAGCCGGAGACGTAACCATTGGTGGCTAAACATAAAAACACAGAATCATTCAGGCTGGAGAAGACCTCTAAGATCATCAAGTCATCAGACAGAAAGCACAAATTTGTATCCAGTGGTTGAAAGGATGGACACTGGATATAGTAAAATTACCTCTCTGTGAAAAGAGGAGTTTAGCAGATAGGACCAGGAGTTGTGCCCATGTGCCAGACATTAACACAGAAGTATTTTCTTTTCTTATTTTAAAGTCATTAATTTGATTCAGACCAATTATGAAAACAGTTCATTACGAACTTCAGTTTAGGGGCACCCAAAATGAAGCAACGATCTGATTTCAGAAGATGTAGTTTTTTAGTCTTCTAAAAACAGTTTTAAGGTACCTTCAATTGTGACACCCCAGAATATTACATCTGAAAATTAAAAGTAGTTGTTGAAATACTGCTTTTAACTTTATGCTTAAGAGCACAATAACTCTAGTTGTCCTGCTGAGCCTTAATGTTACTTACAGTTCCTTCAGGTGCAGACTTGTTTGCTTAATAACCTGGCTCAGAGAGAGACATTGCCAGCATTCCAATGCACTGCTGCTATTCAGGGCTGCAGCCTTTTTTGGTTTCCAGAAACAGTTTGACCTAGATGTTTCTGTGGATCTTGCATGGATGTGGAAGAGAACAGAGCAGCTCAGCAGGTGCAAGCCCTGGTTATTGGTGATCACTCCTTTTACCTTTTGGCTCTGATTTGCAAAGGTAGAAACATCAGCAGCACATCAGTTCTTACTTCTGTGTAAAGAAACATGACAAGATTGGACAGAATGCATGCTGGTGACTGCTCATTTATCCCTTTGACAAGTAGTTAGTGAGTTGATATGACAGAGCCAAAACTCCGAAGTCCAGTATACTATTCACCATATTCCTTCTCAGAGATGTTTTTGGGAACAGGAAGTACTATTATCACATATTCAGCATCTACACAACTTTTACTCATATTAGTTAAATAGGTCTTCAGTATCAGGATGGCCATGTGTGAAACTGTTCTCCTTGGTGCCAGTTCAAAAAAAGATGATGATTTAAATTCTACTTTCACATCAGGTCTTGACCATTTTTACAAGCAACAAATAAATGTTTCAGAAAGTCATCATAGAATCATAGAATGTTCTGAGTTGGAAGGGACCCATCAGATCATCAAGTCCAGTTTCTGGCCTTGTGCAGGACGCCCCAAGAAACACACCAAGTGCCTGTTTCCCAGTTTTTGCTGGAAATGACACAGATTTTGTCTGATTTTCTGAGTTGTGTCAGTAAATGAATCTTAAATTCACTTATTTGGAGAGGATAGAAAGTATATGGTCATATTTTAGTTCCATTTCATATAGTGCCTATCCTTTGGAAAAATGCCATCACATGCTACATGCACAGATACAGGCACAGTGCAGTGAGGTACAGGATCCAAGCTCCTAAGCTAGGTTATTCTAGAAGGGGAAATTTTGGTTATTGATATCATGGTCACAGAGAGAAGTCAGCTGCTAAGTGTTTCAACTTAGTTGTAAATTGTTTTATTATCCTGCTGTCTTTGTGATGCTTCAATGGTTGTCATTGCTTCAAATTGATAGCATTCCTGTATCCTGGGTTTACAACTGAAACAGAAGAAGCAGAATAGAGTGTATGTTGAGAAGCTGGTTAGAGGGAAGGAACTTGGACTAGTTCTTCCTGAAATATTTACTGCCTTTCACAGATTTTTTTATGGGCTCCAGGAGAGATTTGAATTAGGTGTTAGGTTGAAAACTGAACTGAGAGGCTGTTCCTTATGTAGGGGAAGATGGTATAAAGGAATTAACTGTTTGACAGCTGGAGTTTGACTTTTGATGGATATTTTTTCCTGGAGAGTGCGAATCCCCCTGCTCCTTTTTCAGCTGCTCCAAACACAGGGTGTAGCGTGCAGAGGTGTGCTGCTTACTGTGCTGTGAGCAGAGGGATGAAGGACTGTGTGGGGTGGTTCTCCTCCTGCCTCTGGTCTTCCCAGGGAGCCAGGGCCTAGGGAGCTATGGCATGATGTGTGACTGTCATGGGTTCATGGTGGGTGACTGCCCTGGGGACATGGCAGGGAAGTGTGCCAGTAAATGGGACCCCGGAGTATGTGTCTGAGCCATGATGCCTCCTGGAGCTGTTCTCCCTGGGGTGGAGGTTGTGTTCAAGCTCTTACTCAGGGCTTGGTTTACAGGCACTACCTGGTCTATAAAAAGCAATTATAACATAACAAGTATTTGCCCCTAGCAACCCTTGTGGGCTTGCAGAGCGAACTCGGCAAATAAATCACTACTCTTCAACGTCATCTTGTACCCACCTCATAAACCCATTCCTGAGCTTAGCACCGGGAGAGAAAGAAAACAGCATTCAACCAAAGACTAGAGTTTTGTGTTGTGTTTTTATTTTTACTCTAAGAGTTCAGTTATTTTTACCTAACAAACGCATTATTACCCCTATAACTCTCTGCGTGTTGGCACAGGGGCCGTGCGGTGCCGGTGTCTGACAGCTTGCTAATAATGCAGTGTGGTACGAGCACGTCCCGTGCCAGCAGCGATTACTGCGAGCAGGCGGCAGCGCGATGACAGCCTCGAGGAGCGGCAAGCGCAGCCCGCGAGGTGACATCGGAGGGAATTTCCCAATTATTTCTGGCTCGTTAGGCTTCGGGTGATGGGAAGGTCGCACAGCAAGCGCACTCCCGCCCAGGAGGTGCAGGTCACCTCTTTCAGGCTTCTCAAAATGGTCATTTTATAATTAGAGGATGTGATTTAGTTTTATTATATTTTTTAAAAGATAATAAACTATTGACAGCTGAGGTTGCAGGCTGAATTTAGCCGTAATCAAAACCACAGATGCTTGTGTTTTCATACAAGTAACTGTACTCATTAAGTCTTTCTGTATAAACAGCTAAAACTCAGGACTTAATTGCCAAAAAGAAACCAAGACTTCTGAATATCAGCGTGCTGCTGCCCAGGGTGTCTACTAAATACATGGAATGGGCAAGGGGGGAGAGAGGAGAGCAGAGAGTGATTAGGACAGCTTTTATGGTGGTGATGCTGGCACTGAAAGATGGGATTAATCACAGAACATCCTGAATTGCAAAGGACTCACAAAGAATCGTCAAGTCCAACTCCTGGCCCTCCAGAGGATGCTCCAAGAGTCACTCCATGCGCCTGAGAGCATTGTCCAAATGCTTCTTGAACTCTGTCAGGTTTGGTGCTGTGACCACTTCCCTGAGGAGCCTGTTCCAGTGCCCAACCACCCTCTGGTTAAAGAACCTTTTCCTGCTATCCAACCTAAACCTCTCCTGACACAACTTCAGCCCATTCCCTTGAGTCCTGGTCACCAGAGAGAAGAGATCAGCGCCTGCCTTTTGCTTCCCCTGGTGAGGAAGTTGTAGACTGCTGCAAGGTCTCCCCTATGTCTTCTCTTATTTTACTAGTGTCACTGTTTTAGATTTAAGTTTCTGTTTTGCTAATCCAGGCATGTAGACTGATCTGTAGGGACCGGAGAGAGAGGCAGTCCAGACTGCCCAGCAGGCACTTCTATATGTCTTAGAGCAGAAATCTGGATTACAGGCTTAGGCAGGACACCCAGATTTACTTAGCCAAAACCAAACAAGATGACTTTTGTTCTCTGGGGTGTTTGGAATCATATCAACTGAAATATTAATACTGTTCCTGTGACAGAATGGTGCTGCTTTGATATAGATCTCATGAAATTACTGGGTGTGATTTTTTTTACCTTTAGATGTTTTAATGCAGCGCTATCAAACAACTCCACTTAAGGCTGTATAATCTGGCAGTGTGGAGCAAGAATGGAGAGACTGTACCCTCTTTCAGACCCTTGTCCAATGCCTACCCTTTGCTTCCTCCTTAAGGATCAGAGGACAGAGAAAAAGTGAGCTGTTGGTTGCTCAGAAGCTGCTGTCTTGGCGGCTGAGTATTGAGGAAAGCAAGGAAATAGATACATCCACTTGCAGCCCTGAGCACACACTCATTCAAGGGCTAGTTCAGGTCTAACTTGGCTTCTTAGTCCTTTCAGGTTGGACTTATTTGTCGGGGGATAACAGAAACCAAATGTTACCAGCCAAGAAACTACTTCTGCAAGGAGGATTTTCAGTTGGTGACATACTTCAAAGTTATATAGAATCACAGAATACCCTGAGTTGGAATGGACCCACAAGGGTCACCAAAATCCAGCTCCTGGCCCTGCACAGGACATCCCCAAGAATCCCACCATGTGTCTGAGAGCACTATCCAATATGTCCCAGTATAAAGTTAGAAGAGGCTGAGTTGTTTTTGTTATGTGGGTTTGGTTTTTTTCCATTAAAAACTACAAGTTTGATTTTTATTTTTTTTTTTTGGGGGGGAGGTGTCAAAAACCAACATTTAAAATACTTCTTTGTTCTTTTTGAGAAGCAGTCTAAATGCCTTTACTACAGCTTCCACTCCCCTGGGATGGACAACCCACTGAGACAGCTTCCTCTGAGCTGTAGGTTTTGTCTCTTTGAGATTCTGTGAGAACTTGGATAACATCAAGGCATGAAGAGAGACTGTTAGCACAGTGGGATCCTAAAATCCAAATTCCTAGTTTAAGAGAAAAAATATTGAAATTAAAAACACTGTAATGAAAAGGTGTGAGTGGGTTTTGGTTAGTTTTCTTTTTAACAAAAAAAAAAAATCCCTTCACAACTACTGGAAAGTGAGAAAAGTACTTCCTTTGATGCCCAATTTTGTCAAAACCACTTTGGAGCGAGTCTGTCACTAGTACTGAGCAGTGTAGGAAGGTATGAATTCTCTTGATGCTAGGTAGGATCTGGAAAATGGCCATATAAAACAAAAAATAAAATCTCTGAAAATAGGAACCTAAATTATTCTTTAAATGATTTATCCCCATCACTGTGTTGCAGGAGTGTGTATAAAAAGTAGCATTTTCTTTTTATCCTTCAAATTGGGAGAAAAGCACTCCAGATGTGGGCATGGAGTGCTAAATGAGAAGTCCTGCGGGTGCTACGGCAAGGAGCCAAATGCACCCAGAGCCATAGATGCTTATGTGTAAGGAAACTGAGCTGACCATGCACTGATGAGCTCTCTAGATCACATGCAGACACCTAAATTCAAGTGTCTTAGTCTCAAGATGACTTTCATCTGATGTTTCATATTTAAAGAATCACTAATTTTTCAAACAGATCTGCTGTCTGTAAAAGCAACTTGTATTTGTGTTCCCCTCTTCTTCCCTAAGGAAAAAACCCGAAACAACTCCTTACAGACATTTGAGTATTTCCAGAAACCTGTTCACTATATGTCAGTTCTGTTCAGCATTTTTTCCATATTCATGCCCTACGTATTTCCAACATGACATGCTCTTTGTTTTTGCTAATATTGCAAGACCCACTTGGCCATTTGGGAAAATAGAGGATGGTTGGAAATGGGGAATCCATGTGTCTAACTGGTGTCTGTGCTGCTGCAGTATTTGTAGCCAGTGCTTCAGTCTCTCCTTGCTTTTGCATTTCTATGTTTGACTTTGAGGAAATCAGTAAGCCCCTCTGTGCCTCTGTTCCCCAATTGTCCTATGGAAACATTTCTCTGTGTCTGCATTGGCAGCCCATTTTTTTTCTTAAATATTTTTATTTTTTTCTGCTAAAGAAATTTCTTGTTTCCTGTGAGATTGGGCTAGTATTATTCAGGGAAAAAACATTAAGTGATTTGTATCCATTATCACTTTGATGGCAAAGATCACTCTTGGCAAATCTGGTTTCAGGGAAAGAGCAATTTGGTTTCCCGTGTCTTGAAGTTTAACCTGTGGAGAGTGCTTGTGGGAGAAAGGGGTGGTTTTCTGGGATTGATTTTCCTCTCTTTGTCAAGTTGTGTACTGTGCAGGGTGCCCTTTGTCCCAGGATGAGTTGACAAATACTCCGTCTAAAGCAATCTTAATGTATATCCAAAGCTCTCCGCGAGTGAGGCCGAGCTCTTTGGCCGCTCCTTTTTGCAGTGAGGCTCTCCAGAGATGACAGCCGAGGTGCTGCTGAATGGGCCAGCACAGGGCTGGTGCTGATTAATGATGCAGAGCCCCGAGGAGCCATGCCTGAGCAAACAGGGGTGATGTCAGCCCTAGCAACAGATGGCAGAACCCCTTTTCCCGTGCTCCACGGGCTGCTCCAGCACTGGGAGCTGGTGAATAAGAAACAATAAGGGTAGCACAGGGTTAACCGCCACTTCTATCAGCTTTTTTGTGCTGCCTTCGCTCTTTCACAGCAAAATGTCACTGGGTGAATTGATTACTTTTTTTTTTGTTTTGCTGTCCAGATGCAAGAGAAAAGAGCCCACAAGCAAGTTCTAGCTCTTGGGACCGCCTGGTAAAAGGGGCTCAGTAAACATGCTTTCCACAAATGTGGAAAAAGCAATTGAAGGTGGAGCTATTTTATAGAGGTTTCTGATGCTGTTGCAAATTGTTATGGGTCAGTTGCTGTTTCTAACACTAACCTCAGATGCTCAGGGTGGCTGGAAATGCCCGTGTTAATTGCCATCAGGCTGAGGTCTTGTCCGTAGATACAAGTTGTATTACTTTAGCTACACTGGTATCATTAAAGCAGTACAAATACCCCGAAGTGAATGCAGTTACAGCGGTATAAAGGAGTTTGTTTATCTCATGATCTATGCTAGTATAAAGCACCTTTATATCCATATAATTGCACTCACTGGGGGTTGTGCCAGTGTAAATATTTTGGTACAAAAATCAATAACTGGCATACTTGGAGGCTGTCTGGGGTCTGGCAGGCTGCAAGTGCTGTGCTGCAGCAGCTTCCATACTGAATGCTCAGCTGTTTTTGGTTTTAATCTATCATTCTTGTCTTGACCTAGAAATAAAAATTTAATGGAAAGTTGAATTTATGGCAGCAGCAGAAATAGGGGTCGCAGGTGCTATCTTCCCTCTTTGAACTCCAGTGGCTGGGGATGAAGGAACCATCTGAGGCACGGGACAGGAGAGGTCCCTTCCTGCAGAGAGGTGAAGGGCCAGCCAGCAGACCCTCCCAGAGAAGTACCAGTGATGGGAGAGTGATATAGCCTAAAATAAGAGGCAGAGAGCTGCTTCATAGCTTTCTGGGGCTGCTCTAATACATTCCATAAAGCCATGCTGATAGCCCCAAATCCAGTAGGCCCTGCAAGGGTAAGAGATAATCCCATTTTGCCTCCCTCATCTGCCTCACGGGGATTTTTTTCTTAGGACATGGAGGCTGTGACCCCCTACCAAACCATAGTGATCTCCACCATCTGTAAACTGCCTTTATGGTGACTAGGGAGAGATGCCTCTTAATTTCATTTCATCTCTTAGCTTGGATATCTAAAAACCCCCATATAAATCATGCTTAAGAGGTGCCTGCATTTCTGCTTTGACTGTACAAGGATATTTGCCAGCCAGGTAGGATGCAAGTACAGTGAGTCTTACCTGTCCTGGTTAAGCAGGGTCCTGTTCTGCCCCATGGCACCTGTGCTGGCCCATGGCTTTGGGAGAGGTTTTGGTGGTGTGGCTGCAGAAATATTACTGACTCTTGGAAAAATCCATGTACTAAAAATGCATTTACTCTCACTTCTTTGTCCTCCTTCCTTTAACTGACAAAGCAGAACTCTTTTGGGGCATTGAGTGTCTTTGTGAACTTTTAATCAACTGCATGCTCATTTCACTTTATAACAAGCTCTTGTTGATTATTTTGCTACTTTACACTGTGGCTACCTTGATTCATTTCTTCCTGCTCATACAAGCATTTCGTCTGGAAGAGAAAAGGCTGTTGTAGTTGTCTGTGCACTCCAGGTTTTGGACCACCATCACCACTCTTTGAAATAGCCATGAGGATTGCCCAGGTCCTCAGCAGTCCACTCAGCTCAGTCAATGTTACCAGATATCATGGCCTTTTTGAAAACAGTGGGGCTTAGTCCCTGGGATTACATCTGTGGCTGTCCTGACTCTGATGTAGCCCCATCCCAGCTTGGCAGCTCTCCAGTCTGTTCCCAACTCCTGCATGTCTCCATGATTCCCCACACAGTGGCTCTTAGCTCAGTGTGCCTTGGATATTATGGGCTGTTAAGATACCTGATAGTGATTTAAGATTTTAAAATGTCATATATGTTTTAAAAACCTAATCCATTTACCTTTTACTTCTGGGTGTTTCAATTTCACCAACCACTACCTACAGCAGTTACAGCCTGATCCTTTTGGATCCTACAGGACCAGTTTCTAGATTTAGGGCTGTGCTATTGCTGTAAAAACAATACTGCAAGTAAAAAGAAAAATTTGGGTGAGTGAGGAGGCCTAATTGATTCATTAAGGGTTATACAGCACAAACACTTCAAAGCACCATCACAGGATCCTGCTGTGAAATTCCTCCCAGCCTCCTGCCACAAGGAGCCCAAGGAGCAAATGCTCTGCATATTTTAAGGAAGTACTGAGTCTTAGCTTTAAAACCCCCAAAACTCATAGTTTTTCTTTGCATAGTGACTCCATGTCAAGTATTTTTGCATTATTTTTACCTACATTTACCCATTTTTTTATCACAAGAAGGACTCTCAGAATTGCTCAGATTCTTAAAACATGAACCTGAGAGACTGAAGTGTTTTAAATGTGCTTCTGCTATGCACAGCACCAGTCTTCAACACATAGTTTTACTTTTATAGCTAAGATTCCTTTCTGTAAAACGGGAGAAATATTTTTTAACCTGAGAAGGGGCTAACCTCATACCTCACACAAGCTTTTGGTGCTGAATTCATTAACATTTATAGGGTACAATGTAATCTTTATGTGCTAGATTCTTTGTTAAAGAACATGGTTTTAAAGTTCTTAGATTTGCCTGGAGTTTATTTTTTTTTTAATTATTTTAAAGTGCATGTTGAAAGCTATCAAGTCACTGAGGAATGAAGTTTTATTTCCAACTTGTTAACATATACTGAAGACTATGGAAAACAGGTAACTCAGTGTTGTTTTGAGTTCCATGTTTGAGGCAGTTTTATTCCCTTCAGTACTGAATAAAAAAAATGTAACTGATCTGTAAATCAACCCTTTGATGCAGTAAAACTGCCAGAAACCAAAACTGATCTGGCTCAAATGATAGACACTTACTCTGGCTGACAACTTATACATTTAATTGGAAGCTACAGCTTTTGAAATGAATTGGACAGGGTGAAATCATCACAGTCTCAGATGTAGACAATGACAGAAGCCAGTATGTTCAGTTCTCTTCACCGAGGCTTGTAACACAGAAAAAGCTGCTGATCTTACTAGATTGCGATTGAAGATATTTGCCCTTCACTGAATAATGAGCTTGCAATCACATTTTGCTGAAACAGGTTCTTTGTACAAATGCAACTTAAATCAGAAGGAAGTTAAATCTAATTTCTTACTCTTCGATCAAAACCTTCATGCTTGAGTACCTTGTAGGGAGAGGTACATTAGGCTCACATTTCTGTAATCTTATTTGTTATTCAGGATTTGCTTCTGATAGCTTAAAGTATTGGGAAAGAAAAAAAAAAAACAAATCCAAAAAAGAAAAACAGAAAAACAAACCTACACCCATACAGACTTAAAAATGGAAAATCGATTCATTTTCACCACTTCGCAAAGTCTTTCATTATAAAGGGAGAGGAAAGCAAGTAGAAAAGAACTGCATGCATCCAAAGTCACCAAATCTTTTCACTTGTTCCCAGGGCTCGGACAACAATGCCACTATGAAAATGGGACTGAGGAGGAAGAGCATGCTGGGTAATGAGATGCAAATGAGCACACCAAGCATCCCACTCTGCCTTGGAGCTTTTGTATCCAGAAGAGCAATAACAATCAGCTTTTGAGTCATGATAGGTTAGCACAGAATAGATTTCACAATGGGTGTATGTATTATCCTCATGGTTCTCCTCAGCTTGTGGTCAGCAGGATAGTTAAACATGACATCCATTTTAGTGAGAAGTTGCCTAGATTAAAACTAGCTGAAATAATAGTGTCGTAATTAAATGTAACACACTCAGTGTGAGACCTTGTGAAGGGAGAAGAGCATTTTATTTTATTTAACTTGATCTGGAACTTGGTTTTTCTTACACTCTCACTTTGCACACCAAAGCATAGGTATCCAAGTGCTGTGACGAAGATGACTTTTATGGAAAACTGAAGTCCTCACTGTGTCTCTTGGGTTCTTCTTGACTTAAAAGGAGCTGAACAGGTCTTGTTTTAAACAGGTCTTCTAAAATATTTAGGACTTAACAGGACTTTGCATTGTAATTTGGCTTATTTCTACTTCTGTATCTCATTGCTGATTCTCTTCGTCTCATCCTGGATCTCTTTAAAGCCATCATCTGTCCTTTTATTAGCATGATAGTATCGGTGATGTGCTAAAATCTTGTTGTTCTCCTCCTGTTACCAAACCACAGATCTCCTGCTAATAGGTCAGTGCTGGGACCTTATCAGAACGGTGTGCCCAGATGTGAACAGCATGCTGCCCAGACATCTCCCTGGTTAGTAGTATAGACCATTCCTTCAAACCTGAGTTTGAGTGCTTTCACACATATGTTTCCATTCCTGTTTCATCCATATCCGTCATATTTCTAAAAGGGACCTCTGCAAGAGGGAGTCATCTAAGGAGACTTGGATTTTCACAAAGGGCTGAGCTGTTTCACAAGGCTGGGGCACTGGGCTGGCTTCAAAGAGCAAAGCAGCTACCCTTCCTGTTCTAGTCTTGCTGTGCATTTTTGCTATTTGTTATGCACTGAGCCACTGAAGTGGGGATCACACCTAATACTGCATTTTACCCTTTGATCTGTGCTCAGAGAAGCAGAAAAAGGACAAATTTTAGAAAATACTTAGTGCTGTTATAGCTGAGCTTTGTGATGTTGTTTGCTAATAATATCTTACGGAAGTAGTTTTTTTCCTTTTAGGTCGCAAGGCACTTTGCAAGGAAACATACCCATTATCCCAGTTTTATGGGAGGGGAAGTTGAAGCACAGAGACATAAAATGTCCCATGTAAGGTTACAGATGAAGAGAGAGGGTGAGCTGGAAATCTAACAGAGGTATCTTAGTATGCTTTCTCAGGCAGGAGGCCACCTTGGGAAAGGTGACAGATCTTGACTGTGCTGAGTGTGAGTTGCATGTTGTGAAGAAGGGCCATATATCTTTTATGTGAGGCTTCTTTCCACAGCTCTGGTTCTGCCTCCAAGTCAGCAAGATCACCTCGCTGATTAATCATTTCTTATTAGAGATGAAGATGAGATTGACTTGACCTGGGGAGTCTGCAGGAAGCACAGGGCACCCCTCTCACCATTGTGCTGTACTGAGCTGGAGACAATTGATGGTCATGAGGGATTGGCACCTTTATTTGTTTTTTTTTTAAACACATTTCAGGAAGAAGCTGGTGTTGTTTTTCTGTTCTTGAGAACAGTGCTTGGTTGAGAGAAAAATGCAAATAATTTCTCTTTAAAAGGTAATGAGCGTGTGTAGATTTGGCGGGGGGGGGGGGGGGGGGGGGGGGGGGAACTGACAGCTGCACCCTGCACACCTCCTCCATAATTGAGAATGGAAAATACCAGGACTTCATCATGCTGTGACCTATGCACATCTTATACAAAAGCCTATATTGAAGACTTTTTTATTATCCTTTTTTCCTTCTTTTATCATAATATGCCAGAAAAAGAGATCGAACAGGAATTCATGATGTGTCCAGCTACAAGGTGCAGAATGTGTGCACAGCCCCTTTCCACTGAAAGTGACACCACCACCACCCTTGCCACAGATATTATATGTCTTCATTCCTGCAAACATTGAAATAAATTAGCCTAAATTATATCCAGAGTCTAGTTAGGCTTAGTCATTGTTTTTGCAGAATTATGAGGCCTTTGTGCACAAAAAAATTCAAGAAAATTGTTTAATGATGATGGGTGCTGATTACTAAGCTAGCCACCAGTTAGATATATTTATAGCTATTTTTGCCTCTAATAATGATATGCCAATTGTAACCCAAATAGAATTCTGTAATATCTCCCTGAAAATGGAAGTGATGCAGGGAGATGTTAAAATCTCTGCTGAGGCATCATATTAGCAATTAGGTTTTTAGGTGGCACTGTGCTTCTGAAGGGAAGAAAGCAAAAGAAGATATGAGTGCTATTTCTATTTTTATGTATTTGTTCGAGCCTGAATAAAGGATTTTAACTTGAAAACCTTCTTATCCTACAAAGCATGAACTTATCTGTGAAGTGTTTTAGAAGAGCTAAGCCCCTGTGGGACAGTCCCTCAAGGGCATTTGCTCGGTTGTTCCAGAGCATCACAGCCCCAAGAGATGACTTGGCAACAATGACAGCTCAGAGAAATTGCTCATCAGCTGTGCTGCAGGGGCCAGTGCAGCTTGGGCACATTGAATATTACCCTATAAGTATTGCAGCTGTGGACTGCAGTCTGTGTTTTCCATCTTAAGGGTAGGTCCTGAGGGATCATTTTAGAGGGCAGGCATTTTGGGTCGCCCTTTGAGTTTCAGCCCACCTGAGTTCAAGAAGCATATCACTGTGAGATGCCTGAAGCCATTTTCAGTCCAAAGTGACCATAGTCAGGTGGTGACTGTGGTTTGATATAGCAACCTTTGCAGACCTTATCCTGCTGTCCACAGCAAGTTTGGATTTGGCTTCTTCCTGGCCAGACACAACTCACTGCCATCACTCTCGTATCAAGTAAGAATAACGATGATAATTTCTGCTCTAGAAATGTGGAAGCACTGGTACCTTAAATACAACTCCTGTAGCAAGCAACTACTGAGGGGTATTATAAAATCTGAGATTTAAGCCACGCAGCTGGGCAATAACAAATAAAATGTCAGCAGAAAAGAGCAGGAAGACAGGGTGAAGAAATAAGCCTTGCAGTCACAGAACTATTTGTCTGACCTCTGTCAACCTCAAGGCTTTCAAAAGTATTTTGAAGGACAGTATAATTAAAAACATGAAAATAAATAGAAAACAGGATGAAAATGCTCTTGGGTTTACCAGAAGTAAATCGTATTGGCCTATCTTGATGTCATGGATAAGATAAATGATGTTCTAAGAAATACTTTGTATGTCATCTGCGTGAACTTCAGTAATGCATTTGATACGGTTGCACTGCAGAATTTATGAGGCACAAGGGCAAGGAGATTAATTGTTGAATGGATATTGCATATGGGCCTGGCTAAAGAGGAAATAAAAATGATGAGTCTTGAATAAGGAATTTGCATGCTGAAGGGCATACATTAACAGATTATCTCGAGTATTGGCTAGACAAATGGTCTTACTTGGTGGCTTCGAAATTGATGCTAGCTTCAAAAGAGGGAGTTTGCTCTCATTCAGGGTTGGAAGGCATCATCCAAACCAGACAGTTTGGGGAAAAGAAAAAAAAAAAAGACAAAGGATGGATCTCTGGGAGTTTGAAGAGTCAAAATTAATTAATAGAGTAAACTAAACAGTATATTCGAGGACTAATATGAGATTGTTGCTCCATGCTAGATGCATCCACAGGAATCAGTAGTTAGGCTGCTCTGGTGTGGCTGTGTAGATGTTATCTGGAGCACAGAGTATTCTTCATCCATCAGGCTTAGGAGGGATGAAGGCTGGAACTTAATGCAGGAAAGGTAACAGCACATTTATTAGATGAGAGGGAGACAATACAGCTTGTCTCGTTTAGCTGACCAAAATGAAGGTGCAAATTGTTCATAAATACAGTCTGGAAACCAGGGTATTCAACAGTCGTGTGCAAATAACCTTCCAGGAGGAATACACAGAACAGAAAACCTTGCCACTCCACAAGTGGAGAAGAATATTTAGAAAAGTAGTGGCTTTGCCTGCAATTCTTTGGGACTGCACTGACTGAGTTTTAAAGAATGAAAGGGAGTCCCTCTAAGTCCCCTGTTTTACAGGCAGAACAGACTGGCACACCATATTGTCACTTTAAACATATTCTAGGAAAAAAAAAAAAAAGCCAGAATCTGCCTTTAAAGGAAAGCATAATCCAAAATTTTCATTGAAGTGAATGTTTGCTGTGCATTTCGTTCAGTTTTGATATTTTCAGCAATAAGCTGACGGAACTCTTAACGAGAGACAGAAGGGGCAACGAAAGAAGAACAAAAAGGTTTTGCTTCAGCATCTCTTTTTTGGTTTTTTTGTTTCCAGACATAACCATGCATTAGAAAATGTAACTGTTTTTAAAAAGCAATCATTTTTTATACCTAGCTTGTTTCAAAAAGGTCGTTCCACTCTCATTGTCACCTCAGGAAAAACAATAAAGCAGCAGTCCTCCACATAATTGCACAGGCTCGCCTGGTGGGTTCTCTTTCTTGTTCAATGAAGTATCATTCATTTAGATCAGAATACAGTCTTTCTAAATTAGAGGTTTACATGTGTAATTATATAAAATGATATGTTTGTTTACATCTCCAAGTAAAATATATGTCGTTTTCTATCATTTATCTTTGAAATTCAATTTTGCTTTGTCGATCCCTAATTTATTGCAGGAGATGAATGTTCTGTTAGAGTGTTTACAATGCCTCTCACTGCCTGTGGATAATAGAATTACCCTGGTCATTGCTATTCATTTCGACATTTCTATGGTTAGGAATACACGATAGTTTGGCATTTCTGAATATATGGTGCAAATCCTGATGCTCTTTATTGTAGCTGCCCTTTTTTTTTTAATCCATCTAAAGACTTAAATTTACTTTCAAAGAGTAGTGGGACAGTTGACAGCTGATGGCTGTATTTCTCAGCAGCTGCCTACCCTCTTCTGCGTTCATAAATGCGTGGAGAGGCTGTTTCATACCTTTGTGTGTAATGTTAATAAACATTGTAGATTTCTGGTAAACCCATAAACTCCCTTATGAGTTTCTGCTGATTCAGCCCTGAGGCTTTGGTGAATAAGCAGTGTGTATAACCAGTCTCCGAATTTATGGAACATTTTTTTAAAATAGTGTTTGTTTTATTTATTCCTTTTGTCTGTTTAACTGGTTGGGATAAAAGGCCTGAATTTCCAGCAAACAATCCCAAGGCATTATTTTTCCAAGCAGAACTTTCAAGGGTAACTCTGCAGAATGTTTCCTTTGATATCTTCTTGTGGTTTTCTTTCTGTATACTTGTTCCTTAGAGTATTTTAGAAAGGCAGACTGGGAAGAGCATCCTCTTTGGACTGTGACAGGATAGGAGCAGTGTTGCAGGATGCTCAGAGCATCTCACAGGACAGAAGAACTCTGTGGAGAAAGGTGTCTAATTTTATATTCTTGTTTCCATTTCAAAATTGTTCTCTTCGAAAATGAGAGTCAGTATCTGAATGAGGAGAAAGTTTCCCTCATCACTTAGGGACTAGAAATCTTTCAGATTAGACCTCGGTTAACCCAGCCAGACCATCTTTGTGTGTGTGTCATGGGATAGGTATGGCCCTGTGCTGCCTGAAAGTCCCAGGCAAAGATCCTGACTCCAGTGTAAGTGGAAAAGGTGTAAAGCATGTACTGCTATGACCTGGAGCTGGGCAGTATTCTGAGGTTTTGTTTAAACCCTTGTCATAGGTTTGACGTTGGTACAAGGCCAGTGTCTCTATGAGGATATACTGTCTCTGGTATTTGCTGTGAGATGTGACTAAAAACAGAGTAAAATAGTTTCTAATTTAGAAAGCAAAAGAAAAAGAACTTTATTACTTATAATATGTAAAGAAGACACATACAGAAGAACATGAAAACTTTAAAAAACACTCCTCCTCCCCCCACCACCACTAGTTCTCAACACAACAAAACAAACTGAAAATTCCCCATCACGTTACCACCTTTTAGATAATTAATCCTTAATCTGTTACCACCCTTTCGATAATCAGTACTCAGTCCATCAAGGAGAGATAGGAGTCTTCTTTACACCACATCGTGGTCTCTTCCTCCATGTCCAGTGCTCTCACCACTGTGCATGGACCAGAGCTGTTCCTAGGGTTTTTCTTTTTAAAGATGCTTTGGTTAGTTCCAAGAAACAACAGTTTCTCAAATTTGGGACACTAGTCCCCCCCAATATTACTCCCTGAAGCTGAGAGGCCTTGAGAACAGAGCTCTTCCTCTCATCTCTGTTCACACTACTGTCCACTCTTGGCTCCAAGCCAATGCCTCTCCCCAGATGCCGTTTCTGTGTTACAGAAAAGAAGTGAGTCTATCCACGGCTATAAGAACCGTCCAGCTAAAAGCCACTCCATCATCTCCTCCCACCTAGGATTCTTTTCAGCATTCTCTGACAATCTTCCATTTGTACGAACTTTCATTATCTTTGCTTAGTTCTCCTTATCTTTCTTTTTCAAATTCAGGAGGATTAGTATTTATAAAGTTTCTATCATTTACGAAAAGGGTTAAAATCTTGGGCTTTGTTTCTTCAGAACTCTTATAGTATCTTTGTTGTTGGGCACTTTTCTTGCGCCACCCCCCCATACTCCTTCGACCGTACTGCCCAATTACTGATATCAAATTTCAAGGTGACACAGATCACAGACACAGTTTCTCAATCTTTCTCTCTCTCTCTTCGGGGGGGGGGGGGGGGGGGGGGGAGGGAAAAAGAAGGCTGTCTGATATCTCTCAAAGTTCTTGTACTCTCTCCACCCTTAGATCTTGTAAGATTTTCCTCTCCCCCTCTGTGCCCAAGACTCCAGCCTACCTCGCCCAGACCACATGGCTTCCCCTCCCCCGCCCAGCCAGCCGCTGGGTAGGGGAGATCCCTCCGTCCTCAGAGACCAGAACCAAGAGAGAGCTTTCCGAGAAACCCTCTACTTTTAACCCCTTGTGTTCTCAGAAATGGATCCTTATCCTTAGTGGCCACACTAGGTGCCAGTCTTAAAACCTGAACACTTATTAGTTTGACCACTGAAGTTCGAAAAAACTCATTTTTTTCAAACTACGACAACCCTGCATAATAACCTGAAGGCCCCTGTTACACTTCCAATCCATCCATCCCCCACTTGTATTTTTTTAATAAATGATTTTTATGAATATGCAGAGCAAGAAAAAAAATTAATGGACAGTAAAACATGCAGTAAATTGTATCCTATTAATCTTTTGCCAGGGAAAGGGATGATGTTTCCTTTCTCAGCTTCCTATCTCTATGAAGACACTCAGCCTTCATCTTAAAACAGAGAAATTTATTTGGCTTCTTCTACTTTAGCCTACTTGTTACCTGTCTTACACTTTTTTTCATATTTCATCTAAACAAAGTTTGAGAATGAAAAATCAATAAAGGAGTTCTTCAGCATTTCATTTAAAAAAAATATTCCTTATACTATAAAATTTGCAGCACTTCCAGAGATAGCAGTAAAATATACTGTCTCTCCATACCAGATTCTGTTATCTTTTAAGCAGTACTTCAGGAAACAGCTCGGGTAAGGTTATCCATCCACAGGTTGAATGAAAATAATTTAATTTCATAAGGAGAGGGCTATTGAACTCTCCTTGGCTTCACAGCCATATTAGGGAAATTCAATCTGTGCCAGAAAATAGCCTGTGGCAAACTAATTTTTGGTCCCTAAGTGCCATAGTACTGAAAAATATGTGAATTTCTTCTAAGTCAAGGGTCAGTTTAGTTACTATCACACCTACAGCCGTGGGCTGTTCTGGATGTGTAGAGAATAAGCATCAGAAGGAGCAAACCCACATTCCCTCTGTGTAATATTGTTCAAACTCTCCAGTGCTTCAAGCTTTCCTCTGCTATGGCCTTTGCACTTAACAGCCCTTTATGAATTTTTCTTCTGTGGCTAAGTGCACAGAAGAAATTTTAATTAATTCATTCATTTGTTTACAACAAAAATACTTCAAATAATGCATATATATGGAAAGGCTGAACATAAGTAAACCTTAGAGTTAAGTATATGCGTTTTAGGATACCTTTTAATATTCAACTCATGGGGTAGATGCAAAATGTCACACACATGCATACACATAATCTAGTGTTTAACTGTACATACAGTATATATGTATGTATTTGTATAGCACAGTGTGTCTACTTCAGCACACACAGGCACACAGAGGTTTTATTTCAGTAAGCCCCTTCTGTGAAACAAGAGCTCACTGAAGGCAGAGCATGGATTAAATCCTTCACTTTGATCACGATCAAATTCTAAAAAAAAAAAAAAAAAAAAAAACAAAAAACCCCCTCAAAATATTATAAAGCATTAGTCATCCTGTTGAATTTGTAACTATTCCTGATTTTATGTCATGTTCAATGGTACTGACACACATGTGCATTCATCCACACACATGCCTGGCATTACTCCTGTGACATCAGGCCTATCACCAAGCTACTGTTTGCTGATTAGTTACATTTCTTCATTTGCACTGTAGTAACTGAAGGCTTCACTAATAGCAAGTGCAAACTATCTCAGGAGGGTTTTGATCCTTCACTGAACTTTTCCCTACATTAGCACATCTCAATGTACTAAAAGCATTTTCCCAAGCATCAGTGCTAAGTGTTGATCAAATGTCTCGATCACACACCTGAGCCCTTATAACTGGTGTGTGTTTGTAAGATGATGCATTGGCTGAAGACTGTACAGGCTGATGTATTGGATAAATTGTCAGGATTTCTTTATGTTGGTCCTGTTCTTTCTTCTGTGTCTCTCAGGCTGCATCTAAGCACTAAGGCAGGTCTACCTTGTTATCCACCCTACATCTGTGGTTGTCCCATCCACATCATAAAGTGATGGGATGAAGAACATTGCTGTTTCTTCTCTGTCTGCATGCTGAATTTCCTTTTACAGGGGAACCATTTGGGAAACAGTGTACAGTGTCTTATCGAGTGTACAGAGAAGTTTTGTTAGGATGTTCCCCTGTCGGGGTCAGCTGGGATTTGTGACCGTGTCCTGCAGTATTATGGGACATATTGCGTAGAGTGAGCGTGATCACTTTCCAGCATTTCCAAACTCTGTAACAGGAGTAGAACAATAATTATTCATTTTTTAAGATGGGAAAAATACTCCAACAGCAAAAAGTGACAGCATAATAGAAAAACAAGTTGTATAAGACCTCCAAGGTCTTATATAGCAAGTTACCTCAAAGCTGAAATACTTGGTCGAACAATGTTTTGGAGTTTTACAAAAGAGGCACAGATGTGCCAGGATAAAGAGAGAGATGTTTTAACTCACAAAATCAAAGTATGAAATTCTGTGAGCAGAATGACATATCCTTGTTATGGTTTTACTGTAAATAACTTCTCTATTGAATACAATTTTCCTCATCACTTTTATGGATGTTGTTAAAGATCACAATTATAAGTATCTCATGGCCTTAGCTGGACCACGGTGCTTCCCTGCAAATTTGAGAGAAACTATTTGAGAGGTGTGCAACGACTTTTGAAGCTTGTTAGTGGTTTTGACTATTTTTTGATAAATGTGTACTGTATTTCTCAGTTGGCTTTGGAGGCTTGTCCATATGCTGTGTCCATAAGGGCTACAGCACATATTGAAGATAGGAAAAAAAGAAGGGTCATTTTTTATCATTGTCCCCTTGTGACTTTCTCATAGCCAGGAGTGCAGCCTAGCATAATTTCCTTGGGTTTGTCTTCTCTGGGAGTTATTTTCTTTAGATAATGGTTTTACACCATAACAGAGTATGACAATTTAATACAGTTAGATAAGAACTAAAACTGGGATATGGTCTCTTGTGCAAAGTAAAGTTTTTCTCAGTTGCCCCAGTGTCTGGAAAATAAAGTTCCACATCCTGCTAAATATGCAATTATTACATATCTGTGGCATGGAGTAGTGAACACAGGAGGGAGGAACACAGTAAGGTTTTCATGAAACCCAGGAAATTAATTTCTTTGAGAACTGGACTGGTAAAGCTGTGGGTAGTCTTAGACATAACTAACATACTTATTTTTTCAGTTTTGAAGATTACTCTTCATAATTTCTTGAAATATAGTTTTGTAAATTTTTTGAAATATAGTTTTGTTAAGAAACAGATTCATATCTATACCAATACATTACAGAAATTCGGTAAATAATATATCAAGTAACCAAGACCTGATTTGACGTGTAGTTGTATTTTGAGCAGTAGTGTTGGACAGCGTGATCTGTCCCTGACTGGAATGTCCATGGCAGTGAGCAGCCAGGGTACTGCAATGAGGCCATCATGGGTGTCAGGTGGGACAAAGAACAGGAGAGGAGGCTAAAAGCCAGCACACACAGAGAAACAGTTATTTCTGCACATTAATTTAACACCCTGATGAAACCGCCCAGAATAAGCATTGTATGTAGAGCCATCTTTAAAGCAAAAACAAGCAGTTGTGATGGTTCACAATCAACATACTTCACCATCAGGTCTGCAGAACTGATGGTGGTGTTCTGCTACCTCCCCCCTGTAGGATCATCTTAAATCTGAGTGATAAATCTTCTATGATCTGCTACATTTAAAATACAGGCAGTTCTGTGTTAAGAGACTTTCTACGTGTTCATAAATCTCTTTTAGAAGAAAATTCAGGTCTGAAGGCAGTCTGACAATTATTGCAGTCAAAAACACTCTACATTAAACAAAGGGAAACAAAAACAACCTCCTTTGTGATAACAGTAGTTTTGTGAGGAGGAGCGGTAGTAGTAGTAGTAGTTTTATTTTTACCACTGAAAGACAAGTACTATTCATTCTAAGAATTCATGGTACTCAGTTTAAAATGTGAGCTCTTGGACTTCAAAAGGAATGTGAATTTCTCTGCCTGAAGAAGATGATGACAACAGAGACCTTCTATAATTTACACCTAGAGATCTCTTGTTTAAGAAGAAAGTATGTAGAGTTCACAATGGCACATTAGGAATGAAGGAAGATAATATAGAAATTCTCATATTCCATACTGTGATTAGGTTGTGCTTGATAAATACCCATAGTGGCCATGCATATGATGAATAGGGATATTTCAAATCTGAAAAATTTTCTTTATCAATTTATTGGGAACTTCTTTCATAATTAGGAATTTCTTGCCTGTATCTTTGAGTTCTTTTCATACATGGGGGGATCTTGTGTGAATGACACCAATTTATCATCTCTGCTGTCATTTCTGTTTAAACTCATGCAGTGAGTAGATAGATGTCTCCCATATGGTGTTACAGTTTTGAATACTTACAACTGCTTGATGCAGGCAATACCAGTTTCGTTTTTTCAGCTTTTTGCCAGCACCAGCTTCTTCCATGTAATTGTAATGATCCACTCTTAATTTCTGTGACCTCCCCTTGGGTGTCACTTCTATGGTCTCATGTATCTTGTAACAATTCTGAAATCCTGGAAGCAGAGTGCGCTTCCTTTTGTTCATTTCATCCCATAATTTCAAATAATATTTCTCCCCTTCTTACCAAAATAGGTAAAGGATTCCTCCAAGGAGAAGGTAATAGCATATGAGGAGCTATTGCTGTAGAAGCCTTCTGGGACTAGAAGTCTTGAGTAGGTGTTGCTGATGGGGTGTTTTAAGAATTCAGTCATCATGGAATTGTGTTTAGATGCTTGGCTGCTCTGATTAATTCATTAAGTAGAATAGTTAATCCAAGAAGAATTTATTTTCTTGTTTCCCTTAGTAATCTTAAAGATGACAAATTCTTGAGAACAACTTGGCCCACTGGCATTGTCTCCAAAATCAGCTTTATCTCTAGAAAAAGATGGTCTGTCAGAAAACAAGCACATAATGCATTTTCCTATCCAAAGAAATGTTTTGTATGAAGGAAAACCTAAATCTGCCCTTTAAACCTCTAGTAGGAATAAAACAAAAACACTATGTTCTTAGAAGGTATGCATCACTTTTCTTAAAGGAACTTTGGAAGTGTTTCTTTTTCTTTCCGTGGTATAAATCTCACAAGAGTTTAATCATTTGTGGAAGTACATTGCTTTAAAAAAAGATATCTTGATCATGCTCATGTAAAAAGGAACTTTATTTTAAAGACTCAATTTGAGCATGGAACAAATTGACGAAATTGTAGTACAAAAACCTTTAATGCATTAGAATTACTACATTTGGAAATCATTATGTATACAAGTAGTTATTACAGAAATAACCTTCTTTGTCAAGTATTCTTGGTGTGGAAGTAATCAGCATCCTATCCCACTAATTGTTTGAGAACTCTGAAATATTTAATGAGTTTTTTACAGAAGAATTTCAGTCAAATGGAAATGATTCATTGAAACTCTTAATCATAAGACAGTGTTCTTTACAGAGTTTTGTTCATTCACTGTAATAAATGTAGCATGTTAACTGTAGACACAGTAAACTGTTTCTCAGTAACTTTTCTCACAGCATTTTTCTTTAAAGATTCATTGTTGGTCAGAAAGTGATAATGGTTGGACTGAGAAATAAAATGATTGACATGTGTAAAGAGATCTGTCTGATATAGCTTCAAATAGATTTTTACCCTTTGAGTTTTTGGGTTTTTTTTAAATTAATTTGTATTTAGGTTGATAAAGATGCATATTTTTCAGTGGCTATTGACAATCAAATATCATTCTTTTTTCACAGGTCTGATTACCACAACATCAAGAAAATTGGATCGGGAACAGCAAGCAGAACATTTTTTAGAGGTAAGTTTAATTGGAAAATACATGTTGAGGTTAGCTGATTTTTGTAGTTTGAAATCCTTCTTCCTATTCCAGGAGAGTGGTATTCTCCTTTCTGTTCATTTCTTAAAGCTGTGAATTTCCTGATTATACAGAAGAAGTAAAACAATTTGCAATTAGCAAGAACAGGATAAAAATTGAACAAAAATCGAACACTTGTTTTCCACTTCTAATCTGCTTCAGTTAAATCTTTTAGTGTAGCTCTTAAATTTTGTTTCTCACCGAAATTTAGAATATCCAGAGCAAAATATTTTTAAAAAAATATGTGGAGTGACCCCAACCCTGCCAAGATTTTTAGTCCCGCAGGTTAAACCATTTTCAATTTTGCATTTTGGATCTAAGGTGCAAACTGATAATTGGATGAAAGCAAACTTTGAACATTTTCACATTCACTGCAGAAATTCACTATCAGAATCAGAGATAATTTTTTTTTAGCTTTCACTTATTAGGACTGTTAACAACAATTTTCAAGTTAAAAATTGCCTTCTAAAATAAGAGTAAACCATTGGTGCTTGTGATGAATGTTTCTCTTTATAAGGAGCTCACATATGTTGGATATGGAGTGATATACTTGTAAACTACTGGGTTTGCCACATGTGTTTTCTGTCACATTGCTATACACCATGCTGTGGGTTTTTTTTCCTTTGGGTAAAAGTTCCTTGACTCTGTTCTTTTGTCTATTTGTGGGGTAAGGAATTCTTGATTCCTGTTGGTACAAGTTAAAAGAACCATATCGTCCCACCTAATCCATCATCCCTACTATGTATTTTAGGAAATGCGTTTCAAATCCTTACCAGCTAAAAAACATCTGGACACAACAGTTCCCAATGCAATCACTATCTGACAGCAAAATGTATTAAAATATATATTAGCATATTCAATTTTTTATTTGCTAGAAGTGTCAAAGTATTTTGGTTAGCACAGAAGACAAGGAGAGAAGGGTTGATTATTACTATGCAAGTTTGGGTTGGGGGTTTTTCTTGCTAATTCACTGTAGATTCTTACATATTCCATGTCATAAATAAATGGAGAGAAATGCAAGGATTTTTTCCCTTTTTAGGAATTAAGTTGTAAAGTTAGTAAAGTAATCATATATTCCAATAACTTCAAGCTCTTCAGTTTATATTGTCAGAGAAGATCACAAATGGTATGAAAGGAGCATTGATTTTGAACTGTGTCTATTGATGAGAATCTTGGGTCTGTAAGCCTCCTTTGCACTGCAGAGAAGGACCAGGTAATCCTGGTGGACAACAAGTTAGCACAAAATAAAACACAGGAAGTTCCATCTGAATGTGAGGAAAAAACTTATTTTCTGCGAGGGTGACAGAGCACTGAAACAGGTTGCACAGAGGTCATGGAGCTTCTCTCTCTGGAGATAGTCAAAACCTGCCTGGATGTGATACGGCACAGCCAGCTGTAGATGAACCTGCTTTAGCAGGGGTTGGACTGGATGAGCTCCACAGGTTCCTTCCAGCATCAACCATTCCATGATTTCATAATCCTTTAATTTGCGATTTATGTGTTTGCCTTGGAGAGCTCAGTGAAACATGCCAAATATACATTTTCCAAAGGATTCCCATACGGATGAGGGAGTGCTACCATTAATAGCAAGAAGAAAACAAATTGGTTACTTCTAGGAATTTAGCCTTAGTCATCAATACAAGTTAATCTGTTCTTTCCCCTGCACTGTATCTTGCTTGAAAAAATGACGTTCCGCAAGCTTTTGGGGGCTGAAGATGCAGTAGAGGGAAAATTCTGTCTTACACTGCTCCAAGGCTTGTGAATGGAGAGTGAAAGGCAGGCTATGGAGAAGGGAAACACCAGGAGCAGGCTGTCCTGCAGAAGTGCAGATACGACCACATTGTAAAGCCCACCTGGGAACAGTGAGTGGGAAAGGGAATTGGCTCTGGTGGAAACGCAGCCCCGGTGGTGATTGCCCCTTTGAGCTGCTGCTGGGGCATTGCCCGGCACTGCCTCCTGGGAGGCGCATTCCTGCTGCACATCCGCACACAGGCTGGGATCCAGAGCCAGGCTGGTCAAGCTGTGCTTGTTCTTGTGGCAAACTGAGAAACGTTTTCTAAAACGCCTGTCTGTCTCTGTGTAATTAACCCCCTGGGGAGGCCTTAATTGCCGTGACAGCCGTGGTTTCCCAGTAGTGCAGTGTTTCCCTTCCGGCTCCATCTCATACCCTTCTTCCAGGAGTCTGTCTGGTGTAAAGGAGCGCAGACTTGGCTCACTTTGAAAAGCTCTGATTAGCGCTTGACCTGACAATCCTTGCGCCCCTGTGCCCAGTGTCTGTGCAAGCCACTGACAGACCTTTCCTAGATACAACTTTTTAATTACTTTTTATAAGCCTGTCTTTGGCAGAGATGCTGTACCCTGTAAGTACCTGCCAGTATTTACGTAACAAATTTCATTATTAGCAGTATTTCCACCTCTTTCACCAAAGCTGTTAGGAAAATGGAGTGGTATAAGATAGCAGATGTTAGTCACTGTAGCTGTCTGTAGTGACAGTGCTCATCTCTAGACCAACACTTGTGATGGCATAGAGCTGTTTTTCTGGAGTTGTCTGTCCCTGTCTATACTGGAGGAAACATGAACTATCAGCAAGGACTGGATGTGTATTTTTAAGGCTGCCTTGCTTAGGAAAGGTGAAAAGCGACTCTCCCTGTAAGTGCACAAGAATTCTGTTGCAAAGTACTGAGGCCCAGGTCAGATGTGCATTCCTTCTTCCTTCCTCCTTTAATTGTCTTCTTTAGATGTATGACCTTGTGTCGACCTGGATTTTTTTTAATGGTACCTCACGCTGCTGTCACAGGACTTACACTTACCAAGGAGTTACGTTCCAAAGTGAGCACAGAAACGTGTCTAGACACTGAGCCAAAAGATGCATGAAGAAGTCAGAAATTGACTGCCCATTATAATGATTGAGATTTTCTGTTTGCTTTTTTTTGTGATTTTTTGGGGGGTATTGTTTGTTGGTTGGTTTGTTTGTTTTGACATTTTGGAAGGAGTGGCTAAAAAAAACTGCTTCTGCCAGGTTTTTCATTGATTGTGGCATTGTCAATGCTTTTTTTTTAAGCTCCCAAGCTGAGGGCTTAATTTTTCTCTGACACCTTTATAATGCCTTGCAAAGCTGCAGCTTATATTCAGTGCTTGTTATCAGGTAGAATTTTGCTGCTAAGGTTTAAATTGGATGTCACTGGATTTTATACAGGATGGTCTCTTGCTTTAGTGCATTCTTATTAATGGAATGGTTCTGCCTGAAATGGGAGGAAAATGACCACTTGATTACATTACTTTCTCACATGAAGCAAGACAAAAGCATTTGTTCTATTTCACAGACTTTCTCAAGTATTTTGTAGTTAGGATGAAGTATTTAAATAACAATCTGAAAGAGAAAAGGTAATCTTGAGAGCTACCTGCTTGCTTTGCAAGTGAATGAGAATAGTGATGTATTTCCAAGTTTCAGGTGAATTGGCTTTATTGTCCTTCAGTAATTGAATACATCATCCTCTTCTTTCCTTCTTTTACTTCCTCCTTCTTCAAGACATGTTGTCTTCTAATAATTTCTATGTTAACCCTTCACATTCTCTTCTCATATTATGCTAATTTGCTAGAAATGGAGAATGTTAGAATGGATTTTGAGCTATGGAAAAAAAAAAAATAAAACCTAAAAATCACCTGTCTTTCTGCCCACAGTTTTTGTAGATGCCTCCTAATGCTGGCTGACAGTTTTACAAACTAGTGATTTTCCTATGTGATTTTTATTAAAACAGCTGCAGGAGTGGCAGAGGTCCCATAATAAGCATAAAAATTAAACCATTTCATGCAGGATCTGCACCTTTGTGTGGTGTCAGCTGATTCGGAGATGTCCTGAACATGAAAAGTTTCTGGTCTGCTTTCCAGTGTATATGGGCAACTTGATGGGGGAGGATTGCTGAATCCAGGCTGCATCTCATTGACATGTGCATTCAGCCCAGAAAGTGGATCTGAGCGCATTTTCTCACCCTGAGCAGTTTCTAAACACTCTGTTGCAGAGGCTTTGTTACTCATGCTTCCAACACAGAAAGCCTCTGCAAAATGCACCCACCACTGAGCAGTTCAGCTTGCTGGGAATTGCTGTGTCAAGACCTGCGTTTAGCAGAAGAATGAGCCAGAAGAGTTACAAGCTTCAGTGTGCAATTCTAGCAACAGTCTTTGAAACTTTATGATTGAAGGGATGAATTGTCTGCAGCAAGAGATGACCTCTCCATCCTCTTGATAGTGGTATATAACAAGTTGGTGCTTTTAAAGTGCCGAGGCTGTTTAGTCTCTCCCTGATGAGCACATGTGATGTGGGCTCTTCAGACATTTAGCCATTTTCAAAATCGTATCCATAGTATTTGTTCCTCCAAAACACTAAAATAGTTACTTAAATTTACCACTGTAGATTCATTCAGAAAATACCTTTTAACATTTGTCATGGTGAAAAACCTGTCTATTCAAAGTGTCTCTAAAGAATAAAAGTAGCTGTTAATAAGCATGGTCAGAACTTTAAATCTCTTCAGAAGTGGCAAAGCAACTGAAGGCAATAGGTTTAAAAATAGTGTTACAGCAGCCTTAGCCTTTCAAAGTCCCAGTCATGTACCCTAATTGAGGAGGAGGTGAAGTGGAAGCAGAGTATTGGCCTAGTGTAGCTAATTTTTTGCCCACTTAGTGCTATCAGAATGGTAACAGTGCCTCTCAAGTGCCCTGCTTTTGTCACAAATCAGTATACACAAGCTTCATCAATCTTCCTGCTGCAAAGCTCGAGCACAGCACTGAGAAGGATGGCAGTAACAGTGCAAGGGGTTGTAATGAAGACAAATTGCTAAATCTGATGTGTCAAAATACATGGGCTGAATGAAACACATTGGTTTCTATTTACTGTAGGTACACTAAGGATACAATAAACTGTGTTGCATGGCTTGTATTTATATGCAGTAATTAGAGGGAAACATGATAATCTGCTGTAATTGGAGCCTTCTGAAAAGAATTCAAATTTCCACTCTTTTAATGGGCAGTTGTAAATGTGAGGAGAATGTTGATAGAGGGATTATAATTTTATTCCACTTGGAATTTGGTCCATAATATCACTGGGGAAGTTGCTGTCAGAAAGTTTACGGCCACAGTTGGCAGGGGAGGAGGAGTTTAAAAACTTGCTAAGTGGCATTTAAAAATAGCTCTACCTCTCAGTTCTTCCCACAAACACCACACTGGTGGCTCAGCATTGGACCAGCCTGTGTTCTCCACCATCCTCCTCTTTTCCTCCAACATCTCCCACGCAAGAACTTAACAAATTTAAGTTTGTTTTGCTGTTGAGCCTGCTCACTTGGGCTGTAGCCTTTGCTACTGGTGATGCCTGAAGTCAGTGGTCCTTTGTGAGAAATTGCAACGCTTTCTGACGAATATAGGCAGCTGTGTGGCAATATGCTCATGTATATTTTTACAGGAGAAGTACAAAAGCTGAAGTTCATTGGGTTTATGTAGCTGAATAGTGCTCTACAGCACATTGATTGCTTAAATCCTGGATTACAAGTCTGTGTAAGCATTTGTTTCATGGTTCTTTAGCATTGCCCACATTTGGCAGAGAAAGCTGCATTTTTTCTCAGTGACATGCTGGTGATGGTGTAAAAATGAGGCAGTGTGTCTGATTGAACATTTTGTCTGAGGTTTAAATGGCTCCAAAGGCACATGCCTTTCCCTTTTTAATACTGAAAATGCAAGGGAAGCTTAAAAAATAGGTAAACAGCCTCTTCTTTGCAGCTTGAATTTGAAAAGTATTACTGGTTGTGCTTGCTGGAAATCTGAGAACTATTTTAATTATTTCTAACACACCTGAAAGTATTTCTGGTTGAACGGTTTGTCTATAGAGGCAGCTTTCTAAAAGGATAATGAAAGATGTATCAATGTCATCTTCAAATGGTGACACACTAAACTTTAATGTTGACTTCAAAGTTAAGGGGAAGAAAAGAAAAGGAAACAAAGGGAAATAGGAGAGAAGGAGGGTGGGGAGGGAAGAAAGTAAACAGTTCTAAAGAAAATAAAAAACATACTCATCTCATATTATCTCTCCATGGGGTTGACAGTGGAGGGGAAATCCACGTGGCCAGTGTGGGGCAAGATCTAGCAGAGACACGAGATCTGGGCTTAGGAGGCACGAACTGAGCTCACCCACCCCATGATGCAGGTTTCCTTCCTGCACCCTGTGTTCTTCTGCTGCTGGTTTCAGAAAGAGCCAACAACTCTCCAAGGGCAGGAGGTGACTGGAGGTTAAAGCTATCCTTCAGAGGCAGATTTAGATATGACATTGCACACTGCTTCTCATGTGTATTTGGGCAGAAAGTCTTACACAGCAAAATATGGGAAAAGTCCTGGTGTGATTCATCTATCTGAAGTGACATGTGGTCCCCTCAGCTAGACCTGACTTATGTGATCTGGGAAGATGAAGAGTTATCAAGTGCGTCACTAAATTTATATTATTAATTCCATTGTTAAGTGAGTGGTCTCTGTGCAAGAGATAGGAACAGAAATTTTAAACAGCAAAATAATTAAGGCGTCATGTTTTTGTGGATTACTCTCTTTTATTATTACAGATTTCAATAGCTCCCAATTGTCCCATTATTTCAGATAATGTCTTGAGAAGTAACACAAGTAACAGAGCCTAAGAATTGAGAAAACTGAATTTAATAACACTTTTCTTCATACACGTGGAATCTTAATTCTCTTTTCTTATTAAATAAGAAAAAAATACTCCTTATAAATTTATAATAATGGGGCAAATTAAGTTTTGATTACAAAAAAAAAAAGAATTGTGTGTTTCAGGTCCTTAGTATTGCATATTAAATTCATTTCAAGTAGCCATTGAAAATATGTCCATAATTCTGATGACACAATATATATACCAAAGGGAAAGAGCAAGAATGAGTCTGTGTACATCAAATTGTAGCACTGACCCTCAGTTCATTTCAGTTAGTCAATGAAATACCAATAGCCTTGAGAGTCTGGGTGTGCAAAGAATGTCTGTGACATTTCCATAAAATTTATATACTTTTAAGTCAACCCTGAGGATGCTTTGTTTACTTTTTTGCCTTATGCTAATGGCTGATTTCAGTCTTTATTTTTTAGATGATAATTAATCTCATTCTTTTAACCTTCTCATGATTAGTTTGATTCTCTCAGAAGTGTTTTGCACATGCTAACCCCAGGGTGATGTCAAGGACAAATACACTACTGAGTGTTCCATCAGTGCATCATTTATATCAGAGTACCTGATTCTGACCTCTCTTGGAGTGTGTTTAAGTCATCCAGCTAATCTGATACTGTATGGAAGTTCTTACATAGCAGGATTTTAATCCATCAGTAAAAATCTCATGTTTGTTTGTTTAATCTATTTTATTGATTCAGGATACCAATAGTAATGAAGAAAAGCAGTTCTCTTTTCTATCTTTAATGAGCTTCCTAAGTAAAAAATCTTCATAACTCAATATGCAAAACTGTGGGATTTTGTTATGAATGCTTGACAATTACAATAATGAGCCAGATAGCTTGCAGATCTTCTGTAGGTGTAATGTAAGCTTGTGTTAATTTATTTGATATTAAAGTAAGAAAGCACAGCTCATATATTATTTATTCCCTCCTCAACTCATGGAAAATATTTGATTTTCCCAGTTCATTGACATATGATGAGAGATACACCATCTACAGTGGAATACTGTGCCAAATATATTTTTTACTAAATCATGTTTCATTGGACAGCATGTCTGCTAGAAATGGGCAGGGAACAATTGGTATTATGATCCAAATCTTTTAAAGGCATAACAGAAAAGATGCAGTTGTGCCAGGAAGGAAATCCAGCCTGCAGTCAGCCATGTTGCAAGATGCCAAGCATTCCCTGGGAGCCTAGGGGTGTATCAGCACTTCCTTGACCCTCTGGACTTAATTAAAATCTCACTGGACTCATCATCATGGCACAGTGCAAGAAAGTTACCTTACAATTAACTAGCATTGTATTAAGACGTGTGATATCACTGAGGAGAGGAGAAGGTATTATGCTGAGGGCTAGTTCAATTCCTTTGCTTATCCTGAGTGGTATACTTAGTCTGGCTTCATTAGCAATGATTTTCCTAAATTTATCCCTAATAATCCAAGGATAAAAGAATTAGACATTGGTGCCCATGGCTGCATTTCCCAGGTGTGTTGGAAATGGGTGAGTGAATACATGAGAGAAAAGCAATTTAAAATATATTCAATACCTTGCTCTTCTCTTTGCAGAACTATGAGATAGCAGAGCATTAGATCAATGCAAATGGGTGGAAAAATATTATTAAAACATCAAGTTTTATTGCATGCTTCGAAAATTAGGTCTGCACCCATGTGTTAAATGCTGTTGAAACAGCAGAGGGATGTATTAGTGGTCTTCCTTCTTGTTTTATAAATCATTCCTCATACTAAGCTTGTGCAGGCAAATTCTGTGGTTAATCTATACCAAGCTTTTCTTTTCAGTCAGGATTTAGAAATTTGGTCTAATGTTGCTTTCTCGCTGGGGGATTAGCTCATAGATTAGCTCAGGACTAACAGGTTTTTTCTTCATTGTACGTTTCTTAAGATCTGTGGCTCCCTTTCTTATGGGCTGAAGCCCACCTACCAGGCCCAAATTGGTTGGATATACTCTTTCAGGGTGTCTTTTTTGCCAAGGTTCCATGATTGGTGAAACAAAGAGTCATTGTGCAGGGTGCACTGCTTTGCTAAATCTTCACATTTTTATATGAATGTACCAATGTTTTAATTTTCTGCAGAAGCCACAGGAAATCTTTCACATGATTTGAATTTTTTTTAGACACACAGAGCCTTTGTGTTATCTGAAACATGTCTGATTTAGTGCCATATCATGTTTTTTGTAGCATGTGTAATACCCATCAGCTGCCAGACTGTTAATTTATGTTTTAATGTTTGAGCACAAAAGCATGCATGCACACACACACATTTTGCAGAGGTCTTATTTTCCTGCCTCCACAGCTAAGATCAAGCTGAGAGTTAAATTTAGGGCTGGGGAGCATCTTATTCCTCAGTTAGGAATGCATTTCATCTGTACTAAAAACGTTTCTGGGCATAGGAAATCCTAGTATGCTTTTTAATTAATCCATCATCTAGAAAAATGCCCTTAAACAAGATTTGCATCCATTTGTTCTTTCTCCCAGGGTGATCTGTTCTCAGCTGTTCCAAATTCAGGCTTGCTATTGCTAAAAAAAGTTGATTCCGGGATTTTTTCACAGCAACTTCACTTGCCACTACCATTTATATGCACCACATCCGACCACCCTGCAATACCCTGTGTAGGGATCCCAGCACGAACTCTCCAGTTCTGTTGTCTTGAGTGGCCTTTGGGTTGGTTTAACATGTGTATTTTGTCAGTGCTCTGCCACTTGTTTTTATTTTTTTTTGTATTTCCCTTCTTAGTTCTTTTCTTATTCAGGGTTTTATCATTTCCAGTACTGGTGATACATTAAAAACTCAGCATTATACAAAACTGTCCCCACCAGTCTGTGCACTTGATGAGAACCTTTTCCCAGTACACAATGAATACACAATATTTTCTTTGAGCCCCATCACATCTTGCAGTCTTCTCACTGTAGCCTGAAACGTCCCTCAATATAATGTATTTTCCCTCTTTTTGTGATCTTTCAGATCTTTCCCACATTACCACACCGTCCCTCCACCATATAATCCTTAAATATTCATACTGATCAAGAAAGATAGACTGCACAGGATAGGAAAATGTCAGGCAAAATCACAGTAGATTGGGAAAATTTTGCCCTTTTTTAATTTTTTTTTTTAATAATTTGTTATGGCAAAAGTACATCACTGTGTGAAATTTGCTGAAATAAGGTTGGAGTTCTCAGCATAATATGTAACATGACACAAATTAAGGTATTTACTAGATACCTAGAGATAATAAAACCTCTAATCGTGTTGAGAATCAGTTTACTAAGCATAATTGACACTTTTTTCTCCCTAAACATATTATCACAGAACATAAGAATCTTAATGTTTTCCTTATCTGCCTTCAGCTTGATAATAATCAGAGACCAAACAGTTATTTTGCTTTTTATGAAGATACAATTTAAACAGAAAAGTACAAAGGCCCTGAAGCATCAAGTGCAAAGAAATCGGCCCTCAAAACCAGTAATTTTCTTTTCACAGCCTAACAAATTTCAGTTGTCAAAAAACATATTAATCTCATCATTCTCAAATGTAATATTGTTGTTTGCTAATCTCTCATGATACAGAGACATTGAAAATGTTATCATAGCAGTCCTAAAGTACATTTTATGGTTTGGCAAAAAATAATACTTTCTTTGGCAAGGAATATTCTAAATATTCAAAAGCAAAGACTAACATGAGCACTTGAGAGCAAAAATGTCAGAATCAAAATAATGAGTTATTTTTCTCACATTCCTTGGGAAAGTAAAAAATACAAATATTGCTAATAGTAGTCTGTCGATTCATGGCTTTGACTTTTCTGAGACCCAGCATGTTATCTTTAATCCAGATACCAGTAAATTACTTAATGTTTTCTTCAATAACTTAAAATATATCTGGTTTTCCCACAGTATCTTGTTTCCTTCCACTATCCTTCCAGAGAGTTATTAAGGTGTTGTGTAAGCTAAAACAAGTGTTCTTAACCTTCAGATTGTTATTTTAAAGACTGTATGGGAAAAAAAAGTCTAGGGAGAATATAAATGCATGGGTTTTTACATTGCCATACTTTTTTTAAACCCTAACACTTGACCACAGTTAAAAAACACTTAAAAAATTTCCACAAAATAATAAATTTTAGACCAAATTTTAGCTAAGCAGAGATAATGATTTGTTATCTGAAATATCGAAGTATGCCAAAATGGCATGATTTCTGTTGACTGAGAGGGACAGAAGGCAGTGAGGGATGTGTGTTAGCTTGGTCTCAATAGACCATAATTTGTAGCAGAAGGAATCAAAATATTAACTGACATGTGAGGTTAATTTGCATTTACTCCTTATCCTCCACACTAAAACCCTGTTGTTCAAATGGACCTGCACAAGTTCTCCTTGTGTAGCTTTGGACATATGTTTGTGGGATTGAATTGAATACTAAAGCCTGTTCTGTCTTTTCCACTGGCACTTACCAAGTATATGTATAGTTAAGGATCTTTCACTATTTTTGTTGCAACGCACCAAATACTGCCTGAGTGCAGTCTTCTCTGCAGCTCCTCAGCCAGAGAATGACATTTAAAAAGTAAAATAATACTTTCTTTCAATGCCTTCTCTTCAGGCATTCAATCCTCATAATATCCGACTCTCAGTGTAAAGGCATCAATTGAGAGCTGTGGCTTTTTTAATAAAAAGAAGTCTGAAGTGTACAGAAGGTGTGTTATTTCTGCAGCCCTGGGAGGGTGCCTGATGATGGATCACAGTGGTGACAGGATGCCCAACTTCCAGCAAGCTGCACAGGTCCCAAAAGAAATCCTTGCTGCTGCAGCACAGTGCTCAGCATGAGGCAGTCATTTATCCTGCTTTCTGACAAAGCACATTACCCAGCTCAGAGCTGTGGGCTGTTTTTCAACTCGTTCAGTTCTTGCACACCTAATTTGGTGTCACTTCCCTCTCCTCCAAGCTATAACTGAGAGCTACCTCGTGACTTCTTCCTAACTTGAGACACACTCCTGGTTTCTTTGGAGTGCAAAGAAACCCTAGCCCTCGAATGCCTAAAAAGTAATAGCTGAATAAATTACACATTTATGCTCTATTTTCTAGAGGTTGTTGAGAATGCATTCACCAGACTTAGGTACCAAAACAGGAACCGCACTTGAACTTCACTGGATTGACAAACTGCCTCACTAAGCCTGTAAATCACTTTTCATGTTTTGATACATTAGTAATCTGTGGATTAGATCTGCTCCTAATACTCCATTTCTAAAACTGGATGCACTGTTGAAGAACACGTTTGTTTATATTCTGTATGGAATTTCTCAGAGGGAGCAGTGGCAGCATCTCTGGGTAGTGTCAGCCAGGGCTCCACATCATGAGCGAACATCTGCAGTAGTGACCCAGCGCTGAACATGGAGATTAGTGCATGGGGTGTGCATATCTGATTTGCCTGTGCCAAGGAATCACACCTCCTGCACTGGTCCTGACAGGACGTACTTGTGCTGTTCAAGACCTTCCATAAATCAGGAGCTTTCTCACAGCTACTTCCAACAGGGTACCCTGCCCCTGTAACACCTCCTGAGACAGTCTCAAAAGCAAAGCAGCTCCTGAAACTTTACTTTTTCAGTCTTTTCTGCTACAAACCAACAAAGCAACTCATTAGAGGGACCCTTTCTGCTTCCTCTTTTCTCTCCCTTCACCTAGTGAGGGCTAATTGGAGGCCCATAAAATGAATCCAGCGAAATTTGTCGCTTTCTCCCATATATCAGTCCTTCATTACCAAATTGGGCATATTGTCACATGCAGTGTTTTATTGTCCCCCAGACCACATTATCAGGGAGGCAATCTCACAAAGGTTAATAGCATTACTTGGTTGTCTCTCCATCTGACATTCCTGCTCATCGCTCCAAGTCCAGCTGTTTCACCAATTGCTTTAGACGCCTCTACTGTCATTAATTGGGTGCTGCTTCTCACCGACTTCAAACCCAGTTCTATAAATTGTAACTACTAGAAGCTGATTGTCCCTGCTCTTAGCTTTCATTTCACAACTGGGAAAAGTATGTGTGGGTTGATATACCTGTATTTTCAACCCCACTCTTTGACATTTGCAGTCCAATTACCAGTTACCTTGGCCATTCCTTTGGTCCAGCTGTCCTCCCATTGGTATGCTGTGTGTCAACACCTGCCCCATATACTGCCCTAATGGGAAAATAAACAGTAAATTATGAGCCTGTATATATCCAATAAAGAGTGACTTTGACTCCTTAAACCGTTAAAGTGAAACTGAGGTGTTTTATACAATTGCTAGTATCCCAAGCTGGAATTGCTGCTGTATATTTTTAGAGTGTCACAGTTTACTGGAGTCAGGTATGATATCTCTCTTTTGAGGGCCATGGTGCCCATGCAGTAAGTACATGAACCTTAAGGGCTATGCATGTTAAGATTTCTGTATTACGTTCTTGGATCAATGGTTGTCATCAGTAGAAAGCAGTAAATTTATATTAATCATTCTTGATTAAATATTTCCTTTCTGCAAATAAAAAGTATGCTTCCTAAGCTCTATTCACATTTTTCATTTTATTGACCCTTTACACAGCAGTGAATGCCATCCTGTGGCTACAAAACCCAAATGCATGTTAAAGACTAATTCTGCAGAAGAATCAAAGTGCTAAGAATGTTTTAAAAGTTGTGATCTTTTAAAATTCCTCCCTCACTGCAGGAGTAGAACACCGTCTTATTACTATTCTAACACAAAAAGATCCCTTTCCAGGACTCCAGGCACAATGCAATTAATTAATTATAATAGTATTAATTGATTAATTAATATTAATAACCTGAACATTTTAATGCGTTCCAAGTGTTACTCTGGGAAATTAAGGTTTTGGGATAGGACTTTTTCTTTTTAACACTTTGGGATATTAAAACTTGGGATATTAAAGCTTTTCCTGTTTTATCGTTACCCCAAAATGACTTTGTTCCCATACACACACCTACTTATTTATGTTGGCAGTATGGTCTTGACACATTCTGAAAATTATTCGTGTACATCGCCATTCACAGGATCAGTGGCTATGTGTGTAACAGATTGAACCAGCAGGAAAAGAAAATCGTGCCAAAGAAAATAATTGTATGTGAATTTGCTGTTTCTTTAAAGCAAACAGAATGTCCCACATTTGCCTGGGCACTGAATAAGATTGTTCCCAGTCATTACCAGGCTACAGTGGTGATGCTGAGGTGGTGCACACCTTCCCTATCCTTTAGCTGAAGGCTCACTGCTTTCAGGTACTCATGCAGCTGAATCCCAGGGGTGGGCAAAAGCTCAATGAGAATTAAAACTACTGAAATTAGATTGTTGAGCTCAGGATGCCACTCCATTCTCACCAAAATCAATGGGAAAACTCCCATTGATTTCCAAGTCTGAGGGTTTCACAGCTGGCCAGTACTTCCCTACCAAGAAGGTGTCTAATTATTTGGCTTCTCAGACAACTTGAGATTGGTTCATTAGGGTAATACTTGTCTTCACCCTTGCTCTGTGTGTCTCCAGTTGTGCAGTATCTGTGTACCCTGCTGTCCATGGCATGGCTGGGGAGGCTGAGACTATTCTCAGGTGTTTGTGATGATTTTTAGAGATTCAGCAGAGCTGAGAAAAGAGCTAAACCGACTTAGTGAAAAAGAGGGTCACAGTAAACCTGTCCCTAAAGGTGTGCTTAGCTTGTGTCAGTCTTACCTAGTGAGAAAGAGCAAGGTTTGTACTGTGTCTGGTGAAACACACAGTCCTACTGCACCCACCAGGGAAGGGGATGATAGCTCTCATTCTTTATCACCAGAACAGTTACCTGAACTTCAGTTTCACATCTTTGTACTGGATGCAACATCTGAGCCCATTTTCCAGGCTGAGTTTTCCAAGCTGGAAGATCAGTGTGGAAAAAGTAAAAAAGGTGATGATCAGTCCAATAATGTGAGTTTTACTTCAAAATTGGAATCTTTTTTTTTTTTTTTCCCCATGCTGATTGATTCTCAACCAGCTTGTAAAATTGACCCTATGCCAATATAAATTGGCTAGTAGATATTTACAGGACATATAAAATCAAAGACAAATAGAGGTTGAGATAATAAGGCTTGTCTGTGTTGCCTGTTAGATGAAAGTGTGATTAAATATGGCCCAATTAATGCCTGTTATCTGTCCAAAATTGATTTGTAACAGAAAGTTGTGAAGTAGGCATCAAGAAGTCAAGCAGAACTTTTTATTACTAAAATCAAAGCAACTATTGATGTGTTTTACTTTAACCTGGTCTGACAAAAACAGGATGATACTGTCATAAAAAATCTGCCTTGGGAAGAACCCCAACAGCCAGGCTCCTTATTCATGCTTATCTCCCTCACCTTATTTTAATTACTTTTCATACTGATTTTCTGAGAATTTTTATACTATTTTGTAAGATATTTTAGGATGGAATCCTCATCTGACTCTAAAAATTACTTTGTTCAAATATGCATGAATAATTGCTATGATATTGTCCTCCGACTTGATTAAAATTTTATTTTGCACCTCTTTGATAACCAAAGAAATGTCTATCAAATAACTTGAATATCACAAAAAAAATCATGTCTTCTTTTTTTGTCCTTTTTCATTAATGGAAATAGTCACTGCAGTCTTCCTGTGTGACTGTTCAGTAAACGCAGATAAATTTCTGAGGCCTAAACCATACATTTTTGCTCTTTGCAGATTTAAAATATCTTTAAAGGATATTCAAAAATTGGGAAAAGCCTGTATCACTTAAAAGTCTGATTTATATACTTTCTACCCAGCTACAAAATCAATTTTTTATTCATCAGTTTTCTAACTCGTAAGCTTTATTTTGAACATAAAACATGGAAGCTTCATTTTTTTACTGCAAAAAAACTAAATTGCCTTTAAATGTCAGAGGCTACTTGTCATCTATCAGCTGTAAAACTGTCTTTGAAACATTTTACCTGTGTGTGTGGATGGAGAGCACTCATTTCTTGCATATTGTGGAAAAACAGTGTAAGATGAAAATTGGTTATTTTCAGCATTACTGATGGGACACAAAGGCTTTTACGTTAATATTAATGCTTCTGGCTTTGCCTGCTTTGGTATTTATCAAAAGCTTGTGGATAAGTAATGAGTTCAAAGATAGAGATTTTTTTGGGAGAAGGGTCTGGGGGGTGGACTCTAAGTTTCTGTCTGTAGTAAAATTGTGGAGTTAATCACCAAAATTGTAATTGTACGATGCATGTTCCTTCAGTGACCAAATATCTTAGTAAACTTGCCCCAGCCTGACTTGGGAAGCTGGCATGCCTCTCCTTTTGCTCTCTCATTTCCATTGCTCACTGCTGTCTGCCTTTTGGGAGGGAGGGTTGTTTTCTTTTGGTGGTTCATTTTAAACCCTGATTATTTCAGTAGCCCTGTTCGTAGCACAGATGCACAAACAGTTTATTTGTGGGTGGAGGTGACTGCAAATGGATGACAAGGGAAGAGCGTCTGGAGGAGGAGCTGGAGATTGGGCTGGATGCATCTTAATCTGATTTTCAGCCAGAGACAAGGTGGTGTCATCCCCTGTTAGCACAACCATGTACTGCTTTGGGGAAAAAAAAATAAAAATAAAAATTAAAAAAAAAAAAAAAAAAAAAAAACCACAAAAAAAAAACACCAAAAAAAACCTCTTGCCTTTCTGCTCAAAATCCTTATTTCTGCTTTATATAGCAGCATAGAATTTGGAGGCAGTATACCTATAAAGTAAATAAATATGAGGAACTACAGTTTATATCTTTCATCTCATTGCTGGCCAAGTAAACATTTTACCTCCTCAGTATTGTTTTAAAACTGATCATCACAGAGCCTCAACTGAGCATGTTTCATCCAACATCAGAAGGCAGTGAATGTCATCATGAAAAAAATTGTTTAGAAGTAGGTTTTTATATTATAGTTTAGGATACAAGATGATTATTCCCTTTGGTGACTGAAAGTTTTAGCTGAAGTTATTGTTTTGTTGCAACAGAAGCTTCAGCCACAGTATTTCTAAGGGTGTACAGAGCAAGCTCTTCCACACTGTGCCTTTTCTTAGAGTACCTTCAGCAGCTTGTACCACATTAGCATGAAGCAGTGCTACTGACTTACTGACAGATGGGTGGAGGGCTATTGCCACACACCTGCTCTGAATCTGAGAGTTTCTGCTAAAAGAGTTAGGAGTTAATTCCTCATCAGTTTTGATGTCTGGGGACCCGTGCTACAAACTAACACGGCTGCACACCCAAACAAGGATGTAAAGTAAATACTGTTGATTAGTTAACTCCATGGCGACTAGTACCATAGCTTGATAAAATTTTGGCAATAAATCAGCGTGTATTTTTTAAGCAGGGCATGTCTGTTGATAGTTAAAACATAACATAAATTATTAATACTAGGAAAATATCTTGGAAGCATGGATAACTTATTGTGTCTTTATTAACAGCCAGAATGTTTTTCTTACATGATTGCACATATTGACTGGTCAGTATGAAAAAATGGAAGTTTGGACATGTGTTACAATCTTCATAATTTTGGGGAAACTGAAGAAGGTATTTGGTTCCTGCTTATAGCAAAGATGAGAATCAAGTCACGTTTTGTGGATAGAAAATGAAGAGTAATTGAATCTTTGAGAAAACAGCAGTGTGGTGAGCTTACAAGTTGATGCACCCCTCTTTTGAAGCACAGAAACTGTGAGCTACTCTATTTCCTGAATGGTAAGATAAGATTTTTGGAGAAGGGCATTATCTGTAGAGGTAGATCTGATAGAGGGGAACTTATCAATATTTAATCACAGGTGGTTCTTATCACAAGAAAAGCAAAATCCCCAAATGGCTGAAGCAGATATTGAGGTACAAATCAGATTAAAATTGACATAGAGAGTACTACTAGCATTAAACTGCATGCATATCTTGATTTGCAAGCTTTATGTTATTTAAATCTGCTTGAAGTGAAATATTCTCACATTTGACTATTAATTTTCTATTCACAAAACTCTCAGATTGTAATCTTCACTTTCAGTGTGAGCTAAACACCTTCTTCAAAGTTTACTGTGAAGATCATTAGGCAACTTTTATCTTCTTTCTCTTATAGGGGCTATGACAGTAGTTATACTTCTGTTTAGTGATAGGTTGTTCCTCAAGAGGTTTCATATGCCTAAAAAAATTATTTTTAAGCAATTGCATATCGTATTTTATCTTTTTTATAAGGTGTCAATCTGAAGGTGGGTAAATGTCTTTAGACAGATATTATCAAGGGACAGTTTGGAGCGTCCCAATTCTTCTGCTTTTCAATTCATTCTTCATTATATGTTTAGCAAGACTCATTACTATAGCCTCATGAGCAAAGAGAGGAATCCCATAATGTACTCAAAAGACCTTTACAGTTCTTGTTTGGAGTCTAAGGTTGATGTTCTTACTCTGATCATCTCAAATTTTCCAGTTTTCTTTGCGAACTGCTCAACATGGGATATGGTATTGTGCAGTTTCTAGCTGCTGTTATCACCTAGAAGGTCAGAAAAAGTTGGGCAATGCTTTTCCTTACCAAAGGATTTCTGCTGAAATCTTATGTGACTGCTGTATACGAGAGTTAGGTAGTAGAGGTAAAAGCTTTTCTGTATTTAATTCCACTGATAGAAGTAAGAGGTGCTTCTGGAAGTTGACTGACTTAGAGTCACTTCTGGACAAAGTTTAATCTACATTTAATTAAAAGCAAATTATATGAATTTGACATTCCTAAGGATTATAGTTCTATTTTTACTCAGGGAAAGGAAGGGGAAGGTGCTTTCTGAGATTGCCTGAAGGAGTTTCTTTAACACATGACAGGCTGCTCTGTCTTCCTGGGAATCTAATGGAGTAGTGGTCGGTTCTGCACTTAGCATGTATTGATTGAAGAACACTGTAAATAAAGCCTGATGCACAAAGGTCGCCAGGGTCTCCAGACTGTAATGAACTTTGAAGGCAGTGCCTGTGGAAAATTACTATTTTTCTTTCAGAGGGTCACTGTCAAGAGCTATGCAGATTCTTATTTTATTGTTACTAAAGCTGAAATATAAGTCTTTAGTTCCCTTACAAAGACTTATTTACTGTTTCTGTTTCCAAAAAGCTTGTAGAATAAAGTGTGACACATGATAAATGTAATAGAAGTAGTAGTAGTGTTTTTGGACTTTTAAGTCACCCATTCTGATACTTCATTCTGCCAGGTCCTTTGGTTATCATCTACAGGTCTCAGCATTCCGAGTCTGACAAAAGTTAAGATTTGAAGCCTCTAAGGCTTTCTTCAGTACACTCTTCTAATATTTAGGTTTGCAAATACTACAGGGAGCATTTAACTATAAATGAAAAAGCCTGCCTTCCTTCCTTTCTTCCTGTCTTTTGGCAATACAGCACTGAAATCATCGTTTACCTGATGTCATCGTTAATTCTCAAATGTTTTAACAGACCATTATGCATCGTTTCTAGCTGGAGTGTGGCTGGAAGCCATTGACATTCCTAATCAAACACCGAGAGTGTTTATGTCAGTAATAATCTCTATTTAAAATGTACTCTAAATTATTTAATTCTCATACCTGGCCAAGAGTGAATGTATTCATCTTTTTACGTTTAGAAACAAAAATTTACCAGATTAGGACCTTGTAAAGGAAATATAATGAAAGATGAATCATATTGATATGATTGGAACTCTTTGGGACAAGAAGTGTAATTAGTCTTTAGGCACAGCACCACATCCTATTAGAATAAGTTAAATAAGCACTACACATTTCTTTTGTACAGTCTAGATAAAAGATTAGAAAGAAAAGGTATCTAGTTTGCTACAGCTAACTCAGTATACATTTTGAAGTAAAAAAAAAACCAAAACCAGGTGTGGATTTCTTTTTCTCTCGTATTCTGTATATCTTTGAGCTACACTGTCTTCACTTTGTTGCAATAATCTGACATGTAGTTCAGTAACAGCCTGCATTTCAGAAAAATTATTTCCTTGTAAGAATTTAGCCACGAGTTTAGTCTCTCTCTGAAGTAGGCAGAGATAGTAATTCAGTGCATTTGACTTTAAAGTTCTATTCATCCCTGGATGAGCTCTCCTTTATAATCTTTCCTTTCTCCTACTCGGGCTGAATTCCAGAGACTTACAATAGGTATTGCAGCTCGTTTACACATTGGCAGAAGAAACAAACCCATTAGTGACTAACAGCAGGGGTATGCCTCAACTCTCCCGCTCCCTTTGATCTTTTTCTGCCTTCAGTAACTCAACCAGATTCTCTTTTCTAATGTTTTCTGAAGCAAAATTAGCATTTTTTGTTGGGGGAAGGGAGAGACTTTTACCTGAAAACCTCGTTGAGCACACTTCTTTGATGAGGCACAAGCATCTCAGATCACTTTATTTTGCATTAAGCAGTTATCACACTAAAACAATAAACAAGCAAATATGGCATCTTCAGCTTTTTGCAATGCTAATGGCCGTGATGTGACAGTTCCTCTTAACTGAAGAATTGGGTAGGCTGAGTACTTCCTCCTGCCAAAGACTGATATGGAAGGAGATACTTGTTCTTCTCAAGGCTTGATGACTCACATTAAACACCTGCTAATTGTCTTGTACTTGTGGAAGTAATATCCCTGCTAGCCACTCCCTCCAGCTGAGTTAATAATTACCTTGGAAGTCATGAGCTTTTTGTTAATGAGATGAAAGATAGCACTCTTAATTCAGGAGGGTGGTCCTCACTGTTGTATTTGTATTCGGAAAGATTCAAGAACTAGACTTTCTCCAATTAAGTGTCACAGTCTGCCTCATAGGAGGAGTGACTGTCTCAAGACAAATTCCTTTCGATCAGTTTTGCTGAGGTCTGCTAGGCTGGATTAGACTGCATTATTAGGCAGTATTTCCACAGTAGATGTCTCCTCCATGCCTTCTCCATAGTCATAAAAACAATAAATTCTCACATATAACGTTCCAGCTGTGGTATGTTAACAGTCAGTGTCAATCTTCATTTTCACTGAGAAATTTCCACTTCTATGGAAATCCCTTGGTAGTTGTTCTGTGGACTTGAACATAAACATAAATATGTCTCAGTCCTGTAGAGAAGGAAGGGCTAATGTCTGTAGACCAAATCTACTGAAGAATCCTGCAGAAGAAGTAGAAATTATTTCACTTGGAGAGAAAGTTCTGTTATTACACTGGCTTTGTCATACGCTGCAGAAGGAGATATTTTAGTGCGTTTTTCTAAAAAAAAAAAAACACGTCTGATAGTAGTAGAGGGAGTTTGAGGAGGCCTTGTCCTGGTCCTTCTAGCTAAAGGAAACACTGTAAGGGATGTGTAACTTGTTACTTTAGCAAAGAAATATCCAGGTAACCAATACCTGTAGTGTATTGACAGACATATTTTGGTAAAGTCATAAACATTAAAACCAATGGGTAAATACAGATTCCTAACAGAAAATGCTCATTTTGTGGAGAAAACTGTAGTGGAACTGTCTGTAGGTTATGAGAAAACAGCAGTGATGCTTAGGATTTCACCATGAAAATATATAATAGTTCATATTATTTTTTGTTGTCTGTTGCATTCAGGCCCTATTAAATATGTAATCACATTACTTTTAAGACATTCTACCCTTGCTGAATGGACCAACCCCTTGTCTGATAGGGAGTCCAAATTCATCTGCTTTCATGGCTGTATCCCAGCTTTGGGAGGTTGTATCCTCTGTTTAGGCTGTCCTGACAGAGCATGAGCACCAATATCTAACCAGGGCAGCAGAGGGGACAGTAGCTGGGCTGGTACATCTCAGCTGCACATGGTCAAGTAGCAGCTTGTCTGCAGCAGCAGGATCTGGATACCAGACTCATCACACCGACAGGAGAAGGTGTTCAGCATTTAGGAAAGCACATGCTGACCAAGCAGCCATTCCTCATCTCATCTGGGAAAGCCATGATTTTGTCCTTACCCTTTTCCCATACTGATTACTGTGAGAGTCACCTCTGGTTTGGTTTTCGATGGCACACCTTGACAAGCGTGTATTGAGACAGTCTGGCTCAGACTGACAGATGAATGGCAGATGTCATCCAGCTATCATTCATCTGTATTACCTTTCTTCTCTGTTTTCTTTTTCCTACCATGTTACCTGCAGGTTTCTAAACAAAAGAATCTCACTGGTCCTAAATTACAGCTTCTCTCCTGCAAGCTCTCCTGTGCCTTGCACATCTGCCTTTTACATTTCCAGAGATACCAGCTGTGAATTAGCTTTGTCCTGTGAACATCCTAACCTCCCTCCCCTCCTTGGTTACTTTTTACTGTAATTTCCAGCTGTTCAAGGGTTTAGCTAAGAACTGTGGTAATGTTTGAATTGAAATTGCCTTGGTTAGAGGGGCCCCTAAGTACTGCATCCTGATGGAAATGGTATTTGCAGAGTGATGTGCTAAATGACCTCTCTGGTTCTCCCTGTTTTTGTCTGGGAACAATTCTGAACTGGCAGCAATTTCTCAGTTTGTTTTATGTGTTGTCATGGTGGGCTTTTTCTGTAGGGGCAGAGGAAATTTTTGCAGCTTTTTACCTTGCTTATGACTGGAACCTGAATAGCCAGGCTGGGGTCAGGATAATGGAGCACAGAAAAGGGGTCAGCCAGGGTGCAGAATCACATTTAGGGAAATAATCACATCATTGGTGCAAGGAAGACTTAATTAATTTACATACCTGCAAAGAGAGAAATTCAGCTCCTGTGTCTGGCACGTAGAGATTTTTGAGTGTAGTTGCATCCTGTAATTTTGAAATGTTTTGAGTGTCACCCAGAGAAGAAGACTTAGCTGGTACCTATCATTTTGCTCTCCAGAGATGTAAAGTTTTAGCCCAAGTAGAACTGACTAACTTCAGGCATTCTTTGTTAATTTATATTAATTAGCTGTCATTTTGTGTTATTGCCAGTACCTTCTCCTGTTAGCTGTCAGCTGGTGTTTTCAGTGCAACTTTTCTGGTATCGAATAGATTTCCCCAAATTTGGGCTTACAAAACAAATATATGAAAATACTTGCTGCCACGACACCACGCTAGTCAGGATTTCAGCAGTAACCTGACAAACTGTGAGAATGTACTGGTAAGACAGAAGGATGCTTCACTTTTTGAGCAGTTTTTTTTACTTATTTAGGGCTTTTTCACCATAGTTTTTTGTCTGTTTATACCACTGTGGTTTTCATAGATTTTATTGTCATAGATGGTTGTAAACCCTTTATCTCACTCACACACCTTTTTTGTTGATTACTGCTAGAATGTCAAAGAAAATGTCTTTAAAAAAGAACTAAAGTTGTATTTGTTCAGAGAAAAAGTTTATAGACTCTCGCTAGTATTTTTTAATGTAAGAACATTACTCCCTAAAAAAGCATCTTGTTGATATTTTTTTGCATATAGGTTAGTGTGTTTCTGTTTCTATGCAATAAAGCCAGGACTGCTTGTCATCAATGATTATTTTATCTGTGGAGAAACCCAAAAAAGATTTGCCTTTGTTAACTTGTGGTCTGGCCCAGAGCTTGGCCAGTTGCAGTGGAGTAGAACAGAAATTGAGGGGATCATAAGTGGAGTGAAGAGGCTGAGGTTCCTAGTGGCATGGCTGTGGGTAAAGGCAGATTCACAGCTGTGTGTGCAGCCTTTCATTATTAAAAATGTAGTTTTGGAAAGAGTTGGTAGTGGGAATTGGATGGCTGAGCACACTGATAATGATGTGGGTCTTCTTCCACACCCCTGTGCTGGTGAATGGCAGATGTCACATTGATGGCTCCGCAAGATGGGTCCAATCTCCATCTAGCACTCTGCAAACAGCTGTCCCCATCACAGGAGTGGTGAACCCAACTGCTAATTGCCAAACCTACTCAGCACTTAGGAAACTCTACTCCAGTCTTGGGAGAAAGAGGCCTGAGACTGGTATGTGTTGTTGGGAGGATGGGTTCCACTCTCCAAATGGGTTCTTGGGCTGTTTTGGGGAATTTACATTGCTGCTGTGTGTTGCCGCGCTACTCACTTTTCTGTAAATGAGCTGTTTCAGTCCCTGAGGCTATTGGTCTGCTCCCTTCAACTGCATCACTTTTTAAACACATAGTTAAATACAGGAAAGGGATAATGTCTTTTACCTTTCTCATAGAAAATACATTTTTTCTGCTGATCTCAGTGTTAAACCAGGGTTACCCTAAGTTGAGACTTTACTCAAGGATGGACAATGCCAAGGGGTATAATTCCCAAAAAATTTTGCTTTGCCTAAGGATTGGAGATCAGGACTATAGGATTTGCAAGGGAACACAGAAACTTATTTTTAAGGAAAAATACAACATCAAGAAGTTACCAGCAAATCAATCGATGTGCAGTGATCAGTATGAGCAGGGAAGGGTATGTAATATCTTGGCTCACTATCATCAGAAATTGCTACTGTGGGATTTGGCATGTTACCATATGTAGCTGAAAATGAAATTTGAACTTCTTTCATGCAAACAAAAATAACTTTCTGCCTTATTTCTTTCTCATTAAAAATGCGATCGAAATATTGAGGGAGAAGTTTGAAACATATTGATTTCATTTTGAAGACATATTATTAAATCTCTTGAGGGCTTGTTGATCTTGAATCATTTCATTTTCATACTGTTTCAGATTGAAAATTATTAGTAATTCTGTTTAAGTTGCAGCTAAATTACTAATTAGCTTTCATCTCAAAGATTTTATTTCTTGCATGTTTCTGGCAGCACAGTGCACTCTCTACACAATGCAGCAGAAATTTTTGTTACCTGCCTCTCTGTGTTCCTTATAATCTTATAAAGCAGGTTTGGAGTTAATGAGCTGTCACATCTTGGGAAATGAATGAAAAGAACTGACAGAAATCCTTTTGTTGTGTAAGAAATTCCAAATAATTAATGGGGGGGAAATGACAGAGGTTCTTTTAGGGTTTAAGAAATGAATCTTTCAAATTCTTTCCATGACTGAAGAAAATTTAAAATATGTATGCAAAAAATTCAGGGATCCCAGATTAACGGGTTAATCCCAGTTCTCTCTTCTGAGATAAACTTGCAGAATTTGAGATAAAAGGATTTTATGTTTTGAGAAATAGCTTCCTAGTCTATAGGTCCCTTATTCCACTTTCATCTCAGAAGTAAAAAATTTTGGGATTCTTGGATTTGCCATTGTGGGCAAATTGAGTTAAGCATTGAGCATGTTTATAGTAATCACATATTGTGTACACAGAAGATGTTGTAAACTGCAGGTTAGCTTTTGGGAAGGCAAGGTGTTTCCTTATGTTTTATGTTTTTCTCCAATTTTTGAAGTCCCACTGTAGCTGTTGAGAATAACTTGTCCTGCTGTTTTCCAGGTAACCATCTCAGATGGGGGCACGTCTCCCAAGCAGTCCTCCGTTTGGGTGGTGGTCCAGGTTCTGGATGAGAATGACAACAAACCGCAGTTTTCAGAGAAAGCCTATCGGATTAAGCTGCCCGAGAGGGACCGGAAGAAAAGAGGGGAGCCCATCTACAGAGCTTTTGCTTTTGACAGAGATGAAGGCCCTAATGCAGAAATCTCGTACAGCATTGTGGATGGGAACGATGATGGGAAGTTTTTCATAGATCCCAAAACAGGGATGGTTTCTTCCAGAAAGCAGTTCACAGCGGGCAGTTACGACATCTTAACAGTAAGCACTTTCATTAATGTACAAACCCATGATTTGACTTTTTTTAAGAAATAGGCCCTCTTGTATAAAGAATATATAAATGTGTTTATCCCCTGTATGTAAATTAAGAAATCTAGTATTTGTATACAACTACTGCCAAAAATTGAGTCTGAGAGATCATTCATGCTATTGCAGGTCATGAAGTATTCTCTGAGTGTTAAGTTAGCCTGAAAATTGTTTGTATAAGCCATTCCCTTGAATACACAGAAATGAAGACCAAGCACTTGTCTGCTTCCAGAGTTGTATGAGGTTGACCTAGGCAGATACAGTTACAAATGGGTGCTTACTTTTTGTGTGGACACAATTGTTTGCCCTTACAGAAGGCACCTACTGTCCCAGTTAGGTGGCTGCTCCTAAGAGAGGAGGAGTGCTCTGTGTTGTGGAAGTAGTTTCAGTTAAAAGAAATCTCAGTCAAAATTCTTGTTTCAGAACTCTAACTATATAGTGAAAGTCAAAGAAAGATAGAATAAAATATGCTTGAGTTGATATAAAGCTGTAGAAGACTGGAATGTGCACTTTTCATGTGCAGAAATAAGCCAACAAGTTGTAGTTAATGAGCTGAAATAAAAATGTCAGAGGTCCGTGGTCTGGTATCTGGAAGTGATGTTTCTTACAGAAGTGGATTACTTTCATAATGTTGGAAAATGAATAAATCATAAAATGTTGAGAAATACCTAGGAATCAGAGTAGAGCAGCCTTCAAGTGAGTGAGTACTTTTTTCTCTGATGACCTCAAAGTCATGTCTGAGATCTGAACCTTCTTAAAATGCAACAACTGAAGATTTTGTAACTAGAAACTGCTCATCACACCTCAGCATCTTTTCAAAAAGGGCCTGCCTGCCTGGAATGGAGCAGGGTGATGAGTGTTAGTATCAAACTCACTTAACACATTTCCAGAGGAAGAAATAGGGCATGATATTTCAGAAAAAAAAAGTATTTCCCATTTTTAAAAGATTTTATAGCATCATATTTACACCAGTGATCCTATAAAGCCACAAGCATTTCTCTTTTTTTAAAAAAAACCCAACCTTTGGTTACAATTGATGTTTTCCACCAAAGCATCCATTTTGTAACCTGCATTCAGCCTTTTCTTACCCCCAATGTTTGTTGCTGCTCATTTTGTCTTTGCTGTGCTAAATCCATTAAGCATGCCCTACAAATATCAAGTCTATCCATCTGTCTAGAGGGTTTTATAAATAAGAAGAATTAGCACCAATCAAAGCAGCTTTTAATGAACATGACCAACAAAAGAAAGAAAAGAAAATATGGAAAAATTTTAAATTATATTCATTATGGAGAATGAGGGAAATTACTTGGAGCTTATTTAATTCAATTAAAGATCCTGAGGAAGGCAATATAAGGAATATTTATCTGCAACAGAGACACTACTTGAAAGCAGTCAGACATGCTCTGGGTGAGCATGTTTTGCAAATGCATGGTCTTAGACAGGGTCGTTACAAAGGTTCCAGCTTTGCTGCAAGAGGGATCTTGGTACGAGATGAAATCAGAGAGGGAAGCTGTTTCTGGAGAGGAGGATCTGTGTGTTTGAATTGCATTTGTAGGATGCCTCACACCATTATTTCTTGAACAAAACATTTCAGTTCAAAATCAGCTTTTTCAGTGAAAAGTCAAAGCATTATGGGGGAAAAAAAAAGTGAAAACTGAGAAATAAGTGCTTATCTTCTTCTTTTTTTTCGTGGGATTTTACATACAGGATTACAAAGCCCATTTTCCAAGCAGTCATGGCACTGCAGTAGAATTAGGTCTGAACTACCAAACTGGGATGCTTAGCCTGAGCCCTCTTTTCTTTGTGCCTGCCAGATAAAAGCAGTGGACAATGGCCGGCCCCAAAAATCTTCAACTGCACGCCTCCATATTGAGTGGATAAAAAAGCCTGCGCCCTCGCCCATGCCCCTGACTTTCGACGAACCCTTCTACAACTTCACCGTCATGGAGAGCGACAAAGTGAATGAGATTGTGGGGGTGGTGTCCGTGCAGCCCTCTAACATCCCCCTCTGGTTCGACATCGTCGGTAAGTTGGGAGCCAGCGGTGCGAGGAGGACGACCCAGAAGCAAAGCATATGGCTGAGTGGTTTTGAGAGCAAGAAAACTAACCATGAACTGTCACCCCACCTCCCCCAATCCCCCCAATTAGATCCATTTTCCTAATGATGAAATGAAAATGCTATTTTAATGTACTGATAACAGTAATAGTAATAATAACAATAGTATTCCTGCTTTTGTTATGACTCCTTAGCTAAGCTTAAAAAAAAAAGCGCTGTATGGCTGAATTGGTTTTTTTCGTACTATGTTATTTACTGCAATCTTAATGTTGTCTGTCATTTAAATTCTATTGTCACACTTTGCTAATCTCATTTCTAAATGTATTTATGGTACTTAGACTTGCTGTCCCTCATTTCTCTCTTTCTTCACCTTTTTTTCTGCATTCTGTTCTTTTTTTTCTGCTTCCGACTGCCCTGCTTCAAGGTGGCAAGCATGCTCGAGAGATGTTCTATATTCTACAGACAGCTTGTGGGCAGAACTGTTCAACAGAAGGTACCCTTAGTGCAAACACATTTGCTAAAATACAACTATCCAGGCTGCCTTTTATTTTTTGCAAGTTTTTTGAGACAATTTATATTACATCTTTCGTAAGTGCCTGTGACAGGATGCGATGCGACACATGGATGTGCTGCATTTCTTTCTATGACAGCTTTTAAAGTATTTGTGTCCAATTATTATCATTTTATTCACGGATTTTCCACAGTTTATCACAAATAATTAATTCAAACCTTTCACAGTCCAGTGCCATCCATTTAACTGTGAAACAGAATGGGATGCCTCAACATATGGGTTACAAATGGAACTACCAAAAGTTCGTCTTGAATGCAAGCTGAAACAGAGAATTGTGTTTTGATGTGAGATTTCAACCACAAAATTGCCTTACATAAAATTGCTCATAAAAATGGGGAGGGAGAAGCCTCCTTAGTAAAAAGGAGGAGAAGCCATAGAAGTCTTAAAATCACAGGGAAATACCATTAGCTGCTAAAATGACAGGGAGCAAAGGGTCTCGCTTGGTTGAAGTAGAGAAATGGGAGTCGATGTTCCTAAACATTTCTTCCCCACTTCTGCTGCTGATTCAATTAATGTCATTTAAAATAATTAATTTAACATCTCAAAAGTGAGAATTTTCCCTGGAAAATTACTGTGCTTCTTAATATTTGCTGATGCTCGTATGTAATGTTTGCATACCTTTGTACGTAAAACGAGGCATCTGCACAAAGGTAGTTATTTAAATGAAGGGTTATAAAGCAAATACTGTATGAAAGATTAAAGAAACAAAAAGCCTTTGCCATGGACTTAGCAGAAAGTGAGCATCAGCAGTCTTTATTTAAAGGGATTGAGCCTGGCTCCCATTTCAGCATAGTTACTTGCAAATGGGTTTAGCCAACAGGAAGGACAAGGGACCACCGGAGAAAGGGTCTGTCAGAGTAGTTTTCATCCACCTTTTATTGCCAGTTTGTGCAGATGAAAGACAGAAGCAGCATCATTTCCTTTCTGAATTCAGAGCACGGTTTCTCATGTGCCAATCATATTAAAATTAAACCCAAAGCTACTACCATGTTCTGAGGTTCCTGCTAGTCCCTAGGGGAGGACAGCATATGTTTCCTACAGTTTTCCTGCCATTTCCTTGGTTGCTTCAGTATGCTACATGCAGTTTATTAGTTAATGTTTACATTTCCATTCCCTTCTGCACTGACCCTTTCCTCCCAGGACAAATCAAATCTTTTTTGATATTATTGACAGTTTTTTCCCTTTATGAGCCTTTTGCTGGACTTCTTTTGGTCCTTTCCATGGCAGCTTGACCAACTCTCATTAAAATGCTGCCCTGAGGGAAGCCCCTGCTCTTCCACTACATTCTTTTTCATTATTAGAGTCACTTTCAATCAAGCAACACCTTATAATGACATTTGAATTTTTGCCTACCAAACAGAAATGATAGGGAAAACATTAGGAAATTTTGGCCTCTGTCATTTAATATGGCCTTTGTGCCTAAGCTAGTTCAAATGGTTTAGAAGATTTTCCCTGTTTAAACAATTCTAATGGTTTCCCTACAAGCTGTGGCTTCTTAAGTTGCAAGATGCTGCATCACTGCAGAGGTCTCTGAGACAGAGCGTTCCTAGATTTAATGAGAAATCTGTGGCCCTGACCATCCAGTTTGGTTGTGTTATCATATGAATGTTTTCATTAAATATTGCTGCTGTTACAGATAATAGCACTCCCAACAGCACCAGTTTCTGCAACAGGAATAGCCAACAATCCTGAGCATGCAGAAGACCTTCCAACAATCCTGAGACATCCAGACACTCAGCATGCAAGGAGCAAAGACAAAGCACATCCAGAGAGTTCTACAGACAGAACAAATGTGTATTTAGATTACCATTGCTGCCTTTAGCCAGTGTCAAGCCCCACTTTTTATCGTTGTTCTTCGATACCTTCAACTTTGAGGTCTAGTGCTGAAAAGCACCTGAAAGACACAGGGTATTTGTAGAATTGTCATACACAGAAAGCCGTATGCAACTGCTGATGTAGAAGGTGGTTTCTGTGCTGCTGTAAAACCAGATCTGATCCTGCTCTATCTGGTATTTCGTGATTCTGTACCGCTGTGCATAGTTCACAGTAATGTCAACAAAACCCCTGAAGGCTTGTGTAGAGACATGGTTTAATATAGAGTTTGCAGCTTGACCTTTATCTTTATGACCTTTTCAGACTAAATGGGCATTGGAATTCCAGACGATCTCTTTTTTAATGCATAACATGCACTTTCTCCCAGTTGAAAAAAAAAAAAGAGAGGGAGAGCAGATAAAGTTTGGCTATAAAGTATTCTGTGTGCCTCACTTTGCACCTTAATTATATATACTTTAAGTAGCCGTTTAAATTCTTGAGTTAATCCGATCTGAGAGAGGAAAATGCCAAACAGGCAGGAAGGTCCTCTTCCATTAATGGACTAGAGAGGAACAGGGTACTTGGATGATTGTTTGTTTCTTTAATTGGGAATGGTTGAGATGTCATACCTGGTTTCTGTTTTCAGACTGCATTCAATGCCATTCTCAATTTATGCAGATCCCACAGTGTGAAAGACCATAAGCATAAGTTGTATCAGTTGTATTAAATTTATTCAGTCATTAATAAGAAATTAATTTTCAAAGGAAACTCCAAGATAAGTCAGAGACCTTTATTTGCACCAGGTAAATTGAGCCCTCTCTGTTTATTCCTTTGTTACTGATGGGAATGGTGGGATGGGGTGACTACTTTAACACTGGAGCTAAGCTGCATGGTGCTAGTCTTTGCTTAAATAGCATGTTGCACAACATCTCTCTGGTTTCCCAAACAGTCCTCACTCTATCTTTGCTTCCTCCCCCAGCCTGTGCCTTTGTAACAGCAGCCAAGCTTTGAAAGCATATCAGAACTTTACCAAGCGTGCTTAAATGCCAATAATTTTAATATCTATTAATTTTAGTTAATCGTCCATTTAATTCATAGTGCTGCAAGTTTTCATTGTCAAAAACATGTAGCTCCCTAGCCTTCTTTGAGTAATCTTCTCTGAGAACTATCTAAAATATCTTCCTGATTTCTTTTTTTTGCTTTTTATGCCCTTGCTTTCAGCTTCTTTGCAGCAAACTCAAGGCTTTGATTATCTTTACAGTAATTTTATATAAAATTCAGAGTCTGCATTACTTTCTTCTTAGCGTGATTTAGTACATAAAAGAATAAATTTTACTGTAGTTTTACTAATATTTATTATGTTATGATAAAAAAATCTGTAATTGAACTTTTATTTCTTGAAACAGTCATTAAGTTTATTTCATCTTCTTTGAAAACAAAAGAAATTAAAATTTTGACTTTGCTTCTTTGTCTGAAAATCATAGAGGTATTTTAGTGGCAGCTCTGAGTCTCAGGGTGAATTAGTTTCCTGCGTTTTGATCCTAGTCTCTTCCTTGAGCAATGTCAGAATTGTAGCAATTGTCCCAGTTTATCATCACTGTTCACTGCTGTCAGCTTTTTTTAGGACAAGACAAGTAAGAATCTTCTCTGCACTGAGAAAATGTGGTTTAGAGGACTGTTCTCTAAACCAGATAATTGCCCGTATTTCTTTTCTCCATTTGTTCATTGTGGAATTTGGTGGGCCAAATGAGACTTATGTGAGGATATCCATATATTGTGGCTCTACTAAGTTTGAACATAGAACTTTGTGTGCTGTTTGCTAACAGTGAAGGAGGACCCTTGCCAGGTTTTAGTAGTGTTTGAATTGGGGATGTCCTCCAGAGCTCAGTGTGATCCATCTTTGCATCTAACACTGAACAAGTCTGAGTCTCTACAGTCTTCAGTTATTTGTAAGGTGATATTCAATCCCAGCCTTTTTGATTATCCCACTGGTAAATATGGAAAAAGGTCCTCATATGGGATTCATTTGCCTACAAATCCTCCAGATTTGCTGACATGTTTTCTTCGCAGAGGAGAAAATTACTTTTCCAGCAGCAAGATCACATCTTAAAGTGTGTATCAGCAACTGATAGGAACATGGAGAGGCTCAGCATCTTACTGAAAAGGAACCACATCTGGGAAAAGCCCTAAAAAAAAAAAAAAAACAAAAAACAAAACTGCTTGCAGCATAAGAAGAATATGCTTGAAATTAAAAAAACCAACACTGAAATTAATAAGGGACAGAGATGCAAAGCCCATGTCTTTTGGGAATGTAAGATCTGGATTGTGTCTTGCCTTAGGCAAATTCTTCAGCTGACCCCAGAAATCCCTTTCGATAGTTCAAGTTTTCCTCGGCCTGTCCATGGCACCTTTTGCAAGGTGTTAGCCTCACAAGGTTCAGTGGTTCAGTGGGGTTTTTTTAGGTATCTTTTTTATAAGAGGGAAAATTAATTATTTTCAAAGTATACAGGACTTCTGTCAGAAGAAAAATTGTTCATAGTGTGTATGAAGCCAAGAAATAAGCTAAGAACAAAGGTAACAGTCTGGATTCAGACAGAAAATGTAACCAACTCTATACCAAGTGCACAGCTTAGAGTCTGTTGGCTCAGAGGTGTCTCAGTTCAATTTCCTGAGATCTCTTTCTTGACTGTGCTATACCATCTGTTAAACTGAAAATAAAGGCTGTTCTAGAAAGTTGTAGCGAGGGCCAGCTAATAAGATCTTTTGTACCAGGGGTTGTTTCTACAGCTGTACTGAAAACAGCTGGAATAGGAAAATCCTATATAAACTATAACATGCTTTTAGATTACATAAAATTTACTAATTCTAAAAATGTAATGCTTCCAGGGCTTATGCAAAAGCATTAAGATCAACCTCAAGAAAGTAAGGGTGGAAGTCATCTCACTTAACTTTACGTGTCTGAAGCGCAGACATAACTATCTGCTAGGTGACTTTGGAAATCTTAACAATCAATTAGACAGAAAAAGAACTTTCTGGATGAATTTTTATCATTCCAACGTGTTAAGTCTTCTCATCCAAAGATGACATTTAAAGTAGATGTGGACTTTTCATAAAATCTTATTCAAAATGCTTCAGTATAATCAGATTATTTTAATGGAAGTCTTTAAACTGTATTGAAGATGTATCAGCATTATATTTTAGCATGAAATGATACCGTAGACAACAGCTAATCCACATCTCTCTGGGGTTATTCAGTATTAAAATGCTTTCTCAGGACAACCTGTCTAGCCAAATTGTCAGTTCAGTCATCTTGCTTACTTTGTCACTGATTTTCCCAAAGTGCCTGAGGAACTCACAATGTATTATCTTCATTAGAAATATTTCTTCCCTAATGCAATTGCAAGCACATTAGCAAAGACAGCTTCTACGTATCTTGTATCTGAAAGCAGGGTTTAGTAGACAGTAAAAAGGAAAGCACATGCCAAATGCTGGAAAGTGGAATAAGTAATGAAAATTCACATTAATAAAACTGAGCAGCTGAACAAAATGCCATCATCCTTAGCCCTCTTTCATCTGAAGATTGTGATCAAAGAAACTGTTAAATGGACAATAGTAAAATTGTTTGAACTGATACTGTGTGAGCTTATGGCACTGCAGACAAGCTCGCTTTCAGAGGGTTGGTACAGACACAGCGTCAGGCTTTCGAAAACAGCCTCCAGTACCCCAGGAGCCAACACCTTCTCAGCTGTCACCTCCTAGGGCGTCAGCCCTCCAACCTCTACATGGGCACCTTTGGAAGGAAGTGGTTTCATGTGGAGTTCCCAGCTTCAATCGTTTTAAAGAGAAGAATGCTGTTTGTTTTTACACAAGAATGACACCTCTCACTTTGTGCAACTCCAGCACCCATCTTTCAAAGATGATTGTGGTGGATGCTTCTAGTAAGCCTTGCATAGACTTAACAGATCTATAAGACTCTTAATGTTTAACTTTTATAGCATTTTTATGTAATTCATTCATTCTTCAGTGTTTAGTGCAGCTTCAGAAGCATTTAATCATATGAGGAGCGGTTTTGAGTGTATACAAAGGCCAAGGAGCAGCAACATCCATTTCCAGACTGCAAATCAGACTAGTACTGCAGATGAGAGGCAAGACCCAGTATCTCAGGCAGTATTCCCAGAAGTTTATCCATCTATATGGTTCTTCATCTGACCATGGTCTGTTAAAATGTAGAAGACTCAATCATGAATAATTCAAGGTTTCACTCCAAAATAGATTATAATCACAAATCTCACAACAGGATGTTCTCTGATCCATCTTTGCCTCAGTGTTTGATGCAATTTCTACCTTGTTTAATAGAAAACGATTCAGTGTAAAATGAAGTGCATTGCCTGGTTAGTTACAGGTGTAGACTGGAGTGGCTGACAACCAAGATTAATTTGTATGTCACTAGACCATTTTGGAAGGTGTGAATTATGTATAAAAAATTCACATGATGGATTCAGTTCTTCTTTTAGGGGGAGAATATACTTCACTTAATGGAAATGGCTTGAAGAAGTTGGTCTGTTTGCAGTAGACTATGTGGTGCCCAGAAAATCCAGCTCTGAGCCAGCAGAAGTTAATTTAAAACATTTATTGCTAATCCTTCCATGTTGCTTCTTGGAAGTTTTAAAGGCAGGTTTTTTTGGAAGTGTGTGCCAGTTGGTAGCATATAATTTTTGATTGCTCATTAAGATGGTTATTAAACATCTCAAAGTATAGACTTGCACTTTGTTTTCATGGTTATCAGTATGAAACATTCTCTTTGTTAAGTGCCTACTGTCCCAAGGCTAGTTTCATTTCAGCTGAGATTTCCTTGCATAAATCTCAAGCTCTTTTCTTCAAAGGAGGTTTTCATGGTGCAATTTTTCTCAAGTAAATCAATTTAAAACATTAACTGGAGGAGAGAAACCTTTTCTTCCAGGCTTTTTTTAAAAAAAAAAAAAAAAAAGAAGAGCACCAAAGATATAATCAACATCCAAATATCTTGCTATTGCTTAAATATCAAGAACAGCTTGCAGAATGTGGGTAAGGAGTAAGCAGTGTTTCTATCCACCATAAATGACAACAGATCCAGTGGCAGTAATTTCCTGGAAAACCACAACTTCACCTATTAAAGTTAGACCTGTATATCTGTACATGTGGAAATCAACATGTGGAAATTTGATGGCACATCTGAAATTACTAAATTTGGATCATTTCAGTGGGAAGAAGTTCATAAGTTCTGCCTTTCCCCTGAAGCAGTCACCTGCATTCTTATTTATCCTCCCATTTTCTTCTACCGATCCCTGAATGTCTTTCAAGGCAAAAATGGACAAATAAGTGCTTCTTCCACCTTGCCCTTTCTTTGCAATAGCCTATGCAAAAGGTAGAAGTGAGGGTTCCTTCCCATTAAGGAATTCAGGGGCTCTGATTTTGATGTGTATCCTCCTATTCTTCAACTTCCTCAAATGCCAAAACCTTCTTCTCTCACTAAATGCATGACTGCTTCTGAGAATAATGCCAGTTCCTGGTCATCAAACCATGCACATAGGAGAGCATGGAAGACTCTCCTCTTCTCTACTCAGTCCCCAGCCCTAAAATTTCAAGAGCCATTTTGTGACACCACCAACAGTTCACGTATATCTCTATATATATTTCACCAGAGCTAAGTCAATGGCATGGATACTTTCTACCTGTGGACCTCATCTCAGTTTTCAGCAGCTCTTATACAAGTTTCATAACCAGTGGGGTTTGGAAGGCTTTCCATCTCTGTAGAATTGGGTTGGCATTGGATTGCTGTGTTAGAATATATCTTAGGAGTTTGTCTGTCAGCAGTGTTGTGCCCCACCTCTCCCTATCCCGAGCCTCCAAAAATTTCAGACTCAACTAATACTATGTTACACTTTATGGATAAGTGACTAAGAAAACAGCTTATTGGCAGGGAGTGTGTGCTTTGCTTTTGAAAGTAATGAGTGGTTCAAATTTATAAACTATAGCTGTGGCTGACAAATCTTGTAACCCTTCAATCTGAAATTATATTTGAGATTATATTATTTATAGCCTTCTTTTATTATTTAATAGATTTTTTTCTTTTTCTTTCCTTTCTTTCACTCAGTGCTCAGGAGGGTTTTCCTGCTGCTGCATTATTCAGAGTGTGACAGGAAAAGGGGATGTTAATATTAGAACAATACTTTGTGAGGGTTTTGGTTTTTTGTATTGGAAAGAGTTTAGGTTGTGTATCCTGTGAGATCTATTTGAATAATTCCTAAAAGACTGGCAGGATTTGACCTTCGCTGCCAGTAATTGTCATTGTCCTTGGTATCAATACAACAAATCTCTATTTGCGTTTTTAGAATTGATTATAATGGTAATTTTTAAGAACTCAGATGATGGTATTTGCACCCAGAAGTATCAGTGAGAATATCCTGAAAATAAAATTCATAGAATAAAACCCTCTTGAAATTACTTTTGTACAAAAAGATAATTATTCTTGTTCATTATTCAAACTAACAGGGTACACATCTTAGAGTCTTATAGCCATTTGATTCTTTTTGTAGTTTCAGCAATAGTTTACTTAAATGTATTGCTGGATTTTTATTCCTTCTTTTTGGCGATGCATTTTAATGATCTCTGCTTTTCAATATATAAACTGTGCTTTGAAATATAAATTAGTTATGAACAAAGTAGTATCACTAGATGTACTGTGTATGCTAAGAGAGGCCATTAAGGTGGATGACACTAAACAGATATGCCCACTTTTAGGAATATTTGCAATGGAAGTTTTCAAGAGATGGCTAATTTGATTGTATTTTTGTGCAACAATTAGGAGGGAATTACGATAGTTCTTTCGACGTGGACAAGGGAGTGGGCTCTATTGTCATTGCAAAGCCCTTGGATGCAGAGCAGAGGTCAATGTATAATATGACTGTGTGAGGTCACCGATGGAACAAACATTGCCACAACTCAGGTAGAATATCACATTCCTTTCTTGGCAAGTTATTCATTTGTTACTGGAATGTATATGCTATAAAAATTATTAATTTTTCCATTCAAGTGAAACCTCATCCTTTGAGACCGCCGATAACTAATGGAGGGGATATTTTTCAGAGCCTTTCCATCTGGCTGTAAAGAATTGGCTGTTGAATGTTTCAAAGCATTATTTCTCCTTTTGTTCTCTTCCCGCTCACATGAAAGTAATTTGCCTTCCTCCAGCTAAGGGAGTCCCTATCACAGGTAGCAAAGCCTAGATTTTGACAATTGTGTCACCCCATAATGGTCCAAAATACAATAGTGCTTCCATGGTGTTGGGGAATATTGCTATTGATTGTGTTAAATGGAGTTTATACCTCTCATCCTCCAAAGACCCAAATGTGGCACACAAGATCAGTTGTTCAGAAAAGAAATTGTTCAGAGGCAAAACTTAAAATTCAAAGAATCCCACCTTTAGTGTCACCACCTGTGATTGCACTGTCTTCTGTGAAGCAGCCCCGCTGAACCTTTTAAAACCAGGCTTGCTTATCAGGCTCTTTGCCTTAAAAGCTGGGTCAGAAAAATGTGATTGCAAGGCTGGCTCTGACACACCTTTGTAGGAGAGACCCTGAGGCAGAGCCTAGGTACCTGTTCAGTGGAAACCAGTATGGAATTGGGTCACGGCACGAGGACAGGGACTCTGAGATTCAGGTGGCACCAGGAAGACTTCAAACAGCAAAATCCTTTGATATAACGTAGAGCTGTGGGCTGTGGATTCCTTAGGGCCTGAAATTCTACATCTGAATCACTTCCGAAGTATAAATGAAAAAAATAGGTTTGTGATGCTATTGTTTTCTTTATAATGCAGAAGGAAAGCCTGAAAATTTTTTATGTTTACATATATGCAGGCACATGCAGATGCTTGTGTTGTACCTTGCTCAAATGCTTTGGATATAAATCTGTGTTCACTCAGCCACAACACCAGCTTTCCTAAGAAATTGTTAAATCATTGAGTGCTTTCTCAATCTGAATTCCTGTTTATATATCCTGTTTATAACCCAGCCCTAAAATATCTGATGTTTTCTCCCAATAATCCACCTTTGGTAAGAAAACATCAGTTGATAGCAAGTTAGATGGTAGGAAATCCACTGTTTCTCCTGTTACTTTCAGAATTAATTGCATCTCCGCTAAAAAAATCTCATACTTTAAGCTTGATTATATCTGGCCCATGTTCCCCATTATGCCTTTCTTTGCTCAATTAAGGAACTCTTTAAAAACAACTATTTTCTCCCCAGGAAGGCACTTACTCACAATACTCAAATCTCCTTCCAGTCTTCCGGTAGACAAGCAAGGGAGGATGACGGACCTCCTTATGTTCCCTTTCCATAAGGCATTTTCTTCAACTCTTGAGTAGTTGGGTTTTTTGGGTTTTTTGTTATGCTGTGTTTTTTAGTCTTGGCTACACTCTTAGTCCACATTTCAGATGGTGTTGAATGCCTAATGTGACCTTTTTTCTTTCTTGCGAACATTTCAGCTAAAAAAATATTAAAAAGCTTAGGGAATTTCAAACATGCTGGATTAAAGTAATTTCTCGTGGATATTGCATTTATTGTTTCTGCTGCTTTTGATTTAATAAACTGACCCATATAACAGCCCTCAAAACCCAGTTGGATGAAACCCCTACATTTTTAATTAAAACATATGGTAAAAACATATTTCAGTAAAGCTGTTGCATTCTAAAAGAAGCCTGAGCATTCTTTTTAACAGTGATGTGACCCATTTAGGAACGTAAGATAGTTTCAGATTGCAATATTATAACATTAATAATCACTGGTGGGTACAGACCCTTCCCTCCCCTCTCCCCCACCTTCTTCTTTCTGTGTAGATACTGTTTAATTATTGAATTTTGGCCAGGGCATCCAAGCATGTGTTTCTTTTTGGTCTTCACAAAAGAGATTTCAAAAGCAATTGTTATCTGAAAACTGCCAGAATTATGGCCTTCCCATTTATTGCAAAAAATATTTTACAAAACTTTCCTACTGTATTTTTGGCTGTACTTTGGAGGCTTTGTTTACTTCCTCATCTTAATTTTGTTTTAGAAAATAATAAAAAAATTTAAAACTGGTAGGTTTAATTTAAAAATGTCATAGAATTGATCATTTACTTATAGCTCTCTTATTCTGTGTTTTGATAAAACATTTTTAGTATTCTGTTCTGTATACACAGTACCACTTGCATTTTTAACTGTAGCTTCAGGAAGTTATGGTAGAAGATGAAGCAGGTAGAAAGCAATTTTATAAGTACATCCCCTTGAATAACAATAATATTATTTAAAGGCTCTTTCAAAGTATGATGGTTTATTATGAAACAGCTGATGATCACCATGTGCAATGGAACACTCTTGCTTTTTATTCCACCCCAGCTGTTTTCCTTTACCTCTTCTTGCTCTTTTGTCTATTATACAGTTGGAGATGGTAAAATGTAGCATAAAAATGCCAGAGATTTTTGTTTGGGTAACATGACTCCTGGCATGGACTTGGTGAAGTTTCTTCAGCAGTGTTCCTGCATGCCTTAAACTCTGATGAACTGTTCAATTCCTTCATGCCTTGCTGTGCACACAGTTCATTACTGTACCATGAGAGGAAGGAAATAATTTTGATTTAAAAGTTACATCTGTTGTAATAATGGTTTACTGTTGTGAAAAAGGCAAAAAGAACATAAGGAGAACAAAAAAAAAAAAAAAAAAAAAAAAAAAAAAGTTACAAACTTTCTGGGTAACCAAATGCCTACTTGCTTTGGGCTTGATCAAGGTTTCCAAAAGAAGTAAGTCTCCAAAGTGAGAACCAAAGTGCCAGGACTTGTTGAGCCAATACCACTCACCATGCTGCCCATCCATTAAAGCCCAAACCATCCAGGCAGCATTGGGATAGGAGGGGGATGGAGAAGGAAAAATATGAAGAAATGTGGACTTGTTTGATTTATATATTTGAAGTGTGGGTATAAAGCTTCAGACACGGTGATTAACTTCTAGAATGGCTAAGTCTCCTGACTTAGCCAGGGAGAGCCTTTGCTTTTTCCCTTTCTTTTATCCATCATTGCTTGAGGCCACAGAGTCATTTATTAAAGGCTGAAGGCATACATTTGCTCTAAATTCCCACGAAAAATAACTCCTGCAGCTGCCTGGTGAGCTGTTGGCCTGGCAGAGGGATTGGAGCTTCTGTATCCCATGTGCTGGAGAGAGAGCTGGGACAGCAGCTCTGTGCAGTGACTCTGCTCCCTGCCACGGCCATCACCTCCCTTTGGACTGCAAAAGGGTCTTGTGCCCTTGCTTGAGCAGAGAGAGGTCTCTCCCCACAAGGAATCATTTCAAGGGCATCTAAGTGTCTAGTCATGCCACAATTTTGACTCTGAAATGTTAGAAATTCTCCTAGTCATGAGTCAGCTTTATCCCAAACCCCTTTTTTTACTGAACAACTCAGATCTTTTATATACAGGCAAAACAGAGGAATAGAATAACATTCATTTACTTATTTGTAGTGCATTCTCTTGAGTTTTGCTAAAATACCCACAGAAGCAAAGTACAGAGGGGAATCATTGAACTATCATTTAAGTTATTATAATTTTTCACTTTTATTGAGAATTTTGTCTTAGCAGATAATTATATTTTTCTAAGAAAGCCTCTGGACTGATGTTACTGTATGAAAAAGATGGGTTTACTCCTTATTTTCTTACCTTCTCCTTCTTTCTCATCATTGTAACTGCTATGGAAAAGATGGATTAGAGCATGAAGGCTGTTGCTTCCAAGCTAGGAGGCAAAAAGCACCTCAGTTTCACTTACTGCAAAACCACCTGCCTATTTCCCAATAGAGTGGGCACTCAGAGGGTATCATGCAATTCCCTCTGACAAATTTTTACAGATCAATACATACACTTACAATACCTTCTACTGGAGCCAACCAGACCAGAAGAGCAGACAGAAGTTACTGCTCATTTCCCCTTTCTGTCTTTCCTTGCAGAAGGTTTTGGAATTTAATTTATTCTTGTGCTGAGGATTGACTTTTAAGTCTGAGTTTCTGTCTCGCCTTTCAGAGATCACCTTTTCTTTACAACATTTTCTTAAGAAGAGCTGATCAGTCACCCTGAGTGAGGGTGGTTCTCTTAAATAGAGGTGAAAAGCTCTTCTTAGAGGACCATGGACAAAATGTGGATAAGACATTAGAGCCTGCCAGAGGCAGTTCTGGGCTGTGGATTCTTCTAGGGCAGAAAAAGCAACATGGGGATTCAATTTAATCTTTCACTTTTGCGCTGTTGAACGTTTCCTCCAAATTGTAACCAACCCAATCCTTGATTTTTTTTTTTACCACGTCATCTCAGCATTGCCTTGCCTGTAAAGCAAAGATTTTTCTTTCAATTTTAACATAACACAAAGAACACAGTAAAGTATAAATAACTGGCCACTGAGGTAGGTTGGGAAGATGAATTTTTATGTTAAAATGGGGGTTTGGAGGAAAGAAAAACTCGTCAGCAAGTAGAAAATAAAGCTATGTAGTAACAGTATTGAAAGCAGTATTAAATTAAAATAAATTTCAAAACCTGTACAGAAGTGTAACCTGAGTTTAAATAATTCAGGCACTTAATAGGTTGTACTACAACACGGTGCCCAGACCAAGCAATTAGCCAAGCAGATTCTTCCAGCTTCAAATGTCTGTAAAGCAGCTGCTGGCATTTACCCAGTTTTCACTCAAATACGTCTGTGCCTAAACCAAAGGTATTTGTTATGGGCAACATTAAAACCAGCTTTGGAGAGACTTCCTGCATTAGGTTTTGTCCTGCTTTGATTTGATTGTATTTCTGTAGGCTTTTCACTTACCATTTTGAGTACAAAGTCTTTGCTAATGCTCTGAATGTTACTTTGCCTAATTTGTAATCTTGGAGGCCCGTGATTCCTTTATTTGAAACTTGCTTTAACTGTGGGAAATAGGAAGTGAGCAGGGAGAAGCAAATCTTTTATAGTGAAGCGCTTGTTCAGACTGTAAATTAGGCTCCACACAATGGACACAGAAGGAGGCAAGCCTGCCTTTCTGAAGCCCACAATGCACTGGAAAAGATACAGGCTTTCAAGAAGAACCAGGCAGAGACTGGTTTGCTGCATGTTGGTTTTATGAGTGTGGAAAAAAAGACTTGCAGCTAATGTTTGTCAATGAAAAGTAGTTCAGTCAGTAATCTTGAACAGTCGTCAGCAAAGAGGAATCCCTACTCAGCAGCCAACAAATAGTAAACATTTCTATTTGTCACCTCTTGGGGATGTGTTGGGAGACTTTTAAAGCCTGGCTTTGATTCTACACAGTGGGTTTTGTCACAGTCTAATGCCCCGGGCACCTATACAGTAATAAAGGATTATTTTTGTTTATGCCACACAGCTCATTCTTGCAATATCTTCCATTTTGGAATAAATATATAGAAAATATGAAATTACACAGACAGGGGAGTCTTTGAGTCACTTCAATAGTGTAACACTTGATTTGAGGTGAAAGATGTGCTACCAGCTGGCTAAAGCATAAGACTTCACCTTTTGCTGACCCTTTTGAAGTCAGTAGGAAATTTGCCAGTAGTACCAAGATTTTATGCCTAAAGTTGGCAGCTATTAAATGAATTGGAGAAACTTTCCTCATATTAACAATCTGGTGACATTCAGTTTACTCAACTTCATGTATGTTTGTAGGATCAGGTTTTCTATGAGCCTGATGTTTATGTCAGTGTCACATTTTCCTTTCTTTTTAAGTAACATGTTACTATTTTCTGCTTTAGCAGAAAATCTGCATAGGAAGAATGGCATTTTAAGGTGACCTAATAAAAGGGGTATGGCTCAAAAATAAACTTAAAACGCCTTCCTCAGCTTTACCACTGCACTTCACCTGTGATTTTGGTAACCTTGCTGCAAGGCATTGTTTTCCTGGGCAAAATATGAGGATAATAGTCCCTTGCTCCTCAGAAATGTTGTAGGAACTAAGGGACTAATATCTATTTAAAATGGGACTAAAGCTCCATTTTCTTTTACCTGGTTTTGTTTCAAGTAACTCCCAAGGTAGCTCAATTTTTAAGAACCTTAAAGAGTTCTATTTATAGGTTTAACAGAGCTCTGTATAATCAGTATTCCCATATATAGCTTAACTTTCTTTTGTTGCAAAGAAAATACACCCCCCTCTATTAAAGGAGAGAAATGTTAAAATTACATTTGACTCTGGGGATTTTGAGGGACGAGCTGACAAAAATTAGAAATACACTTAACTGCTTAAATAGAAGAAAATTATGAATCAATAATGACTTCTTTATTCATTAGCGTCTCTAACCCACTGCCTTCCGTCTCCAGATGGAAGTGGCTGTTGAAGTGCAAAGTATGTAATAAATAATGTGTATTTCAATGTGGATCACTTGACAAATCATTAAAATACTGGCATCTCTAGGGAGAAAGATGCCTGCCACTTAAACAGGCACTTGATCAGTCTTACAGTAAAAGTGAAGTGAAAGAGAGAAAAGAAAAAAAAAGGACAAATAAGGGGGATTTTGCCATGATCAAAGCAATTTTAAGTGCATAGCTCCCTGTAAGTTTGATTATCACAGTGAATGAGGGCCTCAGTTTTTTTATCTTTCTCCCCCTCCATGCCCACACTCCCCAAGCACGGTCATGTCCATATGTGTGTCAGGGCAATAACTTGCACCTTTTTCAGTGAGAAGAAATGCTGCTCTGTGAATCCATGCTATAATTTCCACATTCTCATGGGTTACCCTTGGTCTCTGATGCTGATTCAGTCCCACCCTGTTCAGTTTGTCCAATCTAGTGAAGGCAGAAATCATGGAGCCATGGCTTGGACATTCATAGTGCAAGCATTGGAGTTGGATAAACCTTTATTCCCTCTTCTACTTTCTCAGTTTGCCAGTGATCCCAAAATGCATTAGATAATATAGGAAATGAATCACTGCTCTGGGGTGATCATATACCACGCAAACAAAAGAGCATGTCACTTCTGTAGCGGTACTTTTAAGACACATTGATGTGTTTCTGTACATTTTTTGTTTTGTCTTCCGGAACAACTTCATCGTGCGCACACCAATTTTAAAAATAAATTGACAGATAGGAGCCTGTCCCTTACATGGAAGCTTACTTGTTCAAGTTAGGCTGTGCTGTACTGTACGTCAGCAGAGTCAAACACTTCTGGTGTTTTCAATCCATTTGAAAAGTTTCACTTTTCTCTTTTGGTCTGTCCAAAATGATACCTGACAAAGTTTTCGGTCATGAATGAAAAGAAAAATAAATTATCTATGTTAACTGTGCAGCAGTAAAATAATCAAGTCATGTTGTAGTGGTACCTGTCAAGGACTGAGAGTATCAAAACTGCTTAAGAAAATATCTGTAAGTATTAAACACGGATTATCCCCAACTCCTATTCCTCCTCTCTCTCTTCCTTACACTAAAAAAAGTGGTTCAGCACTGACTCTCTGTCCCATTAGATTAGAGTTCATGTCTTTAATCTTCTCCTCTGGCTTTCATATGTTAAAAGTAGTTTCTTCACATATTTTTAAGACATAGATTTGTGTGGGTTTTTTTCCTAAATCAGATCAGAAACATGCTTTGATATATTACAGCAACAATAAAAGTATAAAAAGCTAAGTAACTCTTCATCATTATTCTAGGCCTACCAATGTGTATTTCCCCACAATTTTAGTGTTATCTGTCCAAGATTGAAGCATAACTTAATATAGGCTTCACCCTGCTTCACTCCAGCGTGCCATAATCTGGTGAAAATGAAATTGTATGGAATGCAAGTCTTATGCCGTTTAACTTACAGAGCATTTTATTTCAGCTGTCTTTTGAACAGTTCCCAGGCTAGTTCATTACAACTGCTTCTTACAACCGCTCATGTTCCTTCTGGTAATGTATTCTGCAAACCCTTCCACATATCATGGAAATCTAAAGTTTCATTTCTCTCTGCGGCCAACATCTATTTGTGCAATATTGCAGTAAAAGTATAGCTATATTTTTCTTCTGTTAAGAAAGTATGGGTGAACAGGGCTAGATCAAGCAAAATAGCAAAATACTGGCTTAAAAAAGGGCCAAGTAGCGGAGCAAGAAAAGAAAATATCGTGAGTGATCAATCAGGTCTCCTAGTCTGACCAAAGAGTACTGTGCATGGCCTTTCCCAAGTCATTAATTGGACTATTTCTTATTTCAAAGCCTTTGAATAAAAAGATTGTTCCATTTTACTTACTGTAAAATTAAATGTGTGCTTTCACAGGCATATTCTGTGGAAGATACTTTTTGTTTCTAGCACTCAAAAAGAGTCAACTCTTCAGATTTCAGGTTTCAGTATTAGAGTTTGTCAAGGGTTTTGCTGCCACACTGCCCACAGCAATCTATGACATACAAAGCACATTTTCCCCAGGGAGTGACATCTCCAATGGCAGCACCCACAAAATGTCATCAGAGTGACACATGCATAACATAACAAGTTACCTTCACATAACTCATGAAAGGCAGAGCTTGGAAAATAGTGATTTTTATTACTTATCAAAGTCAGTTTGTGATATATTGAAATGGGTATAACAGGCAGCAAGAGCAGCACCCTGGCCTATTCTCCACATCTCCAAGTTTCCTTAAGGATCAATTCAGAAGTTTTAAAGACAGATTTGAGGCAAAGAGCACAGCATTTATTCACATTTTTAGTGTTCTACCGTTCCTAAACTGCAACAGAAAGGAGGCAAATAGTTGTGTTGGAGGGGGTAGTGAATTAGTTGGCAATAAAGACAGCCATCACTGGCAAAGGAAGAAAAGGATGTAACAAAAAAATAATCCTTCTGTGTCACCAATGCCCTGAGATAAGCTGTTCTTGGTGGTACCTATCGATCTGTGTGGGGTCTGCTTTTGTGGTGGTGAGGTTGTGTCTGCTGTGCCCACCTCAGGTGATTTAAGAGCAATCTGAGGTGTCACAGCAACTTGAAGTCTCCACTGCTGTCATGATTTGATGTTGCCAGTAAGCCCCAGTGCAGTATACTTGGCAGAAAACATAAGATTCAGCTGAATTTTGATTGTCTAAAAAGCAGATTTAAGCAACATGGAAAGGATTCTTTTATAGCCTTCTTTATAGTGAAGGGGAAAGGAAATTATATAATAGTTCTAGAAGTCTCTTCTAACCCCGGCAGTTACAAGGAAGGAAGAAAACCATTGACCATTGTAGAAATATTTTCCAGTCTATAGACACTAAAATATGAGCTTCTTTATTGAGCTCTGAGTAGGTCTTAAAGTTAGGAACATTTTAATTCCAAAGTCAAATCCTTTCTATTTCTTTTGATCTGAAAAGTAAGCATGCAATATTAAATAATGTTTCTTAGTCCCATCATGCAGCAGCATAACATCTTCAGCTGTTCAAAATAAATTGTATTTCTCTAGGTGTTTATTCAGTAGTCTGACTAGACTTCAATAGCTCTGAATTTCTTTTCTTCATTAACTGTAGGTTCTTATCAAAGTGTTGGATAACAATGATAACGGCCCAGAATTCTCTCAGCCAAGTTACGACGTCACCATTTCAGAGGACATCCTCCCTGATACTGAAATTCTGCAAATTGAAGCTATAGACAGAGATGAAAAGCATAAGCTGAGCTACACTATTCACAGCAGTATCGACACAGTCAGCATGAGAAAATTCAGAATTGATCCCAACACTGGGGTTCTCTATACAGCTGAGAGATTAGACCACGAAGCTCAAGATAAGCACATCCTTAATGTCATGGTAAGAGTGCAGTATTCCCTTGGGTCTGGCCACAGCCGTGGCTGCTTCAGGTACATACATAGAGCAGTCTTCACTTGAGCGAAGGACTCAGTGCAATAAGTAGCCACTAATTTAATCTTGCCTGCCCTGACGTGTATTTATTCACAGTGTTTGTTTCAGCTTTTTGGGAAACTTTATTGTAAATTCATTGTATGGAATGTGATATGATTCTCTATCTCAAGGGAGAGCAAGCAGGAAATTATTTAATCTCTTGGCATCTGGTCCTCTCCCTTAAGGTAATTTTCAGAGTTTCTGAAGTGAGGCTGAAAGTTATTTGAGAAGTTATTCACAGGGAGATAACTGCTTTCTTGCCATGGAGAATGCAATAGCCTTTCTGAATACAAGCCTCATTTATAGTTCACTTTTATAGACTTCCTTCAGTACATAAACTGTTGATATACAAAATAGCTTTCTTTTATCTACATTTCCAAATCTATGGGTATGCAGAAAAAGTTAATTACCAATTTTTTCTTGGTGTGCCTAGACTACAGAACATAAATCTGTTTTCAAGTGGAGATTGTATTTCATGGACATTTTTTTAATAAAAGAAAAACCAAACGACAATAAAAACTGTATTAGTTTGAACGTTGTAGTGCACTATTTTCTTTAACTGCTTAACACTTCTGCAGCAAAGGCCTTCTGAGGAACTACTCATGGTGCGTTAGGTACAGCAGCAGCTTTAGCAGGGCACCCTAGGAAGCAAAAAGCTGCTGTGAGATGTAGCAAGGAGCCACTGAGTGTGGCCTGCACTCACAGAGTAAAATGTTGCAAGTCATTTGGCAAGCAGACTAAGAAATAGCTAAAAAGTGAATCACAGAACATGGCCAAGAGAGGTAATTCCCTGGTGCTTGGCTTTGATCTCTACCTAATACAATAGGTCTTTTCCTCTGTTTAAGAACAAAATTCTGGAGAGATAGTGGTGGCAGGGTTATCAGTGAAGCAGTGCTGAGGTATTTTGGATGGGGTTGGAACAGGTGGTAACTTACACCTCTGTTGGCAGTTACCAATGCTTCATAAACTGATTACTGCTCTCTTTACTGTTGGTATGATCATCTACATATAAAATCATGAAGTTGTCCATTGGCAGCTACAAACACTAGACTGACATGCCTATATGCTATAAAGAAGGCAATGGCAAGATAAAGGCATGACCATTCAGCAAGTATTTAAAAAAAAGGAATTTCTTGCAAACCTCAACCCAAATTTAAGATCTCATGTGGTTGCACCTCAGAAATTCATGTCCTGATGGTTAGTAGCAATGCATTTTTTCACAAGCAAAGATAAAAAAGTCACTAAGCTCTTTCCTGTTTCTTTGATTTTAGTATCTGCCATCCTGTGTGTGAATGTATTTCAGACTGTTCTTAGGGACAAATGGATTTTTTTACTGCATTGTATTAAATAGAACTGAAAGTAGTATTCACACTCAGATGAGTAGTATTTGTTTTACTAGATGACTGTTAAATTGTATGTTATGCACTTCTTCTATAGGTCCGAGATCAAGAATTCCCTTACAGAAGAAACTTGGCCAGAGTCATCATAAATGTGGAAGACTCCAATGACCACAGTCCCTACTTCACCAGCCCATTGTATGAAGCCTCGGTGTTTGAATCAGCAGCAGTTGGATCAGCAGTGTTGCAGGTCACAGCTCTGGACAAAGACAAAGGAGAAAATGCAGAGCTTATCTATACAATTGAAGCAGGTCAGGATAGAGGCCAAAAATGAAGTATCATTAATCATGCCAGACACAGAACAGTGATGTGATGTTGATTTGTCTTGACACACAGTTCAGCTTCTTTGGTCTACTTTCTCCTGTTCAGATGGGCAGACCTTGTTGTTTTGTTGAGGTTTTTTTAATTTTATTTTGAAGCTGCTATACCCAAGACCTGTCAGAACAAACTCATTCTGGAATAGGTTGCCCAAGAGAGGTTATGGAGTCTCCTTCTCTGGAGATGTTCAGAACCCCACAGGATCCTGTGCAGTCTGCTGTAGGTGAACCTGCTTTAGCAAGAAGGCTGGACCAGATGCTCTCCAGTGGTTCCTTTGCAGCCCAACCATTCTGTTACTCGGTGACTGATTCATCTTCACCAGATGGCAAGAGAGCCTGTTACCTTTAAGTCATTGGGTCAAAGCCATCACAGAAGATAGTTATTCAAAACAGCAGCCAGTAACTTGTTTTCAGAGTTCTGGTTTCAGACTAGTGTACAGTGGATCCTCCTTAAAAAAATACCACAACAGCTGGTATGTCCTGATATTTTTGCCAGTATTTGGACCAGAGGAGCACAGAGACTAAGAACAAGGCTATTCTAAAACTTCTGCCACGGCATTTTAATGGCACAGGGTCTCTTGAAACTAAGAGAGGGCATGATGATACCAGATGAAAATTGCTTTTGCTGTTAAACCCTGGATATTTACATTCAGCACAAAATCTGTACCAGCAAAAGCATTCTTCTACTGGTGCACCAGCACAGTAGTAAAACATTTGCATTATCTCTAACACACATGCAAGTGAATGTAAGTTTCTCTGGGTCACATGAATCTGAAGTTAAGAATTACCTTTGAGATAAGCTATTGACATATATGAGAGGGGTTGCCTGGAAAAAGAGAGAAAGAATTAGAAATTTGTAACCTTAGAATTTTGTAATGTTTCATTTCTACTTAGGGAGTTTTATTCATAATATAATCGTTCCGCTGTAATACCAGCAAAACATGAAACTTGCCGTAAAAAGAAGTCACAGGTACTTCAGATTGTACCCATATTAGGCAGATCACAAACCTTTCCCAGCATTAGGCTCTGATCCTACTGGATCATTATTTATCCCTATATTATTATAAAGACTAGTTACTAGCTAGGATAGCTTATTTCAATTAGGAACAGGCTATATGACAAATAACTAAAAGAACAAGAATATCTGCACCATCTCATACTGATTTAGCTTCATATAATTCAAGCTCACACCTTAAATTAAGATGATATAACCTGAAATTTAGAGAAGACCCAAGGAAGATTTTTTCTGTCATTATCTTGTATGCTCTGTGGAAGGAGATTACCTTCAGCAAACCAGAAGGTGAAGTCCCTTGCAGCTGAAAGTGTTGAACTTAGAATGAGGACGTTGTTAGCACTCCAAACCAAATACTTCCTTTATGCACTGTGTTTGGTGTTAGCAGTTATTTCTCAGTATTGTCCTGTGGCCTTTAACTTAAATTAGGGTCAGTCTTATGTGTGCCCAGACAGGACACCATTGTGCCTTATGGAATAAATTCTGAGCAGACTAGATCATATTCCTGGGGCAGTGTTTTTCAAGGCTATTACCATCTTTTTCTTGACTTATTACTGTTACGGTTTCAAAATCATCTAGAGGTGCCACCACAATGTAAAGAGCATCCTGACATCTAAGGAACATAGTTCCCATTATACTGGTAATGGAATCATACATGATGCAGACAGAAAAATATTATGATTAGAAAAAATGCTTTAGGTATTAGATGATTTCTAGAGACTCTTTTTCATTACAGCCTGTTTCTGTTTCATCATGAGCTCTCTCTGCAATGTCAGACCTGCAATTTCCATTTGCTGTAAGGCTCACACTCCTCCAGTTTCATTATCCACAGATGTCCCCATCTCAGATGCATCAAAATTCAGTATTCTGCTCCTGTAGTTTTTGTGATCCCTAAAATGTGCAGTTGAGGATTTTATTTTAAGTGCAGAATTCAGATTGTACACAGCCCTTTGATTCAGGGGAATTACTCACCTCATCTTACCTTGCTCTGAAGACAGCAATTGGTAAAGAAAGTAGATTTTGTGTAATTTCATAAGAAATTCCTAAAGGAGAAGAACCGGCTCTGGCCTCGCAGGAGGCAGTCAGTGGCTCAAAATTATTTGTATTTGTAAGCACTGACAAAATAACAGCAGCAGCACTTGTAGTGTCTGTAAATGTGACAGATACTGTGATTTTTATGAGAATTTGTAGCTCTGGAAGAATCTCACCTCCTGAGTGAATAGCACAATTTTTGGTTTAGCTAGTAGACTAAACTTTGCTGATCTGAAAGGAAGGATATAAATAGAAAGCCACTACAAGTATTGAACTACATAGAGTAGTATGTAGCTTAAATTAGCCTCCAGAATTTACAACAGATAGTGAATCATATCTTTAAAATAGTTCACATTACCTCACTTCATTTAGGATTCTGTGTATTTGGTGTTCCAGCTGCAACTTACATGTTTATTGCTCTGTGCATAGCACCTGGAACAATCACTGTTAAAAAATACCTTATTGTGTATCACCTGAGATAGATTTCTCTCCCAGCCTTGGATGGATGCTTGACTGTAGAGTGGAAACATTTCTAGATTTTAAGATGTGAATTACAATAGAGGGAACATGGTATAGTGATTGAAATTGCTGTAACTCAGTATATGCTGTTTAGAAACAATTGCAGGGAGTCTGTATGCTTTTATATGCCATATATATATATATATATATATATATATATATATATACATACATATATATATATATGCAGAATCCTATACTTCAACCAAGCACTCAGTAAAACAACAAAATAAGCATTGTCAATTAAAGGTAATCTCTAATTACAGGATAAGAATACATACAGAAAGTTTTGAATCTGTCTTGCTGTAGAAGAGATTGGCAAAATGACCAGAAAGTAATAAAGGTCCCCAAAAAGTTCTCTGATCCGAACTTACTGTTTTCACCTTTATGCAGTCAGTGATAACCGTGCTTTCATGTTGTAACAGGCATTTCATGACATTTTCTGCTAAATCTCATTCATCTGGATTCATCCCCCTCAGAGAGCATATGATAAACCTTTGTGCCACAAGACACTTGAATCTCTTTTCTAAGCTATTTGCTCTGTTTCATTTTTTCTAAATGCCACTTTAACCTTTTTATATTCAGTTCTTTTGAGTCTTGAACTACTGTAATCTCCTGTATGGTTTCTTAATATCCCATTCAATTAGGAGCCTGAGTTGTTATCCATTAGTCATGTAATTGGCTTGTTAGCCTCTGATCTCATTTCTTTGCCTTAGGTGTACATGTATTTGACTAATTTCTGTAATTTAGGGATGCTTTTCCTTACTTCAGTAGGAGTAATGTACATGCAGCTCTTGCTCAGATGCTGGTACTTAGAACCAAGATATAGAGGTAGGAACACCTGAGTTTCTGATGCATTGAATACCTATACCATCTACTGAGCTCTCTAATTAGCTAGCAGAAAGAAAGGCTGGAAGGGCCTTAGAATACTTTTACGCATTTTTTGTTTTGTTTTGTTTTTTTAATAACTGCCTTTAAAAATGCAACTTGTTGCTCCTGGTTTATGTCATCATCAAGTGAGTCATATTTAATTTCTAATCTCATTTCAATATTTTTGTTTTAGGAAACACAGGAAATACATTCAAGATTGAACCAGTTTTAGGCATTATTACATTACTCAAGGAGCCAGACTTAACTACAATGGGACAGTTTGTTTTGTCAGTCAAAGTGACTGATCAAGGCTCTCCAGCACTGTCTGCAACAGCTATTGTGCGGATATCTGTGACAATGGCAGATAACTCCCACCCTAAGTTCACTCTAAAAGAATACCAAGCAGAGGTCAATGAAAATGTGGATATTGGTACTTCTGTCATTTCTCTCTCTGCAATCAGTCAGTCCACTTTAGTTTATGAGGTTAAAGATGGCAATGTTGATGCAGTCTTCACCATAAACCCGTATTCTGGAGTGATCACCAGTCAAAAGGCCCTCGATTATGAACATGCTTCCTCCTATCAGCTCATCGTACAGGCTACAAATATGGCAGGAATGGCATCAAATGCCACTGTGAACATTCAGATTGTTGATGAAAATGATAACCCACCAGTTTTTCTCTTCTCTCAGTACTCAGGCAGCATAAGCGAAGCTGCTCCTGTGAACAGCGTGGTCCGGAGTGCAAATAATAGTCCGCTTGTGATACGTGCCACCGATGCTGACAGCAACCAGAATGCTTTGCTTGTCTACCAGATTGTTGAATCAACTGCAAAAAAGTATTTCACAGTAGATTCCAGCACAGGTGCAATCAGAACAATTGCAAATTTAGATCATGAAACAATAGCCCACTTCCATTTCCATGTTCATGTTAGAGACAGTGGGAATCCGCAGCTTACAGCAGAGAGCCCAGTTGAAGTGACCATTGAGGTAACTGATGTCAATGACAACCCACCAGTCTTCAGCCAGGCTGTATTTGAGACCGTCTTGCTCCTGCCCACGTATATTGGTGTTGAGGTTCTCAAAGTCAAAGCTTCAGACCCAGATTCAGAGATCCCTCCAGAACTAACGTTTAGTATAATTGAAGGCAATATGGACCATTTTTTAATTGACTCAAGCACAGGGGTACTCACCATTAAAAACAATAGTCTTTCCAAAGACCATTATATGCTAATAGTAAGAGTGTCTGATGGGAAATTTTATAGCACTGCCATGGTGACAATAATGGTAAAAGAAGCTATGGATAGTGGGCTCCATTTCACACAAAATTTTTATTCCACTTCTATCTCAGAGAACAGCACCAATATCACAAAGATCGCTGTGGTGAATGCTGTTGGCAGCCGCCTCAACGAGCCTTTGAAATACAGCATATTAAACCCAGGAAACAAATTTAAAATCAAATCCACCTCAGGAGTCATTCAGACCACTGGCATCCCCTTTGACCGAGAGGAACAGGAGCTGTATGAGTTGGTGGTGGAAGCAAGCCGTGAGCTGGATCACCTCCGTGTCGCTCGGGTCGTGGTGAGAGTTTACATTGAGGACATAAATGACAATGCCCCGGTGTTTGTAGGGCTTCCATACTATGCTGCTGTACAGGTCGATGCTGAACCTGGTACCCTGATATATCGAGTGACAGCTATTGATAAAGACAAGGGTGACAATGGTGAGGTGTCATACCTGCTGAAGGAAGACTATGGACATTTTGAAATTGATAGAGGATCTGGTAGCGTCACTTTAAAAGAAGCCTTCAATTCTGATTTGTCTAATATAGAGTACTTGGTTGTCATTCTTGCCAAAGATGGTGGTAACCCATCATTATCTGCGTCAGTAGAGCTCCCCATTACTATTGTTAACAAAGCAATGCCTGTGTTTGACAAGCCTTTCTATACAGCTTCCGTGAATGAAGATGTAGAAATGCACATGCCAATTTTAAGCATAAATGCAACCAGTCCAGAAGGCCAGGGTATCATTTATATCATTGTTGATGGAGATCCCTACAACCAGTTTAATATTGACTTTGATACTGGGGTTCTGAGTGTCATCAGCCCACTGGACTATGAAATAAATTCTCTTTTCAAGCTGATGGTACGAGCCAGCGATGCCCTCACTGGCGCTCGTGCTGAGGTAACTGTGGACTTGATTGTTAATGATGTTAATGATAATCCTCCAGTTTTTGATCAGTCAGCTTATAATGCTACTCTGTCTGAAGCTTCTTTGATTGGGACTCCTGTACTGCAGGTTGTTGCCACTGATGCTGATTCGGACAACAACAAGATTGTACAGTATCAGATAGTCCAGGACACTTTTAACAGCACTGACTATTTCCATATAGACAGCAGCAGTGGCCTAATTTTGACAGCCCGGATGCTGGATCATGAACTCATACAGCAATGCAGCTTGAAAGTCAGAGCAACTGATAATGGGTTCCCACCTCTGAGCAGTGAGGTTCTCGTTAGTATCTCAATAACAGATATGAATGACAACCCTCCAGTTTTTAACCAGTTAATATATGAATCATATGTGAGCGAGTTGGCACCTCGGGGTCATTTTGTGACTTGTGTCCAAGCTTCTGATGCCGACAGCTCTGATTTTGACAGACTGGAGTACAGCATTCTATCAGGAAATGATCGGACCAGTTTCATTATGGACAGCAAGAGCGGTGTTATCACCCTTTCCAACCATCGCAAGCAGAGGATGGAGCCCATGTACAGCCTAAACGTCTCCGTGTCAGACGGGCTGTTCACCAGCACGGCTCAGGTGCACATACAGGTCCTTGGGGCCAACCTCTACAGCCCTGTGTTTTCACAGAGCATTTATGTTGCAGAGGTTAGAGAAAACGCTGCTCCTGGAATGAAGGTAATCCATGTGAAGGCAACAGACGGTGATTCAGGTGTATATGGCCAGATCAGCTACTCCATAATAAATGACTTTGCCAAGGACCGATTTTTGATTGATGCAAATGGGCAGATTCTGACAACTGAGAGGTTAGACCGTGAGAGCCCGCGGGAAAGTGATATCAATATATTCTTGAGAGCCCTTGATGGAGGTGGCAGGACTACATTTTGCACTGTAAGAGTGATAGTAGTGGATGAGAATGACAATGCTCCCAAATTTATGACTGTTGAATACAGAGCAAGCGTCAAAGCAGATGTTGGGAAAGGTTACTTGGTGACCCAAGTGCAAGCAGTAGATCCAGATGATGGAGCCAATTCCAGAATTACCTATTCTCTGTATAGTGAAGCCTCTGTTTCAGTAGCTGATCTGCTTGAAATAGATCCAGATAATGGATGGATGGTCACCAAGGGTAGCTTTAACCAGCTGAAAAACACTGTTCTGTCATTCTTTGTCAAAGCAGTTGATGGTGGCATTCCTGTAAAGCATTCCCTCATTCCCGTCTACATCCATGTTTTACCACCAGAAACCATTTTGCCTTCTTTTTCTCAACCTCAGTATTCTTTTACTGTGGCAGAAGACACCCTCATAGGCAGTACTATTGACATTCTTCATGTTTTGCCAAATCAGGGTGCTTCGTATAGCACAGTTAATGGTGAGCTACCTGAAAACAACAAAGACAGCATTTTCATCATAGAGAAAGACTACAGGGCTCATAAAATTGGATAAGAGACTTGACCACGAAATAAATCCCACCTTTCACTTCAAAGTTGCAGCCACAATTCAGTTAGACAAAGTAGACATTGTGCTGACTGTGGATGTAGAGGTGAAGGTGTTGGATATAAATGACAACAAGCCTGTGTTTGAAACAGCTAGCTATGAGGCTATAATAATGGAAGGGATGCCTATAGGAACAAAACTTATGCAAGTCAAAGCGGTTGATGCAGACTCCAGTGCAAATGGGCAGGTCATGTACACACTGGCAGTGGAATCAGAGCTGCAGAAGATCACAGAAACATTCACCATTGACAGCAGCAGTGGCTGGATCAGTACACTGAAGGATCTGGACCATGAAAAGGATTCTGCTTTCACCTTTGCAGTGGTGGCCTCAGATCTGGGGGAAGCTTTGTCCTTGTCCTCAACTGCCTTGGTCTCAGTTACTGTGACAGATATAAATGACAATGCACCTGTCTTTGAGCATGAGGTGTACAGAGGGTCAGTGAAGGAGAGTGACCCTCCAGGGGAAGTTGTGGCTGTTCTTAGCACCTGGGATGACGACACATCTGATGTCAATCGGCAGGTTAGCTACCATATTACAGGTGAGAAACAGCTTGCATGCTTTCTTCCCATAACCAGCTTACCGAAGAACTGTGCATGTGCTCAGTTTTAGGTGAATGTTTAGCAGGGTTTCATCTAAATTATCAAATTTTCACCATGATTGAGTCTATTAAATTACTTTTTTTTTCTTTTTTTACAGAATTTGCAGCAAAGCTGAAAAGAGGCGGAGGAATGTGTGTGTGTGTCTTTGTGTCCATTGTGTCTGTGTTAGTCTCTCAATTTTCCAAGATGAATGCTTCCTAATTTGCTGCAGTGCAATTTAGTGTACCCATCAGCCCATCATAATTGATGTGTCTGCTTGAAAACCATCATGACCTAATGTTTCAAACAAGGGAAAATTTTCTCCTTATAAGAAAATCCTTATACTTCCAAGCATTTAATTTATTTATTTTTTTAATAATGTGGGTTTTTTTGAGATACGAAAATAGATGCCAGAGTAATTTTGAAATACCTCTATTTGGAGGGGGGGACACAAATGAATTTCACATTATGGAGTGAGGGGATGCCATTTCTTATCAGCACAGATTTCTGGCCAGGGAAATTGTATTATACTTAAAAGCACTGGTTAGAAGTCATGCATTGTTATATACAGCATAAGGAGATTTTGATTACGTTACTAATACATTTTTCAAAACATGGTAACGTTGGTTTTTCCTATTTTGTAATATTTATTATCATTATTTTCTCCTAGATTTAGCCTTTTGTGTAAGTATGTTATGAGTGATGGGTACTGCAGTTATTTTTCTCCTTCCATCTTGCACTATGCAATAGATTTTGGTAGGGAACAACTTCTTCACTCTCCCCAACCTTATCAAGCCAAGAGCTAGTATTAACTACCTAGTAATAACCAAATTATTGGAAAAATTCACAAAATTTTCTCACTGAATGGGATTCAACATATTTAAGACTGTATGTAGGAAGCAGGCTGTGGGCAAAAAATTACTTAACTAAAAGGAAAATAGTTTGTGTATTTTTCTCTGGAGGGTAAGGCTCATACCCCTTTGTTAGCTATCAAAATAAAAATGGCTGTGGGATGGTGTGTAGGGAGAGGTGTGACACTCCAGTTAGCCACAGACTGCCTGTGTTACACATCACAAGTAGCATCTTTTTCAAAGCAACCAGAAATTCATTGATGAATTGTAACTTGAAATTTTGGATTAATTTTAAAGGTTGCAAAGACTATGTGTTTATACACAATGTGCTGTAGGATATTACAAGTAGGGGAAAAAGTAGTCCTGTGTGTAAATGTCAGGATTTAGAGGCTCAGGGCAAGGGGCATGATCTGCTAGTGGCCCAGGTCCCACATATTAAAAGTAAATGTGTAGTGCCTCATACTAGAGATTTTGGCATATACAAAGGAGTTTGGGGATCCCAGTGTAGAAAATACTATGGGAAATTAAAATCCTTAGGTTTGTAATGAAGATACATTACTGTGCTGTGATCATTGGCTTTGTTGTGAAGTCTGGCAGTCATCTCTTACTTATAATGAATTATTCCTTTAGTTACATAGCATTTTTTTCTCTGCATACCTGTGTTAATTTAGCAAAAACTGGACTTTTCAATAACAACTGTCAGATGTGATTCATAAATTATAGATCATTCTGTACCTTAGTTTCTATCACAGTTCAAAATATGACTGATATTTTGGTGTTCTGGAAGCTTCTGAAAGCATTAGATGCCAAAGCCCAAAACTTTCTTAATGTACAATTACTAAAGCATGTGGGCTCAGAAATTTCACTTCCTTTGAATATATCATTTGAGCTTGGGAAATGCATAAGGAGAAATTAGGTTCTTTTGATTAAAATGTCAAAACATATTATAAAATATAGTTTCACTCACAAAACAGTCTATTCACACTTTACCTCAAGTGGATTTCAGGAAATGCATTTGAGTATTTCATGGAATCAGATTAGCTAGATGATTATTCAAAAGTTGTGGCTTCCTGGAGGCATTTTGATTCATAGAAACTACTGTGAATACAGTAAACTCTGAGTAAAAATGTTACTTTAACAAAAAGGAAGAAAAAAACAATTATGAGACTGTCATGTGGATCCACCAAAAACAGCTTTGTGGAAATGCATCTGGAGAAAAGTAGCACGTAGAAGATAGATAAAAGAAATCATTATTTAGAAGATAAGAGAAATAAATATTCTGGAGCAGATGTGATCACTGGAGAGTCCTTTGTGCTCTTTTGAGAAATACAAATGCCTGTTGCAGTCTTCTGGTCAGTCTTGAAAAGGGGTAGATATATTTGGGTGGATAAATAAATATTCTGCTTGGATTCCTTCAGTTTATGATTGTTTTCCATGATTACTGAAAAGTAGTTGCAATTGTCAAGTCCACCTTCATCTGCATGGTGAGGGAAAAAATTTTGCACTTACTCTTTTTTTTTTTTGTAGTTCAATAACAGCTGGAGATGTTCACAAAGCAAAAGCACTCTCCATAAATCTTAATAGAAAATCAATAGGAAGTGCAGATGACACAAATGCACTTAGGAAGCACAGTAGTTTTCTTTTGAAGGCCCATTTGAAGTCATTGCCTATATCATTTGAGGCAGTTTGCCTAAAACCAGGGCTCTTCTGATGTCTCGCCAACCTACACCCAGGCAGATACTACTGAGATTTAAGAGTGGCAAAACATGAAAAGCCACCAGAAAAATGTCAGATGCCAAGACATTGGTACAGAAAAGTATTTTGCATTCCTCAGTAATGTTGATTAAGCGTCATCAGGCACATAAAGCTAGGGAGTCAATAGTCTTTAGGCTTGTTTCAGCTGAATACAAGGAAGATGGACAGTGTGTTTTGGAAGAAAGAAGTGGTATTTATAACACAGTAGGTTATTTGCTGTGTTGATTGCCCAGTATGAGCAAAGGTGTGGCTTTTGTTAGTTTTTGTCATATATTTGATATACTGGAATTCTGGAGAAATGGATGTTTCAATGTTTGGGAAGGCCTTGTGTTGCCAGATGAAGAACAGTTTCTGCAATTTTAGGGTAATAAAGCTAAGAGGATTTGATTTATCATTTCAGAAGCTCAGTAAACATGCAACATCTTAAACTGGGATTGGAGGATAAACTTAGTGATTTTGTGTGATGCAAATGCCTAGAGTTCTAACTGGGAATTGAAAGTACCTAAATAAATGCATAAAATATAAGACAGAAGTGAGATAAATAAGTTAGTAAATATTCAGTTCCCCCTCCCAGATGGGGACATTGCAGTGAAAACTGATACTGTTGGCTTCTAGTTTTCCATTCCCTTTTAGTTGTTATAATGGCCTCTGTGTGTGCTTTAGTAATGATGTGTGTCAGGATTTGTTTATTTTGGATCACTGTGTCTCTGCATTTCATTTGTATCTGGCTGTTTTCTTTCTTTACTTAAACTTGAGCTTGATTTGGCTTTGTACTATTTGCTGACTAGGGAGGGAGGGAGAGCATTATTTAAACTTCAAGTAACAAAAGATAAAAGATACTGCTGATTTTTTTTAGCCTCAAAGCCGTACTAAAAAGTTACTGGAGTGTTTTTTGTAGCTAGCACTTTACTGTTGTGACATTCAAAGTAGAACATAAGAAAACTGCCAAAAGATTTTAAAGAATCCATTAATACATGTAGTCAGGAGGTTTCCGTTTAGAAAAGCTACATTATTCAGAGTGAAAAACTAATTAATTAGAATGCCCCTAGGAAACTGAATCTGCTTGCATATATTAGTGAAAAAGTTAATTAATCACTGCAGAACAAGATCTGCATCAAGACATATGTATAAGTACTAGGAAATGGTTTCCTGGGCCATAGTGTGGATTTTTTTGCCTTTCCATTTTGAAGAATATTTTCTTGGTGGTGTTTTAGTTTTATATCTTTATTTCTCTACACTTTATACACTTTATAGTCCACCTTTGCCTTCCGTCAGCAAAATATAGAGCCAGTCCTGAGAAGCAAACAAAAAAAAAAAAAAAAAGTGTTCATGAAAAAGACATTCAGATAAACCACTATTCCTCCTTATTCCACAATTTTCTTCGTCATTCAGATTTTTTTTTTTTTAATTACATATTCCTCAAATTCCTAGGTATGGTTTAGAAGCCATTTCATTAGCAAAAAAGCAACAGTGATTTTAAAACTGCTCCAAGGTAGTGTTACTGCTAACCATAAAAGCCACCAGCTGATTTTAATTAGATTTTACTTTTCCTCTTTTCTTAGCAATGGGATACCCATACCTTGAGTGTCATGCTTCCTACTTGGTCAGGAAAGTTAATCATTTCCCATTACAAAAGGACTAACATGCAGGAAAGCCCTGATTAATATCATGAAGCAAAATAAGACTATTTTTATTAATGGTTTACAACAAGCAAAATAAGAATATTTAAGACTATTTTTATTAATGGTTTACAACATTAAACTCACTGTGACAAGATTACTGCCTTTTATAAAGAAGAGTTAAGCTTTTTTTATGCTTGTGTTGAACTGAATAGGAGGAATTTAGTGCCAATCAGCAGGGGTCTGCCCTCTTTGAAGTCACATTCAGACTCAAGTCAGCAGATAGACTCTCATTTCCTTGGATTGTATTCAGATCTGGCCAGTAGTACACATCAACACTCTGTATAACCCTCTTTAGGAGAAATGTGTGTTTGTACGACACAACAGATTAAACAATGTGTCCTCTGGTGATTATTCCAGACTGTCATAGAAATCAGTAGGAAAACAGCTTGGTTTTGTGATCAAAAGGGTGGTTTTCTATCAACAGAAAATATCTGTATTTGATACATGAGTTTAGTGCTCTGTGTGATTCAAAAGCCTTTTATAATTATAATGCTTATATGACTAATTTTCTGGAAATTCTGTTCATTACAACTTGCTTTTTTTGGCACAGTCAGAGCTAGCACAAATGGTGACACTTAACAAGAAAGATTTGCTCAGCCTGACTCAAGTGACTTAGTTTCCATATTAAATAAAAACCAGTTTATCTTGTCACTGGTTTTTTAGTGAAGAAGGCATAGATTAAAACCTGTGACCTCTTTCCTGCTTTTTGGTGTAGAAAGAAGATATGGAGTGGACATTAGACTTTTTTGATTGGTTTTAAGCTCAACTTCAAGTTCACATCTCCTCTTTGTTATTTTGACAAAAAGGTTCCTGAGAACTGGCAGAATTGTGACAACTGAAGCAACATCAGATACACTAATTGCCTGACAACAGAGTCAACACAAAATAAATTCAGCCTTCAATTTTTTTGTTTTTTTAAATACTTACTTATGCAATCATTCAGTGGAAGTACTAGCAGGGAAGGTTTAAGAACCTGGTCTTTCTATTCACCTTATACGGATCCCATTACACATGTCAGAGCCCTGATTAATTTGTAAGCAAATGTACACTAGCATGTTTGACATTCTTGAACATGTTGCAAGAAAGAATAAGCATTTCCTTAATAGTTTTATACCACTTTTAAACATGAGCATCATGGAAAGTAGTTCTCAGATTGAATTCCTGCATGGAGACCACAGGAGAAAGCTTAATATGGTGGGGAAAGAGCTTATGGTGAGTTAGCTGCAATTATAGTTCAGCCAGTGGAGCATCACGATGCTTTTTAATATATCCTCACTCAGGCTCTGTAGCACATGAGTTTGCTATGATCATAGTGGTCTATCCTAAATTATTAAATGTGCAGATACATTTTACTGACCAACTTGGGCACAGAAGCACAGAAGACCAGGCTTTTACTGGCTTTGGCTAGGGTAGAATTAATTTCCTAAGTAGAATCGGCTATGTCACTATGATTTGTATTTGTGATGTCTCAGTGATGTTTTCGTTACTGCTGAGCAGAGCCTACTCAGAGTCAAGGTCTTTTCTTGTCCTCACACACCCCACCAGTGAGGAGGGTGGGGGTGCACAAGGACTTGGGAGGAGGCACAGTTGGGACAGCTGACCACAGGGATATTCTACTCCATATGGCAGCGTGCTCAGCATATAAAAGCCTGAGGGAAGAATGATGAAGGGGAGATGTTCAGAGTTAATGGCATTTATCTTCCCAAGTAATTGTCAGGGTGAGAGAGCCCTGCTTTCTTAGAGATGGCTAAACATGTGCCATGAATTCTTTTTTCTTTTGTTTATACACAGAGCTTTCGCTTTACCCGTTAAACTGTCTTTGTCTCAACCCATGAGTTTCCTTACTTTACCCTTCAGATTCTCTTCCCATTCCCACTGGCATGGAAATGAGCAAGCAGCAGTATGAAGCTGAGCTGACTAAAGTCATAACATTGGTTTAAAAGATTTTACTGTCTGGTCTTACAGAAGGTTTGGATCAGACTCACAGAAAGGTGATTGAAGGTGTTTTCTTCATGGACCAGGCAGGAGACCTGTACCAGTACCGTTTCAGATAAAAGAGTAAATAACTGTTGGATACATTAATGACTGTGCCCACCTTAATTATGGCACGCTTCTGTATGTGACACGTCTTCCCTTCCTTCCCTTCTCTTCCCTTCCCTTCTCTTCCCTTCCCTTCTCTTCCCTTCCCTTCCCTTCCTTCCTTCCCTTCCCTTCCCTTCCCTTCCCTTCCCTTCCCTTCCCTTCCCTTCCCTTCCCTTCCCTTCCCTTCCCTTCCCTTCCCTTCCCTTCCTTCCCTCCTTCCCTTCCCTTCCTTCCCTTCCCTTCCCTTCCCTCCTTCCTCCTTCCTCTTTCCCTTCCCTTCCTTCCCTTTTGAGGAACCAAAACTTTCCCTCTTCCAACCCATTTTTGTCACCAGGCAATTTAATGATGTGCAAGAGCAGCATTGCCAGGTTCATTGTCAGTGTTATGGCATGGTAAAATCTCTTCTGCTTTATCTCCTGCACAGCTTTCACTCTTGGATACATTTGTACTATTTGTACTGCTTACCTTCCAACTGTTCCTCAAACAACCTCTTGTTAGGGCTATGTAATACTAATGTGTCTTCCTGTGTCGTGTAAGCTTTTTTAAAAACTAGAATTTTAATAAGCACAAGAATGGCACAGCTGTATGATAAAGCTTTCATTAGAGGATTCCTTAATAGAACCCACTTCCAGTCCTTGATTGCATAATCAACAGCTAATGAAATTGTCTTGGTAACAAGAGCTACGGTGTATTACATCCTCTCCCGAGACTAAGTGGAAAGACAATTGTACCAGCCCAAGAGGACTATTGATTGTTCACAGTTTGAATTTGATTACCCTTACGGGGAGCTGAACAAGAGATCATCTTCAGCTCTGCTAAATGGATTTTTTTTCCACTGAAAGTTACCAGTTTGCTTTCATACAGGGCATTTGGGGGGCGATAAACACAGGGAGTGTAATTTCATTACAGATTTCATGAGTCTACAAGTTTGGAAGCACCAAAAGCTGTGAAAGAAATGATGGCTGCTTAGTGATGTTTCTCTGTGTTTAAACCAAGTGGGAGCTCTGAAGGGACACCACAGCTCATTGTGTGTTGCTTGTCTTATTGCAGGAGGGAATCCCAAAGGGAAGTTTGCTCTGGGACTGGTTCAGAATGAGTGGAAAGTTTATGTTAAAAGGCCTCTGGATCGGGAAGAGCAAGACATTTATTATCTGAACATCACCGCCACAGATGGCCTCTATGTGACCCAAGCTGCTGTGGAAGTGACTGTCACTGATGTTAATGATAATAATCCAGTTTGTGAACGGGTGAGTTAACACCTCGCTTGGCAATCAGCCGCTGTATTGAGAGTGATGCTTTCCTCACAGGTGTCTTTTGCTGGTTGCAGGTATTCAGAGTATTCATAGGCAATATTGATTCTCATCCTTATGGTCTTAGTTGAAGAATCTGCAGTCATCTAGGAGAGAATCAGGATAAAGCATTCCTGTGAAGACAAGATTGAAGGATAATGATCTCTTAAAGCTTGCAAAGGAGTCTTGTACACAGTTGCCTTAGTTGGCTTTACAAAAAATGTTATGTTGTGAGGTGGCACTGGGCAGCTACTCCTCCCCTGCAAAAAATTACGTGGTATCCTTTCACAACACTTACGGAAATGTCATCAGTCTAGTTTAACTCCAGCTTTCCTCAATTTTCCAGATACTAGACATTCAGTGGAAAAGGCAGAAAAATGTAGCTTTCTGTCCTGTTTTTGGGAATACATGCAGTGCGGCCTGAGCACAGCTTTCAGAGTGCTAGCTGTCTTGTATTCTGTGGAAAGGCAATCCAGGGAACTGATGTTAGTGCAATAGAAAGGTCTATGTAAAAGAAAAGACATGATAAACCCCAAAGTTGCTTAATGGTACTACTCACAGAAAATATATATGTGTATGTGTATGTGTATGTGTTCATGCATATACTCATATAATTCCCATTGTTACATGATCACTCACTGATGGATTACTGTCATTGCAGGAACCACTCTACCACTCTGGGGAATCACAATCTGTATTTCCCTCAAAACTGTTGGATGAGGTGATAAAAACAGTTGTTTCTGTTAGCACACTCATCAAGATTTTCATTTCATGGGTGTCAGAGGAATAAACAGAAGATACAAAATGGATTGCATTAAGCACCTAAGATGAGCCTTATTCACAGTCATAATTTGGCATTGTTTCTGTGACACCTCAAAGCTTAACAGTGATTTGAATTTCCAGGAATGTGTTGTGAAAATTGTTTCCTTTATAGAAAGATGCACTACAAATAGTTTTTTAAAAAGGGTTTATCAAAGACTGTAAAATACTGCTACAGCATATCTTACATGTCTGTTTTTGCCTCTAGGTTTCATATACAGCATTGTTTCCTGAAGACATTCCACCAAACAAAGTAATTCTCAAAATCAGCGCTAAAGATGCTGACATAGGGTCCAATGGTGAAATTCGCTATTCTCTTTTTGGTTCGGGGAACAACAAATTTTTCCTAGATCCAGAAAATGGTAAGAAGACAACCAAATGCCTCTGAATATCCTTAACCCCTCTACATGTGGGTACTGGTTTCCTTAATTAGAGTTAGGATACATGCAGCTATCAGCCAGTTGTTCCAGTTGTGGCAGATGTGGGTGACCATTTGAATGGTGGTGGCAGAGGGGAGAAAGAGGGACATCTTTGTTGGCCAGAACAGTGGATATTGATCCTTTTGTTTCCCTGCAGACTTCAAGTTAAATCAGAGATTTATCATAGAACCACAGGATATTTTGGGCTGGAAGAGAACTTTGAAGGTTATCTAGGCCAAACCCCTCGCCATATGCAGAGTCGTTTTCAAATAGATTGTGTTGATCAGAGACCCATCCAGTTAAGGTTTTTAGGGCTACCTGTGGGAGTGTTTCACCGCCATAATCATAAAAAATTTCTTCCCTTTATACCTAGTCTAAATCTACCCTCTTTTAATTTAAAACTATTACCCTTTGTCATATCACAGCAGGTACTGCTAAAAAGGAAGTGTTTCTATGTTAGAGTCTATAAATCTTGAAAGTGACAGAAAGACAGACTTGGAAAGACATGGTGGTGTTCATATGGGTAAAGGTGTAGGCTTCTGTTAAAGCCACCATGAATGGCTTGTCATCCCTGCACTCATATTTGCACCTCACTTTTTTGGGTAAAGAGAAAGGGGAGGTGATGCTGCTCAGAGTTTTTAATCTGTTCATCGGAATAAGCAATGTTGGTTTTGTTTCCTCTTTCCTATTCCTGTGAAACACATGGTTTTGAGACACTTTGACTGTCTAGAATTAGTGATGTTGCTGCAATAATAACGACAGCTGCTTCTTTTACATAATTTCAGGTGAGCTGAAATCTTTGGCACCTCTTGACCGAGAGAAAATCCCTGCATACAACTTGGTTGCCCGAGCCACTGATGGTGGTGGCAGGTTTTGCCAGTCAGAAATCCATCTTATTTTAGAAGATGTGAATGATAATCCACCAGTGTTTTCATCTGACCACTACACTGCTTGTGTCTATGAGAACACAGCCACTAAAGCTTTGTTAACAAGAGTCCAAGCAACAGATCCTGATGTTGGTAAGTGGATAACATTGCAAAAAATAAATAATGTTTATGAAAAACCTGAGAGTTGGTGGAATTACAGTGCAGATTCAGTTTTCTATTGGTATATTTCTTCATTTTCTCCTCCTTCTTCTTTATCCTCCCCATTTCTCTCTCTTTACATCAAAATGCTTGTGTCTGGTCTTGACATAATGGTGTTACAAACAAAAAGGCATTTCGGCAGCATGTAGTCTTCTCTTGTTCAGCGATAGCTCTGTTTAGGGAGAAATGATTGTTTTGGGGCTAAAATGCAACTTTCTTCCTTCAGTGGTCTCACCTCTTTTCTTGAGCTGTGATTTTGATTACCCATGCCTCTGTTTATGCAAATAATATAGTTACATGCCACAGGGACTTATACCTGATTAATCACAGCTTTTCTAGAGTTTTATACTGCTATAGCTCCCATTCGTTCCAGCTGGTTACTTTAGCATAAAACTATTGTACACTGTGAATGTACATTATAAATGTTCTGGTTATTTAACTGCACATTCTTTGCAAGTGTAATAGTTTATTATATGAGGACCTTTGCCTTGAAATGTGGGCTAAATTATAAATATTTAAAGAGGATAACATTTTGCATAATACAGTGGGTAAAACCTACTGTATATTAGAAAAAAATTTAGGTAATTCTCGTGAGTTGAAATTAATAACTTTGTTTGGTGGGTTTTTTATCTTCCTGTGTTTTGGATGTGTTTTGTCAAAACAATGGCCTGCATAGTTTCATGTAAAAAGCAGATAATTCATTCAATGAAAAAAACCCCTTTTTATTCCAAGTAGAGTGCATGCTGGAAGTCTCAGTTATTTGAGAGGCTGATAGTTTAGATATGCAGGAATTCATAAAGGAGCAGCAAACATTCATAATGTATTTATGAAGAGCTGCATTATATGCCATGGTTGAAAACTCACAATTAATATTATGATACTGTCCTGCAATGAAGAGCCAATTACTGGTGGTAAACTACTGAACCGTCTGAAGAGACAGTGTTGTTATTTTCCACTGTTGTATTAATTACCATTTTTCTTATAGGTGGGATGACATTCAAGGAGAGAGGGGACACAATTAGAATAAAAAGTTGTCAAGAGAAGTCCTTGCTAGCACCAACTTTACATAATAAGATGGTTAACAATGAAAAAAAAAACACAAACCATGAGCTAGTTTCTGTACCTTTCTTCTGAAACTGGAGAAGTTAAAGGGAGGGATGGATATGATGAATGAGAAGGATCTTTAATGCTTCTTTAATGCTTAGACCTGAGAATCAAATCGTACAGTATATCTTAAGTAAATGATTAAAAACTCCCTAAAACTGGATTTTGTTCTAATTGCTGCTCTGTTAGTCCCTACTAAATCACTGATTCCCTATTGCTAGATAATGAATGAGTTCAGGTAGTGTAATGTTCCCATGAGAGAAAAAACGTATTATTGATATTCCTGATGGGCTGTGATATTCCTCTAAAACTTTTTGAAGTGTTATCCTGAAAACAAGAGTAATCATTGTACAAAGAAATTTTTAACATTCAGGAAACATCTTGTGATCAGTCTTAGAATTAGGCTGCTCTGCTTTGGGCTTGAGGGGGCTGTGTACTGTAAGGACAGGAGCATGAATATTGAGAGAAAACTTGAGAGAAGTCCCATTGTGGTCCACAGCTGAACACAATGTAACAGAATCCTGACTGTACTGTGTTCAGTCACTGTTGGATAATTAAGACAATTTCCAGTTAAAAGAAAAATAGTGCTATATCTGCCTTGTGCCTTTGATATCTGTTGAAGTTCCCAATCTCATAATATCCTGTGAAATTATAGGACTGGACCATAAGTTGCTGTTTAATATATTTATAGTTTGGACACATACTTAGAAACTAGCTGTACCAGCTGGACACACTGAGGGAGATTTGTGATCCTTCCTCACATTATTCAGCAGAAGAAAATAGTTTTACCTGTTTAGTAGCGCACAAGTTCTTTTTCCATAACCTCTGCATACAGCTGGAGATCTTAAATTACATGGTCTCCTCTAGGAGAGAGAATATACATAAGTCTATTTGTTAAGATATTTTAGTAGTTTTAATTGAAAACAGTTCTTTTTCCTATATGGCTGCAATTGGAAATTTTTTATATTTCCACAATATGGTATTTTCTACTTACTCACCACCAGCAGGTTTGGAAATGTTCAAACTAAGAAATGAAAGTGAAATGCCGGTTCTACCATTTTTTTCAAGAGGTTCACAGAAAGCAGTGAATTTTTTCACCTCCCACTGTCTCCAAAGCAAAGTGCCAAATTACTCCATTTTGTTCAAATTAAGGCACAAGTAGAGCTGGAATGAATGCTGAGGTGTAATTACCTGAGCAAATCCATCACACAACTGCAATATCAGCCTGTTTCAAAGGAATTAGGGCCATGCTAGGGCAGCAACTCTGAGGAAACCTACATGGGAATTTGTGGCCAGTATGATGTTAAAAAAATATATAAACTTCAGAATAAACCTGGAGCCGAATGCTGAGGTGCAGGCACATACCCATTTCCAGTGCTGTTCATGTTTTCTGCATGCACAGAGTGTTGTGGCCTCGCTCACACAGTACAAGAATGAATGACAGCATCATCCAAGCTCAGCAGTGCTTTAAGCGATGGTTAAGTCCTGCCTGACTTGCAGATGCCATGCTTTGTGAATGACCTCTTTGCTCAGGCCTGTTTCCATGATGATTGATGGTGTAGTCTACCAAAGGCTTGAGCACTTACTGTACTAAAAATGAACAGTATATTATCCATCCTTCTGCAGTCTTCTTCATCACCTCTGGGGCATCAGCCATCCAGATCTGTAGTCAGTTTAGTGATTTCACTGACCAAGTGATTTTTTTCTGTTCATGATGTATATGATATTCTAATTCTGCTCAAAATGGGAATAGCCTTGTCAGGCAGCTCTTCTTGCCTGTCACTGCTGCCTTCCAGCCTCTCTAATCCATTAGCCGATGCTTAAAGCTGTGGCAGATCATCCCTGTTGCCTGCACACCCAGCCAGTACAGATGGACTGGGCCATCTTTGAGCCAGCACCTTGTATTGCACGCAGCCATTGTGCAGGAAAGCATGTAGGTAAAAAACTGGCAGGAGATGCCTTTATTTGATTGCAGAGTTCATGCCGTGTGTAGACTGCCCTGCTCTGTGCTCAGCTTCCCCTCACCCCACAGCCCTTCCCCAGCCAGGGGCCCGTGCCAGTGCATCACACAGGAGATGTGTTAACATGCATGCTGCTAGGAGCCATCTGGTATCCATGCTTTGGTTTGGGAAGGCAAATCTAGAAGCTTCTCAGTGTCGCTGATGAGGCTGATCTGCTTCTTCCTTTAATAGCAGGCATCTTGTCCAGCCACGCTCCTCAAGCAGGGACATGTACAGCAGGTTATCTAGGACTCAGTCTAGATGACTTTTGGCTTCCTCCAAGGACAGAGAGTGCTGTCCTTCAAGCATTGAGTGCTGTGCAGCATGAGCACCCTGGAGGTTCTCTGGGGATAACCAGAGACCTGCATTGTGGGTACAGATAAAAGTGTAACATCCTCACCATGATCTGCTGTACATGAAAAAAAGTGTAGTTTTGGGAAATACCCTCTCATATCTTACAGCAGATTTAATAGCATTGAGTAATGCAACATAGAAAAACAACACGCAGTGTGCTACCTTATTCAAAACATTTTCTCACTTTTGTGCATAGGTTGCCCAGAGTTTCAGATTTGTCCCATCTTCTGCAGGGCTTGTAGCTTCACAAGCAGAATGGTCTAAGGTTTATTCACCAGTTCTGAAAAAAAAAAAAAAAAATTCCAGATAGTTTTGGGGTCAGTAGATTAGAATGATGAGCCTGGTTTTCTGTTCTTTATTCCTAGTATTTGAAGCTTTGGTACTTAGGTGGATGTGAGGGAAAACATGAATGTTGAAAGCCTAATTCAGAAAGCCAGACTATGATTTGAGATCCTCCCACAGATATGTTTATACAGTCAAGTTATATGGGTTATTTGTGGTTGAATTTGATTGTGTTCTTAATCAGTTTTATAAAGTTAAATATTATTTGGACCAGGATTTATGAGAAGGATTCTGTTGTCAGCTGATTAGTGCATTTGTGTTTAATCTGGAGAGTTTAAATCAATCAAGTCTTTAATCAGTCTGATTCTTGGTGTGGGGAGCTAATTATTCACCTTTTCATGCAAAGTGAAAGAGCTGCAGCAGAAGAGACTCAACCCTTCTGGGGGAAGTTGTTTGACCTTTTTAGTAGGATACATCTGCTTCTTAAACCCAGATTTCTCCAACAAGAATTGATAAGGAATCTGGCAAACTGGGGTAGGAGTGCCATTCTCTTTCAGCTTCTGATAGAGAATTTTATGTTGACCTTCAAAAAAAAACTATGTCAAAAATTATATTTTTTCTGCAAGGTTTGACTTTATTGAAACATCACTGATTTTGATGTTTCAATAAAGACCTGATTTGTCGAAAAAAGCCCGAACACTTACCATGTGTGCTTACAGGGCACCTACACAGGAATTAATAAATTTCTTTAATAAGGAAGAATGGCAATATGACTTCTTCAGATCTCAGCCAGTCCAGTTTAGTGTGTACCTACCTCCAAGAGGATGGGGAAGCAAGCATATTTTATCTTTTTATTCTTCCTGTCCTCTCTTTGTGTCAGTGGGAAAAAATGAAGACATGACTGAAACAGTAAAAATGAAATACCTGTCAGAAATAGCAATGAAGGAATATAGATAGTTCTCTGAGGTTTATCACTGGTTTTTAGAAAGTGGCGTCACGATGCTGGTGAGCCCAGCATGGAAAAAATTTCTCAGGCTGCCTAATGGTCACCACTTTCAAGAATAGATGTGTGGAACTAGAGTACAGACTTCATCAATGCTGGGCTTTGCTCTTGAAGGAATTAGGGCAGCTGAGCCTGTTTCAGTCACAGCTGCCTCACAGCTGGGTTCGGGAAGTGTAAAATGTTGCCAGGTGAGATTGCAGGAATGTTGTAGAGAAGTGTAAGATGGTCCCAGCTTGATTGGAGAGCAGCTCTCTGAATTATGTGTAATATTGAATAACAAAGTAATAGAAATGCTGAAGCAGATACTGACTTTGGCATTTTCTGGCAAAACCAGTACACAGCAAACCTCTGCTTTGCATGCTTGTTGATGTTGGGCATGTCCCTTAAAATGGACCTTGAAACTTCTGGAGCATTCAGGATCTGAAAAAGACAAAAGCAGGGATCAAAACATGAATAAAAAGAATAACAGAGATAATAGGACAGAAGATTTACTAAAACTCAACAGCTAATAGGTAGTTAGCTTTGGCAATGAGGTCAGCTAGATGGCATTTCTGGGTATTTCTGAGTTTCTGTAAAATAGATATTACAAGATACTTTACAGAGGATGACTCATTCTTTTTAAAATATACATGGTGTTTCCTATATCTTCACCCACATAGTTGCCTCACAGTCTTTTAAAATAGTACCCAAGTTAGGGCTCTAATGCAGGATATGAAAGAGACATGAATTATTAATTCCTTTTACTCTTGCAATCCAAAACAGCATTGCATAAGTAAGAGGTATAGTTGAAGTAGGATGGCCTGTCCACTGTCACTGAAGCTGTTCTCAGAAAGAATTCAGGAATCAGCCATGGAAGAAAAAACAACCAACCAACATCAAGAAAAACAAAACAAAAAAAAAAAAAAAAAAAAAAAAAAAAAAACCAAAAAACAAAAAACCAACCCAAAACAAAAAGCATGAGTGAGCATTGCTTGGTGAGTGATTTGGTTCTGTGCTCTGTTCCTCAGAGCTTATTCAATGAATAGTAATAGTCCATGATGATGGACTCCTTCTTCCTGGAAAGGTGTCCTTACCATTAGACATCTGTCCAGTCTTACATAAGGAGAGTGAATGGCCCCACATTCCCCAGTTGTCTGGCCAGTCCTACGGACACTTGCAGGTCCAGATTTTCTCAGTGAGCTGTTCAGGAGAAAACCAAGATTTTGCCTTCCTAGTAATGGCAAAAACACTAATAGGAATGCAGAGATAAAGCACGCTGGACCCCTGAAAAATTGCCAAATAAAAAAATAATAGTCAGATTCTTAGTTTAGACTTGACTTATTGTTAGGAGGTAAATAAGCTAGGTGTTTGGGAAATTTCAAAATCTCTGTCAAAACATTCAGTATGACCCTGTTGAATCCCTCAGAGGGCCATATTTTTAAAGCTTCAGGGGTAGTCAGGAGAATGCAATAACCCTCCTTGCTTTAAAATAATGAGATGTGCGTTATCAAGATGACTAAAAGCTAGTGTGTGTTCAGGAACTGGAAGTCATCAGAGCAATCTCATTTCCTTCTGCATGTGGGGAGGCCATATTGAAATAAATATGGGTGTTATGGCTTAGGTTTAGTGAGTTTTATAGTATTGTACTGCACCATGTTTTTGCATGTAAGCCAGGGAAACATGGTCTGCACCAAACTGCTGTCAGGGGAGTTTGTAGTAACCATTAGACTGGAGGGTAAGTTAAGAAAGGTACTGGGTGCAGCACTGCTATTTTGATTCTTAAATACATAAGTAGGCATAAGGACTGTATTGCTAAATGTCAGAAAGCAGAGTGGTGCTGCAGGTTACCCTGGATAGTGTCAGAGACACAGCTGTGGTATTTAACTGTTGGAAAAGTGATACAGAAAAACCCATCAAGGGCAAGTCATCAGGATAAATGTGATGCCTAGTGTTCAGGCAAGAAAACCAAGTGCACTGGTATTGTCTGGGTGGTGACTGCCTGGGCAGCAGAACTGCAGAGGTGCAGCTGTATGACTGTGACCCACAGGCTGAAAGTATTTACACTTTCATACTTGTGTGAAAAGGCAAATACTTTAATAAGATGGGTAAACCAGAGTAATGCTGGAAAAAAGAAGTAATTCTTTCTGTTTATTTGGTGTTGGCAAATCCTGACCTAAAAGGCTGTGTTGTTTTGGGTAAAGCACTTCCAAGAAGATGTGGGCTACATCTTCCAGGATTATGTAGGAGATTGACAGAAGAGATCACAAGTCTTAAAGAAAAGTGAGGAAATACTGAAACAGTTGAGAGGGTCTGCCAGGGAAAAAAGAGTTGAGATGTTAAAATAAAACAGTCGTCAGCTATCAGATAAGTAGCTCTGAGGAAGGAAGTTGACCCTTATTCTTTATTTTTCCCCCTTGTCTTTTATTGATTTTATTCGATCTCTGCAAAAAGTCAGAACAAGATTTTTAATTGTAAGAAAAGTGAAGCACTGAGGTGCATTATCCAAGGAGGTTATGCAAGTTCCTGATCAGAGCATAGGCCTCTGTTTGGGGATAAATTGCATCCATCTTGGTTTTGTGCAGGGGTAAATTAGATGACCTCTCAAGATTCTGGATCTCTTTACGCTTTCTCATTTCTAGTAGTTTCTTTAATTTTTGAGATTTTCATGACATTGTTAACGAAATAGAGGCAAAGAACTATACAAAGGAAAATTGTATCTCTTGGATTATATTGAGTGAGTAAACGCTGTCTTTAAACTGGATCATTTAAATGTATATGTATATGAATAGTCTCTCTATATATACACATACACATATATATGAAATATAATATACAAACTATTTGAGCACATGTCTGATGAAGAGAGGCTGAGGGAGCTCGGGTTGTTTAGCCTGGAGAAAAGGAGAGTGAGGGGGGACCTTCTTTCTCTTAGTAACTACCTAAAAGGATATCGTACTGACGTGGGGGTAGGTCTCATCTCCCAGGTAGCAAATAAAAGGATGAGAGGAAATGGCCTCAAGTTGTGCCAGGAAAGGTTTAAATAGGATAGTAGGAAAAATTTCTTCACAGGCATTGGAATAGGCTATCCAGGGTGGAATTACTACCCCAGAAATGTTTAAAATGTGCATGGATGTGCTGCTTGCAGACATTGTTTGGAGCTGGGTTAACAGTAGGACTCAGTGATCTTAGAGGTCTTTTTCTATCTTAATGGTACTATTCATGCTTATGTATATGTATATAGGATTTTTATCTCTCTCTCTCTGTGCATTCCACCACTTCCAGTTATGTTTCCTTGTGTTGCCAGCTGCAATGTGTAATTCTAAATGAGGTATCTCCAAAATCCTGACTTCAGAAAAATTGACTCAGGAGCACTGAAGAAAACAAGTATATATGTCAAGTGATGTAGACCAGTACCCAGGAATATGTAAATCCCTAGTAGGAGAGAGATGGGTGGTGAGCCAACTGTCCAGATCTCGACTTCCCACCAAAAAGACAACACCTGCCCCAGCTGAAATGGAAAGCAGGATTTTAGATACCCTTGGATGGTCCCACACTGCTAACAGTTTATACCTCCCATTTCTGTCAAGTATTTCCTTTCAATAATGGACTGGGTATCTTCCGCTCTGCCCTGCCCTCATCCCAGGGTACCCTGACTCCATTGTAGCAGTGGTGTGAATAAAGGCCTTTGGGATTAGGTCTGGTTTTTTCCTTCAGAAAAGGAAAAAACAGTGAAAGTCTATGTTGGTAGCAGTGTTGTGGATTGAAATCGGCCAGGTGTTCTGCTTAAGTTGTAAAAATTGCTTGAAATATTTTCCCTATGGGGCTATATATTCTACAGTTCAACAAGGTACTTCAGGCAAGATTTCTCTTTCATCTCAAAATGATGGTGTAGGGTACTATAAAATCTGGTTTAGAGTTCATCTTTTGTCTTGTTTGCTGTTAACGAAGTTGTGTACTTTTATCTTCTTGTAACTGGCCTTGTGATTAACATTTGGGTAGTCATGAAAGGTCACCAGTATTAATCATCACACCATAAAAGAGGCAAGAGGAAGCACAATAATCAGATAGCTTGTTTTGTATGTTTGCAAACCACTGCTAAACTGAAAAATAAATTTTTTTCAGCTTGCTTTCTGGTCTACATCTTATTTGTTTATTTTTAATGCTTGCCATTACCTTTCTTTTCATAGGTTTTCAAGAGGAAAATGAGCAGATGACAAAAGTTAATCGTCATTTTTCAGACATAAAAATAAGTGGTCTAGCTGTACTTGGGGAAACGCATTAAATAATCAGTTCAAGGTGGCAGATGAAAACAGAAGGGAGAAACACTATGTGTGGCTTTTAATATGTGTAATTCCTACTTTATGTGTGATGCATAAAAGTATTGCCCACTGCAGAAACTTACTATCATTTGGGGATTGTGCCTATTGGGTTAATGCTCAGCCTTTTAATTGGTGTCAGTCTGGATCAAAATGTGTCGTAACTCCCCCATTTTCAGCTGAGTTGCACCTCCAATCCTGTGTTCAGTTCTGGGCCCCTCCCTGCAAGAGAGACCCTGAGGGGCTGGAGCATGTCCAGAGAAGGGCAATGGATCTGGGGAAGGGTCTGGGGCACAAGAACTGTGAGGAGAGGCTGAGGGAGCTGGAAGTCTTCAGTCTGGAGAAAAGGGGGCTCAGGGGGACCTTTGCTCTCTCCACAGTAACTTAAAGGAAGGTTGTACTGAGTTGAGGGTCAGACTCTTTTCCCAAGTAAAAAGCAATAGTACAGTAGGAAACATCAGCAAGTTAAGCCACAGGAGGTTTAGATTGGAGAGAAGGAAAGATTTCTTCTCTGAAAGCATTGTCAAGCTTTGGAACAGGCTGCCCAAGGAAGCAGTTGAGTTACAACCTTGGGCAGTATTTAAAAGATGTGTAGATGTGACACTCAGGAACGTGGTCGAGTGGTGGCCTTGACAGTGCTGGGCTAATCGATGATCTCAGAGGTCCTTCCCAACCTGAATGATTCTGTGATTCTATGCTTTATACAAGGAGGATATTGATAGTGCTGAATTATGAAGCAAAGTTATTATATATTCCTGGTGCTATTTAAGGTAGTAATGACAGAAGTTGTCATGACATGACATTCAGTGTGTGCCCCTTTGTTTTAGTACAGTAGAAACCAAGAATCAAAGTCTATTTGAAGACTGGCATTTGAGGTACTAGGCGGGTGTATGTTTTGCAAGCTCTTCACACCAGAGATTTGGCAAAGGGCAATATTCTATCATATGCTAATACAAGTCTAAATAGAAAATGTGCTACCTTATTCCTTTATTTAAAAAAAATGTTCTGCAATTTTCTTATTGTAATAATGATTCCTGCAAAGGCTTTCCGTGTTCAAATAGCTCGTGTTCATGATTGGCACCTTAGAAATCTGAGAAGTTTGAGTGAGCGAGTTGACACAAAACAGTTTGCAAACATTAATCCCCCAACAGCTGTAGGCAAGCAGTGTGGGTGGATTGCTCTCTTTACCAGTGCAGGAACCATGGCATTGAAGCAGTTGTTTCCTTTCCACAGAAGGCATCTCCTTTATAATCATAGCAGAATCTACCATCACCTCTGTGTCAGGGATGCCATTCACTCACACTGGTGGACGCTTCTCTCTCAGGGGAGGGTAGCCTCTGGACTAAAGCATTTTGAATTTCAGTAGAAATAGCTTCCTACTTCACCTTTGCTTCATGCCCATTTCTTTCCCCGCCTTGGATCAGAAAGCTCAGTAGAAGCAGCTATTGATGTAATGTAACACTTTCTTCAAAGTGATGTTTCTGCCACAGTTCTTCACTGATTTTACCCCTAAGAAGCAAGTACTAAATTCCACCCCTCAAAACAATCAATGAGAGGCTCACCACACAGCTAAGATCTCCCTCTGTATGTCTCCTTTTTTTCTCCTTTTGGCATTTGGGCCAAAAGCCACTAAGGGTTGGTACATGTATCCGCAGTCAGGTCTTCTGACCTAATTTTCTGTCTCTCCTTACATAAAATGGCACTTTGACCTGTAAGAGTTTTTTTTTAATGTCGCATGGGAAAAATAAGACTGTTCTCTTCATCATATAGGACTGGTACTCTGGAACTTCTGTATTCCTCTCTCATTTTCCAGGAAGGAAAAATCAAAGCACTACCTTCCAAGATTTTACTGTCTCCATTTTTGCCCAAAAATCCCATATATTAGAGTGAGCAACCAGAACACCATAATCTGAATCTGATCTCTCTCCATTGTAGGAACACCAGTAATCATTTACAAAAAAAAGTATTACTTATTAATAATTATTATTAATATTTTGTTAATTCATGAACATCACTTTTAGGAAGTAGAATACAAGAAGAGGAACTGGATTATATGTCAGATTGCCTTCACTGAAGTTATTACCTCCTATACATAAACTCGCCCTCCATGGTGGCGCATGAACCAAATTCTTTTTCCCCATTGCCCATTGCAAGATACTCTTGCTGAAGTTTTGTGGTGTTTCAAGGCACAAGGCATCCGTTGGCCATCTCCTTCCTAGCTGTTTGTGCCCTTAAGGACTGTGGTATATGAATCTTCTGTCTTATGCTCAGGTGTGCTGTGTTGATTATCAAAAGTGCAAACCAGACTAAGGCTCTCCTGTGGTCACAGACGTGTAGAAGGTGTGTTAGGGCCCCTGCCTCAGAGGAGTGTTTGGTACTGAGTAGAAACTGGCAGCCACCAAGAGTGGCCGGTGCAGAATACTAGATAGTTTTACAGTTACAACTTATGCGTAAGGTTGGGTGTTCAGCAGCATGCTTTGAATCAAGGGGGGGAAAAATCCCATTTTCCAGCATCCCTGAGGATCAGCTATTATTACTAATTCATTAATTGTTATGGTCAGGTCTGTCCTTTTTTTTGTAAGTGGAAGTTCATGGAGGATGTGTAGCTAAAGGAGATCCTCCCCAGCTAGAAACATAGATACCTCCAGCCATTCAGAATCTGAAAATCTTCCACTTTCTAGTGGGCTTTACTCCTTTTTAATGTTTGTCATTTTGTTTGACTGTCAGCTGGCAGAGTATTTGCATATATGTATCAAGAGTCTAAGGAAAGGGGAGAGTGTACTCTCCAGCAGCTGTAGGGTATTCAAAGCCTACGTGTTTTTACATGATGGAATCTCCTGTGAGTTCGTGGGCTGAGCTCAGTTCTTCATCTGTAGTACAGGGCCATTTCCTTTATTGCCTTGCTGTTTTGATGAAGGTGGGACATGTAATTTTTCACAGTTGTGATGCTGTGGTGAATAGAGAGGCTCTGCTGTGGTTAAAAAACCAAAAAAAACAACACAAAGAACCCAACAGCCTGTTTCACTGCAATACTGCCATTTAATTTGTTCCATATTTTAAAGACATTTGAACTTTTTAAATATACTCTGGTATCTCAAGCACTGCATGAAAACTTTATTCTCTGAACAGCCAAATAGTAATTCCTAACACCCTTCAAGTAGGGTCTGGGACTTTGTAGTTGCTCTAGCTTTTATGTGCATGTGACTGAACAAAGAGTCTCCCAGTCCCCCTTGTGTGGATGCTCAACTCCTGCTACATCAAGCAGAAAACAACTGTGATTTGTACTGCTTTTGATCATACATTTCCACAATGCTTTGCTGCTGGAAAGCAGAATAATACTGTCACAAATTTTAAATTAACAAAATATGCCTAGAAGGGATTGGTAGGTCTTGTACATCTGATTAATGTCAGGCTTGTAAATTCTATTCTCCAACAAAAACAGCAGAAAATGCTCAAGTGAGAGATGTTATAAAAAGAGACTCTCCATTTTAGTGGATCTTTGTGTTTTAGTTATAATCTCTTACTGAAGCACCCAAGATGAAATCACAAAATCAACTAGCATCAAGGGAGTTGAATTAGCTTATATCTGTGTTCCCTTTTAATTAGATTTGAAATGGCTATCCCACTGTAGTGCAGAAACCAAGTCAGTACCATCCCCTCAGGCCTTATTACTGACAACAACCTTAGCATAGATCTGCATATTCAGCATCCAGGTGGATAGGTGCTTTGTATTGGGAGGTACGGGCAGGATTTTAAAAACACAGGATATCTTTTGTACAACTCAGTTTTTGCTCTTAGGCTAGAGAACAGAGGGACTTTCCTTTTTGTTTAACAGGTATCATCTTACGATAATATTTTTCTGATCAACAATGGAAACAAGGCAGCACTAGTAATAAGCACGTTCTGTGCCACCTGATGTATTTCTATGGGTTTATTTTCCCCTTACGTACATTTCTATTCCTTCAAGATGTGCTCTGAGACATTTCCAATTTCAGCATTCTGCTTGTCTCATCTAATTCAATTATAAGCTGTTCTGGCAACGACCATATCTGGATTCTGCTTTCAAGTTTCAGTACCCAGCTGTTTTGCAAAGTAATCTTTAAAAAAAAGTATCATGATGAGGGAAGGAACTTAATTCATCCGCAGGGATTTGTCATGTGAGAAGAGCATGTCCTGATCTCCCAAACTTTCAGCAATACTGTGCCCACAGGCAGTCCTACCTCTACCCCCACTGGAAATGCTCAGTGTGATAGCAGATTTTGCTTGGGGTTTCCATTAGATGGTGAGAAATTTTTCTTTTCTTTATTTCTTTTTCATTTTCCCATTTGCTTCTCTTTCAGGCGTGAACAGAAAAGTCACCTATTCCCTGTCAGACTCTGCAGATGGTTACTTCTCAGTTGACCGGTCTTCAGGAATCATTATTTTGGAGCATCCACTTGATAGAGAGCTTCAGTCCTCCTATAACATCACTGTAAAGGCCTCAGATCAAAGCATTGTGCTGACCTTATCCTCATTTGCCACCGTTACCATTACAGTGCTAGACATTAATGACAACCCTCCAGTGTTCGAAAGAAGAGATTATCTTGTTACAGTACCTGAAGACACCTCACCTGGCACTGAAGTCCTTTCTGTTTTTGCTACAAGCCAAGACATTGGTACAAATGCTGAGATTGCCTATCTCATCAGATCAGGGAATGAGAAAGGGAAGTTCAGGATTAACTCAAAAACAGGTTTGTAAAGTAGCTCTTACTTGCAATGCTAAATTAAAGCATCAGAAAAACATGAATGCTTGGGGAAGGCTCTTGGACCAAAAGATTTCCAAGGCCAGAGACTCACAGCTTGTCATTGTGTAATTAACTACACAGTTAAAAAGCAATTTTAGGTTGGAGAGTGATGTCAATTACGGTCACACTTTGCTGCCCCAGCTCAAGTGGAGAATACTTTTCTCCATTAGTAAGTCTGTTGAAGCCGATATAGATGTGACAACTTATTAGCCAAACTGTGCAAAGCACTTCTGAACACTTGCAGTGTTTATTTGCTTACCAGCTGAGTACAGCCTCAACTGTCTGCACCTTAGAAAGCATCAACCAGTGCTACCAGGACCTGTTAGGACCAACAGTCCTAATACATGATTGTTCAGTCCTAATACATGATTGCCATTTATGTAGCTTTATGCAGCTTGCCTGACTTAGGTTGTTCTGATTTCTCTTTTTGACTTCAGCCATGGCTTGGGTTGAGGTCTTTTTGGTTATACATCACAAATTTTAGAAGTACCCCACTGCTTCTCTGTAACAAATACCAGGCAAAAGTATCATATTTGATGCAAATGGCTCATTTTTTTTTAATTTCCTTAGTGATATATATTCTTTATCCTCACTGAGTTTTTATTCCATCAACTGTAAGCTGTTTCTTCTATGCTTCCCTGTAGTGGATCCCCTTCTTCTCATAGCATTCAGGATGGCCAGTACAAATCTGCCACCAGAGTCTGAGAGCAAGGCAGTCTTGATTTTAAAAGCTGAAGATAACACTTCTTTGGGTGCAACTGTAGTAGCCAGTAACATGAAAAATATCAAAATTATGCATTGTGTCATTTCTATAATTGTGTGCATAAATGGCTCTTCATTCTGCGGAGACTGCTGCCTCTCATGTGAGGGACTTAACATAACTGTGTTGTCTGTCATGTTCATCGTGTTGATTAGTGCTAGCAGAATTTAAATACAAGTACGCCTAGGCAGCGATAGTTAACTTCACATTTGATAATGAAGCCAAGGAAATAAATCAATAAAACCCCATAATGAAGCTTAATCACACAGGAAAAAAAAACCAAACTAAAACTATATATTATTCATTAATGTGTGACAGCTCCATTACTATTCATTTAGAGGCACAAGCTCGGTTTCTAGACAGCAGAGAGGTGACGTAGCATGCCTGATCAGAGCTTGAAAAATAATGTCCTTCACACCATTTATCAGTGGGAACTCTGCTAGCCACTTGGAAGCTTCTCTTCAGGCCTCCTGCTTTCAGCAAGTCATGCTGAAAGGTGGAATTTTTTTGGAAAGAGCCCAGACATGATTAAGAAGAATGATCTGAGGTCTGTAAAATGTGATTTACCAGGAAAGACTGAAGGAATTAAGGCTGTTTAAGCTAGAAGAGAGAAGGCATGCTGTTATATAGAAAGTACCTGTGAAGAAGAGGGTATAAACTGTACTCCATGCCCAGTCATAAAAAAAGATGTTGTGAATGGGCTTAAATTACATTTGGATTACTTTGGTTAAATGATAGGAAGAAATTCCTAGCTGTAATGATTATGAAGTCCTGAAATACATGTCTTAAGAAGGTTTGGAAACTGATATTGTTGGAGGTTTATAAAAACACTAGAAATCAGATCATTTCTATCCTAGAGGGAATCTGGGTGCATGGAGCGAATCAAGTTACAGAGAATCTTATTTTTGGTTGTGTGGTGAAGTAACACAAAATTTATAAACCTGGTTGAGTGGGGAAGTCTCTGTTTAATCACTTAAATGATAGACAGCTGATTTCTCAGAGGTATTCATATCCTATTCATTTGTATTTAATTCATGAGAAGTTAATTGTGTGGGAGTGAATTTCTGTTGACTTGTCAGGGCTTATTTCCAGAGTCGGCATCCAGTTCTCCCAAAGGCTCTATGAATGAGATGGTAAATGGGTGGATATGGCCCCCACTTCTTCATCAATGGTACTCACATAATGAAAGCTATTTTCATGAGGAAACACTCATGGCCTCATTCCTTGTAAAGGTCCTTTCTGCAGAGGCAACCCAAATGCAATTGGCATCATTCTTTAATCAAACGACAGCAGTAGAAACCTGAATAAACATTTTTATTGGATTGGGCAGTCTTGCAGTTAGTGTTGTATGTGTGCCATGGTGATAAATAGCATGCTGTACTGTTTACTACAATCAAATACCTTACTCTTTGGTGGCTTTTTGGGTTTTTTTTGGCTGGCTGTTGACATTCCCTCTTTTACTTCAAAGGAGTGATTTCCATTTTTGAAGCTTTGGATTTTGAATCGTGCAAGGACTTCTACTTAGTAGTGGAAGCAAAGGACGGAGGAACGCCGGCGCTGAGCGCGGTCACGACGGTGAACGTGAATGTGACAGACGTCAACGACAACGCGCCCACGTTCAGCCAGGCTGTCTACAGCGCCGTCATCAGCGAGGACGCAGCCGTCGGGGACTCTGTGCTCATGGTGCATGGGGCTGTGGGTGGAACTTCGGTGCCATGAAGCCCTCTGCCCCTAAAAATAATCCTGCACTGCTTAATAATGATAATTACTACGGCTTGAAGCCCCCAAACCATTTTCTAGCAACACTGCATCTGCTATTGCTCTGCAAGCTGCTGTCAGTTTCTCCCCAAAAGAAAGTACAGCAGTAGTAGTGACCCTTTCTTTTTTACCCTGTTACGCTGTCAGAGAGCAATGACTTATTTAAGGTGTTGCATTCCATGAGTCAGCTAGAAAGAAACAGGTTTTAATAGAAAGGCAGAATTCAACTTTTCAGTAAAATACAATCATGGAGTCATAGGGTTGGATGAGATCTTAAAGATCATCTAATTCCAACCCCGCTGCTGCAGCCTTTCACTGCACCAGGCTGCTCACAGCTCCAAATACATAGTATTTGGGTAGTCTGGCATGCAGTATGCCATCCCCAAACCTCACAGTATTCTTGTCTTGCAACTTGTGGATCCAGAGAGAGAGTGTTGTATGGAATATTAAGATTAAAATATCTGTATGTTTTCAGACTAGAATTTTGAAAAGGCCCAAGTGAAGCCTAACAAAAACATATTGAATTGATGCTGTAGAGGTGTGCAGTTCAGGTATAACTAGTCTGATGGAATGTGAAGTATACTTTTTGGAATGTTGCGCAATTAATGTATCGTACAGATCACTTAAGATTTGTTTTGCTAATTATTTATTCTTCTCTCAAAAAAAGTTGATAGCAGAAGATCTGGACAGTCCTCCCAATGGTCAGATTCATTTTTCCATAGTGAACGGGGATCAAGACAATGAATTTTCAGTTGATCCTGTTTTGGGACTCGTGAAGGTTAAAAAGAAATTGGATAGAGAAAGGGTAAGACATGTGGGACTTCTTAACTTGCAATGACTTACAGATGTGCATCAATCTCCACTCTGCTGCTAGCTTGTGTTGAAGGAGTTCCTTTTATACTCTGCAGTGATCAGCCTAAGATGCTCCAAGAGGTCTTTCTAACGTTTTCCCACTTCTTTCCATGCCAGCCCTGTCCCCAGTCTATCTACATGCCAACTGCTCTGCTGGCACTCCCACCCTGCACCCACACAGCAGCTGGGGTCGCATCAGGGGAGAGAAGCAGCTCTGGATTTCTCCCGTGGTGCCAGCGCGAGCTGCTGCTGTGTTAACGAGCTGCCTCCTCTCCCCTGTGCGTGCAAGTGCACACATGCAGCTGTGTGTGCCACAGAGTGATTACAAAATGCTCCAGATTGTGGCACCAAGCACGGAGCTGAGACCTCAGCCACTAATTAGCGCTCTGCAAAACATGTCACTGGGGAGAGGATGTTATGAAGTGGCCAGGCTGTACCAAAAGTGAAAGAGTGCTTCATTAAACAGATTCTGCTGCTTTGTTTGCTCACTCCATTATTCATTCAGGATTATTTATCTCTATTTTTCCATAGCTAGCAATTAGCAGCTTTTGGGAAAAAAACAAACAAATGCAGTTGCCTGTGCTACTAGCAGGGCAGGAGAGTGCTAGCTACATAGCTTCAGAAATCTTGCATAAGGAAATCCATGCCTCACGCCTCCCAGCAATGCACCCACAAAACTGGGGAAGCAGATTGCTACCTTCAGAATATTGGCTTAGCTGGAGAAACTCTTTGCTGGAAGCAGACTTGCTTCTTAAAACAGTGGCAAAACCCCCTTTCTGCATTATCACAAAGGCAGGATTAAATTGTTCATGTTTGGTAGTAGAATGGCTTTACTGCAGACTGTCTACAAGGTAGTAGCAATGGCTGTGCATGTTACAAGTTAGCTGTAATAAAAGCCCAGGCTGAGTTTCTTAATATGAAATTTTTAGTTTCTGAAGTGCACTCATTTGCGGCTGCATTCAGGCACACAAACTTAGCCTCACAAGCATGTGCATGTGTAATGCCAGCTGTGTTAGGTCTGCATTTTCCAAAGTTTCCCTCAGTTAAAATAAGCTGTGATATTGTCTTTTTCTTTGCTTCCTTGGCGCATTTCCTAGACACAGGTGTTTCTGACCCCTTCAGGGAAAATTATGTATGATGCCCCATCTGCTGTAGATCCCCAAAGGCAGTGCTGACTCCCAGGTTTCAGTGGTTTAAGGAGACTTATTTCCAGAGCTGTAATCACATAGAGACCATGACTTTTGCCATCTACCTTTCTGGGATACATTGAAATGAAAGCAAACACAGAAAAAAAATTGAGCAAGATTCTACAAAACTCTCTGTCTTTAGCTAGCAGTGGAAATTATGGTTAAAAAAAAAAAGATTAATTCTCTTCCTCAAGTTTATTGACTTTCCATAGTTCGGCATTCCCCTTCCGTCCTGTGTCACTTTTCCCCCACCAAATTATACCTCCTCCATACACCCCCCCCCTCCAAAGAAAACATGTTCCCTTTTGCCTTGTATTGGTCCCACATCCCAGAAGAGCCGTGTTATTTTGTGTGTGTGATCTGAGCTTCTCCCTACCACAAAAAAAGCTGTTATTTTTCAAATGTATTTGGATTTCCTTCCTTCCCACCCCCCTCCCAGAAAAGCCCCTTTAACACTATCTTGTTCCCCTCTGCAGGGCCATGCTTTTGCCCTTTCCAGCCCTGCACTGAGAGGGTGGAGCAGAGTGTTGTATCTGGCATGTTTTGCCCTTCACTTGCTCTGCTGTGGGGGGATTCAGGGGCAGACATGTCAGCAGCTTTCCCTGCAGAGCAAGGAGCAATATACAGTAAAAAGCAGTTATAAGACCTAAGGAAGCCAACATAAGGATGCAGTTCGGGAAATCCAACTGTCATCCATAAACTGTGCATAGACAGAGCTTTTGCAAGTTGTCACATACGCTCACACCTCACACACGGGCACATATGTGTGTAGAGGGCCCATGAATGATGCACTGAACTGCCTGCACTACGCTGAGTTGTTTGTGTCTGTTGCAAACCAGCAGACTCAAGCCCACTTATCTTCTGCAGAATGGTGGATATTATTCTATTGCTACAGAGACTGTTGTCCCTCGTACTCCCAAATGTTTCCCAGTGTGTTTAAGCCAACTGACTGTGAACTATTTCTTGGCTCTCTATCACCGCATCAGAAACAGTATATGTCAAACTGACGCTGGCTCTAATAAGCAATTTATACTATATCTTGGAAACCAACTGTAAGATAAATAGAATCAGGTCACTTATCCCAGCTGACACCTAGGAGAGATGAAAATATAAGCTTACAGGCCAAACAGCTGAGTTCAGATATTATCTGTCATTTGTTTTCTGTGTGCCCCTTTGTTTCAGGAATGTTTTATCTGATACAGTTATTTTAATACAATGAAGCTGTTATGTTTACTGGTAGCTTTATGAAACAGAAGTTGTGACACAATGTGGCAATAAACGGGATAATGTTATACTAAGGGCAAGAAGGTAATGAGGCTAAACAGCTTTCCTTACAATATGGAAGGTGATGAATTGAATGCAAAGAACCAGGGTTACAATTTAGGACATTTTCACCATGATTTAATGTTTTCACATTTTTTCAGATATCTGGTTATTCATTAGTTGTCCAGGCAAGAGACAGTGGTACCCCTCCTTTGTCTTCATCTGTGACGGTCAATGTGGACATTTCTGATGTGAACGATAACAGCCCTGTGTTTACTCCAGCTAACTACACAGCTGTAATTCAAGTAAGTTTATCTTGCACATCAAAAACTTCTCTGACTTTTAAAATGTACAGGCATTTGGTTTCATTTAAGTACCTTTTGATGATCTATCTGCAAAACATGGATCAAGTGATCTTATCTAAAAGAAAGTATAAACAAATCTTTCTTGAGTCTTTGGTAAGTTTCTATTTGCTGAGGCTCCATAACCACAGCATCTGTCACACATTTTACCATTCATCCCTGCTGCAGCAGGTACTCCAACCTCAAAATGTCTGCTCTGGGATAAGTTCACACTTCTTTACACCTTGCTCTGGGTGTGAGCCTTGACGTTTAGTCAGTCATGATCAGACAGAGTAGCAGACAGAGCCCAGCAGGCCCTGGCAGTGTGGTGGGTACCTTCATCTCTGCTGCAGGTCTGTGGGGCGTAAGCGGTGTCAACAAAATGCAACTTGTGAAATGTCATCTTGGGAAAAAAGCATTCAGTGGAATATTCTCAATAGAAAAATGTGGTATTTTATGATTGCAATATGTATAATTTTAATCCTTTTCTTTATACGCTGTGTATATGTGTAAAGGAAAATAAACCAGTGGGCACAAGCATTTTGCAGCTGGTAGTGACAGACAAAGACTCTTTTCACAATGGCCCCCCTTTTACCTTCACCATCCTCACTGGCAATGAAGAGGAGGAGTTTACCCTGGACCCTCATGGCGTTTTGAGGTCTGCAGTCATCTTCAAGCACATGGTCTCAACTGAGTATGTGCTCTGCGTGCAGGTAAGGCTTGATTTTTACATCTACACTGAAACAAAGAAACCCTAGTGGTAGGTAAGCCACCTGTACTTTGCCTGTATGGGTTGGTTTTAATGGACTGTATTCTGCAAGTAAATACCACACATTCCAGTTTGCAAATGCACAATGCAAAATATTTTCTTTGATGTTCTTAAACCTGGTTTCTTTATAAATATAAATATAAATATAAATATAAATAGGTAGCCAGCCACCTTTCCAATTTCCTCAGCATGAAATGAATTTTCTGAGCAGCAACCGTTATGGCTTAAGATTTTCATCATTTTTTTTTCTGTAGCTAAGGAAGGAAAATGAGAAAAAATGCATTATATACATATAAATACACCCCAGAACAAGTGACTGTAAAATACTGCTCTAGGAACAAAAATAATTTCTGCTTTTAAGTCATAAATTTAATCATAAATTTTGGGAAGCCTTCCAAGAATTCATGAAATCACATTTCCAAGGTCAACTTAGCTTTTAAAGAATGTCAAAATAAGACATGCAATAGAAGTCCAGCTCAAACTTAGCTTTAGAATAATCGTTGAGAAGCTTTGTAACCAGGGTAATTTTGATTGCCAAAACCTGTAAATCCAAAAGTAATTTGTCCACATTTCTCAGATGTGCCAGAGAAGATGTATTAGGGTTCAGTAAATATGCAAGTCTAGGGAATGAACCTCTTCACTGAAATGAGTCATGGTCCCATAAGCTCTGTCTGAAATTCTTGCTTCCTCCACTTGCTGTGCTGGGGTTGATTTCTCTAAACACAGCCTGTCTGTTCCTTTACAAGCACATTCAATGGTGTTCACATCAGTAGCATCCTTAGATGCAATTGTTGATTACGATTCACAAAATATAAGCTCTGATGCTAATTAACGGTTCAAATCAAAGTTTTACAAGTTTGCCATTTAATATCCTTGAAACCTTTTTTTTTTAGCCTTTTAGGGAAATAAAAAATCATCACCTTTCTTTCTTACCATGCCTTAGTCGTAAAATATCCTGCTTTCAGGGTAATTTACTAGCTAGAATTCTAGTGTAGCCAAAACTGGCATGAGAGTTAAATTTGAGCAGCATCCTCTAGCTTTAGAGATCCATGTATTTCATATACATGAAATACTAGACAGACCACCATGTCTGAGATGCACCAACATGCTCAGAAAACCACGCTGTTAGATTGTGGAGGCATGCTTCCTCCCAGTATTATTTTCTTCAGGGATTTCTGCAGTAAAAACATATTTTATAGTTTCCTGTTGTGTATAGACCATAGAAGAGTTTATTTTCATCCATATGTGCTGCTTTTTCTTTTCCACTATCAGGTTTCTCCTCTGTATTAGGTTTATTAAGAATTAATGTTAAAATAAAAAGTGGAAAGAGACATAATCTCTTCTGCATGAACATGGGCATTTGTCTGCATATATATATAAAAATATTTTTAAATAATCCACACGGGTCTTTTAGGAGTGAAGATGAATGAATTTTAGAGTGTCTTAAAGTTACTAATCTACTCCTAGTAGTGACCGTATTACTGTTGTCATCCTGACATTTTTCCTTCAGCTTGTAAATTTTCCCCCCGTATCCAAGTACAAAAATCTTTGAACATGTCCTGCATCTCTGCCTAGTGGCAATTTAGTCTTCTGTTCTTCTCTGAATCAAATAAATGTGTGGAGCAGTCTATCATAATAGGAACTGCAATGAAACATTTTTCTTATTGTAGGAAAGGACACTGATTCAAGTTTGCACACTTTTCTGTCAAGATGGCCTTGGTTTTTTTGTCATACTTGCTCTTTTGCTCTCTATAAAAAAAGTGCAAATGATGCTATAATACCTGCTCTGGGTCAGCCAGTCATCTGTCCAAGTGCAGTTCTGCTCTCATATTTTATCATTAGTAACAGCCCAAGAACCTATTTCATTTTTGGAGGATGATAAATTTTATTTATGGCAAGCATGTTTCTTGATTGCTTCAGGTAAAGTACAGAATGCTGTAGAAAAATTCTAAACTCCCTCACATCCACACAAGCTAAGCAGGGTCTGGAGTACTATGGAGTACACCAAGCAATGCAGAAAGCTTATATTTCACTGGAATTCAGTCTCCTCTCCAGGGTAGAAGCAAGCCCAAAGTGTGTTTGGGGCAGAATATACCACATTGTTGGTATATTCTCCGTTGTGAAGATGACAAGTGATAGCTGTGGGATCCTGGGAACATTTCAGCTTGAGTAATGAGACATTCTACTGACACATTTCTCTCTGCAATCCACTTAGAGATCTGTGCTTCCCTAAAGGGTTTGTAAGTTCCACTGCTAGAAATGGCTGAGACACTTCTTTACATATGTATTTTGCAAATGCATTTGAGCATTCTTTTCAGAATTTCTTTTCAGAATTACTGATGCTGTGAGAATACACATATGAAGATGTTATGGTTGCAGGCTGTGTTCTATGTGTGCTTTTATTTATTTATTTTTTTTTTTTAAATTGCATTAGGCAAAGGACTCTGGGAAGCCTCAGCAGGTTTCCCATACCTACGTTCAAGTGAGGGTTATTGAAGAGAGCATTCACAAACCAACCGCCATTCCACTGGAGATTTTCATTGTCACCATGGAAGATGATTTTCCTGGAGGAGTCATTGGGAAAATTCATGCCACAGATCAGGATGTGTACGATGTCCTCACATACACGCTAAAATCAGAGCAGAAAAGTTTGTTCAAGGTCAACAGCCATGATGGGAAGATCATCGCCCTTGGAGGGCTGGATAATGGCAAGTACATCCTGAACGTCTCTGTGAGCGATGGCCGCTTCCAGGTGCCCATCGATGTTGTGGTCCATGTTGAGCAGCTGCTACAAGAGATGCTGCAGAACACGGTCACCATCCGCTTCGAGAACGTTTCCCCGGAAGACTTCGTGGGTCTCCACATGCACGGGTTCCGGCGCACCCTGCGCAACGCAGTGCTCTCCCAGAAACAGGACAGCCTGCACATCATCAGCATTCAGCCGGTGGCAGGCAGCAGCCAGCTTGACATGCTGTTTGCGGTTCAGATGCACAGCGGTGGCTTCTGTAAGCCTGCCTATTTGATTCAGAAGCTTACCAATGCGAGGAGACACTTGGAAAATGTGATTCGTATTTCTGCTATCCTGGAGAAGAATTGCTCAGGACTGGATTGTCAGGAGCAACACTGTGAGCAAAGTCTGTCTATTGATTCGCATTCCCTGATGACTTACAGCACAGCACGAATTAGTTTTGTGTGTCCTCGCTTCTACAGGAATGTGCGCTGCATGTGCAATGGTGAGTACTGCTCCCTCTTCCCCTCCCATGGCTGCACATTATGCGATAGGATCCATTTTATTCCTCTGATGCAGATGAGAAGGGGCATTTCAATTCAGTCCACTAAAGCACAACTGGCTGATGCGTTGTGGGAATTGATTTCTCAGGCTCGGGAAGAATTGTTCATGTTTACTGATGTAAATGGAAGTTTACGAACTTTGGCCTTTTATGACAAAGACTGCTTTCCTGGAGGCTCCACAATCAGAGCCATCAGCTTCCAGGGAAGGGGAAGGAGTGGGGGAGAAAAGAGAAGGAGAGGGAGGGATGTAGTTTCCCGATTAGCTGATGCCACCACTGGAATAAACTTGGACTGTGACGGCAGCAGAGCCTCCAGCAATGCACCAACAGTCTCCAAGGAAAAGCACCCCTGACGTAAGCTGGGCAGGTGGAAAGGCCTTTTCCAGTCCCGTTGTTGCAGGGAGCCACAGAAACCAATGAAGTATTTTAATAGCAAGCACTTTTCTTGACCTTTAATGCTACAGTAGGGGACAGGGCAGGTTTTGGGCTGCTCCACATTTTGGCAGAGATTTCACTTGGGCATATGACAAACAGACTGACGAGCCAATCTTCTGTATGATTCTGCACTTGGATTTTAAAACCTCAGGCAATTATAATACTGGCTCTGTTCTGTTTGCCAGGCTATTTGCTCCTCATTCCACTTCATTTAAGAGCAGAGAAAAAAGCTGCTGTAAAATCAATACATCTAAGTCTCCCTCATCTTAAGCACATATGCACACACAGAGCAATACACAAATTCAGCAGCCATATCCCTCAATAAACCAACATTTGTTTCTGCAGTAGTTATAAGGGCTTCATGTTTTACCACTGACCTTGGTGGGGATGAAAATAGGCATAAATTGCATAAAACTTAACCAGAAATAATTTTTCTCCCTGCGGCACATGAATAATAATGCCATAGAAGTTCAATTCTGAAAAAAATACCATGGTTCTCTCTCTGAGGTGCATTCAAGAGCAGACTATCTGTTCACTTTTTAAGTAAGAGTCTTACAAGTTTCAAATAGACATATCTATTATAACAATAGTCAGCATTTTGCTACACATGAAAGGTTCTGAAGTAAAGGATTTTCACAGGTTTAAAAGGGACAGTGCTTCAATATCCTCCAGTCAGGTCCAGGAGCCAGTGCAGGAACACTGCCTGCCAAACTTTTTTATATTTTCTGACTTATAGCTTAGTCTCACTTTTGTATCAAGAAATCACAAATCATCATTTCATTTCCATGGGGATAGTGATAGTCCTCACAGTCAGAAATTGGTTTTCTGGCAGCCAAAATTTTCACTGTTTATCATTTCATTTCACTACCTATTAAAGTCAATAAGGATGTATTACTCCCTCTGCCTCATAATCCCTTAGTTTAAATCTGAAAAAGGGACTTTGCAGTGAAGCACAGTTCTGGCCCAGCAGCTCTCCTGGCACAGCAAGCTTGCAAAGGAAGCACAGAAATTCAGCTGGGACAGCGGTTTCCAAATTCTTCTGTCACGTACCAGTCAATCCTCAAAATGGATGACAGGCTGCTGGAAAAGGCAGTGTGGTTCTGACTGTGGTCCCCAGCCTCCGGGCCATTTATCATGGCCTTGAAGACTGCTGTGTGGGAACGCTTGAAACCCGCAGCTTGTGCTGGTCCTGCTGAAAAGCTGGAGGGGTTCCCACTGCTCCTGTTGGAGCCATTAGGTGCAGATTACCCATGGGAGATCCACATGATTTGGGGTAGGGTTCAGCACATCCAGCCTGCCATACAGGCTGTGGTAAAAAGATGTCAGAGCTGCTGAGTTAAGTATAGCTGCCAAAGAGGTAGATGCCTTGGTGTGCATTACTTGCACAGAAATAACACACCTTGGTGGGAAGCAAAAATTCATGCTTTGGGCCATCTCCTCATTAGTTAATGCTTCGTCCTCTTCTACTGTTTATAATTAAAGGAGCCACATAAAATATTTTGGTATTTAGGTAAACACACCATGTTTTCTCCCATTGGAGATAACACAGACTTGTGAGAGTATAATAGTTAGAGAATGTATGGGTAGTTTTGCTTTCATGAAAGCTAAAGACTAGAGTAAAAGAGTTAGAAAAATGCAAATACTTCATCCATCAGTAGTTCTCATAAATAAATGCACAAATGCAGCAATTCAGGAAAAAGTGCAAAAATTTATTTTGGCATGTTTAACGAGACAGCATTAGCAAGATATTAGCAGTGTAATAAAAGTATTATACTTCCTTTGTTGCTAAGGGAGTTCCACATCCAGTAAATATTAATACCTTGAATTATGAAAAAGCCATTAAAATATTGCATATGTTTCCAGAAATCTGATTCAATTATGGCCCAGAAAACTTGAGTTTGAACTAATTCACTCATTCTTGAAATATGTATCGTATTTGGAGTGTTTTTCCCACTGGCAGATGTCACAGATATGCACAATTTATGCATGCCAGCTGTGCATAACTTACCTAGATTACCTTTGTGAGCAAACAGAGTTATCTAATGTGAAAATGCAGGGAGACTGTAAAGTAGGCAGTGGGCGAACTTCGGAGGTTCAGCAGCTCAGCTCTGGAAGGGTAAGTTCAAAAGTTCACATGCATCAATCTTAGCTTTTAAATCAATAAAATTGAACTAAAGAGTTTTCTAATAACAGACTGTCTCCTTAGATTTTTGGGTCATCTGTTTGTGTTTGTATGAAAAATACTGTCACAAACTGGGGTTTGTGTCAGCGTGACCAGAGGGGCTATGCGATTACCAACCTCCTGTCACATGGCACGAGGTATGCAAACATCTGTCAGCACTGGGGAAAATAAAAGTAGGAGGATTGGAATAAATATATTCCTGTAAAATAGTTCTTGTGGCATTCTCATTTTTCAGAGGCAAAAATCTATTCCTTTTTTTTTTCACGATACAGAGTAATCCTTTTCTGTTGAGACAAAGGTGCATCAGCAGAGCAGGTTTTGTTGGGACTATTTTGCCCTATGGTTGTTCTGCATTATAATCTTAAAGAAGTGATGGTACATTAATATGTTCACAGGAGAGGGATGTATTGAAATAATCTTGACAAATACGGGCATATATATCTACATCTGTGCTGGTCACTCCAGGCCCCATTCGCAGACAGTGGGAAGAATGAGGTATTTTTAATAATGTGGTACATCTCTCCCTAGATGTCTTAAATCAGTCAGATGAATCATGCCCTGAAGTTAGATGAGACAAATTCCATTTCAAGTGTTTGATATGGTTCTAGCCTAATAGTTTGAAAAAATTTTTCTAATAGACCCAGGAGTGTTCAGCAAAAGTGCAGACACATCCATGTTATTGAATTAAGAGAGCAGCAGTCTTGGACCACTTTGTCATGAAACAAGACAATTCAGACTTTATGAAGCCACTTCTATTTTTTGTGAATGCCCTGACAGAAGGAAATCATAGATTGTGAGTATCTGCTGTTAATACAAGACCTGTTCTTCAGAGATGATTTTTGGCTACATCTCCACAGAGCCCAAATTGCCTCTAAAAGAGTCCTGGATGCTTTGAAAGACTGGGCATCAGCATCCCAGTTCTTATGTGTACGACACTGCTTTTCCCATTTTCAGGAAGCATACATAGGCATATTAATGAGCCTGGAATTCTGGCAAGGAAAATTGAAGTAAAAGGTTTGTGCTTGGGAACAAACAACTGCAGATAACTTTTTTAGATCTGGCTATAGTCTGTTTAATGTCCTCGTTGTCCAAGGAAAGTTTTCTCCCTGTGAATATCTCCAGCAGTAAAGCCCATGCTGAGAATGCACAAGGTCATATAAAAAGTGGGAGAGCTGCAGTGTGAAGTGGGGGCATGACTGCAGAACCAGGGCAAGTGGGAATTGCTGTCTAATTGCTTAAGGAGTCCTAATGGAATCTGGGATCAAGGAGGGGGTGAAAGAGTTGAAATGTCCTGTCATTTAAAACTCAGAGAGAATCTGTTTCACTGGGACATGCTGTGTGGCACAAGGTTTTCCAGGGGCACCTGAGATAACTGAAACCCATTGCTGGCTTGTGCAGAAACAGTTCTGTGGTGTCTGCACTGACATGCATGGAATAATCACTGCCTACAACACCTGGTCACTGAGCTCCAAAAATAAAACCACTTTTCAGATTGTGAGTTGACAGTCTTCTCTTCTCAGTAAACTAATCATTATTTGAAGTAGCAGTTTGGAGTTTGCTTTACAAGCTTCCTGCAACTCTGGCTTTCAGGAATCTCCCTCCTTTCAAGCTTTTTTTCACCAGGGGAGAAAAACAGAGTCTTTTTAATACTCATACAGATGCAGGAGACTAGGCTGATAGAAAAACACCTAATATCACAAGGCTTAAGTTAAAACTGTTGAAGCACTCAATTTTCAAAATATATTTACAATCCTAGAAGTGCTCCTTTCTTGAAGGAATAGGAATTAAATAAATCTCTCATCTTGCAATGGAACAGTGTTTTCTTCCTCAGTATATTGGTTAGAAGATTGAAATACTTTTATCTTCTTTTAGACAATCAAACTGAAGATGATCTGTCAAAATCAAGTGGGTCTATTCCACCTTTTCCTGCCACGCACTGGTTGATGCTAGCTCATGTGTTTCTGTGATACCTTGTAAAGAACAGTTTTATTAATACTAATGTGAGTTTCAAGAGAATGCTGTGGATTGTCTGGACCTGCATAGAATAAAAAAAGATCAATTTGAACCTATATTTCTTGAATCTTTTATTGGATGGAAAATAGACTGCTCTTTGGAGTGGAAACGCGACATTAGAATAATTTTATTTAAACTCAGGCTGTAAATCTTTGATGTGGACAACGTAACCTTGAACAATTTTACAATTTTGTTCCACATAGTTGTGAAATCAGCCTGAAAATGTGTGTTAGCTGGGGCAATGCAATAATGCAGATTTGTAGCTTATGTACTTATAACCATACAGACAGGGATAAAGCACTTCTTGCAAGTCTGAATATTTTAAAGTTTTGTGACAGCTATGAAATCCTCCTGCAGCAGGATGAATAAAAAGTTGGTTTCCTTGTAGTTTACCAGAAGGAGTATTCTTAGCTGTTCAGGATAAACAGTTATCTCCACCATTGCACAGAATACGTTAGATCTTTTCCTTTTTTTTTTTTTTTTTGAATGTGGAAAGATGGCTCTAAGGTACAAATCAGAGTGTGAATCAGATAAAAAAACCTGGCAGAGATGGATAACAAAGTAAGCTGTTTCTTTATTGCTTCATGTCAGATACAGTCATAGGTTAGGGGATGTGAAAATCTGCAGAGCCACATTTGGAAATCTCAGTGCCTCTTTCTGCTGCACAGTGACGAGCTATGGAGCTTTAGTCCAAATGGCATGTCTGTCAGCTACACAGGGGCTCACTTGAATTGCAGCCTCACAAAAGGTTTAAGTTTGTTCAAAGGAAGTATGTACTCTGTAGACACCAGAATGCTGTGTATTTGCCACATAAGAATGAGTTAAAATAGCTAAAACAACCAAGGTGAAAATACAAAGCAGCCTGTAGAATTTTTAACAACCCGTATAGTTTCAGAAATAATTGTTACTTGCCATTGAATTCTAAGAAATGAGATGTTCTATTCTAGAAAAAAAACAAATTAACCAAAGTATAGAAAACTTCATATTTTCTGTTATATTCTATGGATCTTACATTTGAATAGAATATAAATCTGTAGTCCAGAACCCTATGACAGTTTTTTCTTGATTCTGTAAGGCCTAAAGTGTGACTGTGTATTGCATCTGTTTTTCCTGTTAATATTGCCTACTAATTTGATTAATAAAGATTGCCGTGCATCATTTTCTGACAGTGCTACAGGCAGTACTGTAAATCTTTTACTCCATAGACCTCTCAAAGAAATGTTTGATAAAGGAGGGAAGGATGTTAAACATTAAATTGACTGTGCTGTACATCAAGGAAGACATTTACAGTAGTTGCCATATTTGTAGTCAGCCCATGTCCACTTTGAAAGCTACAATAGTAATTTTTCTTTTCCCAGAAAATACTTACAGTGTCAGGTAATTTCACCTATGCTTACTATGAGCCCTGCTTGGCTTGTACAAAAGTGTGAGAGTAATAAAGTTCTTTCGTTCATTACTTTTGGAGATGTACTCCATGACAGGTTGATTCCTGCCTTTATAAACTGTAAATAAAATAATGTGCTCAAAAACAAACTAGTTTTTGAATATGATGAGGATCCTACAATATAGATCCTGCAATACACAATAACTGCCAATATTCAAAAAGCAGTGGGTAGGAAGGTGATTTTTATCATTAAGTTCATCACCTGGATATCTTAAATAAATTAACTTGATAAACAAATAAAAAGCTGTCTGTCCATTCCCAGCAACTGCCCTTGCCTCCTTTCATGCTGGGGCTGCAAACCAACAAAAGCAAGGGCAGGAGTGCCTATTTTCCTGCATTTGAAGTCTACTTCCATAACAGCTATACACAGAAATCCAAATGTAGAAACTGACCCTGCATCTCCCAAGTACCTTAATGAAACCAAGAAGAGTCTAGCTGTTGTGGAAGTCACAGATTCCTGAAAATTCATATATTACACAGCAATAGTTGTATCGTGTTTTGCATTATTATAGACAGTGTATGCAAATCTTTTAAGGGCAATCAAAACAGATTTATTTAGACACTTTTAGAAGTTACATTGAAGTTTTAGCCAAACCCCATGAAATGCAAAGAATACGTCTGACATTGACAGGGTTTAAATAGTAAGTCCTTGACATGCTCAGCTTGATAGATGCAAAAAATTAGGGGATTTTGAAAAATCTACCTATAATTGTGTCAGTCAAATATTTTAAGCAAATTTAAAAGTCAGTATAGTTCTGTCTTGCGATTAGAAAAAAAGGAGGGCAGATTTTGGTAGCCTGGGCAAGCTGTATACGATGTGAGATGTCAGAAATGTCAGGAGGAACACAGGGACAAGGCAAGTTTGCCTGAGCTGTATGATCAAGCTGGCAGCATATCCTGTGTAGTATGAGAAGGAAAAATCCAGGTGTCACTGGAGCTCAAGGATAGCTTAGAATCACAGAATATCCTGAGTTGGAAGGGACCTGCAAGAATCATCGAAGTCTAACTCCTGGCCCTGCACAGGACCACCAAGGATCACATCATGTGCCTGAGAGCATTGTCCAAATGCTTCTTGAATTCTGGCAGGCTTGGTGCTGTGACCATTTCTGCCTCCTTAAATTTGCTTCTCATGGGTGTGCTGGGGGAAAAGGAGTGCATAGCTTCAAGCAATTCTTTTTCCCTCATATCTCTAAAGCCTCTGTGCAGGAAGCTTTGTGGGAAAATGAATGGCCAGAGAGTTATCACTCCATTTTTAAACCAGTTACTGCTCATAAAAATTGTTTTTTATATTATGTTCCCATGGGGTTTAGGGCAGTCTTTGGAAAAGAACTACTGCAGTTCTGCTGTGTACTTGTCCAAAAGCTGTTCCTTTCTATGAAGGTTCATTGGGGCTTTTTTGATGTTATTATTAAGTCATTTTTTGCTTGTACTGACGTGTGCGATCAATAATGGTCTTTCATATTCTTACAGCAGCAGATCATGCTTTACATTGTGGATCCCTGACAGTATTTTACCTTCTTGCAGGAGGACTCTGCCCAGAGTCCAACAATCCCTGTCTGAAGAAGCCGTGTCCAGGGGACATGCAGTGTGTGGGGTATGAAGCCAACCGGAGACCGTTCATCTGCCAGTGCCCACCAGGAAAGCTTGGAGAGTGTTCAGGTGCATGTCACAGCTATAAGGGGGATATACTTGGACAATAAAATGCTGCCATTCTCATTTTGTAGGCAGAGGTGCCAGTGAAGTCAACAGAAAATGTACTGCTTAACCCATCTCAGCACGGGCACTTGGGGTGTCTGTTGATAAGCCTATAAATACTTGTCTTTGTAGCTATGGAGCTGTATGTAGACTGTGATCCAGTTTCTGTCTGGAAATTCCCACTGGCTTGCTTGAATACCAGCTCAGTAAAACAGGCTGCTGACTAAACAGGATTTTTCCTAGAGAATGTTATGCCAGATGTTTCCCTGCCCATGGGCAAAGCTCTATAATTAACTCTTCTGCTTACCATTTAGATTACCAAAATTCCAGCCTTTATTAATGAAAACACTATACTATCCCAAAAAGAAAGTTTGAGGACATCTGTTAGTTCTCTGCATCTGTGTTGTTCCCTGGAATGTGAAGAGCCACGTGGACTGCCAGTGAAGTAGAGCTTTCTGTTGACTTCATTGAATCCCAGGCTGCAGGATGGAGGATTTGTGCTGTTTGCCTGATGAAAGCACAGCAGATACTGAACTGTGGTTCTGGGCACTGGTTGTAGGGAACTCATTGCAAGGGTTTGGATGACATCTTACTTTGACACCCATAACTCAACTTCCTGATATACAGGTGTGGTCATCTTTGGTTCCCTCTGACATCAGTGAGGCAAGACTGGTGCCTCCAGGAGTGTGTAAGCTGAAAATTCTGAATACTTGGAGAAACCTCTTTGGTTTTTTTTCATTTTTAATTATGGAGAAATAGAACTTTCCTCTATCCCCTAAAAAATAGCTTAAAGAAAGGAAATGTAGAAATATTTTGTAGTAGATGCCAGCTATGTTTTCTCTCATCAAAAATGGGTTTTATTTATTTCTTCCTAGTCATTCTCATTAACTTTATAAATTAATTACTTAACAGATGAGGAATTGTTTTATGTATCACTAAAAGCACATGTGTCTTTTCAAAATGGTTGTTTCAGGCCACACTTCTCTTAGCTTTGCTGGGAATAGCTACATTAAATACCGTGTTTCTGAAAATAGCAAGAAAGAGGAATTCAAGTTGGCTCTCCGTCTGCGAACCCTGCAAAGCAATGGGATTATAATGTACACCAGAGCGAATCCCTGTATAATTCTGAAGGTAATTAAAATAACTTATCTTTTCTGCAGTTGTTTTTCTCAATTCTGTATTTTCTCTTGGCTCTTGATTTGGGGAATGCTGTTCTCATTTCTGCTGTAGATTGAGAAGATGAAGTCTGATTCTAACAGGGAAAAACAATTTCAACAACAACAGCAGCAACAACGATGAGAAAAGCAGCTTGTTAGTGGTACTTTACTTGGAAAATTCCCCACTGGGTGCTGTTCATTATAAGCACATTATGTGTGTCTGTGTGCAGGAGGCAGTCTGCATGAGATGCAAGATTTGGCCATTTATATGACTATGTAGTCAAAACGAAGCCTGCTAAAATTGCTGTTCTTTCCTTCTGTCCTGTCTGTGGTTAGAGGATATGCCCTCACAGTGAGCTAATTCCAGGAACCAACTGCTTAGAACGTGTCTCCTTCTGAATATGAAGATCTCCACACTCTGTGGATCAAGATTCTTTATTGGGAGAGTCGTGGGGTCAATGGAGATTGATACCAAATCAATATTTAATTGATAAGCTTTCCATGCAATTTTAATCTTTTGTTTTGTTTTGTTTATCATTTTGGGTTTTTTTGTTTGTTTCTTGGTATGGCAAATAAATGCTGATGGGAAAGGAAGTACGAGGCTCATCCAAGAGCCTGCACTTATAGTATTTCTATTATAGCCTCTAAGGTACAAAATTAAAACATTGACATTTGTAATTCAGCCACATTCTATAATTCAGCAGTGGGAGAAATGGCACAGAGCCTTTTGTGTCTGTATTTGCAATCTTTAGGGTACTTTTGGCCGAATGCTTAGGAAATGTTAAAGTGGATAGATGACTTATTAATGGCAACAATTTTATAGCTGTTAGACTGAAGTATTTCATGAGCAGGAGTACTGTCTGTCATTCACCAAAAACTGTAAGCATTGTTCAGATTTGCACATGACAATTAACCTCTGCTTTCAGATGCATAGAAATACAGTTTGAACTTTCAAGCATATGTTTATGTTTAAAAAAAAAAAAAAAAAAAAAAGGCAAAACTGCAGGATGGAAGACCTTCTTTGAAGTCTTCATCATGTTTGCTCTTAACATATGTCAGTAGGTAATGTTTGCAATTTTGTAATTTCAAAAAATACCTGGGAAAAAACAAATGGCCCTGTTGAAAGGTGCCACATGAAAACAATAGGAGTTGATACAGAGATGGCCTGAATTGGAGTTAGAATGGTGAAAGGAGAATTCATTTTGCTAGAGTTTTGTGTATAAAGCTCTCATCATTAAGGAGCACAACATATAACAGGTCATAGACAACTGAGTGAAAATATCCAGTTGAAACAGGGAAATTTTGCCACTGAAATAGAAAAGTTGAGGCTACTACTATTGCTACAAACCCCACCCTCCCAAAAAAACCCCATGAAACAAAAAAACCCAAACAAAAACCCCAAAACCAAATGAAACACAAAAACAAACAAAACAAAAAAATCCAAACTGGTAATAGAACCAGTTTTGCAATTACCTGAATTGAGTTCTAAGTTGTGAGGTAGGAATCATGTTTTCAGTTTCCACTTCACATAATCATCTAATTATTTTTCTTTGAAAAATGCTGAGTTAAAAATAATGCTTCAAGGAGCAGCAACAAAAGCTGTGGTTATTGTGCTCCAATCTCAGTCAGCAATCTCCATGTCAAGCTGCTTTGCTTCCTAGGTCTGAGAAACAAAGAAAGAGAAAGTAGAGAGCTTCATATGCAGCTGCTACCTCACTATCTGATGAGTGATGTCCAGGGTTGTGTATGAATGCAAAGCCTCTGCTTTCTGCTGTGCGCTGATCAAGGGAGGACATGGGGAATTACCTTCTCAAAGCCTCATGCTCAGCTTTTCAGTAGTGCAGGATTCACTGTTGCAGTGAGTATGTCCTTTTCCCAGGTCTGGCGCTGGGCTTCTGCATGCATGGGGTTTAAAGAAAACAAAATCATTGCATTCAGCATAGTTTTTTTAAAGAAATGGTGTCACTTAAAAGATCAGGAATTGTCAGATTTTAGTCTGTGAAGGTTTTTTAGCCGAGGAGTATCAGGCTAAGTTCTCACAAAAGTGCTCTGTGGCAAACAAATGGCATCATGCTCAAGAGATTCAGCCCTGTTAGGTCTCTTCAGGGATGGCAGCTGATTCATGGACTGTGCTTTGGGGATCCCTGACTCAGGTGTTTTCAAGGAAGTTATGCTTAAACTTTCTAAAGACTTTCTTTTCATTTGTAAACCAGAGGTAAGGCTTCCTTTTTTTCCTTTAACCAGGTACATAGTTGGGAGGTAGGGAGGCACTCAGAAATGAGGCCATTAAGCAGATTAATTAGAGGTCTATAAATGTGAAGTTGTTATCATTTGAGCATTGCTTTCAATTAAATTAAACATGAGGAGAAGCTTTCCAAATAGAGGATAAAGGAGGAAATCCTGTGTTCTTTTGAGCACTCTGGCATCACTCCAGCAAAGCACTTAATCGCTTGCTTAACTTCCTGTATTTGAAAGCAATTGGAACTATTCACATACCTTAATTTTAAGCATCTACTTAAGTATCTGCTGGATTAGCACCAGAGGGCCCAGCACCATCACTGAGCTTCAAATAAAGGCAGAGGTAAAACAAATTAAGACCCACAAGGTATGAGCCCATGGGAAGACAGGCAGAAAACACCTGTGCTGTCGAGGCATGGAGTGGCATTGATTGTTTTGAAGCAAGTCTCTGCCATTGCAGTCTGTTTAAACATTAATGCTGCAATATGCTTTTTGGTGTTTAAATGCCAGCTTAATTTTGGAAGCTCATACATTTGTGATAACTCCAGGGATGGAAATATTTCATAGTCTTAACACAGTGTCCTTCCTGGATGAATAATCAATTCCATAGAGTAAACTGCTTGTCTACTACTTTGCTGAAAACCTACCAGCTACACTGTATTGATACAATAAAATAAGTGTGTTATTTATTCAGCTGTTTGAAATAAAGCAACTCATCCATCGATTTTGAGAGGTTAGCCTTTTTTTCTTTCTGTTGTTGTTGCTCTTGCTAAAAGCAATTGGATCAAAATGCAGGTCAATGTTGAATTTTTTTTTCCTTTGGAAAGATTGCATGTACCGAAACCAGTACCACCATTTCCTTTGTACCTATGTAGCAGCTAACTCAGAAAAGAAGATTTAACCATTTAAAGCATTACAAGGCCATTGCAGAAGATAATTCCTTTTTTAGCCAAGGAAAATAATGGAGATTCATCTTGTTTCGTGAAATTTTAGGGATTAAAAATAAAGACTTTCCCATCATGCCGTAAGTATAGCAGCTAAACGGTAAAAGGCAAGCATATGTTCTTCTGTCCAGGCAGTTAATGTGAAACTTTGTGTAGTTTAGTTAAGTGTGTATTATACATTTTAATGCATTACTGCTGCATGGCTTATGCTGGATAGGACCGAAGTTTGGATATGATCCCAGTTGTGGCTGGGGTTAAAACAAGTAATATTTTAATTAAATTCACCGTTTTACACAAATGAACCTGAAATGCAATTCAGCTAACGAATTATTTCCCCAGATAGATTAGGAGGCAGCATGCTGTATCCATGATGTTTGACTGCAGATGGACTGTGTGAGCTGGATGTGGTCTCAGAAGAACCATTTGATCATTTTATTACCTTGTTGATACACAAATATGGATGTTAGCCAAACGTCTTAGCCAGACTAATATTCTAATATAATTTACAGTATGTGTTTGGCTGCATTCTGCTCATTGAATCAAATTGTTGAAATGTAACAGATTGCATCAACTTTTGGAGTCTTCACTGTTCTTTTAACTTCTCTGCAGGTGAGGAATCTTGTGGCATATATGCTTAAATGTACATTAACCTCCCTGTTATAACTGAGACTGTAGCTAAACCCTGAGCCTAGAAAGCTCTGGGAAATAGAAGCTTTGTGGGCATTATCTGCCCAACTAGGATGAAGCAGTGTCTCACTGCTTTCATGGTGCAGACTGCTGGTGCCATGGACTGCACTGGTGAGAGGTTGCAAAGTTTGCGTATCTGTGCTGTGAGATGGAGTAACTCAGGCTTTCTGCTGCATTGCTCTACATAGATGGATGAAAAAAGCAACACCACACATTCAGTGCTGGACTGACCGTCTGACACTAGCAGCCCTCAGCCAGACCAACTATGCCACTGAGGTTATAGTCTGGATAACTTCAGAGCCTGGGTATTCACTGGATGGCCATACTTTTAGCTTGAAGTTTAGCTGTGCTTGGTACCAAGGTCCAGGCTATAATCGAAGAACCCCCTCTGAGGACTGAGCAGTGACCCTGACATCTCAGTGGTTACAAGGATTCACAGTAGCACCAAGGATTAATTGCTGAATGATGGTTGAATTCTCTGTGCTTAGGCGTGGGAAGAGCAGTTTTACTGTTAGATGGAAGAATCTTCTCCTCCCTGCCTGGTCAATCCAGCTGCTAAGTACTCAAGAGTGGAGTCCCTCGCAGCATCTGCTCCTTGCCAGCTCTTCCTGTTCTTCCTACTCCTCCTCAAGGTCCATCAGGGGACAAATATTTCCTCCCAGCCCCTCTAGAGCAAGGCCCATGACCATCTGATTAATGAAAGTGCTTTTATGGTCCCATTGCTAGGGTTATCTGGGCATGTCACACAGTCTTTAATGTATGTATCTGTAAAGCAGTGGTGTGAGGTAGGGAAATGACGTTACTCCACTTTTACTGATGGAGACCTGAAACTAATAGCTTGCTTGAGATCTCAGAGGAAGAATGTTGCAGAGCATGGATTCCCATGCAGATCTGTCATGTCTTAGGCTAGTACTGTAAGCATCAGACCATCCTTTCCATCTTTCACTCTAGTTAGAGGTTACTCGTGTTTCTTCAATAACAGGAAGGAAACTTAACCCTTCAGACAGTATATATTTACTGTGTATGTCAGATCATCTGCTGGTAAAAAGAAATAAAAGTAGATGAGAAAGATGTATAAAACATATTTTAATGGCAAATCTTTTAGATCATAGTTTCCTGTATACAAATGGTGTAATATTTATCCCAGGTGCTCAAATGTGGTGTTGTATTTATAAAGATAATTGGAAAAACATGTTCTGTGAATAAAAGTAATAGACATGCAGGCAGTAGGTCCTTCAGGGCATAAGTAGTCATAGGGGAGGTATATGTATATTATACACAATCAGTAAAAAGTTTCCATAGGAAAAAGCCTTTTGAGTAAGCAGTAAGTTATCTGCTTGTCCAGTGATGGCTGTTTTTCAAAGTGTAATATGTTGGCATGCATTTTTCTGTTTGATTTGTATTCCTAGTGAGACAGACCACAGTTTCTGAGCAGCACCTTCAATGTTTATGGGCTATTTTGTTGCACAGGGTGGAAAGAAAATATCGATCCATCTCTGGAGAGAAAAAAATCTGTTTATCAGGCAATCTTGTTTACCAAGATTCCTTCTGAGAATATGCTTTAACAGACCCAATTTCAATCTACAGAAACTGTTCCACGGCTGAGTTTTGAGACCTGTAAGAAAATGGTTTTTAATGAAGAATAATCCAGATTCGTTATTCCATACATCCATTAGCCTTATTTGGTTCAGCTGTAGGAGTATGAAGCAACATCCATCCCTTAAGCATGTATTACAGTCATAGATCTGATTTCTTCTCAGTTTCATTACATCCTAGAGATGTAATGAAAACAGCCTGTTGTTCATAGCAGGGGCTAATTCTTCTTCCTTCCCTTGGCTCCTTCTACATCTGTATTCATTCCTCTACACCCCCTCATACCGTTCATGGTAAGTGGGCAGCTGGCATCTATAGGGAGCTTGCCCCATGCTTATCACCTCTGTGTCCATCCTGCCAAGCAGTCGCTGAGCAGAGGAGTGGTGTGGTTTATATGCTGATTGCCCTGTGTATTTTGGCTTGAGGTCCAGTTCAGAGTCAGCCAGTCAAGAAACCAAGGATTTCCAAAAGAGAAGGAAATCCAGAGATGAACAGATCTCAAGATTTTCTCCAGGTAGTTTTGTCAACCTCCAAGGACATAAAATGCAGATAAATGGCACAACAGCACGATCTGCTCCTGTAAATTAATGTTTTCCTGTTTACCTTCAAGCCACGTCAGGGAGCCTGGCTGAGAAGAGTTTGAGCACACAGTCACATGCCAAGGGATGCCTCCAGCTCACATGACTGTTTATTCTAGAAATGGCCAAAAATAGCCAAAGGCAGATGGACACACTGCAGCATCCTCACATCTGCATTTGCCATGCCAATTCAGCAGGCACCAAAGCTCTATAGGGTTCTTGCGTTTACAGCTGTGGCAGCTCTGCTCTCACTGGGGGGAGCAGTCAGACTCTGTAACAGATACACCAGTGAGAGGACAATGTGAGCTGCCTGAAAGGATAAAAATTATACAGCACCTGAACTTTTCAGGGGGATAAATAATGGGACAGAACTGTCTTGCAATGGGATTTGCAGAAATAAATATTTCCTAGAGCATGACATAAAGGTAAAATACTTGGAAGAGCTTTCAGAGAACTCGAATCCAATTAATGTGTCATAAGAAATTATTTCCAACTTTGTCAGCCATTTTAAACTTATATGCCATCTGTTAGAGAAACCTAAAATCTTTGGCTAAACTGCTAATCAGGAAAGCAGCACATCATACCTCACTCTGTACTTTGCCTTCCCCAGCAGGGTAGCACAGATTTTCCCTTTACGAGGACTTGGAATGGGTGAGGGACTGGAGGAAGAGTGAGAAATCCCCTACAAACTCTCTAAATCCATGAGTCCAGCATAAATATTAAGAAAGAAAAGTAAGACCTGTCTTATGTCATGTATGAGGTATACACAGAGCAGGTTGTGTAGCATCTTTGGGAAATAACTGACTTTTGGTCAACTAGTATCTTACTGTTATAATTAGAGACACTGAACTTAACGATGTTTAGGGGCACAACCACACCTCATTGAGATGCTCTTAAAGGTTACAGAAGCACAGGATGTCTGCATGAGCAGAGTACCTAGTGTTACCAGCTGAAAGTGTGGCCATTGACTTTGCCACAAGCCTCTCAAACACTAAGAGATGGTCCTGTGCCCTGGCCATGCTTTTGATAACATCAGCCACTGGGCGCAGAATCACAGCTCTCAGACTTGCTGAGGGAAACACAGCTGTTCAACAGCAGAGCCAAAAGCAGAACAAGGGTCCTCAAGTCCATATCCTCTTCAGTAAAACATTTAATTATCCCAGTTTTCACCTGTGTTCTGCACCCATATGATTTTCTGTATTTTTAGTTTTCCTGCAGTAATTGGCTTTAGGCAAATTCAAAGTAAGCTGGCATTTTCCACCTTAAATTTTTTTTGGTCATGATAAAGGCACCACTTTTTGCTGTTTTAGTGTCATGTAGGAGAGCAGCTTTAACAGCGTGCAGAGTCTGTCTAGAAGTTCTCTGTGCTTCCAGATTCTCTGTGAGAGCGTATTATGAGACAGCTGAGCGCCTGAAGCAGTTTGATTTCTGTTTTCCTCCTGCAGATTGTCGATGGCAAACTCTGGTTCCAGTTGGATTGCGGAAGTGGCCCAGGAATCCTGGGAATTTCGGGCAGGGCTGTTAATGATGGAAGCTGGCATTCGGTCTTCCTGGAGCTGAACCGCAATTTCACGAGCTTGTCCCTGGACGACAGCTACGTGGAGCGCCGCAAAGCCCCCCTTTATTTTCAGACGCTCAGCACAGACAGCTCCGTCTACTTCGGCGCCCAGGTCCAGGTGGACAACGTCCGCAGCCTGACTGACAAGAGGACAACACAGGTCCTGAGTGGCTTCCAGGGCTGCCTGGACTCAGTAGTCCTAAATAACAATGAGCTGCCGCTCCAGAACAAGCGCAGCAGCTTCGCAGAAGTGGTTGGCCTGACGGAGTTGAAGCTTGGCTGCGTCCTTTATCCCGATGCCTGTGAGAGACACCCCTGCCAGAACGGCGGCACCTGTACTGCCGTGCCATCTGGTGGTAAATGTTATCATTACTTTATGGGCTTCCCCCTCCCCGTTTTCCTCTGTAATTTATTGCCAGAGATGGTTTTATGCAGCAACATGCTTGAAAAATCTCATGAACTCTATAAAACTCTGATAGGTATTGCAAATTGGATAAAAGCTGTTTGCTCTATAAATAACAGTGAAATGGTGCCCTTCTTATTGCATTAGTGTTCCAAGAGGAAATTGATTTATTGGCTGTTAGTATAATCCTATTTCTATAGAAACCAATAGAATTACAATTACTGTAATGTTCAGCTGGATTTTTCAGAATCCATTTACAGTATCCTTATAGCATTGAGGGCTGTACATAAAGATGGTGATTTCAAATGTCCATCACAGATGCAACAGCAGTGTTGCCTTACTCTGTTTCCGAAGCTGTCACAAATAATTACTGAGCTGTCCACAAACACCTTTGTCCTTTTGTAAGTGAGTAATTTAATTACATGTCTGCATGGAAAATAGCAAGCTTGGCCCATTATAAACCCCTCCTGAACTGTATTTTACAGCTTTCTCAGAGGCCTGAGCGCTCTAAGGTCTAAGTAATATTATCCAAATTTTATAGGGCATTGATTTAAACTGTGCTTGTGTTGGGGTTTCCTATCCAGTGGTTATGTGGTGGTTTGTGAGATTTGATACCAGTGACTTACTGCAGTGCACAAGTTACCAGAACAGTCAGCATGTTAGCAGGGAAAAAGCCAATGGCACACATGTAGAACATTCCCTCTCGGGCAGTTCTCTTTCTGCAATGTAGGAGTTTCCCTTCCAATTCCCCATACTGTATTAGCATGCAGCATTGCACACCTTTTCTGGCAGAATAAAACTTCCTCTGAAAAGGAGGTTGCTCAACAGAGACATTTTTTGCAAGTCCAGAGCTCTCCATCCACTTACTGTCAGTGAGTTTTGGTCATGGCTCTCTAGGGAAGTTCCCACTAAACTCTTGTTTTATGGAGCATTTAATCACTGTCCCAGGGCTTTCTGCTTTTAACGTGTCCATGAAATTCCCTTGGCCCATAGTTATTATTTCTGGTTTTCATTAGTTTAAGTCTGACTCTCGTATTTCCTTTCTGAGTCCACCACACAGACTTTTTAGCCCTAAACTTCAGATCAGTTCAAGGCTGACATGTGGTGAGATCTGAGCAAAACTGTGGTAAGTTTCTCAGTTGGATAGCCCCAGTCTTATAAAGTAAGTCCTGAAAATGTGGAATTGTCTATGCTGGGCTGTCTCAGCTAGCATCTCCTCTGGATCTTTGGCTTTGATTCAGCCACCTCTTCTCCCATGCTATCACAAATGATGCATCAGGGATGCTGTCAGCTTCACTGTTGATGGAATGAGATGGGAGGACAGTTAGAAGGAATGAAGCAGAGCCCTGGCAATCCAGGGCATGTTGTGGGGCATGAGGGGAAATATTGCTGAATGTGTGTTTGTCCTTAAGGGTCTATCTTGTGTTGGGGAGAAAGAGAAGGAGAGAAAAGGAGGGCTGCACAACAGGGGCAAAAGAAAATCGTTCTGACACAGAAGGATGCTGCAGCCACTGGAAGAATTTCTAAGCATGATTATTGAAATTCCTAGGAAATATGGCAGTAGTATGTACGGGAACATATGTATGATGGCTTTGATTCAGAGTCCATACTTAATAAATGAGGTTAACCATTCTCCTCACATCCCAGGAAGCCTGAGAACAGTTCCTTCTATTGATTTTGAGTCTATTTACAGTATTGCTCAGCAATCTCATGACGAGTAAACTGAAACCTTTCTAAAAGAACTCCTTACAGTAATTCTTTTTTTTTCCCAGACCTATATGCATGCCAATTCAAACTGAGGGGAGACATGGGGTAGGGGAGAAAAAAGCAGCCCTGAAGTTTGGACCCATCTTATTACTGGAACGGCAAATACCATTTTTGTATCAACAAAAGTTGCTGCTGGAAAGCAGTCACAGAACTGATTTAACTTGCCTGTGTTCCTGCCTCGGTGAGGGGCATGTGCCCTGCAGGGATGTTTTGGCTGCCTGCCGCCAAAAAAATCTGTTTGCAGTTTTTACTGTCTCAGCAGTGTGTGTAAATAAAGGATTGTTATAAAGCCGTAATTCCAGTGCAATGGGCCCTGACTGTATGTTGGTGGTTCTACAGCCCAGCCCTTGAGGAGAAGACATGGGCATTTTTGCTCCCACTAGGCAAAGCAATTCTGTTGTTAGTGTCCTCCATATGCTGAAAGGCCACGTAATTAAATTCTAAGAGCACAAGAGTCCAACAGCATTGCAAGTCCAAGTTTGCAGAGCCATAAATTGCAATGTGTGTTTAAGAACTGTTGACCATTGCACTTGCTGACATAGATGTTAGCAACTGACTTCCTTTAAAGATAGAAAAAAAAATCCTTCGTTCTTTAAAGAATTTTCCTAAGAATGAAAATGTCAGGTTTTTTTTCTTTTTTGGTGAGGGGAAGAATGCAAAAATATACCATGCAAAGGTCCTTTTCCCAATCGCAGAGTATTCAGTTGCATCAGGATCTCTTGACTAGTATTTTCTATGATATAATCCTCCTTTTTTAAGTTTTTGAGGATAATGCTTCTTTTCCTATAAAGGTAGTATTTGGCATAAGATTTGTTTTAATAAATACACCGTCTAATTCAAATTTTACAAAGCAGATTTCATGTACTGTTAGCATCCTTTTTTGCTATGGACAACTACTGTGCTTTACAAGAAAATTAGGAGGGAGAAAAAGAAAGCTGAGATTTGTGGCTAACTTAAGAAGAAAACAGCCAAGCAAAGGTTACCCAACATTATAACATGAAAGAGTTTCTGGCTACATACCAGAAGTCAAAGAGGCTGTGTCTAATTTGCATATAATTTGCATAAAGTGATCATCTACGACACAAACCTCTGTAACAGTGTTCCTGTTGTTTGATTTTCCTTTCTGTAGAAAAGCCCTACTGCCCTGTTCACCGTTAATAAAAAAGCTGCCTCATTGGCTTTCACTTCATCCTGTGGTTAAGGGAATAGGGTGATACCATGGCCCTGTTTGGGGAAGGGCTAAAGCAGAGCTGTCTGTGCATTAGGAGCGTGTCCATGCCGTTGCTGTTAGGGTTTGGATGGATACATTCCCAGCAGCTTCACAGCGCCTGGCACAAGGTCAGGCTGTGCCCAGGCTGCACAGAGCTCAGGACTGACCACGAAGGTGTTGGCCCAGAGCAGGGCTGGCACAGGGCTAAGCTGACCCAGAGTGGCTCTTTCTGCCTGACCTGTCTGCATAAGGAAGATGGCAGAATGGGGAACTCAGCCCGTATGAGAGAGCGCAGACAGCTCAGATGGGAACTCCAAGGGTACAGAAAAGCCTCTCTGCTTTCAAACTCTGGTTTCTGAGCCAGCAGAAAGTGACAATGACACGAACCTCTGCTTGCTCTCTTGGCAACAGTGTTGCTAAGTGATGTCAGTGGTTCAAGAGGGGGAACTGTGTGGCCAGAGACCCCATGGGGAGATCCAAAGCATTCTTAAATGGGTTGGCAGAGGGGTATGAGCACTCACTAGATCTGACAGCTGAGGAGACTTGTAGCAGAAAGACATACTCAGTCTTAGGACAATTTTCTTGGGAAACCACAGCCCTGAAGTATAAGCCACATTCTTCTTGACTTTTCCCTATCCGTAAGTATGGGTCTATTAAGCTATTTTTAAAGAAAGTTAGCATTTTGAAACCTGACAAACAGCATGACTTTCAGAAACAGCTTGGCTCTTTGAACTGAAATTTCCCAAGAAAATTCAACCAAGTGTTTAAAGCGTGGTTAAGCTATAAGCTGCTGAATATGAGGTCTTAAAATGGGAAATGTCACACAACCTTAATAATAGTGTGGCACTTCCAGGGCTGCCAATAGTAAATGTATGTTTATCTGCATGAGTAACACCATGAGCAATCTCAGCAATAGAAAGCTTTACTGTAATCACATGCAAAGGTTTTCAACCACAGAGAGAAACCTCATACTTGTAAAGCCTGCAATTATAAGTATAGTTACTTCCTTTTAATTTGATCAGTCCTATATACATCTGGCTTTGATTAAAACAAATGGCTTACATGAGTAGGCGATTTTATTTGAACATGAAGCATTTAAGCGGAAATATCTACTGAGTCAAGGACTGTGGGCAGAGTGTGAGGACAAAGTCATTTTGCTTTTTCAACTCTTCTACTCTTTTTTTTCTTTTTCTTGACCAGAGCTAAAGGCCATAGGGAGGAGAAAATGCAATATGGCACTTGTGTGGTGGGTTTAATGCATGTTTTAAATGCTGTTGGCAAGGTTACTCATGGCTGGTTTTGAGGATCAGGTAGTTCATAAGAAAGAAATAAGTGAAAAATTAGTGTAATAATAACACAAGACTGACCTGGTCTTACTAATGTTCTTGATCTTTCTTTTTCATGTACAGAAACAACCCAGCATACTGTGATATGAGTATACCAAATGCACATCAATTATTTTTAAAAAGCTTTTTAGAAATTTTTGGGCTGTTTAATCTCTTTTATAGCTATGATTATAGGCATCTGTTCTTAAATTCCTGCTTTAAAAGCACGTATATGCAAATCCTCTCATAGAAAGCACTGGTTCAGCAAAGACTGAGGTTCATTTTCATACCAACAAATGGCAGGAGGCAATGATCTGTTTGAAAACAGAGCAGTTAAGTCTGGAGTGACAGGACTGTATGGCTGAAGAACATACACTGCTTGAAGTCAGCATAGTTTTACTATAGACCTACCAAAATACAAATGCTGGGAGAGGTCCTCTTCACCTTCAGTAGTTCTCATCAATTAACTTGGTGTTTAACACTGTGTGGTCAATGCAAAGGGCAGGGCTGTTTCTGGACATTGATTTTCTCAGCTCTAGCTGCACAGCAGGGAGAGAAACTACAAAGAGAGACAAATGGAAAAGCCAAAGCATGTTAACAGATAAAAGCCAGCCTCTCTTATGTGGGATAGATAGAAACAGGACCATACACATGTTCAAAAAAAACCCCAGTTGGCAGCAGTTTGGAGCATCGTCTTTAATAAAGCCAAGTAAACCTTAGGATAGACAGACATTCAGATGCTCAGGCTGGGAATGCTACCAAGAGAGATGCTCGCTACATAACGACACCCCATCTGCTGATGGCACCGTGCCTGCCTTGTGCTGCTGCCTTTGCTTCTTAAGTGCCAGGCAAGCATAGGTGTAGGCAGGGAGCCTGTGTAGTGTCCTGTCTTACTGCATGTTGCTCTTCGGTAAGGTCTGGGATGAAAAACAGTTTTTCCTCTGCATAGGGGCATGCCAAGAGAGCAGTAAGAGAAGTTGTTCAAGTCACAGTGAGAAGGTGAGATTAACTATGTAGGGGGGCTCAGATTAATGAAGGAGCATGAGAGAAGCCCTATAAAACAACCAGTAAGCCCAAGACAATGTGTAGACTATGTCTACATATAATGTTTCAGGTCATGAGTGATATTAGATGTGAATCTTCTGATCATCATCTCTCCCTGGGCTTCACTTCCCGCTCTGAAGAGGCAAGGTCTTGGAGGTTGGGACCAGGCTGAATTGGAAGACAGCTGGTCCCAAAGCCCTGAGCTGTACACAGTGAGGATCCTCAGCACCAGCAGTTTGGCTCCACAGACCCACCTGCTGCTGCTCTGCAGGACTTGTTAATGTAGAATGTACAAAACTGAAAAGTCTGTATTGTTGCTCATAGCTTGTGGCTGCTCTCAGGTCAGCTGTTGGTACATGCTGCTATGACACATGCTGAGAATGTTGTGGTCCCACCCTAGAAGCATTTCAGAGGTGTTTTCCAGATCTTCCTGTCTTTCTCCATTGATTCCCTCTGAAGAAATACAGTGGTGGCATCACAAAATTTGCTGCCTTGGAGAATGCAGATCAACATTTCTAGGAATGAAATATTCATTCCTCTTGTATGAAGCTCAGATGGACTGTGTGATCTTAAATGTTGATGAATTTCCAAGACTTCAGTGCTTTCATTGTGAACAGGATCAAGCACTACATTGTTTAAAAGAGATTTTTCATCTCTTGCTGAGAGGACAGGACACTGAGCCTTTTCTCATCCTTGAATGTGAGAAGTTTGTTTGTTATTCTTGTTCTAAACAAGAGGGAAGAAATGAATGGTACATTAGCAGGATATTAAATTAAAAGTATGATAAAAATCCTTTATTATACCCAAGATGCACTCCCAACCAGAAGGGTTTTCTTTACAATTTACCTTTGTCCACAGCTGTGTAGCTAAAAAATGCAGTAGCCGGCAAACTTAGAGCCTCTGCTGGGAGGTTTGGAGAAGGATTAAAGGTCTGGCAGGTCTTCTGGCTGAGCTGCTATATGCTGTCTACTGAGCCATCATATCAGCTCTTCTCTTCCCTTCTCCATGAATTATGACATATGCTTTGCTGTGTTGGAGATCCCCCGGGTGAATGTTCTGTAGCTCTGAGCATGTGTGTCACAGAAAAGTCCTGCATCTTTTGCCAGTGGCTTGGACTTGGCAGGTGTATGGCACTGAATCCAACGAGAGGGAGCACCAGTGATAAATATAGTAATTTAATAATGTCTTGTTTTAGTGCCTTTTTGATTTCAAACTTTGATACTTAGAGTCTATAGTGAATACTTTAATCTTCTGATAGCTGATGTATGTTCCACCAGCATTAAATCAAATTGCGTGAAAAATGTAGGCTTTCAGAAGTAGGCTTTTATTTTGGTCTGCTCATACACTGCTGGATAGGGCTTTGACCCATCTGGTGCATTCAGTTTCATCCCTTCTTAGTATAAAATGCATAAATCCATGCTTCTTTTATAGTTGGTGGTAAAAGTATCTTTTTAGTCATATCAATACTTCTCAAGTATTCTATAAGGAACAGATGTAAACAGAATATGTTACAGAACCTAGAACTTAGTCAGATGAAACATAAAAAATGAAAAGAAAGTGATTAAAAGGCTTTGTCTCACAAGTGATTGACACCTAAGAACTTGGTTAAAAAACAACAGAAACTTGGCTTTTAACTTCACTTTAGTTATGGAGGTTTATAAAATACCAGATAACAAATAGAATAACATATATATTCTGCTGTTATATATATAAGGCAACAGAATTGATTATGAATAAAGTGGTTTATATTTGAATTATCAGTCTCCTTTTGCTTAAGCTCATTGAGACTGTAAAAAACACATAAGACATTGCTGTAAATTTTTGAACTATAGATGTCACTGTTCAGTCATAAAAAGGAAGCACTGAAACGGCCTTATTTATTCATGCTGTGTATTCTACCTACCCTCACAGGTTTGTGACAGTTCTTCAGACCCAGATCACTATAGGTCCAGAAAGCTGTTCACGTTGTCTGAGTGAGATATTTTTAAGATACAAAAAGAAATAATCCCATCTTGCTGATGCTGATAAACCTGCTTTCTGGAAACCCAAAAGTTGAATAATTTCTCTTCTTAACTCTGTAACCTTGGAAAGATCAGTGTGTCTGTCTCCCTTCTTGTAGCAGGACAATGAAACAGCATGATATTTGAGTATCTATTTCATTTATCTTCAATTAAATAGTATTGGACTCTTGACTGAGTATGTCAGCAAGTCTGACTCCAAGTTTATTCTCAAAAGCCTGTCCTCATGAAAGAATTCAATTAGAGTAACTGAACAAAGCGAATTGAACCGTATAGGACATAAAAGATGTGGGAGTCTTGATGCAGAATTGCTTTCCTTATGCCTCCACTGGGTTTTTCCATATTGTTTCCATGAAATTATTTTCCTTGTAACTGTGCTCAAAATTCCTGCCATGTTTGCAGAAAGAGTAACTTTTAAAACAAGTAGTTGGGGTTTTTTTCCAGATGTATAGATATAGAAAGTTTTTAGAAATATGTTTAAAAGGCTCACCACTGAGAAATGATATTTCCACTACATCAGCTTGATTGCCAATAATTTTGGCATTAAATTGAGTTGCACTCAACCATTTCACCTCTAACTGCAGCTGTATTAATGGCAGGAAGGTTCTTTGTTGTAGTTGCTTAATATGCTATATTCAGTAAGTATGTGAACCCAATAACTGGAGCTTGAACCTTGCCTACACATCTGTTTAGGACATTTGGATTATATAAGGAACTTTTTTAAAAGATCAGACAAAGTTTTTTTACAGATGTCCAGGAAAATTTTGCTGGTTCAACAGCTCTAACTTAGGAGTCTTCCACTTCCAGGGACTGTCTTAGCCATCTCATGGCTTTCACAGCCTATATGTTCCATGCTCTTTTCAAGCGAAAAAGCAGTCAGATTTCCATATCCAGTTCACAGCATTAAGAGATGCACTGCCTCACTGGATTTCTTTGTGATTGTGCCACATGAACTCACGAGGAGAGAAAAAGAAAAAAGGTATTTGTCATCTGATACTTGGCAGGGTGAACTGATGTGTTTAAAACCTTTTTTTTTTTTTTTTCAATTTTGATGTTGCCTCTCCCTGTGTTGGCAAAAAACATAGAAATAGGACTTCAAGTCCCACCCACCCCCCTTCCCCCAACAGGGTCCCCTCCACATGAATGTTATTATGTCTGATGAATTGCAGTCAGTGATAATCAGAATGTGATAGCACACACTGAACGTAATCAACTCTGATTAGGGCTGGTATTGCCCAAGTCATCTGGTATTTTGAAGTTTATGGTTTCTACCTTGATGATGCACTTTATAAAACTGGTGTTTTATTAGTCACATTCCCATTGTGTAATCCTTGAAAAGGGAAGAGATGGAAAAGCTCTCAGCTGATGCATTTGTTCATCAATGAAACCCCAAAAGGAAAGTAGACTGCCACTATCAGCAAACATTTTTGTATGTTCATATCAACAAAAAGTTGGGAAATACATCCTTGATCTACAATATTTCTTGTAACTTTTCTTAAAAGGTGTTCACAAATTACATATATTCCTACCTGAACCTTGACAATTAGGATGGTCAGGGCTGCAGCAATTCCTCTGGTCCCTGATTGTAGACATGAGCTCTGATTGTCTGGGCATCTCAGATAGACAAACTCTTGACTAGCATTAGTGTGGACCACATGGACCCAGAATGAGTGTAATCATCCCCTTGTCCCCTCAGTACAATTTATTCTTCTGTGTAAATCAGCCAAATGGGTCCTCTCACTTTGGGACAAAGTGGTAGGAGTCTAATTTCCCTCTCTCTGTTCCTCACCTCCAGGGTACCATTGCAACTGCCTATCCCAGTTTACAGGAAGGAATTGTGAGTCAGAGATCACAGCCTGCTTCCCAAATCCTTGCCGGAATGGAGGCTCATGTGATCCCATCGGCAGTGCTTTCATCTGCAACTGCAAAAATGGCCTGACAGGAGTAACGTAAGTGTCCCTTCCCAGGTGGGCAATGAGAGTCTTTTGGCTCAGTGATGGTGGGCTTTTTGTTCAGGCATTTTGTACCCAAAAGCTATGATTCACCTCACAAAAAATAACCCCAGCCTTAGCACTTATTCCAAGTCTAAGCTAATGAGAGCTGAGAAATCCCTGAGACTTGCATGCTCAGAAATGTTTTTTTCTGAACTTACCCTCCTAAACAGCTGATTTGGGGTCTTATCTCGAGAGTTTCCTCTGAGATACGCCAAAGTGTTGCCAGCTTTTTGAACAATCTTGTAAAACCTGTGGAAGCTGTGGTGTAATCTTTGTTTTGAAAATGAATCAATTATTTAGTCACCTTTGCCATGACATAAAAGGCTGTACTGTAGTCATTTTTTAAAATCCCTGCCTTGATCATAAACTTGGTAGACACAGAAAATCTGCCATCAACAAGCTTTTTTCCTCATCTGGTTTGTCTATTGTTTGTACTTTTTCCTTTCCATTTCACAACCTCTTATTCTTTCCAGTTCTTCTCTCTTTATGGTTCCTGTTCTTTTTGTTTCCCCCACCTCTATTATTTGTTTGTATCCAGACCTAAATAATTTTGCACAGTCAGTATATCCCTCTCTCCTCTCCTCTCCTCTCCTCTCCTCTCCTCTCCTCTCCTCTCCTCTCCTCTCCTCTCCTCTCCTCTCCTCTCCTCTCCTCTCCTCTCCTCTCCTCTCCTCTCCTCTCCTCTCCTCTCCTCTCCTCTCCTCTCCTCTCCTCTCCTCTCTCTCCTCTCTTCCCTGAACATCCCTGAACTTCCCTCTTCCTTTTCCTCTTCCTCTTCCTCTTGTCTTCCCTTCAATAAATACTCTGATGTTTTTACTATATTTTTTTCTCAACTATCTTATTCTTGAATCCCCCTCTTAATATTTTGTATTGAAACCCATGGGGTAGTCCAAAAACAATATAAAAAAGCAGATTCTCTATTAAGTTCAGTAAGCCTCATTAGGGTCAGGGAGCCTTTTCCTATCAGATGCTTTATTTCCTTCTTGATATCTATCAGATGCTTTAAACTCTTATTTCCTTCATGATAATTCCATTTTATTGTCTTCAAAAAACCCATGGAATAGTTGTAGAAAAAATTAAATGCCAATAAATAATATGATAGTAATATGATAATTTGCAAAGTAACACAAGGTGTTAACTAATGACACCATTTTTACAACATAAGGCATTATGCACAAGCTGGACTGCTTCTTAGATGTTCTCCAGATTCCAGACTCTCCTTTTCTTCTTTTAAGGTGTGAAGAAGACATCAACGAGTGTGAAAGAGAAGAATGTGAAAATGGTGGCTCCTGTGTCAACGTCTTTGGTTCATTTCTGTGTAACTGCACCCCTGGCTATGTGGGTCAATACTGTGGTCTTCGCCCTGTGGTGGTTCCCAATATACAAGCTGGGCATTCCTACGTTGGGAAGGAGGAGCTGATAGGAATAGCCGTGGTCCTGTTTGTCATATTTATGTTAATCGTTCTTTTCATCATTTTTCGCAAGAAGGTTTTCAGGAAGAACTACTCCCGCAACAACATCACACTTGTACAGGATCCAGCTACTGCGGCCCTGCTCAACAAGAGCAATGGCATCCAATTCAAGAACATCAGGAACAGTGGAGACAGCAGAAATATCTACCAAGAGGTTGGGCCTCCACAGGTGCCGGTGAGGCCAATGGCCTATACCCCATGCTTCCAGAGTGACTCACGGAATAACCTGGACAAGATAGTGGATGGGCTTGGTGTGGAGCACCAGGAGATGACCACGTTTCATCCTGAGTCCCCTCGAATACTCACAGCCAGGAGGGGGTAGTGGTGTGCAGTGTAGCTCCAAACTTGCCTGCTGTGTCTCCCTGTCGCTCCGACTGTGACTCCATCAGGAAGAGCACATGGGATGCCGGGACAGAAAGTAAGTAGCACTGTGTGCCAGTCTCATTCTTCCCTGCCAGCGGTAAAGGTTGCCTTCAGGGTGCAGCAGGTACAGTGGCACAGGTACTCTTAGTGCTCCAGCCTAATACATGTGAATTGTTACATTTCTTCAAGAAGTGATCTGGTTTAATTTTGAAAGGTTATAATTAAGCCAGGCACACAAGACCTCTACTTCTATGCATGAAGTATGACTAAAAGCATTTATTTCTCTTGTTTGGAAAGCATATATGAGTAAGTGCTCTGAGCATTTTTCAAGTGATACAATGCAATCATCTTTCTATTGGAAAAAAACAATTTGAGGCAGAATTCTTGAATATAAGTTCTGTTAGGTTCAGGCTGTTTTTTTCGCAAGGGAGTAAAAAATATTTAAACGTTCTGCAAGAAGCAATCCTGTTTTGCATCAGGAAGAAATGAGCTAGTATTCCATACTTTCAGTATCTGTGAAGTGAAGCAGAAAATCACATACTGCGTGATATATGGGATCACCTTTTCAGGCCATTGCATTCCTCTATGCATTCAGTATCAGATTCATCACAGAATTTTCAATCCCCACGCTTACCCTATTTATGCTTGTCAAAGGTTTGACGTTGGCACAAGGCCAGTGCCCCTATGATGATATACTGTCCCTGGTTAGATCCACCCCTCGGTCTCGTGCCCACTTATAGGTGGCATCTCTACCCTGATGGCCCGAGGCATCATGGGCCCATCGAGCTACAAACAACTCTCCCTTGTGTTGCCAATCTAAGTCTATCTTTGACACCTCTATCTTTGCAGCCTGGTCTACCTGGTCATTGTTGTGGTGCTCCTCATTAGCTCTACTCTTGGGGACATGGGCATCTACATGGCGGACTTCCACAGGCAGCTTCTCTACCCGACTAGCAATGTCTTTCCACTCTTCAGCAGCCCAGATTGGTTTTCCTCTACGCTGCCAGTTAGCCTTTCTCCACTTCTCTAGCCGTCCCCACAGAGCATTTGCTACCATCCATGAATCAGTGTATAGGTAGAGCTTTGGCCACTTCTCTCTCTCAGCAATGTCCAGAGCCAGTTGAACAGCTTTGAGTTCAGCAAATTGGCTTGATCCACCTTCTCCTTCAGTAGCTTGTGCAACCTGTTGTGTGGGGCTCCATACAGCTGCTTTCCACTTCCGGTTCATCCCTACGATACGACAGGAACCGTCAGTGAAAAGGGCGTAGCCTGTTTCTTCTGGGGGCAGTTGGTTGTATGGTGGAGCTTCTTCAGCCCATGTCACTTGTTCCTGTTCCTCTTCATCCATGAGACCAAAGTTTTCACCTTCCAGCCAATTCATAATTATCTCTAAAATTCCAGGGCGATTTGGGTTTCCAATTCGGGCGTGCTGTGTGATGAGGGCAATCCACTTGCTCCATGTGGCGTCAGTGGCATGGTGGGTGGAAGGAACCTTTCCCTTGAACATCCACCCCAGCACCGGTAGTCGGGGTGCCAGGAGGAGTTGTGTTTCAGTACCTATCACCTCTGAGGCAGCTTGGACTCCTTCATAGGCTGCTAAAATTTCCTTCTCTGTCGGGGTATAATTGGCTTCTGACCCTCTATAACTTTGGCTCCAGAATCCCAGTGGTCGGCCTCGGGTCTCCCCAGGCACCTTCTGCCACAGACTCCAGGACAGACCATGGCTCCCGGCTGCAGAGTAGAGCACGTTCTTCACCTCTGGTCCCATCCTGACCGGGCCAAGGGCCACCGCATGAGTGATCTCCTGCTTGATCTGGGCGAAAGCTTGCTGCTGTTCAGGGCCCCAGTGGAAATCGTTCTTCTTCCGGGTGACAAAGTAGAGAGGGCTCACGATCTGGCTGTACTCTGGAATGTGCATCCTCCAAAAGCCTATGGCACCTAGGAAAGCTTGTGTTTCCTTCTTGCTAGTTGGTGGAGACATTGCTGTGATCTTGTTGATGACCTCAGTGGGAATCTGCCGCCGTCCATCTTGCCACTTTATTCCCAGGAACTGGATCTCTTGGGCAGGTCCCTTGACTTTACTCTTCTTGATAGCAAATCCGGCTTTCAGGAGGATTTGGATGATTTTCGCTCCTTTCTCAAACACTTCTGCTGCCGTGTTCCCCCACACAATGATATCATCGATGTACTGCAGGTGTTCTGGAGCCTCACCCTTTTCCAGTGCGGTCTGAATCAGTCCATGGCAGATGGTGGGGCTGTGTTTCCACCCCTGGGGCAGTCGGTTCCAGGTGTACTGCACACCCCTCCAGGTGAAAGCAAACTGAGGCCTACATTCTACTGCCAAAGGAATGGAGAAAAATGCATTTGCAATGTCAGTAGTAGCATACCACTTTGCTGCCTTGGACTCTAGCTCGTACTGGAGCTCCAGCATGTCTGGCACAGCAGCACTCAATGGTGGAGTCACTTCATTCAAGCCACGATAGTCCACAGTCAATCTCCATTCTCCTCCAGATTTGCGCACAGGCCAGATGGGGCTGTTGAAGGGTGAGTGGGTTTTGCTGACCACCCCTTGGCTCTCCAGCTCACGGATCATCTTATGGATGGGGATCACAGCATCTCTATTCGTCCGGTTCTGCCGGCGGTGCACTATCGAGGTGGCAATCGGTACCTGTTGCTCTTCCACCTTCAGGAGTCCTACTGCTGATGGGTTCTCTGATAGTCCAGGCAAGGAGCTCAATTGCTTAATGCCCTTTGTCACTACAGGTGCTATCCCAAATGCCCACCTGAATCCCTTTGGGTCTTTGAAATACCCATTTCGAAGGAAGTCTATGCCTAAAATGCATGGGGCTTCTGGGCCAGTCACAATAGGGTGTTTCTTCCACTCACTTCCAGTCAGGCTCACATCAGCTTCCACCAAAGAAAAATCCTGTGATCCCCCTGTCACACCAGAAATAGAAAACAGATTCTGTCCCCACATGTCTTGATGGGATTAATGTGCACTGTGCACCAGTGTCAACTAAGGCCTCATATTTTTGTGGTTCTGATGTGCCAGGCCAACGAATCCACACAATCCAAAAGACACGATTTTCCCTAGCCTCTACCTGGCTAGAGGCAGGGCCCCTCTAAGCCTGGTCATCCTTCTTTTCTTGGGCAACTGGGGCTACTTCCTTTTTGGTGAAACTTCCTCCCTGAGTCTTGCCTTCACACAATTCAAGCACCCGCTGGGCCAGAACAGCAGTAGGTTTTCCATCCCATCTCCTCATGTCTTCCCCAAAACCACGCAGGACAGACCACAGCTCAGTTCGGGGGGTATACTTCCTCTCCCCATCTGGGGAATATTTGCGTTTGGTACCGGAACCTTTGACCTGTACTGCCGAGATTTGGAGAAAGCCCTCTTTCATCTCTCTCATCTCCTCTCTGAGTCTCTTATGGTTCTCCTCTATTTTATCATCTAATTTCTGCAGATGGGTTTCCACAGCTGCAATTCTTGCCTGCATTGGGCCATGCACAGCGTCTGCATATGCTCTGAGCTTCTTTGCCATATCCAGCACGGTTTCCTCCCTGTCATCTCGCTTCATTATGGCTAAAGCAGAAGCATATTCTTGTGGCCCAAGTCGTACAAGTTTTCGCCACATCACGGATGTACATGGTACCAAATCTGGGTTTCTAGTGTTTAGGTCATCTGAGAAGACAATCTCTGCCACTGCCATCTCTCTCAGGCGCTGGATCCCTTGTTCCATGGTCTTCCACTGTGTTTGCTGCATATAGAGATCATCTGCACACAGATATCTTTGTGCCACACTTCCTAGGACCCGTTCCCAGAGGCTGTGAGGGTTGGCCCCCCTCATAATTCCTTGGTCAATAACTGGATCATGTGACAGAGATCCCAAATGCCTTGCTTCAGTGCCATCCAGAACTGTAGCCTCACCTGCAGCATCCCAAAGACGGACTAACCAACTAATTATGGATTCATCAGGTCGTCGAGTGTAATCCTTTCTTAGGCTACGAAGGTCCTTCAGGGAGAAGGGCTCAGTATTAGCTTCTGACCCTGTGCCAGTTGTTCTGACTTCTGCCTTTCTGTCAGTTGCTGGTTTTGAGGTTCCTTCACCTGGGTCCTCATCCTCCACCGGCCTATCAGTTTTAGTTGTGTGCTTCCTTCCTGCAGCAACTGCCAGTGGTTTAGGTTCACTGTCTGGTTTAGCTGTTGGCTTAAGCTCACTGTCTGGTTTAGCTGTTGATTTATCTCCCTGCCCCGCTGCCTCTGTCTGCTGCCCTACAGTATCTAGCAGTGTGCGATAAGCATATGCCAAGGCCCAGCTTATTGCAATGAGCTTTCTCTCCTTAGTATCATCATGGTACTTCTCTTTCAAGTACTTTCCTACCTTGGCTGGGTTCTGAATTTGTTCACGTGGAAAGTCCCAGGATACAGGGTCAGAAAATTCCTTCAGGGTTTGGCCCATATCCTCCCATTCTCCACACCACTCAGGATTCTGCACACCTGGCTTTACTTCTGGGTCAGGGGTCTCAGCAGCTACTCTGGAGATCTCAGCCCTCATTCTAGAGAAGTTGCAGACTATATAGAGGAAACCTACCAGCTGAAATACCAGAAAGGTGGTATCCTTGGCATTCAAAGGAAACTGAACATTCTTAAAAAGTGATGTAACAGTTTCAAAGGAGAAGAGGGAAAGGAGAGGTTGAAAAGCCTCATCCCCTCCTTCTTCTCTAACCAACTGAGTGTAATTACTAATAAACCCCCAAAACATGCTACTGGAACTGGGACGCAAGGTAAGACGAAAGATCCATAAACCAAACATACCTGCCACCAACTCCAGTACCTTTATGAACTTCCTATAAATCATTATCACTGAGCCCAGTACAATAGCTATTCTAATACATGCTCCTCTACAGTAAAAACTACGTGTTAGGAACAACACTGGAGCTATTTCCGAATAAGAGAATAAACCTAAAGACCAGAAAGGTATTAAAACCTCAAAAAAGCCTAGGGAACAGAAACCCAGAAAGGCCTCCACCGAGAGAGACATTATGAGTTCAAGCAACAACATAGCTGCTGACTGCTTTATCCCAATACAAAGTACAACTAAAATACAATCAGTACAATTTTTCCACTTTCTCCAGCCCCACGTTGGGCGCCAATTAACTGTATATGTCTTGGTTTAAGGCAAATTTGGGAAGGAACCTCTGAATAGGTCCCTCCAGAAAACCAATCCAATGGCCCCTTCCCCCAACTGGTTCAGGAAAGGAAAAGAGGAAAAACAAAACAAAACAAAAAAAAATTCCTTAGAGGAAAGTGGAAAAAATGTGTTTATTTAACAGGCCAAGCACAACAAATGAACACCAAGGAACAAAACCTCCTGCTTCTCCGCAGAGATGACAAATCCAGCCAGTCTGTGCCGTGGGTGCAGCTCGGCTCGCTCAGTCTGTGTCAGTCCCTGGCACTGGGAAATGCCAGGCCCAAGCCAGGCCCAGTGGGCCACAGGGATGAGTTCTTGGTGTTCTGCTGGGGGTTAGTCCAGAGTAGGTTTGAACAGTTCCAAGGAAAAAAAAAGGAAAAGAAACTCACGGTCCGGAAAACTTCTCTGCTTCAGCTAGCCACGAACTAACAGAAAGCAAAGGAGAGCTCTCTCCTGCCGTTCGCACTGCAGACCACACTCCTTGTGTGTCCTCCAAAACTGCAAACTCTTATCTTGATGTTTTGAAAACACCCGCCTCAGACATTCCACTGCTTCTTCTTCACTCTTAGATCCAGTCTTAAAGGTGCAGAACTCATTTTTGGTTTAAACAGACGAATGGGGATACAATTCAGCAGTAACCCAGGACAATGCTCTTCTCACCTCACCTGATTCCTCACCTGATAACACAGTGTTCCATCCTTCCTGAACGAGTTGCTGGAGATGCAGCAAACTTCACCTCTTCTATCATGGCAGGAAATAGCAGTTTTCTGGGACAGAGTTACAGCCCTACATCATCTATCCTTGCAAATCAGAAGATGCCATATGGACTGGGAAATGTTTGCATCACCATATATGATTTTTTTAAAGGTGTTTTCTCTTACTAGGAATTTTTCCTAATGCATCGTCCAGTACCTGTTGGAGGGGGCTTACAAGAAGGCTGGAGAGGGACATTTCACAAGGACCTATAGTGATGAATGCCCTTAAGCTGAAGAAGGGCAGGTTTAGATTAACTATTAGGAAGAAGTTCTTTACTGTAAGGATGGTGAGGCACTGGAACACGTTGCTCAGAGCAACACTGTCCCATACCTAGAAGTATTCAAGGCCTGATAGGATGGGCCTCTGAGCACCCTGGTCTAGTGAAAAGTTCCCTGCCCATGGCAGAAAAATTGGCATCAAATGATCTTTAAGGTCCCTTCCAGCTCAAACTGTTCTGTGATTCTATGATCTTCAACCCTATTGCAACACAGCTTTAACCAAAATTGTCACATAAAACTGCACAATCCAGTCCTGTAGTTGAAAGCAGTAGGAACTGAGGAATAGAGAGAGGAATTTGGCAACAGGTCAAGAGGACAGCATCATGCTGTGCCAGGGGAGATACAGGATGGACATCAGGAAGAATTTTTTCTCTGAAAGAGTGGTCAAGCCTTGGAATGGGCTACCCAGGGAGGTGGTGAAGTCACCATCTCTGGAAGTGATGATTAGGCATGGCACTTAATGCTATGGTTTGGTTGGCATAGTGATGTTCAGTCAAAGATTGGGCTCGATGATCTTGGAGGTCTTTTCCAGCCTTAAAGAGTTTATGATTCTATACCCGTGCTATTCCTGTGCCCTGATCCACACACTTTCCAAGGCAGCACACTGGCTAAGGTCATGTCATGAAAAATTGAATTAATTTTCATTTATTGGGGCTGTATTTCAGGGTTGTGTTGTGTCTGACCTTTTAAGTATTTAAATGTAGTTATGCTGATGGAAAGCATCATCACACCAGCCTCTGCACATGCTCTGTTCTGTATTCTCCTGGGTGTTTGTGCTACAAACACTACTGGTACCGGTATGGATTTCTGCACACCATGAGGCCATATCAGGGAGACAGACCTCAGCTGTCACAGACTGGGAAGCAGTGCAGCTTTGTTACTGCAGCACTCACTCCATCAGCTCCATACCCTCCTTCTCAGCAGGAGCAGCTCAGCTCTTAGCATGTGGAGCTGTGCCATGCTGGGTAGAAATACCTACAGCTGGCAGGTAGAGAGCTGTACTTCCATGTTGGTAGCACCTGAGCTTCTTCATTGTAATTGGCTCAAGTATCTCAGTGCTTACAATGGAGGTTAACTTTTTGTGTTCCTGATTATTGCCCATATAATATGTAGTCGAATGTGTTTATTTATATGTGCTTCGTTACAGGAGAATTTATATAGTAAGTTGCAGTTACATTTCTAAACAGTGGAGTTGTGAAGACTGAATGTCCGTGATGAAAAGCAATGTAAATTGAAGCATAATCTATTTTATGTCAGTGATGGAGCTATTAAACTCTGATCCAAGGGCCACTGATATGAATAACAAGATACACAGTAACTTTACTGAGCATTGAATGAGCCTTTAATGAGGCTCTCAAATTAGGAAATGAACAGTAAAGATAAATGTAACTGTAATCTCTCGTGTAAGCTGTTTATACCGCATTCCTTAAGTCATCATTTTCATTGCTTTTGAGACTATATGTTATCTAAAAAGACAATATTGAATACAGATGTTTCTTCCTTGATTACAGTGTTGTCAGCCACTTGAAAGACTCTTTGGGCTTCAAACACTTCAAAAGTCTAGGTATCTTCAACTGCCTTCTTGATGTCATGTTCTCTGAGCGAAGGAAATAATTTTATTCCGACTCAGATAATAGAAGGCAGGGTTTAAATGTGTCCATGGTATAAATAGATAAATGTGCATACCTAGAGAGTACCATTTTGCTTTGTCTTTGCTGTCAATGAAGGTAAAGGGGTTGATGACGCTGAAGAAGTGACCTGTTTTTCAGGAAGTAATAAAGGCAGCAACTCTGAAGTACAGTCCCTCAACTCCTTCCAGTCTGATTCCGGAGATGATAATGGTAAGAAATTATTTCATCTTTATTATGCTGATAATGGGAAAAGCTATTTATTCTCTTTCTAATACTATTAAAACATTTATGAAACACCTTGAAACCCTTTAATGATGCCAAAAGTAAGAAAGTCATGGGTTCAAACCCTCACTTTGTGTTCCACTTATTAAATTATTGGAACATAATCAAAAACTTGATGCTTGGGGCTGTTGTATCAGGACCAAGTTTTACAGTGACTTAGAATCACACTGGCAGCAGAGTCACATTGCCAAGATTAAGTTGACTATTAGGTTGGAAGTGAAGCTATAGAATTTATATAAATTGCCTTCTTGGAAGAGCAAAACTTTTATCTTTTACCAGTCAAATAAAAGGGATTCCTGTGCTATTCGCTGGGTCTCATTCATGGTCTCAACAAAACTCTGCTGGTGCTCAGCCGCAACAATGAGCAGATGAGCCAGTCCCCAGCATCTTGTCCCCCTGGCAATCACAGCTCAGCAAACAATAGAGCACCATTAAATCCCTGTTCAGTGCATACTCAGCAACTGCCTCTCATGTCCTGCATCATTATCTCAGTGGGTGACACAGGCAGAGCCATACACAGCCCACGAAAAGGCCCAAAGAGTCAGAGAAAACTTTGTTCCTGTGGCCCATGTGTGTTGAGCAGTGGGCCTGAGAAAAGTCAAGATGTTTTGCTGGGGAGGGATGGTGGACGTCAGGGAAGCCTTATTCAGACACACACAAAAAGACTAGCACAAAGAAATCGTACTTGGTTTCCTCAGCCACCAGTTAATGAACTGTCTGTAGACTGACTCAGTTCCTCAGTCATGTCATGCAGCTGTTGTCTAGGAACTCTGAAATATTGGAAAAAGTACTGATAGCAAAGTACACTTGCAGTTCCTTTTGGTCCTCTGTGGCTGCTGCACTACAATTATTTTTGTCAGGCTTCTCAATGCTTTTTTGCCCCTGCACAAAAAAAAAACCCAAACTTTAGCCTTTTCTTAGGATAAGTATTATTTAAATTATATATATTTACGTTATAGTTACTTCTGGGATAATTATTCAAGTGGTCATTTATTGTACATCGTTACTTTCTATATCTCCCAAATTTTAATTAGACATTTCAAACTCCTGATCCTGTCTCCACTGCAATCATTGACACAGTACCCAAAGAAGCTGGATTGGAACTTCTGTGCCCACTCATTCTTTGTTAAAGCTGCATTTAAAATATGGCCTTTAGAGATAACATTTCTAGTTCAGGTTTCAAACAAATCCATATCTTCAGGGAGAACGAGGGAAGAAACTTAAATCATCTGAGTCATTTGCAGAGATCAGTGCAAGACCACATGCTCTGGTTTGCTTGAAGCAGCAGGGAAGGTTTGCAGTGAAAGAGCCTAAAGGGCAAAACCAGGCATAAGTAAACATATACATACTCACATGCCTGTACTTTAGGGCTAATGGATATGCCTCCTGAAGCCATAAATCTTGATCTTCTTGTCATTTTACTTCTTTGTACTTCACATACCTGCAAAGGTTAGAAGCCTGTCAGTGAAACCACAGCAAATGCAGTTCAGCATCCTTGCTCTTTGATGAGACAGGACAGTGGCTCCTTCTCCAAACCCGTTCCTCCAAAGCTTAGAGCAATGCTGCTGAGTTCTCAGGCTAGCAGAGGGCACAGGCTTGTGTCACACAGATGTACAAATGGCTGTGCTGACACTGACTTGTGAAACTGGTTAGCAGCTTCTGACTGGGGAAACCTATCTTGCAGCAGTGGAGCACTGGGATGAATCCCACTGAAGGTGCAGGCAGCCTCCACTCACTCTCTCCAGTGTTCCTGAAGCCTCCTCTTGGCTGTGTCAAGGGCTTATCTTATGAAAACTCACATGGGATGAGATTTTGACGCTACACATTTTTCCTCTCACCTTATTTCTCCTGCATTTAAATTGCTCAGCTTCGCTAGGCTTTCCGTGAGTAGTTAGCAGTAATTTTTGTAGTCCAAAATCTGAGCAATGCTGTATTTGAGCATTGACTTGCACTGAGCTGTTTGGAGTGGGGTTCCCTCCTTTCTGTGAACATGCTCTGCACAGCTCCCACCAGCACCAACCCATAGCTGCAAAGAAAACTGCTGGCCCTGGTTTCCGACCTGGTTTTCACTCTCAGTTTTTTTGTCTAATAGTTTACAGATGCCCTACATCTTTTTTCCCAGCCATGCAGCACTAACTGCATGGAGTCCCTTATTTTTCTATAATGCTTATTATGCATTAGCCAGTACGAGTCTCTTTTGTATAATTACCATTGCTGTTGATGGCATAAGTATGCTGATCATAGACATAGAACAGGGGTCCTTTGGTTTTTCAAGGCTCTTTTTGCTAAGCCCTCACTAGAACTGAGGAAATTGGATGATATACCTGATCCCATGCTCAAAATTTAGCAAAGATGTGAAAATATTCAACGTATGTGTGCTCCATTGACACATTTCTTGTGACTTCTAAGCATGTTGGCCATGTGAAAAGTGTGTTTTGCCCCACTTTTCTCGTCCTGTTCTCAGCCTGCTCCAAGCAATTGGTTTACTCATAACTAAAGACAAGGGAAGGATCCAGTGCCCACTCATCCAGAGCTTTCCCTTCAGTTCTGATGGGGTTTACTTCAGGTTCTCAGAGGCAGGGGAGTTAGGTGGTGCAAAATGAAGATCATCTAGAGGACAACACATTATAGGCCTCCACATTAAACAGCTTCACAGTCTATACGAATTACCTCAAGGGAAAAGTATGTTTTGTTGGAACACCTGCAGAAAACACACAAAGCATTTGTGAAACTATTCTGTCAAACATGAGTCAAAATTTGAACCACAACTACATGGATGAGTCCTCCTAATTATATCTGTGCTGCTTAACCTCCCTGAGGTATTACATGGCACTGCACAGACAGTAAATAAGTAAAACATTCCTCTTAGGAAATAGATTGAGCCTAACAGCATTTCTGATAGTGTGATGGTCTAAAAGATAATGAACCTTAGAGCACATGGCACCATCTCCAGAGACCTCTAAGCAAGAATGAATTAGAAATTAGTGTCGGGTAGACAAGGTACTGCTTTGGTTAATTTAATCAGCTGACCAGTCGCTAGAATTTATGAGGTGATACCCATCATCCCATATGCCTTTCTGGAAATGCTGGTTTGGAATTTATCACCACTCTGAAGATATATGGGATTACCTGAAATGAAATGTCCTGCAACCAACTGCATAAATCATGCATTGGTCAGCAGCCTTTTTTTTTTTTTTTTTTTTTTTCAATGTCAATTCTGTCTTTTGAGATAATTTATTGTGGTAACATACTATGTGTGTTTTAAATACTAACCTGAAGCTGTCCTTCCCTCCCTTTATTTTCTGCTTTCCCTCCCCTGCAAGCTTCCATAGTGACTGTCATACAGCTTGTCAACAATGTAGTTGACACTATAGAAAATGAAGGTATTTAAATTTTTTTCTTTCTTGTTATACAACAATGCTTCCTATTATCATTGTGAAACATTCCAGCAGAACCTCACTAATCTCCACTGACCAGCAATCCTGTGGCAGGGATTGGGTTTTGCAGATCAGCATGTTCACCAGCAAACATGAACATGCCAGAGGAATGTACCACAAAATATCTGTGGGTAACTTGGAGGTGGTAGAAAAGGTGTCAGGTCTTCATTCTCTACTGTTTAAGTCAATGTTTCTGTTTGTTTATTCTCATTGCCTTCAGAGAAAATAATAGACTGATAATCCTGGCTGCAGAGTCCGGGAAACAGAAGATGACACAGGAAGTCTGTAAAGTATCCCATGCTGCAGCAGAGCTGGGTTATGCACTCCAGTGGTGTCACACGGAGAGGAGCACAATGGTGGTTGGCTGGTGGCCGGTTTCTCCCAGGAAACCCTGCCAAACAGTGGATGTGTGGGCACACTCCATGGATGCCATGGCTCTCCCATGGCGTTGGCGTGCCCATTCATCAGAGCATGGCAATGTGCTCCAAGGACCCAGCACTCACCTCTTCCACTGACCTCCTGGGTAACCTCAGGCATATCATGTTAAAAGTGAACCTGTAATGCTGGGATATCACTATTTTCTTTCTTCCATAAAGCACTGAGGAAATGTCTTGTTATCATAGATAAACATTACTTTTATTTATTTTACAACATCTTTCCTACCCTTGGGCAAATGTCAATTCAACATCAACTCTGGTTATCCACAAGTCAAGAATATCATCTGTCATTAGAAAATTTAAGACAGATTTTGCATACTTCAGTTAATCTAGTCTACATAATATATAAAGATGATTATGTAAATTTTTTTTATGAAACTACTGATTTTTTTGAGCCAGTGTGACAGTAATTTTGAAAAACGCTTTCACTCCTAGCTAGTGATGCCACTTGATTATTTGTTCATAGTACATTTATTGATGTCCTGAGGTGTAAGAGTGCCATTCTTCTCACTATCAAAAAAAAATTAACTAGCCAAGGTTAATTCAAAAGAAAGTCCCATTCAAAAAATAAAAAATAACCATGAAAAGAAACCACAGGCACTGCAAATGACCTTGCCTTCCTAAGGGAAAGCTTAAGCAAACACACTGGCTCATTATCATCCTTTACAGGTCAGAAAAAGCCAGTCTGGCAGCAGTTTCAAGAGACTGTCACTGAAAATGCTTTCCCCACTTCCCAGGTCGTTATATGAAACTTAGGATTCTTGCTTCCTCTGCAGTGAAGCTGGTGAAAATGATGAATAATTAGCCTCACTGGAGCTCTGGGTAGAATCATGGCCACAGGGTCATGGGAGGATGTGGCTCCTACCCCAGGGACCTGCCCAGGGTAGTATAAGTCAGCAAATTAGTGAGGTTCTCCTGGAACCTGATCCACACAACGCAGAGGGCCTTGACACATCTCAAGTGCAGTGCCATCACACTGACCTGAATACAGTAAAATCCACTGTACAAAAAGAGAGAAGTGCAGAAGAGAGGTTAGGGCCGGTTCAGACACTGCTGCTAAACCCGTAGTAGCCCCAGCCCTCCTCGCTCCAGGACATGGCAGAGAAGGTTCAGAATTCCTGCCTGGCTATTGAGCTAAGGGACAAATCACCATCACCACATGCACCATGTGGTGCTGAGCAAGGGCAAGTGTGGTCTTAGTAGGTGAAGGGCTGGAGAAGTCTTCTCTGCTCTCACCTGTCTGAGCCAGAGAGGTTATGAGCTCAGGTGATGTCATAAAGGTCTGTTTCTTCTGCCAGACTTCCTCCAGCAATGTCATCCAGAGACTTTGCCCGATGACTTCTTGCATGAAGCCAAATAACATGTGGCTGAACAAGAGCATATCCATCTAGAAAACGCTGCAGCTTATTCCCTGCTCTTGTCTCACATAAAACCTCTTTCCTTGCTCTCTCCCCCACCCCTGCACCCTCTCCATACTGGAATGCCTCCCTCCCAGCAGCTAGCATGGCAGTGCAGGTGGGAGGTGGGTGTGGGGTTGCGGAGCATTGTAGCTGATAGCCCCATTAAATGGCTTTGTATTCTATTCTATTCAGGTTCTTATACCGTGCCCATCACCATGGTATCTGAGCCCAGGTGGGCCCAGATTTGTTTGAACCGGCCCTGAGAATGGTAGATTCTTATTTTTCTGTTTCAAAGTGAACAAGTGAGAGAAAAATGTACTTTGCAATTATAAGCCGTGTTGATGGTGGATAGCCCTTTTTTTTGTGTTAAGAATTACAGCTCTAATGTAATTCTGTATCTGTTCAGTGAGGGTAAATAATTAAGATATGATAGAAAAGGAATATAATACACGACATAAACATTTCTTTATGTGTGTCTGCATTTGACAGGCAAGCTTATCTTGTACGTTATAATAAAGAATAATTAAAAATCCTACTAAAATGACACCATGGCAGCTGTACTTTAGAAATATGCATGCAGAATTTTGTATTTTCACATGTAATACAGTGCTGGTGACAAGCTCTGAGTTACCAGTTTTTGCTTTTCACTTTGTGTCTGACAGTGTCTGTTATGGATCAAGGACAGAACTACAACAGAGGTGATTTTTCTGGGACACCTTCTGCCTGTGGGCCAGGGTGGGCAGAGCACTGACTTGATCTGTTTGGGTTTTTTTCTTGAACTGCTTCACATGTACTGTTTTAATTCTGTTGGGTTCAAAAGATGCATGAGAATGGTCAGCCACTTTTTTTGTTTCAAAATTCAGTTTTCAGTCAATCAGATTATTTGCTTGCACACTTTCTTTCTTGAAGTCATTGGAGGTGGAAGGGGAGATAAGATTCCATAAGTATGCTGACTGCATTTAAAGATTATTTTCAAATATCTGCGAAAAGCAGTAATTGAGATATTTTGATTTCTTGGACTCATAGTTTCTAATACAACCCTGTAGCATCTTAAAAAACAAAATACCTGAGAGTGGCCGGGTTTTTTTTCTTTGCTTGTTTGCATTAGCATCGTAATGCAGTTTATTCTCCTCCTCTACCCCTGTGGTCAGAGCATGGCTGACCTGTGTCCTTGGCCTGTGGCGCATGCTGTGTTGCTGTGAGGGCTCAGGCAGGTGCATGCAGGACACTCTGCTCTCCTCTGTGGTCTCATCCTAACAGAGCACTGTGGTTGTCTCCCCTGCTGCAGCGTATCATTGGGATACCTCTGACTGGATGCCCAGTGCTCGCTTGTCTGACATTGAGGAGGTGCCCAATTTTGAGACGACAGATGGAGGCTCGGCTCATCACGGCAGTACCAGAGAACTGGAGACAGATTACTACCTTGGTGGCTATGACATCGACAGCGATTACCCTCCCCCTCACGAAGAGGAGTTTCTGAGCCAGGACCAGTTACCACCTCCTCTTCCAGAGGATTACCCGGACCAATATGAAACCCTCCCACCCTCGCAGCCGGTCTCAATGGCAAGTACTCTCAGCCCTGACTGCAGGAGACGGCCGCACTTCCACCCGAGCCAATACCTCCCTCCCCACCAGTTCCCCAATGAGACGGACACCACAGGATCTCAAACTGGGAATGAATTTAGTACTTTTGCTGCTGGCCCAAGCCAGAACACAGAAAATGTTAGTGCAGGTAAGATGCCCTTATCCTTGCACAACTCTCTCAACGCCTCCTCCTCTGACGTCTCAGCCGGCTGCGGCTTTGATGACTCCGAAGTAGCTATGAGTGACTTTGAAAGCGTGGAGGAACTCAGCCTAGAAAATGTTCACATTCCATTTGTGGAGACCCAGCAGCAGACACAAGTGTAAAGGAAGCTCCTTTCTTGTTCCTCCTCCTCTTCTTTTTTTAAATTTTGTCATTTGGTCCAATTAATAGTATAAATATTGAGAAGAAATTTTGCTGAAGGTGTGTCTATATATATATTGGGCAAAGAAAAGTACAGTGTAACCTATTATTAACTTGTTCAGAAATGATACTGTGTGTGCAGACACAAATAGACCAATTGTGTTAAGTACTATACATCACAAAATCATTACAGACAATCTGGAGAGTGTGTACCTTCTATTTATTACCAAGAGTAAAACTCAGCTTTTGAGGCAGGGGGAAAAAAAATAACTGCAAAATAATTTCTTTCTCTCTCACAAAGTTGGGTTGTTTTGGGTTTTTTTTTTGAGTTGTGTTATTAAAAGTGTTATAGTGTTATGATCTCCCCACAGTATTAAGGAACGTGTATGGATCTTTCTAGGATGCACTGTTGCATGAAATCTTATGTCAGCAAAGAGTGAAAGCAATTGATTGCTGGAGCTGCTGCATACAATGTGTCAGATGGCTAAAAAAAGCAACATTTACAAATAGAAGACAAGTGACCAGTTATTTTTCCATAAATATTTATCTATACTTTTGTTTATTACATAGCACTTCATTCTACTTTGTGTAGAGTAACACATATACATACAGTTTATATTTACTCCAAATTGGCTTACTTTGGTTGTCATTTTAAAAATCTGATGTCAGGTGCGTGTGCATAACATTTTCCTTGAGGACTTCCTGAAATGTCAGAGTTTGGCTCAGGAGTGGCCTGGTTTTTCCCCAGTTGTGTATGCACAGCCTCTCTTAACATGTATTCAAAGTGAACATGGATCTGAAAACGTGGGGTAACCTATAGCTGATAATTTTTTTGGAAATTTCTCTCTTGGGCCATCAGCTCTTTAACAGCAGTCCTCATGCTGCAGTTACTGCAGTAAAATTAGTTGCAATTAAGTTACATATAAGGCTGCTGTAACCTCACATCGTTCGTTTAACATCTTTTGGCAAATACCCATCCATAGAGTTCACAGGATGAGTTCTCAGATGCTGTAGACTGACTCAGTCAGTGGAGCTGCATGAATGGACTGTGGCCAAAGATCTGTTGCTAGATTTTCCACTGGGTGCATGATTTTTTAGGATTTGAGTACCTCCAAATGTTATTTTCAGATTTCAGAATATTATTGTGGAATCATGAAAACTGTGGCATCTGTATGCTCTTATGCTTCCCTCAGCCTGATTGGAGTAAATGGTCATTCACATTGATTTGGTCAGAGCAGTCAAGTGCAATCTGGAAATACAGGATTTTCATTCAATGTATTAAAGCAGAGTATACACACCTGTTGCTTGGTGCTCTGAAAATAATTTTTACCACTGCATTTTACAGCGTCTGTGTACCTTACCAGTGAATGTGAGTCTACAAACCTGCATTACTGCTGGATTTTCGTCCATTTCTTCCATGGCATAATTCTGTCATTCTGCAAAGCTATCGAATACCTAAATCATTGTGATAAATGAACATTATTATTCATTAATATGAATCAATAATGAACATATTCATTAGCAGGTTTCCTGTGCTGCTTTCCATGTCCTGTCCCTTGGGCTGTCACCTTAACTGGAATAGTTTCAGCAGTTGTATGACTGGGTATGTTCTTGACTGACATGAGTTTCACACAAAATTAAATTGTGGGCCATTTCTTGACATTCAGGAAGAGTTTATTCAGAAATCTTCCCCAACATAAAGAAATTACTAGTAGAATGTAATTTCAATAATTGCAGCTTGTAACACTTTTAATAAAACAGGATTTCTAGAATTCTTGGAGTAGGTACAGTGTGTTGCTGCTTCCCTCCAATAGCTCATATAGCTGTGAAAGATTGGTGTGGATATTTCTTTGGGATGATGCAGCAATTCTTCAATAGAAAACAGCTCATTACGCAGGTATATGAATAAAATGAGTGAACTTCTAGAAAGAATGTACTGCACATACAAGTATTATCAAGTACTTGTCTGCAAATAGGTCCTGTCCTTTGAATTTATGAATGTTGCTTGGTCTTCTCAAAGTAAACATGCTTCTGTAACAGTGATATATTCTGAATGTGCTCATGGTGCATTTCAAGCCCTTTCCCCTGATATTATTCCTGTGTTTTTAAGAAGAAGAAAATACAGAAATTTGTATTGTGATTGCAAGGAACTGAGGGATTTGCCAGAAGGCCATAAAATGGTTTGGCAAGCCTAGAGGCATGGATAGAGGATAACTCATATTGTTCATGAAGTCTGTGTTACAGAAAATAAAATGCAATTAGATAGTCTCTTCAAGAGCTAGGAGCATCAGAGTTGGCAAAGCAATTCTGCAAATTTAGCTGCACTTTTAAAGCTTGTATGACCCTCTGAGAATGTCATGCTCTCTTAGCATCAGGCTGCAGTTTACATGAGGTTTGCTCCTACTCAGTTTTGGTTTGAGACATTTTTATCCATTATGCAATTAATTCTGTTCAAGCCCCCAGCTAGTTATTAGGTGTACTTGTCACCTGTCTTCTGTAGTGAAAGTTCTTGCGTAAGCCTGAGACACCAATATCAAACCTTTACTGGGACATATCAAGTGTCATGAGGGACAGCATGATGGGAGCCTAGTGATTGCCATACAAAAAAAAAAAAAAAATCAATGTTTCTTACCAAGCTTGTTGCCTCAGTAATATATTGTTGGTAGTGAGTTTTAATAGTAAAATATGCATAAATACAATGTATATACTTTTTCTGTTTGATGTTGTTGCCATTTCATTTCACTGAACGCCTACTTATTAAAGTGCTGTTGGGAAGGTGCCAAGGATCACCCGTTCAGCCTTCTCTGTCCTCTTCATGATTTCTATACCTCAGTATCTCCTCCCCTCCAAATCCATCTTCAGATTCCCCTCTGTGAATATTGGTACTTCTGTGGCCTTTCTGGTTCTGTTCAGGCTCTTCTTGATAATGATAAGACCCAAATGCAGATCTAAAGGTGAAATACCTCTTAGGGAGTAAGATTTTCATATTAACATCTCCTGTTAAACCAAGCCATTTTATTTTCTTTTTAATTACTACTTCACATGAAGAAGTCAAATCATCTAATCTGGAACATAAGAAGACATTCATAACATAATGTAAGAATTACTGTTCATATTAGCACTTCCAATATGTTTCCCGTTTCCTGCTATATGATGTTTTTTGTATCAGTGCTGCTGTCAGATCCCTGGTTCTGCAAGAGCTACCCTGCACATCTCTGCTTATCCTGTGTGTCTGTATTTCGAATTACATCCCTGTAGATGGCTCCACTACACGATATTTTCTCTCAGAATCATCTGTAGCAGATGATTTCATAGGCTTAATGAAGTACTTTTGAGTATTACTGGCTTATAACTTAGGATCAAGAAAGTTTTTACTTTTTGGAAAGAAGCAGCAAGAGAAAAAAGCAACTTTTTAAAATGCATATACACATTTTTCTCAGAAATCAGGAACTTTGCCAGGGGTGTATGACTCTAAGTAAAAGGGTGCTTATTCTCTGCATTTTGATCAAGTTGAGAATGTCATGCACAGTGCTGGCCTTTTTAAACACTGGCAATGGAAAGAGCCTTTACAGGGACTGCAATATTATTCATTCTGCCAATACCACATTACGTGGCCTAGCGCAAAAGGAAAAATTAGGCTTATGTACCATTCTTAAGTATGTTAATAACTTTTCCTTTGTATTATAAACATTAAAAAAAAGGGGTCAACCCCCGCCCCCACTGTAGGTAGTGGATGTAGTTGCTGTCCTCAACCAGTATCTTAAAGTGGAATAAAGGGTCAAATGTGACACCATGGATCTCTAGAATCACTTCCCTCCCATGGGAGAAAATGACCATGAAGTTGCCTTCCTCTAGGACCCTCCTATAGGATACAGCATATGAAGGCAACCAAGAGGACTTTGGAATGCAGAGATTCACTACAGAACCGTGATTTCCTGTCAATCAAGCTGTTTTCCTTAAGCTGAGTGATGTCTTTGATCCTGAGCTATCCCATGGGTTTCTTTAACATATAATTCCAGTAAAAGGCTGGAAGGAGTCAAAGGCTTCTCGCTGCCACTGTTTTCCTGAACCTGAAGGTGGTGTGCTCCATCTGTCAAGCAGGGTCTCCACCTCTTCATGTCCCACAAAGAACTTAAATTTTGGCCTTTTGAATTTTTTCTCCCATTTTCTAAATTCTCTAGGATAGACTGAAGTAATGAGAGCCTTGATGTATTGGTACCCTCTCTAGTCAGAAACTCAGTGTGTCTGCTGCGCAGTGAATAAAATCATCTCATGATCAATGGAGAAGGAGCAGCCTGTTGTCTCTGTGAGCCAGGCAGAGACATTCTGAGAATATGGCATAAAAGTTGTTGCTCTTGTCTCCTCTAAATTCCATCATAAAGAAAAACATGGGCTGAACGGGACAAATGGCTAAGAACACACTTTACTCCTCATTGAGCTCCTGCTTGAAAAAGCTAAATGGATGCTATGGCAAGTATATCCTTACAGTCAGTAATAACTGCAGTCATGGGAGAGTGAGTTGAAGGTGCCCTGGACCAATTCTACTAAGCTTCATTTGAAACGGAAGCATCCTTAATAATGGAAGAAGCTAGTTCTTCAGAACCAGCATGAAAGTACATATGTGCTTTGTAGATAATGTTTGGAGCTATTCACTCAGTAATAATGGGCATTTCATTGGTTTCCAATAAGAGAGTTACATCTTCAGCTTCATTCTCTGATGGTTTACCATCGTTTATCATGTGGTAAAAACTGTGCTTTTTGCCCATTTGCATCTCTACTCCTCTCAATACACCAAACTGTGATTTGAGTCTTAGAAATTTAGACCATTGCCCATTACCCATTACCCATGGGTTTTAGCCTGTGTTTCATGAACTCGGCATTTAACATCTCCATTATCAGAAGGGCCATCCAGTTAGTGAATTAACTGCATCATCCAAGGGATGGGTGGATGGGGAGGAAATTAGATTAAACTCGTTTGTTTATGTAATAATGAAAAGCAATAATTGCAAATATCTCGTATTACACAAAGGCCATAAGTAATCTTTACCAGTGTTAAGAGTGCACTTGAACTGTACTATGGAAAGAGATTGGAGCCGTCAGAACTGTGGCATTCTTTTGTCATAGGAATACCTGAAACACTATTAATCAGCAATGCAATGAGCCCATACTGCCGCTTTTCAGGAGATGACAAAGGTGTTTAGGAGTGAAAGCAGTTCTCTTTAAAGCACTGTATTGGAAAAGATTGTCTTGTAAATTTTACCTGTCGCAAGCAGGCTGGTTTGTAAAAGATGTATGTTTTGGTGTTTAAAAAGAAGTTTATAAAATAATGTATATAATGGTTTCAAATTACCAGGCTTTTGTAGATATTTGATGCCAATCAGGTTGCTTTAATTTCTTTCGTTTGTTTGTTTGTTTGTTTGATATAATTCAAGAGTCATCAAAGTTGGTTTGAATTTCTAAGATAACAGAAAAAAACGGTTTAGATCTGAAAACTTTTTAATCATTTCAAAATGTACTGTAACTTTCCTTTGGGTTCAGCTCTTTTTGTTTAACTTCTTTCTGGTTTTAAGAAGATTTTTTTATTGACTTTTTTAAATGAATGTGTTTTGCACAAAAAACCTAGAGATATGATTTTTATTCCATTTCAAGTAGGTATTAAGAAATGTCATTTTTCCAATGACAACAAATACAACCTTATGCAAAAGGGAAGGTTTATCATTTTGAGTGGGTATAGTTCTTCACCTGAAAACTACTTGTTCCTTCATAATTGCTGTTGGCAGTATTGTCTTGTGTTCTTTTGCTATAAAAACAAACAACAAAAAAAAAAAAGTGTACAGGTTTTTAACTGCCAAAATTTGCTAAAGTTGATGGTTAAAAGAAGTTTTCCAAGTAAACAAAAAGAAAAGCCCAGCTGTGTTGACTGCTTTTTTATTTTTCTCCTACTTTCAAAGGAGGGAGCAAGATAAAATACACCAGTTCTTCAAGGAATGTAACATTTCATTTCCCTTCTGTGTTGCAGAAAATGCTACTTTTTTGAACTCTGTAAATTAATTTCATTACTACACAGAAATTCCTTCATAGGGGCCCCTACTTGCCCTGCAGAGCACTCTTGCCAAAAGTTGCTTAGCTGATGCGTGTAAGCTGAGGCAATTCCCTGATTATATCCGCATCTTCAAAGAACGCAGAAGGCATCATTGCATCATGTAGCTGTCTAGACAGCGAGCTACATGAACAGAGACAATTTCAGGGGACAGTGCAGCTGTTTAGTTGCTTAGGGGGTAGAAGGAGTGGGTGTGTAAAGCAGCATCCCACTCCACATGGGCATCTCAGTGCTCCAGCATAATGGCACTGGCTGGTGGGACTCATTGGGACAAGTTCATGTGTGTTAGCACTGCCCCTGGAGGGAGATGTCATTGTGCTGGGCATGGTACTCAGTCCAGCCAGGGGCTTGCATTCAGGGATTCCCCATTTATTCCTCCTTCTCAGCTGCACAGCCCAAGGTGCCCTAGCTGGACTGGACTGAAGCATGACTTCAGAAGCTCAGTGTAGCAAGAAGGGGACAGAGTCCTTCCTGAGCTCTTGGAGCACCCTGCCATGACACATCCAAGAGCACCTCTCATGCTGCTGGGGAGGAGAGGTGCTGCCTGCAGTGTGTGTCCCATTAGAGCAAGGACTCAGAGCAGCGTTTCAGTCACCACTAGTCAGCACACCATAAATACCCCTTCTCAGCAATCTTGGAACAGAAGTTTAAGCTGTGGAAAGGCAAAATACTGCATCAACATTAGAAGTGTCTCCTCCCTCAAGAATACCCTTATCTTTTTTTCCTAGCATGGATTATTTTATCCAGTTCCTATTTAGTTTTCTATTTCTATTTTTGCTTGTAGAGGATCTCTTTCATTCTTTTCCACCATTACCAGTAGATCTTGACACAATCTCAGGGAAATACTTGTGGTGGCAGAAGTTACGTGGCAGTTCAGCGAGGTTCACTGTTGCAGTGAGATGTAGCAGAGCATTATAAGAGAAAGTGAGTATAGTTCAGAGAATATTCAAGATTAAATGATGTAAAATTCTTGTTTCAGTTTAATGTTCAAAGCTGGACTTACAAAATTGACAATAGTGTTTCTATTAGGATGGAAAAGATGAGATTTGAGATGGCAAGCAGTTGAAAATGCACCTAAGTGTTCTGTCAAAATTGAACTAGCACCACTGATTTTCCCCTTAACATCAAGCAAAAATAAGTTATTTCTTCCTTTGGTGTGTTTTGGTAACAGGTTTTGTAAATATGCAGCATATCCTGTCCATCACAGTGGAAACCCTTCCCTCATTAACACTGCAGTGCTGCTGGTGCATGTAGTCACACCAGAAGCCTTTGTGGTCTAAAAACTAAGGGGGGAATATCTCATGAGAAAGTATGAAAAGGAGAAGACACTGAAATGACAGCTCTAGTCATTTTAATGGACCTGAAGTTTTTCACACTGATTATTTGCACAGAAACATCTGTAGTGCAAAACAATGTGAAAAACAGAGATAGGTGTCTGGCTTTGGCATTTTAGCCCTTCAGCAAAGCTTGGAGGGCTTCTGCAGTACTCTAGGGATGAGTCAGGTAGACATTAAGAAGAAGGAGACAATCCATCCTATCTGAACACTTATTAAGAATCTTCATTTTCAGATCAAAGACAGACTTTTCCATGCTGGTAAAACCTTTCCTACTTGGAGTTTTTGTTCTGCTTACCCCCCACTCTATCATGCGGTAGGGGACAAAACATCAGTGCAATGACTGTGACTTCCTCTTGTGTTGAAAGAAAGCAATTTAGAGCCCCCTGCCTCTTCTCAGCCAGCAGTCATAGCCACAAAGAAGAAAGCATTTTGCAGAAGGCACATTAGCCTGTTGCAGGAAGGACTCCTGGATATGGAGAGAAATGCATGGTTTCATAGGAGAACAGGCAAGGAAATTGTAACAGCAGGTGAATGTCAAGTTCTTCTCCCAATTTAACTTCTTCAGATATATGTTGTCCCCAGTGGTCTTTCTCTGCATATATTTAGCTCACATCCCCACTTTAACTTGCTTTTCTAGGCTTCCAGAGACTATATAAATTTCTTCCAGCACCTGAAACCATGCCCCTCGTTCCAATGTGGAGGAGGGCTCCTTATAGGATTTAATGAGCCAGACACCTGAAGTTGTGGTGACCAGCCCTGGCAGTGAAACTCCACAGTGTCTCTTAAGCCACTACAATAGGAGAAACTCTACTGTGAGGGTGGTGAGGCACTGGCACAGATTGCCCAGAGCAGCTGTGACTGCCCATCACTGGGAGTGTCCAAGGCCAGGCTGGATGGTGCTTGGAGCAATCTGGGATAGTGGAAGGCATCCCTGCCTATGGCAGGGGGTTGGAACTAGAGATCTTTAAGGTCCCCTCCGACCCAAACCATTCTATGATTCTCTGGTTCCATGTTTGTTATCGGGAGATATGGCCAGGGATGATCAAATGCAAGCCAGTTAAGGGAGTCTTTATATACACACATGTGAGTTGTAATTCTGCCACTGCTTTGATGTGACTTATAGCTTCCACTACTTCGAAATAACTTTCTGCAGCACACATACCCTGAGCTTCCAGGAGCCATTGGATAGCCACTGGCACCTTCTGCAAAAGATGGTCTTTAAAAGCCAGGGTGAATCCATGGAGCTGAGTGCTCTAAAGCTATTGCCCAGTGAAGACAGAAAGTAAAGGAACCAGCTGCACAGAAGCCAGTTCCAGCTGTCCCACTTGGCTAGTTCTTGGCTTGCTCAGGCATGTCATGGATTGCCCTCCAGGGAAAAACACTGATGTAATCAGGCCAAGTAGAGAGAGCAGCCGCCTTATTCTCCTGAGCAGTTACATGTCAGTGTTTGTAAGGTCATTTCTATGGCAAATATATATTAAAAATTAAAAAAAAAAAAATGAAGATAGTTTTTCTAAGTCACTTTAAGGCATTTATTTCATATAACAGAAGAATAAATACATTAAGTGTTAACACAATGATAGAAGGTGATCATTTCTGTACAGAACAATGTGTGAGGATTCAAGCAGCATGAGTATTTAAGCCTTTATCCACATAAAAGGTAATGTGCTGATTTTTTTAAGTCTGATAGGTCACTCCAGTTGTCTTCAGTAACTTCAGGGGTCTCCCTGAGAATGGGGTGTTTGCAATCCACCTGTTGGGGTATTAGCAATGCCTTAATACAAACAGGAAGGATTTCTCCTGGCAATTGTTTGCTAGGAAAACTTAAATATGTAATTTAAAGTTAGTTGTGAATTGATATGTTGCAAGGAGACCAAGTTCCTGGCATTCTCCATACTGCTAAAAGCAAAGCTGAGGTAACAGTTTCTGTGCATCTTGAGGTCGAAGATTAATACCTGGGGTAGTGGAGCTGCTGCCTGCAGAGCTTCCTGTGCAAAACTGCCTTGTGTTTTCTTCCCAGCACAGACTGAAATACAGCCACAGGGGGAGGATTGCTGTCATCTACCCTCAGATATCTGCAGTGGTGGTACTTCCCTCTGAGCCAGTCATCCTCGGATGCTTTACGTTCAGTGATATAAAGTCATCTAACCTAATGTTAGTATCGACTCTGGGACACCTTCTGAGAACAGATTATTTATCTTCAGTGACCATTAAGGATTCCAGATGATAATCATCTCAGCCATGAACTTCTATTTGGATCCTATGGGTTCTCCCTCCAGGGCGTAATTTCCAATTGTTGTTTCATGTAATTGCTTTAATATTTAAATAAAATTTAATTGCTTTAATATTTAATTTAATATAAATATTTAAAATTTATTCCTACGAGAGTGAGAGATTAGCAAACCGGAGAGAGGTCAGAAGAGAGCCTTTAAGAAGACCAAGGCCTGGAATATGTGACATATGGGAAGAATGTAAAGGTTTCAATTTACCTTCTTCTGTGGTTCTATCTATTTCTGTGCTTTCTGTCCTAAGAAATAAAATGTTTTCTATTCTACTGAAATTTCCCCATTGGTATGTATAAATATTATTTTCCTTCCATTAATTATTGTGAGTGTAAATCTAATTTAGTAGGTCTTCAGGAAAAATCACTTTATGTTATCTCTGCTTACTGTTAACTTTTAATAGTACTAATTAATTAATGCAAACCTCAAAAACCATGTTACTCTACAGGAGAAGGGAAAATTTACTCCTAGAGCAAGAAGACAGTGCTCTGATCAAGGCCTTTTTCTATTTCAGAGTTTAGTTATTACATGTTGTCCTGCTGTCCTACTGTCAGTTTTTGAATGCAGCCACATATAGTTTGATGGAACCAGCAGCACTTGAGCTGTGCATCGGTGCAGCTGGTGAGGCAGCGAGACCTAGTCAGCACTCAGGATTAGCCAGGTTGACCAGAAACTCACTTTTCCTCCTTCCATCCCTTAAAAACCTGAAAATGTTTAGGATTGTTGCATTTTCCACTGGTCTACAGCCGTGAACCAAGTTCATACCCAGAGATGCAGGATTTCTTCATCACACAGCAGAGTCAGAGCAAGAGGTGCCAGGAGAACAGCAGTGCTCTAAGATTGCAGGAAAATACAGCACTGTAACACTGCTGAGTGCCTGGCTTTGTCTGTGCTGTACAGCCTCTCATTTTGGAAAATGGTGACATTTCTCCTAGGCCAGAGGTAATCAAATTCCTTTGATGTGTTCGGTGATAAATTTGAGCCACTTAATGAAAAATTGCTTATGAGTAATAGCAAACTGAAATAAGTTCAGAAGGACATAATAATTCCCCTCTAAAAGTACCCAAAGGCCTGGTGAGTTAGAGTGTTGGAGGCTGTGGTTTAGTCACTCTCTTCAAAGAAACTACAGCCTCTGACCCCCTGTCATGTTGTTCCCTTGGGCTGGACACAGGTAGCTGTGGGAGCAGCACTCCCCAAATAAGAGTCCGGAGAACACAGAGAACTGCATTGCTCCAGCTGGTGGTACAAGAGGTTGTGATAGTCAAAGCAGTCTCTACTTAAGGAACTTAATATAATTCATTGCTTTTTAACTGTTGATTATTGATTCAGATATCAAGGTAAGAAAAGAAGATTAAAACACAGCAAATTGTACAGAAATGTAGGTGAAAAATTGTTTTACAAGATGCAGTCCCTCAGGGTTTTCCTTGCCCTTGTGTGAGTAGCCCAAAGCCACCATTCCTCAGAGGGGATCGTACCCCAGCATGGGTCAGCTGCAATCCCCTTGAGTGTACCTTCTCTGGCATGGAGCACCTCTTTCCAAGAGTATTTCCAGCTATTTTCCCAATGTCTCCTTCCACATGCTTCCTAATTGTCTCCTCTCATGTGTCTTAACCCTTGCAGCTCCCTCCTTAAATACGTTTGAGGATGAGTTTTTTGGCACCTGTGAGTTGGTTATATGTCTCAGCGAAGTAAACACAGAAATAGTGTAGAAGATAATCCTTTGAATAAGTGCTTTAAGTGTGATGGTAGGAGTTTGATTTATGGCTGAGGAGCAATCTGGCTGTGTAAGACTGATAGTAGGTAGATATTATTTCCAGCTATATTAAGACTCATTCAGATCACAAAAAGGAATGTTGAGAAGCTGGAAAGCATTCAGAAAATCTGCAAAACTGATATAGGAGTTGAGATTCAAGCTTTGCAGTGATTCTTGCTTATTTAGCTATTAAAAGATTGCTAAAAATTACTACAGAAAACAAAGCTTTGTCTATCTCAGGCTAGTTCTGTAGCAAGGCAGGGAACTGACATAGAGAAATTACTCACTTAGAGCTTGGATTAAGTGCCCATCACTGGATATCTTTAGATCACTCTGATCTTAAATCTTTCTGTTCTTAAACAGGACTCCATCTGTATCTCTGAAAGATAAGCTGTCATTCAGGTCAAAGTTACAGAACTGACACTACACCCAGGAAAGTCATTTGGTTTGTGGTAAGCAAAAAGCCAGTCAGTGTGGTCAAAATTTATCCCTTATGTGATTAAAAAAAAAAAAAATTCATGTAGAGAAGAAATTAAAAGTTGGAGAGATACAGAATTCCCCTTGGTGTTGAGTAGATCCTGTCTGGAAACCTCCTGGAGTGTTGTCTGCCTTGTGAGCACCATGGCAGATCTCCTGCCCTGGTCAACCAGGTCTGCAGCTGAACTTTGCTAGGAACCACCGAGGGAGAGGTGGGTGATTTATAAGCACTAGTCTATAATTTTCAAAATTTATTTCTTATTTTACCACCCACTTTTTTTCTTTCTTAAATCATATCTTTAATCAAGGGACAGTTTCATTTTATTGACTGCAATACTAAGAGCATGAGACTTCAACAGTATTTCTCCAGAACACTCTCTGAGGGAATTTAGCATTTGCAAAGGAATTACTCATCATACACCCTGTAGGAAGAAATAAATTTCTTTCCAAATTGCCAATGAAGGTGTTTTTAATTTTTCTTTTCCTTCTTTCTTGTTTGCTCTGATTTCAAGAGCCAGAGGTGTTTTTGACATTAGATCACTGCTTTGACGTGGTTTCTTCACAGGGGACTAATTTTAGGGGACAATAGAGTTTATCATGCGCAGGAGAATTACTCATTGCTTAGAGAAACTAAGCAAAAGAGAAAAACTTCAAGTTGTCAAAAGCACTCACTAGAAACTCAAACTACAAATGTTTTAGGTAACCGAAAGGGATCTTCCATGTTCCTGCACAGATATATTAGAAAGGATAATGGAAGTTAGTGGGTAGTTTTGATTTTCATATTAAGTGCTACTAAGCGCTCTTCACAGAGTAGGTAGACAAAACAATTCCTTCTCTAGCTTGGTACCAAGGACAACTTTCAGGCCCAAGAACAAAACAACGGTGAAGTGAGAAGAGAAAACAAGGAGTAAGACCACCATTTTGTGACCATTTTGGGATTCATCTTGGGTGTGGTCCGGCTGGGCTCTTGTGCTCCATTGAAGCCTTTTAATAAATACCTATTTTATCCTTTTGTTCTGTCTAGTCTTTGTTCCAGGTCAGCCTCCAAAAGGCATCAACTGCTGTGTGAGTGCTTGCAAAGACACTGTCACAGCCTCCTGGTCCTCAACAGCAGAAACCAGTGACTGAGTTTTGCCTAGGGCTGCAGCAAGTCAAGGACGTATGTTTCACTAAATTTTAGGGTTGTGCTCCTCGAAGAACTCAGTTAAAACAAGTTTTCAGGATTTGGAAGAAGATCTTTTGGCATGTCTGTCTTGATAAGCAATTGAAGGCTTGCAGATAATGCAGAGATACCCATCCTTATTCTATGATGGTCCTGAGAAACTGAACAAAATCCAAGTTGTGCATTTTAAAATAATGCTCTATAAGCATGTCAGCATATCTCAGCTGACCTTCCATGTTGTCAACATCCCTTTCCAGTTATGAAGCAATGGTGCAATAATTTAAAACTCTTACAAAAGTGTGGTCAGGTTCCTAGTATGTCAAAACAAAGTCTCCCATGAAATGTTGTTCTGTTGGTTAGCTGCCTCAGGGGCAATTAAAAGTATCTATCCTTGTCCCTATTGATTTAGGGCCCTTCTGAATTCTCCTCCATGTAATAGAATCACATCAAAGGCTGAGGATGAGTAAATTGCACTCTTTCTTTCCTGTATTTGTCAGGAAAGGTGCAAATCACTGAGCTATTATATTTTCCTGCCCTCCTAGCCAGAGCGCTGAGCAACCTGGCAGGCCAACAGCAAGTTGCCACCAGCCAGGGGAGCAGCAAGGCAGAAGGTGTCCATTCTGTCCAGCAGTAAGACATCTCCATGCTTACTTGGGTCTTTTTGTTCTTGCTGTATCAATATTCTTTGGTTTGTTTGGTTTTGTTTTGTTTTTTTTTTTCTCTGAAAGGCTGGTCCTTGCATCAATGCCTACTTGTATTGTCCTTTACTAACCTTTGCTTTCCTGTCTGGATGAAGAGGCAGAAGAATATATAAAAAAAGTACAACAAGATGCATAGAAAAGTAGCACAGGGAAACCACATTGAGGCTGTATATGAAAAGGCAGCTTTAACTAAAATAAGGTTCAGGGAGGAAGCAACAGTCAAGTTGAAGCAGTTGTTTTCTCCGCAGTGTTGTGGCTAGTTGGAGATTCTGGCCATGACAGTAGTGAGGGCTGCTCTGTACCATCCCGGGTGGTGATGCTGGCATTGGTGTGGGTCCAATGCTGAAACAGAAGTTCTCCCAGTGGCCAACTGCCTGTAAATGCCCTCTCCTTTGCATCCTGATGCCTGATTCCTTCCCATGTGCTTCCATCTGTGCAGGCCCCTCTAATGAACAGCCTCTGCACCACCACCTATGGCAGTGTCATTTCTGTTGCTCACACCAAGTGGATTCCTCCAGTCGTCAGACTTACGGTGTCAATTATAGCATGGCTTTCTGCCATGGCAGGATCCCAGGACACCTGCTTTTGTCCTATAAACTATTTTCAAAGCTAAGCTACTTTGATTGTCTGAGCACAGAGAGGAGCAAATTGCCTGGGAGACACTGCTCTGGACCTGATAAGATGGTGCTATCAGGAGCCAGCATGCCTGTGGTGACTGTGATAAGCAGAGGCATTCCTCCTCTCTATGCTCTTTTTGCCTGAGGCGATCATGTGGCTTGTTATTCCGGATGAATATGTTGGATTATTTCCTAAAGCATGGGGTGGCAGTGCCTCTGTCCTGCGACTGCAGTGCAAGCAAAACCTGGATAACTCTGTAGTGGAGCTGATTATGAAACTGCCGCTGGGTGTGCAGGCGCTTTTCATCTTTTGCCCTCTCCCAATTCCTGGCTGCAATATAAAAATTTTACTCTGCCAAAATACTACTATAGTTTGGGGGGTTTAAACTTTCTCTGAAAGCAGATTAGAGTGTGTTGGGTTCTCTTGTAGAATTTTTTTCACATAAGTTGCCAAGGAACTGATCTCTGTGCACTTATGGATAGCTAAGGAAGACAAAAGAAGTGGCTGGGGTAGAGGGAGGAGAGGAACACGTGGATTTTGTTGTTTGTTTTTTTTTTCTGGGGGGGTGTGCTTGTGGGGAGAAGACACAGCAGGCTGGGGCTTTCAGACTTTGCAGGGGGAGATCTTTTCTTTCACTGGCACCACTGGAGCGGAGTTCAGGGTTTTCCTGCCACGGTCTCTCCGTGTGTGTCCCGGCAATCCTGCCCCTGCCCCTGTCTGCCTGGCCGGGAGCTGCTGCAGTTCCTGCCCCCCTCGCTGTCCCTTCGCTCCTGCTCCGAGTGTTCTCCACGCCTCAGCCCGCACCCCCTGCCTGCCGGGACTCGTGCTGCAGCTCCAGCCACCGCCGGGGAGCTCCTGATCCATCTCCAGCATCCCGGGACTCTGCACCACAGCTGCCTGTGTCGGGAACTGCACCAATGGGGAAAGGGTGCCAGCAGCAGAGAAAACTGGGACTGTTTCCCTGATTCTGTCTGTTGTTCATCTCATAGTTACTGTTGTTCTGTTTTGTCTTGCTAAACACAAGAACTGTTATCCGTATCCTCACATCATCGCCTGAGAGCCCCTTAATTCTGAAATTATAACAATTCGGAGAGAAGAGTTTTTTGCATTCTCCATTTCAGGAGAGGGTCCTGTTTGTCCTTAGCGATACCTGTCTTCCAAACTAAGACAGAGTGGCTAAAGCACCCTCCAGTGTCCACAGAAACTACCCCAATCCAAAGTACAATGCGAGCAGTAAATAAATGGCATTTGAAAACGTAATTTGTGAATTAGGTTAGAATGCAATTGAATATTACATTGGAGAAGAGAAGCATGGCAGAATTATTTGTGCATGGCCATGACAAAAATGCAGGAACTTGGATGCCAGACCAACATGGGCTTCATAACGGTATTGGTAGTGATTTCCTGAAAAGTATAAACATTTTGCACACATGGGCTTTGGATTTTCATTCAGTCAAAATGGACAATTTGTGAGATCCCTTATTACCAATCATTATTCTCATTTTCCTCTTTGGATATCTAGAGTTTTGCAATGCAAAAGTTCAATATTCAGGGGAAGAAAAAAAAAAGTATGTGAAACTGAAAATAAAATGTAATCTTTATTGGATGGAGCAATTCCTGATAAGTAGAGAAATACTGCTGAGAGCAATAGGAGTTCTGATGACAGATGCTGATCACCAAGAAAACCTCATTTATTATCTTGACATATCATTTTGGTGCTCTTAATATCTTTAATCACTGTCAAGCCAGAACAAGAATCCAAAATAACTGAACAGCTGCTTGGTTTCATTTTTCTTGGTATGGAAATGAAATCTTTGCTTTTACTCCAGCTCCCTGGATAAATACTTTCTTTCATGGATTTTATTCATTCTAATCCTGGTGGTGTATATGTGAAAGCAATTGTGTGTATAAATACACAGAGCAGCTGTAGCCATATTGGATAATAGGCCTATAATTACTTCTCTGATTTAAAGCCTAATAGTTTATTCCACAACTGTTGTGATGCATTTTTATTAATATTGCAATAATTTTGCTGCCCTTTTGCTAAGTTATGTACCATTGTCTCCCCAAATAAACGAAGTACTTACAGTAGAAGAGATAATTAGAATTTAGCTCAGAATGGAAATACTTAACTCACAAATATCTGGCTCAATCTATTTACAAGACAAGCTTAGGAACAAAATGCGAAGAGGAACACGGATGAAAACTGAAGTCCCTTTGTTGAAATACGCAAACCAAACCATGGGATGAAACAACCCATTTAATCACGGCTTAAAACATCTCAGGTTTCCTGAAGTGATTTCTCATGGTCCTAGGTATGGCCAATAAGTAAAACTTTGCTTCCTTTAAAAATATAAGTTTTGTAGTGGGCCAGGATTGCCCCACTGTGAACTGATGTCTGAATTTCCTAGAATTTCCCCAGGAGTTCTACAGTTTCATATTTGCTGCACTTCTAAGTGATGAGCTTATTGCTTTAGTTAGTAAAACACCAGGGAAATGGAAGACAGCAAGTATGATGCCAAATTTTATAGGTAGCTCCAGGTAACTACAGACCCATAAGATTGTCCGCTGCGCTAAGCAAATAACTCAAAACAGTGACAGAGAAGAATTAGAGGAGAATTACCACTGATTTGGTTGGTAGAAGTAATCTGTCACAAATCAACTTGAATTCTTTGGAGAAGTCATTGAGGATGCTGTAATGGATGTCTGGTAAACATGGTGTACCTAGTGTCTCTAAAAAACTTTTGATATGGTCCCACAAGAAAAAAATCATCAAAGAAACAAGGCTAATGTGCAAAATCTGAGATCCCTCGGGGGGAAAACCTGGTTGAAACATCAGAAACGAAAGATAGGAGACCATGAGTTTTAATGTCACAGAGTTACAAGAATAATTTCTTGGATCTGAGGAGTTCAACATATTCACAGAAGTGTAGTACCAAAGTGTGCAAATAATTATAAAATTATTCAGGATAGTGAGAATTTAAGATGACTACAAACACTTTCAGGAATGTTAGATTAAATTTTATGTTGTTACATGGTAGATACTCCACATTACAAAAAAATAGTTCTAATTGTGTATAGTGGGTTCTAATGATGCATTTTTATTCTGAAAAGAAATCCAGGAGTTGTCAGCAGTCATTGTGAAAATGAGGTTTCTTCTGAAAATATCAGTTAATCCTTAGATATTGTTCAAAAGCAATTTGTATTGGGAATTATAAGGAAAATAATTTTTAAAAATACAGGTAAAAATACACTTCTTTCTAAATCAATAAATCATCCTTATCTTCAATTTTGTGTGTTGTTGTGATCTTCTATCTCATGTAGGGCTTAGCTGAAAGGGCAGAAAAGGACAGCAATAGCAGTATTCCACCATACAAGAAGACATATATTAAGATATTACATCTTAGAGAGAAATACCAAAAATGCTTTATGATAAAAGTACTGGAAACATTGAACTGAAAGTACTGGAAACATTGAACACTTGTACAGAGAATACGCATAGGAGACAATCATTAACTGCTTTTCCTAATACAGAATTAGAGGGATTCTGTGAAATTTTTAAGCAATGATTTTGAAACAAATGGAAAGCAGTACTTTATTTATATAGAGCTAACTTGAGAAACGTTTGATTAATAAAGTTAAGGAGTCCAAAATGTAAATGGTGCATAAAATAGAATTATATTAAATTTATAAATAAATGTTTCACAGATCCATTGATGGCTATTTAAGTGATATTGTTTAAAGGAAATCTCTTGTTCAGGTATTTCCTAGGAGACTTCCCAGCCCTCTTTACTAGTAAGGATCACTATATACTTTGAGCTAATCTATTTCTTACATTCTTTCTCTAAGCATCTTGTGCTAGTCACCTTGATAGACAGGACATATGGGCTGTTAGTGTCACCCTGTGTTCTTGCATTCTAAATTTGCTATGCTATGGAACACAATTCTCAGTACTCCTTTATAATGTAAGCTGGCAGTATTCACTTAATTTTTATCAATTTCTCTTCAAGAAACACCAGCTTTTAGGTTTAGCTAAGTGATCTGATTTCGGGTTACCTTCTGTCAAATGACATTTGTCTCACACAAGATTAATTACATTACTACAGTTGAAATCCCAACCCTATTTTTGAACCATGGAATTAGAGGCTGTTACGCTCAGTGTTCAGCTAAGTGTTTTAAGGTGTTTAACAACTGTCGGCATGATCAGCTCTGATCTGACTATTAGGCCTTCTAAAACAGTTTGTATTGATGTTCATTTACATTAATTTCCATTACTGTCTTCATCTGCCATCATGTTCTTCGGAAAGGTTCATCTGAAGTTCATACATACAGTTCCTGAATGTGACTGACCTGGCTGGCATGCTGCCAAAATCAATTACAGCTTTCACTGGCTAAATGGATTCAAGTGCAGCTGTCAGAGCTGCCAGAGCTGCTGAAACATCAGGTCATTGACAGGGCTGGATGTCAGCTATATGCACTTGTGCAAAGGGAAGAGATTCCTTTTTAAGAGAAAAAAGGGAATATTGGACTGCTTAACTACAAATACACAGCAAGGTGGGTCTGAACCAGGCACTCAACAGAGGTCTGGCCTGCTGAAGCTCATATTATTGAGGGGAAAAGGATCCGATACAGCTTACTGGAAGCTGTACAAATAGCACCTGCATGTGTTATCTGCATCCACATAGACATATATATACATGTAAACATGCATGTACATCAGGATTTGGAATAAGTGCCTTTAGAGAACAGGCTAGTTAAAACTGCATGCAAATCAACTTCACATCCTCAGTGTCCCCCCCACCCCTGAGCTTAGGGGCTTGGTTTGCTGCGTAATACCCTGCGTCCATGAGTATCTGTCCAGTACTTACCCCCGTGGCCAGAAAAATGTGTGTGTGCAGGTTATTCTTCAGACTTTCTGAAGCTACCTCTGAGGCATAATGCAGTTACAAAGGCTTTCAGCCCATGCTGAGAGCTCAGAGAACCAGACTTAAAGTGAGGCATCCTAAGCACAGGCAGTCAAAATTATTGTTTTTTTAAAAGAAACTAAAAGCATCATAACAGCTACTTAAAGCATAGTAAGGAATTTAAAAGATTTCTGCTTATGGATGAAAATCTTCTCTGCATTGATAGCTAAAAATGTGTTAAAAGGCCTTTCTGTATTAACACCCACAGTAAATGAATAGGACAAATTGCACTTCCTTACTAGCATTCCAATCTGAAGGCAATGACTAAGAAATATTCATAATTCATAGTTATGACATCAAACCAGTGAATATTGTGTTTCCAGCGTTTACACTGTGAGTGGCAATCTCAGTCCCTGGGAACAGACTGTATTTTTGCATGGAGTGGGACTGTCACTATGCAGCAAACCAATCTGATCTCCTTCCTTTGTGACAGCATGGCCTGCCTAGTGCATGAGGGAAATGCTGTCAGTGTTGTATACTAGACTTTATTAAAGTCTTTGACAATGCCTCTAGTAGCATTCTCCTGGAGAAATCGGTTTCTCATGACTTGGACAGGTGCACTCCTCACTGGGTAAAAAACAGGCTGGGTGTTGGAGCCCAGAGAGTAGTGGTGGCTGGAGTTATATCCAGCTGGTCGCAAGGAGGGCTTCCCCAGGACTCATTCAGTATTGGGGACAGTTCTGCTTATTAGTCAACTGCATCATTGCACCTTCCTTTGCCTCTCTGTAAACAATCTCTGAATGGTCTCGTTTCCATTGTAGTCCGCAATGCCCATAAAGCATGTCCAATTCGGGCCTGTTTTAAGGCATACTCTAGTTAGTCTTTTCTTGCTTCTTGTTTCTTGTTATTTTTGTTGCTCAGTGTCAAGATGTTGTGAACCAGTCTGTAGAAGTATGAAATACTAATATTATATAATATTGACATTAATATTATATTAAATAATAATATATACTAATATACCTTATTTATTTAGCAGGGAAAATGCTTTGACTTACTCTTGAGAAGCACCAGAATGTTTTCAGGGAGTGTACAGGGCAGCTAAGTGCCTCCCTTTGGCACTCTAGATTTTTGAACAGTGAAATATCTAAGTTAGGTACTGCAGGTATTTAGGTCTGGAAACAGCTCCTACTTCTCTTTTACACTTTTCTTGTTAACAGATGGGTGAAAGAAAGAAGAAAAGCATGTGTATTTCCTCCCTATCCACTCCTGAGAGAGCAAGTTTGCTCTGTGTTTGTATGAATGTAAACATCTGTCAGCAACCTATAATGATGTTTAAGCTATTGCAGAATTTCAGATAAATTTTTCCAAGAATTACAAATCTAAACCTGAAATAAATGTTATTTATAGACAACAGTTCTTGATAAATAAGAACAAATTTAACTGCAATTTTACACCTTTGTCTTATGTCTCATATGTTACTGCCAAGTGCTAAGTGCCAATGGTCATTCATTGAGAAAAAAAAAATTAAACCTGAGGATTTCTTTAAAAAAAATGTGCAGTATTATTTAGGAGGCCAGTCATCTGCAATCTCACTTCAAGCTTTTCTTAAAAGTGTAGATTTAGCACAAACTTCTGATTTCTTTGTTCTCTAGGATAAGAATATTTCTCTGTGAGGTCCCTTAAGTTCCACATCAAGAGAAATAAAAGGATTAAATAAAAGACAAGGGGATAAAAAGTGAAATTTTAGACACTGCAACTACCAAATCCAGTCACTGGGCTATTGGTGATGGAACAAGAAAGCCACTCCTCCGCATTCAAGTAGAGTCTGATTTCAAGCATCTGCTTTGACATTTAAGTAGATGAATCATTAAATGCAATGACTACCTGGAGGCAGGGATGCACTTCATTGGCTTTTTTTTTATCCTGGTGGTACACTATATTCTAAAATATAAGGATTCTTAAAGACTTTGCATCAGTGGATCCTGCTTATTTAAAAAGAAAACCAGAATCTTTCGTTTTCAAGTTTGTTTTTGAGTTCATAAAATGTGACCCTTGAGCTACTTCACCATCCTTCTTTGATCAGAAACAGATGAGCTTCAGCATTTGCTAATATGTTTTAAAGAATATGAACCCCAATTCCAAAATGTTTGACAAAAACAGGTGAAAAACTGAACCATAGCTGACATTGTTAATACACGCTTGTACTTCTGCAGTACTCATGAGGGCAAAAGGGAAGGAAGAGCAAATGTGCAGATAGATGTCATTCAGAATTCAGACACAGCAGGTAATTTACAGCTGATTATTGACTCCTAGATGTAAAACTAGGAGTTTTTAAGTATAGTAGGATATGCTCATGGCTGAACTGAACCACTTACATGCCATTTTGACTCCTCAAATACTAGTGCTGTCACTACCATCAGACAAAATTCTCATTTCTTCTCTTAGGTGGTACTTGCACATCCATCTCATCCCCATTTCTCTCTAAGGAAACTGCTAAGAGGAAACAAAAACTTTACTTTCAGGAAGCACTTAATGGAAGAATGTCAAATATGTAGTGAAAGAAGGCACTCTCAACTTTATGGCAGAAACATATTGGGTGGGATGGCATACAGGGAAGAAGGCAGAAAGGAGTGGGAAAGCATGAAAAGAAAAATCACTATGCCAGTAAATCCATTTCTATTCTAGATTCAATAAAATCTAGAATCGCACCAACTTGAAATAACACTGGGAATAAGGAAGAAACTCCGTAACTAGAAAGTTCTAAATGTAAGATTTGTTGCTCTGTTCCATTAGGAGGTATTTGGACAACATCAGCCAGGCAACGGCTGGACAACGGGAGAGCACGTTTACATACCCACAGCATAATATTAAGTAACCTGGTTTTAGTCCTGCTGCAAAGAGGCTCGGGCAGAAGGCTAAAAGGGTTGTCTTTTCTTTCAGCTACAGATTATCTGACATTAATGCCTAAACTATGCTATGGAACAACTATGAGTAGGACAAATAGAATACAAAAAATTTCAAAGCACTCCGAGAATTTTGGCTCCTCTACAACTGAACTGCTAAGAGACTGCCAAGACTGGTTTGAAAGATACAGTCTAAATATATTGTATCTTAAAAGGTATGAATGATTCAGTGGTGTTTCACCTGCTGCACAGAGTAACCCAACAAATGTGGAAAGCAGTCACTTTCGCTAAATAAGCTGAGTCTGTGACCCAGAAAATATTAAGGCTAAATGCCCTCCATGAAGTCAGGATGACTCCAGTAGGGGAAAAAAACACCTCTTAGTGCAGGATGTTAGAGAAAAATACTGGTAATTCTAGATAAACCAAGCATCTTCCCTGTCACACACACTGGACAATAAGAAAGACACAGAAGCAGCAAAACACTGGGATCTAAACCAAAGCAAACCACATTGCAGAAAACCCTCCAGTAAAACTTGTGGGATCTCTGAGTCAATGGCATTTCCAGGCTATTGCCCTGAGGGTGGCAATAGCAGTTCATCACCAAGACCTTCCCTGTCTGCTGGAAAGTGCCCTGGACGTAAATACAAGATGCAATAAATAAAGATAATGCTGTGATTGACTTTAGTACCACACATATACTAATGAGGACATGAAAAATTCCCATAGTATTTTGTTGGTACCCTGATCTGCCATAGCTATAAAGTCTCAGAGAAAAAGAAATCTATGCCTTATTTTCACAGTAAGCTACACAATCTGCAGCTCCTGTTTGTACACTGATAATCACCCTTGTGAGAATAAGAGGTTACTGGAGGGTATCTAAGGGACCATTACGGAAAAAGGAGTAAAATATTTCAGGAACCTCAGTGTCTTTATGCGTGCCATTTTCAGAACAACAATCTTAGGTCTCTTGGAATGAATTTGTGCATTTTCCTTGGAAATGGACACTTAGTCATCAGCACTTAGTCATAACCAGATCATGGCCAGTCAAACAGTAAATCTGCATTGGGCAGTTACAATTGCTAAAGGTCTATTAAATAACATAGCGGAAAGAAAAACAAATATACAATGACAATTCTGAATGGAGAAATTTCTCTCTGGAGGTGTCCATAACAGACAGACAGGCAGTTGGTTCAGGATACAACCCTACATTCAAGTGTATAACCCATGGGGTGCTTGCAGCAGACAAGAAGACACAGACATACATAAATTAATACTGTTTGTGATAGAGAAGGAAAGGATCTCCCAGAATACCAGTTTAGGCCCTCTGCCAGGATGAAATGACTCCTTGAAGAAAAAAGACAAGCATTTTGTTTACTCCTGTATTAAATTCCTATTACTACTGTAAATGACATTTGTTTTTCTATTTCTTGGGGGAACCTGAAATAATGAGAAATTCATTCCTTCCATCTGGAAACAGAAAAATATATCACTTTTAACACATTACCTGTGGTCTGTCCTGACAGCTTGGGCTTTATGCTATGGATGCAATTTTCGTACAATGAACAGTCAAATCCTCATTCATATCACAACTCATAGCTGGTTTTGTATGTTGCCCAAATACTTTTCCAAGAATCATTGCAAAAACAAAAGAGAAACATAGGCATGAAGGACCACCATGTATGCACAGGCTGGGAGGTCCTAAGCAGGATATGAATGGATCACAGGCACTTAGTGATCCATCTCAGCTAGCAGAAGAAGCTAACCCTAGGTGAAGAGCCAAATGCGAAATACTCCTGCCTGTGCTGCCTGTGCTGCCTATCCTGTGTAAGGACTACATATCTTTGCTACAGCCTCAGGGCATGTCATATGTATGAAGAACTAAGAAAGAACAGTCTGTCAAGTGCACAGGTAAGCTTCTAACCACGAGACTCTTTGATAAAAGAATCCTTAACAGGAAAGAGTAGATAAGGTGCTTCACTTGGGCCATGAGAGAGGCCCTGTGGGTCTCTCAGAGTAGAAACTTCATCCTCATTCATAATTTTTTATGGAAATACACTGTGGTACATCTTGTGCAGGACTTCAATGAATGACTCCAAGTCAGGCTTCCCAATATGCCTTTTTGAGCAGACCTCTGAAAACGTTACATTTAGGGACAATCTCTGGGTGAAAGGAATAAGTCCTAAATTTTGTCTTTTATCTTTTTCCATGTGGGCTCAAGGAGTGGAAAATTGCAATTAACTTTTCATGTAAAGTCTTATAAGCCTGTCTTTTTAGATAGGCTTCTAGTCCAGTTCATCAGGTAAGTGAGAACTTTATCTTCTAGTAGCATGTCTGCCATGGACTGCACATGGTTTATAGAAGTACTTTAAGCAATACCGTTGTCAGCAGCTCACAGACTTGTTAGAACATCAGTTCTTTATCAAATTCTATTTTCCAACAGGAGTCCCTTCTTATGTCATTAAACTAATACTTTAATCTTCTGGTGAAGGCTTTCTTTTGATATCAAAACATATGAAAAACATAGAGGGAATACCTTCCCCTGGAAGGTTTCACTAATGGATTCACCACAATTTTCCTAATTCCCTTGTTATGAATATTTTGATCAAATAATCAATTAAATCATATTAAAGGTTTAGCTATGATAATAAGTAGAAAATATTGTAGTATAAGGTGTAGAAATATCTGTAGTGCTGTGTAACCATAGAAACCTCACCAAGAAGTTACTGGACCATTATGTTTCAGTCAAGAAATTGCAGAGATGATCATGCTCACCAAGTATGCTGCTTGGAAACCCAGCCCTTTTTAATAACCCTGATTTAATATCAAGGATTCCAATCAGTAGACCTCAGTAGAAATAGCCAATGATTGTTTTAGGATATGAATATTGGTGAAGTTATCAACCGTTAGAAGTAATCAGTATAAAGATTAGGTTTAAGAATGGGCATAGTGTGTATAGTACTTAAGTAAGAACTTAAGTAACAATGTTTTAGCAGAAAAAGTATGTAAAAGGGGTGGGTTTTGCTTGTTGAGTGGGACATGTTTCAGAGGAGTTATGCCCATGTCCCCAGTGGCCCCAAAAAAGAAGCATCTGCTTATTCACATCAAATTAGTGTTGGATAAGTTTCTTTCCTCCTATTTGGTGATGCTCTAGCTAAAGCTCTTTGAAGAGCCAAAATGAGCAAAAAAGGCTGGTAAAGAGGTAGGGCATATGATTAAGTGAATAGAAGTAAAAACTGATACGGCTGCTTGGATCCTTATCTCCCTACACATTCCTTGCTTTCCCAGGCCTTACTTGTTCTTTTTCCCTTGTGTCCAACACTCTATTTTCTTTACTGCCCTCTTCTTTTAAACATGGATTCTGTTGGCCCTCAGTTCTCCTTTGGTGTTCAAGACACAGTTGTGGCTGAGACATAAAGGTGTCCATCAGCAATGTGTTGACTCCTGCCAAAAGGATGCTTGGAGGGCCACCCTGGGGCTCATACAGGCTGGAGTGCATTCCCTAACAAGGCTTCCCAATAGCCCTTCTAGGATCCAGTCCACTGCATGGCCTGCTCTCTACTGGAAAGGATGGGTTGCATCTGCAAACCAGGTTCCTCTCTCTGTGTCTCCACCAAGAGCAATATTTACCAAAATGCTAGCAAGTTTGATGATTTTATCAGCAACGCTCAGCACTCAGCAGCTGCTGCTGTTTCCAGTATCTAAAAGAAAGCAAACCCAAACCCTGAGAACCTGCCAGCAGTATCTGTAGGCCATGAACCTGTGACAAAAGAAACCTGGGGTGTGATGCCTCCTCCTGCACAGATTGCCAGCACCATGGGAGCTCTGGGGCTTGGCAATGGGAACAATGTAGATATGGAAGTGTGTTTACCAGTAGAGGCTGGGGAGGAGAGTGTTGTTTGTTTTTAATACATATCTACATTGGTGTGTTCTGACTGAAAAGAATTATCAAGCACATCCGTCAAATCCATGAGTTCCCCTTCTTTTATGTACACATGAACAGAAAGAAACTAGACATAGCACAGAGTAAAAATACCATATGTGTCACCCTGTGTCCAGCTGGCAAACGCAGTGCTCAGATCTCTTTATCAAAGGTCAAGTCACTCCTTGATCTTGTACAAAAACCTGCTCACCTGGAGGAAAAGAGCCAAATGCACACAGCTGTGCTGAAATATCACGTGCATGGTTAAAGGAGCTGGGAAAAACATCTCAACTGCTGCATAGGGTGTTTGGGCTGGCCCCCTCACACACTACACAGGTGTGGGGTGCTGCACTTCCAGGCTGGCTGGGCAGGGAGGGACTACTGGAGGGAGGCAATTGCATTGAACCAGGAAAAGCGGAACATGGGTATGAGTCATACAGGATTTAAGCCTCTACTGTTGAATTTAAAATACTTCAAACCAGGAACACAAGCCTTCCTACTGATTACCTTGGTGAATCAGGTTGTGGGTTTGACCTTGGTTACAGTAAGGACTGACAATCAGTTTTCTATCAGGTATCAGCTCCCATTTTTCACTGCAGTCCCATTCTGACTGTTCTTGCTATAACAGAGTTATAACAGAGTCTCCCCAAACCATGTTTCTCTTTAACCATCAGCTCCATTTCTTTCTTAAGGTTCAAGTCACACACAGGTCTCTTCACAGTTTCCTGGGGCACAGTTTCAAAAAGCCTGCATCTTTTAGGGGTTTATTAAAGTATAATTCTCCCAAGCCAGAGGACAATTGGGTCGCCTGGTAATGACACATGAACCTGTACAGAGACCTGCTGAATGTATCACAAGACTGGAATAAACTTCAAGGCAGTATGAGAAGACGACAGTGGTGGGGAGGGAATGAAGGGATAATAATATGCCTATGACTTCTGCATGCTTAGGAAGGGAAAATGGAAAGAGGCAATATGTTTCCTGGGGATCACAACCTCTAGAGTACCTTAGTCTCACCTAAGTGAAAAGCTCTGTTCTATCACTGCAGCTTCAACAAATTAATGTCTCTACAGCTGACGGCAGGATGAAAACAGTCCATTATATAAAGGGTTGCCAATTATGGCTCTTTTATTCACACAAAAGAGTGATGGGCTGGTACATGTATGCCTAGAGCAGGATGTTTCTGTTCATAGTGTCCACTTACCTCTGTTTAGATCTCTTCCTAGCCCTAAATACCCCTCTGACTTCTACCACCCTTGCTTGAATGAACAATGTAATAGAGTGTGACCTCCACAGTAAATGCAAGGAAGGATGAGGAGAAATTTGCTAGTCTCATAAGATGAGGTTAACAGCAGTCTGGAAGAGTGGAAAACAGGCTTATCTCCTGTGATGCATAATGTCTGGTGGCACATTTTATTTTAGCATAAGTCTACATTAGTATTCCTATTTTATTTTATCTCTAACACACAGGGACTAGTACAGGTATCCTTATTCCTGGCAAGCAGTATATTGCTATGTAAACTACTCTATTATTCTTAACTGTGCAGCTCCCAGAATAATATTTTCAATTCATATTTATTGTAAGTAAGAGTATAAAAATTTGGACATGCATAATGATGTGGCTACGAAGAGCTTTTAAAGGTGAGGTCTTTCATTTCAATGTTCTGTGTAATACAGCTGAAATATTATGACATGTTTAGTAACATGCACAAGAAAACAGAACTATTCTCTTAGTGGTAATGATCCTTTCTACATAAAATAGAAAGTGTCTTAAAGAACAGAACTATAAAAAGACATTAATATTTACTAATGTTCTTGAATAACAATCTAATAAAATTAATATAACTTTCTATTAGTGGGGCCATTTTCATGCTCAGACTAAAAAGCAATGAGCCATGTAGGATCTGCAGTGTCCTGAGTACAGATATGCCATGTAGGATCTGCAGTGTATAGAGTATGGATATTCCTTGAACAAAGATGCTAAATTATTTAAAATATTATAGGGTTTAAAATGAGTGTTCCTACTAATTTCAAACCTACTTCTGTTCATGGGGAAGTTTTCTGAACATCACAATTCCTCTTCCCTCACTGTTGAGCCAGCAGAGCTTTAAAGGACGAGGAGAGATTTTGGTATGCTTTGGTTTGGGATTAAAAAATAGGCAAGATAAAAAAAAAAAAAAAAAAAATTCCCCCAAAAATCCCAAACTCTACCCTAAGACTGTAGCACATACTTCAAAAGGGGATAATACTGCTGCCTAAACCACTAGAAAGTTCAAAGCAGAAATGGCCAAGATCATGCAGTGACTAAAAACAAAGGTGAGGCTCTGCAAGGACCGCAAAGGGTTACTCACTATCATATGTGGGAGTTCAGGAAAAACCACATGATGCACCTGATGAAGCAGGTATAAAACTGAACAGGTTTCAGTTTTAGTGACAGCTTTGCTTTTCTTGCTTAAACTGTTTCTGTGTCTCCACCCTATTCAATCTTCGGATGAGAGTTTTATAGTGTATCCAGCTATATCTAGCAGTTAAGTCAGAATAATACATGCTATGAAGGCAAAGGACAGCATCTATTTCATGCTTGAATACTTACTCCCAAGTAAACATCTTTATGCAGATAGTTTTTTCCAGAATCGTTATGCCAAAATAGCTACTCCCATGTGACTGCTTAGCCTGGAGCAGTTGTGAATACACTGCATGTGCACTGCTTCACTTTTGGATCGTTTACCCAAACTGGAGCAACTGCTATGGATTGAATCTTGTACACTGGAGACAAAACTGCACAGGTACAAGCTGTCCTTTGATGAACCCCTTTGTAAAAAACACGTCAGTTTCTAAGTCCAAATATTTAATGGACATTTCATCATTGAAAAGACATATTTGGGATGAAAGCCCTTCCATTCAAAATGAACTAGCTCTCCCTCAGACACTCCCAAGTCATCCACTCGGATGTATTTTGGAATGTGATATTGTCCAACACAGAACTTCCTTACCGTTTACAAATCAGATATCTTTAGCTGAAAACTGTTAGGTTTTGTCCCCTGAAAAATATACACAGCAGGTAATCTCCTTCATTGGTGCTGCAGAGCAAAAAAAAAGGCCCCATAGTCCCAAATTTTGCATTTCTGCTTTCCTTCCTTTCTGGTGAATTATTATCTTTTATTATCAGAGTTCTGCTTCAAGACCCAGCTGAGAATAAACTTCTTTGGACATGATGCTGTGCAGACATACAATAACAATTTTATCATAAACTTCAATGATTTTGCATTTTTGCTCTCCTTCTTTTCCTTTTGGGACTGAGCCAAAATGTCCAGATGCTGATTCCTAAGACACTGATGGGGAAGTTAGGATAGACAGGTCCTTCTCTGGTTAACATCACTCTGTTTTCTCTACCAACGCATCTGAGATGGTTAATGTTAGGGAAAATACATAGTACTTTGTTCATGAAAGCAAATATAAATTGCCTGAAAAATTATTGCATTTTTCTCAATTAAGTGCACGTCCAGTGAGGCCAAACTTTTTTCTTGTAGAAGAAGATCTAGATAATGTAAATCTGTCTAAGCATTCAATTTCAGTGTTGTTGGATTTAGTTTTCTCCAGGAAAAAAATCATTTTTTCTTTAGATGTTTCATTTGAATTAAATTAAATATGAATAAAAATTCACATTAGGATTAAAATGTGGGTAAAACCCCCTAGATGATTGAGAAGACTTAAACCAAAATATTTTCATAATTTCTCCTCCCAAATAAAATGTTATATCTTGAATTATCATTCAAATTTTAAGCTAGTTATTGTTTGCTACATGCTGAAACATTTTTGAGAGAGAAACAGCAGTTCCTTAACACTTAGATTATCCCTTCTGTATAGAATAGACTTATAGAGACTAATATCAAGGAACAAAGAGATACCTGATGTCTCCTTATTCTGGGGCTTTTTAGAGAGATAAGCCCTAAATAGTTACAAGAAAGGCTTTTGGGAAAGAATAAGCTCATTTCAAGGAACCCCTGAAAATTTTTAGTCTGATTGCTTGTGAATGTTTTTGACTTCCATGCTTGAATGCAATATTTAGTAAAAACATTATTTCCTCATTTAAATTTGCCCTTAATTAAGACCTGACTATAGCCTTAATTATTTTATGAGACAGTTTCTCCTTTTGAATAACTAAAAATGTGAATATCTAATGTCATGTCCAACTAGCATGCAATTGTTTCCTGCCCAGAGGGCATTTTGGGAATGGTCCACAACTTTGCTGTGTCTGCCAGGCCCTGCCTGGGCATTGCAGGGAGAGTGCTTGTTGGGACTGATCCAAGCCACAGGCCGGCTGGACAGGTTATTAGATGTGTTAAAAATGGGCTGGACTGCCAGAATCAGAGGGCAGTAATCAGTGGCTCAGTGCAACCAGTAATGGATGGAATATGTCAGGGGTTGATTATCTTCATCAGTTACCCAGGCAATGAGGCAGAACAAAGCCTCAGCAAATTTGTGGATTAAGTTAAATTGGAGGCACTTGATATGCAAAGCAGTAGAGATTTGATTCAAGGGGACCTTAGCAAATTCAGGGAAGGGACCAATAGAAATTTCAAGATGTTCAGCAAGAAATACAAAGTGCTCCATCTGGGGCAGAGTAACTCCACTGTTACAAACATTAATACACCTGGGAAACATACTCTCACTATTGAACAGTACCCAGGAGTTATAAGGGACACAAGGCTCAATATCAACCTAGAGTGTGCTCTCCTCACAAATAAGATAAGTTGTAGAGCAGAGTTATACATGGAGGAACAAGGCCAACAGGAAGAAGGCAAGTAGCTTCATCTCCTTGGCACTGGTGAAACCACACCTTGCAAAACTCAGTCAGGTTTTGGGTCTTCCAGACCAGGAGGGTTGTGGAGAAGCTGGAAAGAGTTCAAAGAATGGCTATACAGATGGTCAGAACCTAGAATTCCAACAAGAAGATGTTAAGGGGTCTGGGATTGTTCAGCACTGTGAAGAGGAAATTAATCAGAGACCTAACTGCAGTCTGTAGAACTTAGCAGAGAGATAGAAACTCCTATCAGCAACAGCAGTAAGAGAATATATAAAAATTAACAACACAGACCAGGATATGGGAGGTTCAAGTTGGACAATAATTTCTTATCAGCACTGGAACAGGTTGCCCAAGAAGTCTGAAAATTATCCATTCTAAGGTTTTCAAGTCAGCTAGTAAAGCCACACTGCTTCAGTGCTGGTGATCTTCAAAGAGGAGATTGGAGAAACACCTGCAGAGATCCCTCTAACCAACATTAGTCCTGGTTCTTAAACAGACTTGCCTAGGACTTTTGTACAACTTTGTGTGAATTTGACTGGGGGCTGCTGATGTCTCCAGCTGTCTGCTCAACCTTTCTCCTGGTACTTTCTCAACAACCCAGCCCAGGCACATGACTCCCCTGTTGCCCTAGAGCCAGGGCATGCAAACTGAGAACTAAGGCACATGGCCAGTGCCACACACTACAATGGGGAAAAAGCTGTTAGAAACCCTCAAAGAATACAGGAAGTCCTGACACCACCACAGCTGTTTGCTAGGCCAGCTTTACCTGGCAGTCTGGGCTTAGACCCATTTTCAAGCATTGCCTTTCAGAATGAAGCAATAGATCCGATGTGCATCCTTCCCACTTATAGGCTTCTAAACACATGGAAAATGAAGGAGAGCTTTGTAGAATGGTAGTGTCTGTCTGTATGTCTGGCAGTAATATTCACAAAAATATCTTTACTGAAAGGATTAACACGTGATAGGACAATTCTAATTTTGTAACCAGCATGTTCAAAATTCATGCAGTCCTGGGGACAGTCAGTCATAGAAAAGATAATTGCAAGATCCTTACTTGGGGCAGAAAAAATAACCATTTTTCTCAAAAACATGACGGATTACAAAATGGCTGATTTTGCTCTTTATGTGGTAATTCATTATTGCCTGTGACCAGAAACAATTCATCGATGTAAGGAAAACTCATCTTTTCCAATGATACACAATAAATCCTCGCTTGTCAGCTTTACCGAGAAAAATGCAAAGCATCCTGTAAGAAGCAGCCCCACTATGCCCTCCCGAGTACAAAAGCTCTATTTTTCTGAACTGCAAATCTAACCTTCCCAGGAAGTACAAGGAGAGTAATTTGACTATGATGAACATCTCATTAAGAGAAATGGTATTCCTTGTCTCCATTGTTAGTAAACGTATATTCACACAGAAAAAGGCCTGTTTAACCCATCATTATTTTTTGACACAGATATACTATTTTTTTTCTCTCAGTGGATAAAAACAAGTTTAATGTTGGACAAACAATGTAATATTTCCCTTAAAATATCTTCGTATGGGACAGTAAGTTGATAATAGAGAAGACAAGGTGATTGAAACTTTCTGGGCTTCAGTGCTTCTAAAGAACAAATACTGTCATTGAAACCTTCAGTGAGATTTATCAGTTCACGTGCTTATTCTTGAGCCAGCCATCCTCCCTCAATGTCCAAACAGGCAGAGAGGAATGGACAATTCAAGGAAAAAATTCACTGTGTCCTGATGCAGATAAAATAAGTGAATTGGTTGAATTACAAAAGCTTTTCTTCTCATTACACAGAAGGGGACCCAGTGAGCCAGCTCAAATGTAGATGTATGCACTGAAGACACCTCAGTTTAGGTGAGACTATCCCTAACCCAGATGTGGGCTGTGTTCCCTTTAAATAGAAGATAATCTGTTTGCATAAAGAATTTTAAAGAATTGTGCCCCATTATAAGATCTGAAGTTTACCAATTTGTTCTAACAGATGCAGTTCTCTGTGCACAATATGCCATGGATTGGAGCCCCAGTTGCCAATTTGTGAGAGTTGCATTTGACCTCAAAGTCATATCTATGGAATCACTTGTATTTTGACCTGCTCTCACAAAGACTTCTGATTCTCTAAGTTGACTGGAAATACTCTTCTTTATGTACATCCCCTTTGTGAAGACTTTTGCAAAATAACTGCTTCTCAGAGGCGTGGTGACTGTCCTCAAAATAAATTCTCTTTTTTTTTTTCTTTTTTTTTTTTTTTTTTTTTTTCCTCATGCAAATGTGCTCAACTTGTACTTTTAAAATCCTTTCTCAGGATATGTGGTTTTGTTTTCCATTTTCACAGTCCCTAGGATCTTGTTAATCTTGCAGTCCTCTACGCACTATTCTATTTTCCTTCTGAATAGTTATTTTTTGCAGCCTGAACAATCCTGATTGCTTTTCCTCAACTTAAAAACAGGAACTTTAGCATTTCTGTTTCTCTTTTGAGTCCCTGATATCCCATCTGGACTCAGACTGTGCATACCATGCAAAACTGCATATTCAGCTCTGCAGTTTCAAATCTATTATAAATGATGCAGCAGTCCCTTCCTTTCTTTCAACTTCTTCTATGAAGTTGATGCCTTTCAAATGCATCATTCTTTTTAGAGCACAGTACTTTTCAGATGTCTGTGACTGTCTAGCTTTCATACTCTTCTTCTTCATTTAAATATAGCTATTAAGCCTAGTGTGTCCAATTCATTAATATTAAAATAAAAATAGCTACCTTTGGTGTGTCTTCCTTTCCAGAAGGTCCATTTTCATTCATGAATACACAAAATCCTTGCCATTGATATTTCCAGTTGGCAAAACTCAGGATGTTTGAGGTGCCTTGGGGTTTCTACCTTCTGCTCCAGTTTCTCAAGTCTTCTCTTCCACTTTTCTTTTTCCACTTCCACTACTGCCATGCAGAGTGGCTAATGGGATGACTAACATAAACCTTGACTCAGAGTGTGTATCTCTGACGAGGCTTCCATACAACAGAAAATAAAAGAAAAAAGAGCTTGAAAGAAAAGGAGAAGGAGGGATTTTCCTGCTTATTCTTTGTCAGATTGTTCATCAATTAACACTAATAAGCCACAGTTCACAAGATGACCTCTTAAATTCCCAGTCAGCTGTACAACCCAGAAGTTTTCATATCTCTATTACAAAGGCAGAGTTTATTTCTTTAAGGTTCTTTCTACTTCTCTAAATCAAGAGAAAAAAAGACATGTTTGAGAATTACTGCTACTGTCTAAGAGTCAGATAGGATATGCTGGGAAATAGAAAGAATTACTTTTAAACACAATGAAGGAAAATTTTGGAAGAAATGTGATATGTAAATTTGACTCTCCAGCCAAGAAGCTTATCTTTTCCCTGTTTACTTTAATTCAGCAATTTATTTCTGGAAAAAAATAACAGAACAATCAAAAAAACAAACAATGAAAAATTAAACCAAAAAAACAAACCAAAACCACACAATCCCCCAAACAAATAGAAAAATACATCAAATTATTACTGATTTGAGGGCAGAGGGAAGAATTCATGCCAATGTCATGGAAAAACGAATGGCTCTGTGGGGCCTAGTTGCCAGCTTGGTTTAAACCACAACAATTATATCACAAATACTAGGCTGTACGAATTGCATGGATGTGGTTTATTTTTTGTGTAATGAAGAGAACCATCCAGATTGCTGATTTTGGATGAGCTCGCCTTCCAAATCTTGCACCTGGGGATGCAGTAATTGGCCCGATAAAGGAGCCTGACCTCCTTCCACGCTGTGGAAATTGTCAGCAAGATGCATTGGGTTGGGGATTAAATCAGCCTGGGTGGTCTTGGCTGACTCAGAAACAAAGCCAGTATTTCCAGGAAGGGAATAATAGAACATTTAGAACTAAGAAGCTTTCTGAGCTGGGAGAGAGTTCACAGACATACAGCTTGAAGGTCTTCGTTGCATCAATATCCTTAGTCATAGAATCATAGAATATGCCGAGTTAGAAGGGATCCATCGGGAACATCAGGTCCAGCTCCCTTAGAACCTTTATAATTTCTTTATAACCTGTTAAATTAGCTGCTGATACAAAAACATCTCCACTGCTCAAACTTGCAATAAAATGGTGATTTTCTTTCATTTATTTAAAGAGTAGCAGTGGTAGGAGTACAAAGTCATGGTCAATATTTTTTTCTAGGAGGTAACACTGTGTTTCTCAAATGAACCCTCCAAACTTTTAATTCCTAGAGTCTGAAAACTTTTAATTTCTAATAGGCTGGAACAAAATTTGTTTAAATTATTATCACAATAAAGAGACAAAACAATTTCAATGCAAGAGAATAATTTTTATTCAAGAATTGTGTTAACAAAGTAATTTTTAAATGAATGAACGCTTTGTTTCTTGAAACATTGTAATAAGTATAGTGTTTTCTTCCCCAGGAGTCATCTAATTGTACACGAGGATTTGTCCAGACCTGGTACATCTGTGGCAGCTAGATCTCTCTGCAGCTGTGTTATCTAGGGCCAGTTGCTTTCCACACGGATGTGCTGTCACTAAGGGAGCAAGGTACCCTGCCCTGCACACAGCATGGTGGAAGCAGGACTGTGTTGTTACCAGACAATTGCTTGTACCACGTTATGTGGCTTTACTTACTCAGGTGTTTACTAGCTTAGTATCTCTGCATTGCATTTCAGGTCCTAGTGAGGACATGTCCACAGAGGGTGTGACTCACTATCATTTATCTCCAGGCAGTGGACTCAAAGGGCATGTGATAAGGTGCCACCATGATAGAACTTAAAGCAATGTCAAGGCATCCAGCAGATATCCAAGCTGATTCAGTGCCATCAATTAAAGCACTAAGGCTCCTCCCTTGTCTCCTTCAAACCATGCACTCACTCTTGTGAATGAGCACAATGTCAATTTTCTCACTGGAGCATGCTGTGATCCACCTGGTTTGCTAAGATAGCAGAAGAATATCCACCATTTTTACTGAGTGATTAAAAGCTTAAAGAACAACACAAAAGGCTGGCAAGAAGAGTAAAATGTACTCTGAGGAGGGAGAACTGGGACTCTTACTTTTTGGCAGCAATAAGCTGTTATATTTGGTTATCCCAGAGAATCATTAGGTGCAAACAGCTCTGTTCAAGACTCATTCATGAAGAATGAAGCAGCTGTAGATGAAAAGAGAGGATAACAATGAATATGTATGGTTTATAAAACTGTAAGGAAAATCTCCAGCAACAGACCCACAAGCCAGACTTGCAGGCTTGTTTCCAAAAGGGACTCAGACCTGAAATGTTGATGTTTGGGGTAAAAGGGACAGAGAGCAGATTTTGTGTCAACTTGTACACTATGGCGTGTAGAGTGGACTTCAAATATGTTTGGTATCAAGACAGCAAGAGATAAGCTATTTTATAAAGATAGTAATTTTTTATGCAAAAAACAGAGCATAGAAAAGAGGACATTTGCTGATGGCAATACTACTGTGGAGACATGAAAAGGAGTGAAAGGTAAAGACAAGAAAAGCATCAGGCCTTTGCTCCACACTTTTTTAAATAGTGTAAAATTTTTGTGACTTTGCATAGATTTTGGCAAGACCTGAAATAAGCTTTCTTCCTTATTAGTGTAATACAGTGCATGTAAAGGTATGTCTTGATAGGAAAAGGGTTTCTGTGCTGTGCAGGACACTCAGCACAGTGATGGCTATCCAGAACTTCTCTCACACATTCTATGAGGTAGAGCCATGCTTTGCATAGTTGGACCCCTTGTGCTATCTGAGCAAGGTAGACGTGGCAGAGATGCTCTTCTGAGACTTTTATTAAGGAAGGACTAAAATAATTGGAGAGTTTAAAAGGAATTTGAAGGGACAAGGCATGGGAGAAGGTATAAAGCCAAAGAGATTCACCATTAGGTTCACTTTTCAGATTTCACTGACTTTCAACTTCTATTGATTCTTGGTTCCCTTTCAGCAGCTACACCTTATTAGGAAGGTAAATTACTGACAAGAACTGAAGAAATTGCTATCACGTACTGCTACAGAAATACTGTGTGATTAGCACAAAGTGAGTCATATGTTTTTCACAGTGTGGGAGAAACCATACCTGCTTGAAAATAATCCCTTCTCATTCCTTATAATCCTTTCAGTAGTACACTCTAACACATAAAAGCAGGGTCACAGTGCTCTCAGAAAACTCACATATTTCAGTTCCCTCCTAAAAACACCAACTCCTGGTACTTTTATTCCTTAGCACAGTGCTGTAAGGAGTTGCTTTCTGCAGTGTACCTAACAGAGTCACCACTGTCAAAGGGAGAATTACAGGTACACTGAACAATTTTACCTAAGATATTGTAGGTCAGTTGACTAGAGCTCCATGACATTCACTACACGGTGCATAAAAAAAAAAAATATATAATCATGTAAATGAATTGTTTACAGCCTCAGACCATAAAATGTTGTACAATCTCATATGGGAGATCTCTTCCAGAAGTGTGGCTTAAAAATTCCTTCATCAAAAGGATATCCTGCAAAACAAAGCTAGCAGCTCAAAGGTCCTGAAAGGCTATCTGGTATTGCGGATGTCAGTCCACAATTCTTGCATTACTATTTTGATAGTCTTCTTTCTTGAGCTTGCTGCCTATAAAGAATAATGCCTAGTCCTACATGCTAGATAAGTTTTCTTTGACAAAGGGATTTAATTAATTCATTAATTGAGATTTAATTCATTCTTTAATTCAGTTTAACCCTAAAATGTCCTAAAACAATATAGAAAGAATTCTTTAAGGGTTCCATTTTGTCATCACCACAAGCAGTGAAGATAGCGTCCCTACCCTAGATTTGGTACCACTGCAATACAAATTAACCATAATGATAATGATTGTGAGATGGCTTGAAATGGGTGGCAGAGGGAACAGGTACTTGCAACTTCACCTCGGCATTAGACTATAACATTTAAAAGCTAATGAGCTAAAAAGGAATGAATGAGAAAGTTAATAATGAACTGCAGAGTAGAGCATTCAAGAGAAACTTCTCCTCCCCTCCATACCAGGGCTAATTAATGTGATCTGTCCTAATAAAAACAACCCTAAGCACTACTTCTTCATTTTTAACAACCTGTATTACAAGTTAATGTATAAATGCTCTTTGTAAAAGTACAGAATTTGAGTAGCTATGAATCATGACACTTAAAATGACACATTCAATTGTGAAAGAAAATTCAAGGACACTGATTTCTCAAGTGTTTTGTTGTGTTCATATTGCTTTTAAGGAGTCCAGGTGGCTGTTCTATGAAATAACTGGGTTTTTTTTCTTGTATTGGTGCGTGTGTTGTATGCTCCCAAAAGACTATAGAAGTTGGACCAATTTTTGCACTAATTAATAGTCCATGCAATCATTCTTAAGTCAAAGGAGCTTCCCAGGATGCAACTGCTAGCAGTTTCAGCCTTCTACGTTAAAATTCTAGCAGCAGGCATGAAATTGCAGTAATGATCACCACAGAATACAAATTGACCAACTCCCCTCAAAAGGAACTTGTCACACCAACAATAAGGAGATGACTTTCAAGTTGTCGTAAACTTGCAAGACAACTAAAAGGAGTGATGAATTAATGAGTCACACATAACCACTCCCACATTTATAGAGACTGTCCTTTCCTTAGAGGATAAGTAATGCCTCACTGTCTTTTTATTCCGCTTACAGAGAATCATAAAGTCATAGAATCACTTAGGTTGGAAAAGACCTTTAAGATCACTGAATCCAACCATATAGCTAGCACTAAGCCCACCACTAAACTATGTCCGTAAGAGTTACATCTACATGTCTTTTTAAGTACCTCCAAGGATGGTGATTCAACCATTTCCTGAGGCAAGTGCTTTTATCAGCTTATTCATAAATGCAGATTGTTATGTCCTCCTAGACTTTCCCATCTTTGCGTTAGAATCAAGGAGTCGTAGAATTATGAAATGTTTTTTAAATTGGGTAAATATTATATTATACTATACTATATTATATTATTTTTATATTATATTATATTATATTAATATTTATATATATTATTATTTTATTATATTATATTATATTATATTATATTATATTATAAATTATATTATATTATATTATATTATTTATATTATATTATATTTATATTATATTATATTTATATTATATTATATTTTATTACATTATAGTATTTTTATAATTAAAGATAATTATTTAAACTTAAATTTCTTCTAGTTCCACCATCCTGCCATGGGCAGGTCATGTTTCACTAGACCAGGTTGCTTAAAGCCCATCCAACTTCATTGTCAACACTTCCATGATGTGGCTTCACAGTTCTAAACAACGTGTTCCCAGTGTCACACCATCCTCATTGTAAAAACCTTTCTTTCTTTTGTACAATCTAACTCACCCCATTTCATTTAAAAAATTGCCCTTGTCCTGTCACTGCATACCACGGCAAAAAGTCTCCATCTTTCTTTAAGTCCCCTTTTATACTGTAAGGCCACAGTGTATATATGCAAGCACACAGTCTCTGAATGTTTCCTAGGTCAGTTCTGAAAAAAAGAAATTGAGTAAGAAACAATTAAATTCCTAGTGAGTATTCCTCTTTGGGGAAAACTAGCATTGACAGTTATTTTTTACCTTAGACTTCCTATAGTAGAGGCTAAAATACTGAAAAATGAAAAGGGACATTAAAATTAGAAACTTATATTTATTTTGTTGTTTTTTCCCTTAGTTTCACAATGTCTTGAGTAAAATACTACACAGATACTGCACATGGTTAGTTCTGTACATGATTTTTCTGTAGACCCATAGGTATTTTACCATAAGTAAAAATATTTTGGAAATGGGTTGAATGAAATGTCAATCTGAATGGTGGTTGTGCTACTGCAAGTGACTGGGGAGTATTAATTATGAGGAGATGCCAGATATTGCTCATTAACATCAGTTGTTCCTATGTCAATAAGTCTTGTGAACTTCACATAACCCGACGATATTCATGAATCGCTAGGTGACTCTCAAGGCATGGAACTCACAATTATGGAACTTTATGATTTATACTTGCATTAATTAGAAATTTTGACTGTTAACAAAACTGCATGTATTATAGTTCATTTGGATCTTCTGTTACAGATGTGCTTAAATTGTGTCTATATTTACACAAAATCTTTGTTATATTTGTACACTGGGTATAACCTTCTCCCTACCTTCCTTATGGGGCTAGCAGGATAAAGAAAACTGGGGAAATTTTCATCCTGTTAGAAAAAATAGAGAGCCCTCTCCAGTCTCACAATTGGAGTGCTGGGGTAGAGGGTTACAGGAAGGATAGGCAGGACAGGCAAAGTAGGAGGTGTGACACTATATGTAAGGGAGAGGTTTTATTGCACACTCCTTTCAGTTAGTGGCGATGTGGTTGAGCTTTTGGGTATGGATTAGAGAATGTGATGATAGGAGACTGTATTGGCCACAGTGATGATGAAACCATTGAGTTTAAAATTTTCAGAGAAATAAGAATAAAGGACAGGAAAGTTGCTACCCTGGCCTTCAGAGGAACAAGTTTTGAGTAATTTAGGGAGATATTTAGCAAAGTATTTTCATTTTTCAGGGCTGGTCAGCCTGTAAGAAGGCTTTCACAGGCTCAGGAGCAGGCAATTCCAGTGTGTCTTAAGTCAAATAAGCACTGCAGGAGACATGCCTGGGGAAGGCAGTCCTGCAGACCAGGATCTGGAGGTGCACGTTGGGAACAGCTCAGTGTGAGCCAGCAGTGAGCCCTGGAAGCCAAGAGGTTACATCCCATTCTGAGGTCTGTCAGATACAACATCACCAGCCGGCCAGAACTGTCCTGCTGCATTCAGCACTGGTGTCCCCTTACCTTGAATGCTATGTGCAGTGCTAAGCTGGCAGCTCAGAAAGATGTGAAGGTCCTTAAACACACCCAGAGGATGGCAACAAGTTGGTGGAAGGGCTGGAAGAGATAGAAGGAATGTCCTATAAGGGGCTTCTAAGAATCTTGATCTTGTCTGGTTAAGAGGAAAAGAGGCTGAGGGACAACTTTGTTGCTCTCTACAGCTTCTGAGGAGGGGAAGTGGAGAGAGAGGTGCTTCTCTTCCCCCTGATATCTGGTGATTAGATGCATAGAAATGGTTCAAAACTGCACCAGGGGAGATTTAGACTGGACATGAGGAAGCATTCCTTGATGAGAGGGTGATCACATCAGAACAGGGTTTCTAGAGAGGTGGTCCATTCCCCAAGCCTGCCAGTGTTTAAGAACCATTTGGACATAGTTCTTCAACTAAATTAGTCAGGCAAAGGGACTAGATGGTTGTTGTAAGTATTTTCAACTTAAATTATTCTATTCTATTCTATTCTATTCTATTCTATTCTATTCTATTCTATTCTATTCTATTCTATTCTATTCTATTCTATTCTATTCTATTCCATATAAATGTGCATTCACAATTTTCTTTCTCTTTAGGTCTGCTGCAATGCCTGCACAGTACATTGGTAACATGTGAAAGTGGCGTGTCAGATCAGCATAAGACAAGAGAGGGCTTGTCTGTTAGCTGAGTGTTAGTGATTGAATAGTTCACTGCAGCTTGCACGCAAGTAGAGGGCCTGTGGACAAGGTAAATAGTGATGACTCTGCCCAGGTTTCCTGTTCTCAGTATTTATGCAGGCAAGCTGGAGACAGAGGCAACAGTAGACACAACTGTAGGGGTATAAGGCAAAATATTCAGTGATAAACAGAGCCCTGCAGTGATACACAGGCCACTGCATTTCACCCAGCTATGCACAGGCAGGCCTTGTGCTAAACTAAAGAAAACCTTCCAGACTGACTTCTAGTCCAAAAAGGAAGATATCAGGGAACAGAGGTCCCACTCTTTCCCTTGCTGGCTTGTTCCTTTTGTCACTTCCAATAGAAAAAGTTCTGCCTAATTTCTTATTTGCAAAAGGTTGTTTCCATCTTTTGGTATTGATTCTTATTCCTTTCTCTCTAATTCTTTAAATTTCAGCATTTGACTGTGTCATGAGAGCACAGTCTGTAATGGTCTTGTAGACTGAAAATAAATAATTTGTAAGGTTTTGTTCTAACAAACTAAAATCACTAAGCTCATTAATTTGGTCCCAGAGAACTTTTTCATCCCTCAAATATTTCTATGACTGTCTATTGATCAACTACAGATATTATTAAGCACTCCAGAAAGGATGCATTACTCCAGTGCTGTGTTTATTAGATATCCCAAATACACAATGGATAGAGCAGTCTGACTATGTTTACCAATTATTGTCCTGATTACAGATTCATTAATACTAGCTCTTTTTACCACCACATTTGTCTGTTCAACAAAGTCTGTAAATTGCCTTCACAACCACTGCTGCTTAGGAGTTACTCTGCCATTCTGTGTATTCTCTATATGCTGTTACCACTTTGTACTGGTACTTACATGTGTATCTATTGTTGGCTGTATTTAAACACAGCTTGGATGGACTAAGAATACCAAGCAGCCCTGATCAGTCATTCTGTCTGCACATTCCCATTTGTTGTGGTGACTGTGTTGGTCTGTAGTTTGATCTGCAATAAATTGAGACTGAATGAAGTAATTCAATGGCTTAAACTTTTAGTGGGCTTATACTTGATAAAATAAGTCATTCATGTTTGAGGTGTGATTCATGTTATATTTAACAGTTTTACACAGAGTATGGGACACCCTTCTCTGTGACTCTGAACTGTAATCTGCCTTCCTGCTTGAATTCATATCAAGGACAGTCATAAAATAACTCTTGGGGCACATTGCTAGTCCTTCCTGGAGGGGTCCCACATTCTTTGCTGCCAAGATGCATGAATTGGGTAGACAGCTTCCTCTCAGACTGCCTTGAAACAATGTGTACAGTGGACACCTGGCTCACATGCTCCATTTTAGAGGATTTGTGGCTTCACAGTAGCCGCACAGAAGTCGATAAGCGAGTGAAATGTTCTCCAATAGTTTTAAGTGTGTTGATTCTGAAAAGATAACACATATGTAACCTCACTTACCAAAGGCTTTATCCATTTAGTTCATGTTCTGCAGTACAGTACTGACTTTTAACAGGAACACCAAAGAAAGTTAAATCCTAAGGAGTTTAAGTAAGATATATCACTACCTTTAGTAGTAGGATGAAAACCTAGAATAGAATGGAAATATTCTAAACATTTCCTTCCATACATGTAACCTTCAATACATCAGCTCTACATTGTATCTCTTAGTATTAGGACTTTGACATTGCTAGGGTTTCATTACTGCTAGCACTCTTATACTTCCCCCCCCCCCTTTCATGTCTTTATGCATTTTACATGGTTCTATTTTCTTATTTTCACATTTTTATTTTTCATCATTCGTGTCCGCTGGCTGACCTCTTTCCTCTGCTGAAGGAGGAACCTGAGCACAACACTGTGGGGTTTTACTATCAAGATTGCTTAAGGCTCCTTTCTGATGTACATGGCAGCACTGTGCAAGGTTAATGTTGACAATTTTTTATACACAGCCACTAAAGCATGTTCAGTTTGGTGCCCACCACTGAAGAGCAGCACTGCCTAAGCCACCAAGCTGTCATTTTCAATGCCACCTCTAAGCCCTACCTCATCCTACAGTGCACTCTAATCTAGCACTCTTCTTCCATTTTGTCTGCTTTCTCATGGCTACACTGTTCTCCTGACAATTTTCCTTAGAATGAGAACTATGTGCCCTACAATACAGAAAATACACGTCTTTCAGTTGGGATCATTTCTGTCTTTACAAGTTCAGAATAATCGGGTCATAGTTGCTGGTATCCAGGTAGCATGTAGGTTTCCTTTAGGAAATTATTTCATTTTCTAAATTCATCATGGTCCTATAAATCTCCAAGGTGAATTTAGGGAAGAAAGCTGTAATATTTTTTTACTTAAAAGGAAAAAAAATAATTCAAGGCAAGCTACTTCTAATTATCTTGCATTGATGCTGAGGAAAGGCAGTGCATACATCAAATTTCCCAGCCACTCATGCACCACCAACTCTTAAGGTCTTTTTTAACAATGAATGAAGAAACCAATAAAGAATTTATGATTTTCAGTCTCTGAAAGTGATTTTCTTGGATTTCATGGTCATTCATTACAATAATAAAACAGTAAAATAATAATTTTCTATATTTTTCCCTATCTAATGTATTTTAAATATGTTAAAAAGAATATGAGATTATACATGTTCCAAGTTGTTTAATTTTCCTTGGAAATGGGTGATTTGAGCTCTGCAGAACCTGCTAGGTAACTTCTCTGTTAGGATCTGGAGCACCCAGCAGCAGTGCTTCTGCACAGATGGACCTGCTATCCAGCCAAGGTACAGCAAACAGAGGAGAGAGATCTTTGGGAAAATGGATTCCTAAATGTCTCTGGAGAATGTGGTTTAAATCTAAAGAAGATTTAGTGGAGCAGAATTGACAGAAAAGAATAAGCCATTGATGTTTTGACTGATGATTAATTTGATTGATTGATTGATTGATTGATTGATGCATTGAAGCCTTTACAAGCCAGATGTTGGTAAGATGGACTGGTGTGACCAGGCCTGAATGTCTCATTGCACACTAGATGAGACTGAAAGAAGAGGACTCAGCATCCAATTGATCCCATCTAAAAGGAAGAAAAGTGGGACCTCTGTTACAACATGAACGGGGAGTCAATGCCTAAAGAGCAGCTGAGAATGTGTAATGAATGTGTAAATGGAAAGGAGTCCCAGTGTATTAGAGTCAACTGAATCCTGCTATTAGTAATAGGCAGAAGATTGTAATGCTTGGAGTTTCAGCTTTCTTTCCATTTGTACAGCAGTAGCTGGCCTCCACAGGCTCAGCTTGAGGCTTTCAGTCTAGGGTATTTTGTGGATAACAGTTTCTGATTCTCCTCCTCCTTTTTTCTCTCCTTCTTTTATTCATTGTGCTTCAAGTCAAAGCTTGAGGCAGCAGATGGATTTAACAGCATGGGATCAGCAAATTCCTATTATGATGAACTGAGAGAGTGAAAAACCCTAACTTAGCTCTATTCATGCAAAGGGGAATAATTGCTTGTGAGTCAGTGGAGCTAGGATTTCATTCTGTGCATCCAGACTCCTCCTGAGTACTTGAAAGTGGAAGCTCTGGGAGTGTTTGGCACTTTAAAGGGTATTCTTACAGAGAGAGATTACAGAGGATATTAATGAAGTAAAAAATTATCAAGATAGTAATATTTACTTTCCTTGAAAAATCATCTTAACAGGCTGGGTATGATTATACTTATAAAGCTATTTAAGTTAAAGTAGAGCAAGTTCTGTCTCTGATTTATCTTGATATCCTTAAGGTCTATTGGGAATACTTTCTGGTCATTAGGATTAGCCTGCTCTCTCGGACTGCATCCTACACATAACGTGTAGGTGTTGAAAGCAAACAGTAGGTGGCCTCAGAACATTAGCATTGCTCTTCCCGGGAGCCGCAGCAAAGCGAGGGCAGAGCCCTGCTGATCCTCAGCAGCTCGGTACAGCTCCTTCCCTAATTGCAGGAAACATGCTGAGATGTGTCCTGCAGCCCAGCGCTGTGGCTTTCTCCTGGAACAAGGCCACGTTAAACCCGAATGCAAACTCCTGAGATCCAACTTTGCTGTTTTAAACCCATTTTAACCATTGTCATGTCTCAGAGGTTACAGGAAAAACAAGTGTTGAACAGAGAAAATGAGGAGATAAGCAATTCTCATTATTTGATGTGACATACTGGATATATTACCTACCTGTGGTAGTGAAGAAAGACTGGAAAATCCATTTATTGCTTTATTATGAAATATTCTCTACTCACACACCTTGCGTTTCAAATATCCAGTGAATGGCTACCTCTGGTGGTTTGGGAGTTGAGGGCTCATTAGCCACCATGACATACTTCATTATTCTTCTTGCCTTCTTTAGGGGAGCTCTGCAGGCAGTACAGAATTCAAATCAAACCTGTGGGCTTAGGTGTCATGAGAGTCAGTTTGCAGCCTTGGTCAAGGTTTGGTCCCCTCTTGAACAATTTGTATCGTCAGTATCTAATCCTTGCCCTGAATTCTTATGCTTCAAGAGAATCCCTGATCTCAGAATCCAGACCCAATATATGGTGGAAGTCCATTTGCAATAATCAAACCTGTTCCATCAGTCTCCTTCCAGACTGCTAGACTGTATCAAGAGCTGGGAGAAGGAAAGTCTATTATTGTATCTACGGTTCAATTTTTTTCATTGTTAACTTCTCAGAAAATAAAAGAGAAGAAGCTGTGTGCACTACAATGGTTGTCATTCTTCCTCTTAACCCAGGCTGATGGGGCAGAGGTGCGTTTTCCATCCCAGTGGACACTATCTGGATTATCAGAGAATTGTTCATTATCTGAAAAGATTATCTCCAGCACAGCTAATTCTTTGAGGTACCAGATACCCTGTGCCATGTTGTTCCACCCTTCATGGCGCACTAAAAGATCATCTTTGCATGGGTATCTTTCCCTCACACTTGACAAGAGTTGTCTACAGAGGTGGAAAGTTTCTGGTCTTCTCCTGATGCTGGTCAATACCAGCATCCCAGGAGAGGGATCACAGTTGTTTGCCTCACTATCATCTCGTGCCATACCATTGGCCACGATATCCCAGCACTGGAGAAGCTGGGTCAATAGGGGCACCCCCAGGGATAGGGATTCAGTGATTATCTCTGGGCCTGTTTCTTCCAGTGAAACATCTTTTGAAGGTGCTGCTTTCTCTTCATTACTCCCTGCAAGAATTGATTTGGTCTCGGATTTCTTCTTCATAACAGGGGCAACTGCTACAGGCATGGGTTGTCACTCTGGTTCAGCTGCAGTGTCAGTGGCCATGGTGCTTGTTGGTCTGCTTTCCTTCCCCTCCCCTGAAGGTGCTGTACAGTACCAGTGTGTGGTAGGCAGTAGCCAGGGCCCAAAACAGCTTCACGTCTCTCCAGAACTGCCACAGCAGTTTTCTTTCAAATATTCTTCCATTTAATCATGGTCCTGTATTTGTTCAGGGATGAACTTCTAACTCATTGGAGCAGAATACTTCTTCAAAAGCTGGCCCATTTTCTCCTACCTTTCATGCTACTCAGGCCTATCTATCCCTGGGGCATCCCTCTGAGCAACTTCCCTAGAAATTTCTGTCCTGACTCTAAAAACAGTATAGACCACACACAGAGACATTGCTGAGTTATGCTGTCTTTGATATTCAAAGGGAATTCAAAATTCTCAAAAGCTGTTGTAATAGACCTGAATGAGGATTAAGAGGGTGAAAGGCTGGGTAAAGTCATCCTCTCCTATTCTTCCCACCAGCTGGGTACTATTATTAATGAACTGCCAAAGGTAGCAGCCAAGGCCAGGACAGGCAAACAACACTGAATTCACATCCCAAATGACCCTCATTTTCCTTGATGTTATCATGTCATGAACAGGTCACACAGTACATCACCAAAGCAATCCTAATCCCTCTCCCTGCCTTGACAAATATTATCAGGAGGAGCACATACAGGAATATATACTGGGCTAGGTACTACATCCACATGGACAGATCTAGCTCTGTAATCAGGGAGTTCTGTACCCAATAAACAAATGCTTCAACCAAAATGTTATTTCAACTTCTCCCTCAAGCCCTACACTGGGCATTAATTAAATATGCTGGGTTTAGCCCCAGTAGGGAAATTGAACTCCAAATAAGACATTCCCCTTCCCAACCGCCCCCCCGCCCCCCCTTCAGTAGGGAAGGGACAATAAATGAGGGATTATGAGTTGAAATAACAATTTACTAAAAGCACAATTACGACTGCTGTGTTCATAACAAAATTACATAAAGGAGAAGATGTTTTATGCACAAAAGGGTATTCACCACTGGGAACAAATAAAAAATACTTCCTGAAGATATATATGTCTCTGCCAGAGAGAAGAAATCCTGCAGAAAATACACTGGCAAGCCCAGCCTTTGTAGAAAAGATGTCCAAACTAAAAACTGCAGTGGGAGTGCTGCCATGGGCGTGATGAAACTTTTCTGACAAAGAAGTGTTTTATTTTGCATCTACATCCATCAGCAGAGCTGCCTCTGAACACCTCATCCATTAGGCAAGCTTGGACCCACACATCCGGGGGTTGGCTGACACTGCCTGCAAAGCCAGGGAGTGCAGGCAATGTTAGAGGGCCCCGTCTGTCCTCAGGTACCCCACTGCCCACAGTGCACAGAGCCTTTTCTGTGCTGAGCTCCACCTTTCTCAAAGAAGCCTGACCCCTTCCTTTCACAGCTCCTGTGAGTCTCTGCTGGCCTTTATCACCTCCTCTGCATAGTTATCAGATCAAATGATAGCTGCACACTGAGTTAGCTCTCAAAGTAACAGCCCTGAGCAAGAGACTAGTTACAATTTGACCTGTCTGGAGAGTGAATACATTAACAGGGTATTGAGGCTGTCTTCCATTCATATTCCATGTGGAGCAAAGGATGGGCCTGGACAGTTTTGTTTTGTGCTGCTGTGACAACCGCAAAATCTGCATTTGGCTCATCAGAAAACAAGATTTGACCTGATTTTTAGTAATGCTGACATTTAGCTGAAAAGGGAAATCCTCTTGAAATAACCCAGATCCTGTCCTTCCGTTTAAGTTTATCTGCTGCTGGTTGCACTTCAGTACATGGGAATCCCCAGTGTCGTCAGGACTGATTAGCCAGCAGTGTGGGGCAGAGGGATAGGATGTACAACTTTCCCTCACCATGGAAATCATCCATTCATGTGTGAAATATCAGTCATGTGTGAGATAAAAACATTCTTCATTTATTCATTAATATGATTTCAAAAGAACCCTGCAATTTCACTTGCCTTGCAGCTGGCGCTGACCTAACAATATGAAATGCTGTTAGTGAGTTATCAGTCCACACAATTTCAGCCAAAATTTGATTATATTTTTGTGTTTATAGGCCTAGGTTCATACTAAATTTAGTTGCTTAAGCCAACTGACTTAGCTGGTACTATCTCAGTTCAAACTGTTGAGGGTTCTACTCTTGGTTAAGTATCCACATCACATTTGCAAAGGCTGAAAATGTCTTTTAAATTGCAAGAAAAGCTCAGAAAGCATGAAAGTACAGTATCTCAGTTAAATAGCACATCCTTCTTCTAAAAATGTGATAATATTTTTCTTCTCAACCCACTAGTTTCACTCTCTGAGTTGATTAAGTATTGGTCATCCTCAGCAGCTTTGGAGCAGAGCAGAGGTGGCTCAAGGAATCTTCATATGACCTTTCTTTAAAGAGCTGCAATGTTTATGATATGTAAATCAATACACAAAATTCTGTGCTTTGCTTATATACTGTTGTCTGACTACATCTGCATCATAGAACACATCCGCCTTGCTATATAAAACTGAGGAAGCATCTTGCTGAGAGAATATCTTGCCATGAAGCCAAGGAGAAAAGGCTACACAGCCCTAGGCCCTGAGTCTCTTCCAAGTTCAACGGGTGGAATCCCTTGAAGACTCAAAACCATAATTCTGGCTCAGTTTACCAGGGCTCTTCCTGTTCATATTCCATAGTAGGTGTGAGGCTGTGGGTCTCACCCAGTAGGAAGCTGTTTCCACAGTGGAAAGCACAGGGTTTGTGTTGCACACCCTGAGATGCCCTGGGGGGAGTTTGGGGCAGAGTTGGAGGTCTGCACAGGGCAGAGGGCAGCAAAGGTGAAGCAGTCGTGCTCAGCTGGTCAAACAGGAGGCACTCAGGCCATGTGCTGCTCCTGTGCAGCACACAGCACCAGCCCAGCCTGTGGGCACACTAGCAATGCCACACCAGTCCTCTGAGTTGGAACACTGGCAAGACGAGCATAACCAAATCCTTTTTAGCCTTTCTGCCTTAAGAAACTTCCCAAGTTTCAGTAATGACATTGCAACCAACACTGTGATTCAGTTAACCCAACTTCTATTATATAAATACAAGGCTCTGGTCAAAATCAGCATCTCTCTGCACTCAACAGCACATCTCAATCCTGAAATTACTTCTGACCTGAATCTCACTAAAAGTTGCTTATAAAGAAACAAGGGATGTTTGGGTTAGGTTTTAGTCTGGTAGTTGACAAATCTTCAGTAAAACACTGAAGTTCAGTGTCTTTCAGAAAGCAATTATAAACTACCTGTCTCTTAAATGGAGTACTACAAGACTGCAAAGCTTTTTGAGATCCATGGCTAAGAGGTGCTGCAGTAATCAGAAGGTTAAATAACTGCTTATAACTGTGACATGCTGCTATGATTGTTAATGAAATAAAAATCATATTTATCAGAGGACAAAAAAAGGCACAGAGCTTAAACTTGTAAATAATTCCATAGTGTTATAGATTTTCCCACTTCTCCACTCCAAGTCAAAAGACAGGGTCTGGGTCATGAAAAATGTGCTACCTCATTCAGACAATTATAATGCACCAGAGGAATTCAAACATAAAATGTTTTTGGAAAAGACACATAGCAAAGCCTTGAGGGAAAATGTGATTTAAGGAAACGCTTGCAGCAGGAGGGAGAGAATAAATGAAACACAGAAGTGGGAGGCTAATGGGAGAAAAAGGATAAGAATGGGACAAAATTTGTTTTCAGTTGCACTGGCATAAATTATTTTTACCCCAATAGTACTTGCCTTTGGAAGGCCTAGATTTTTTTATTGCTTTCTTCTTAACAACCAGGACCAGCCAAAGGCAGGAAAGGAAAACCATAGTGTGGTCAGTATTCTGATATGGGCTTACAGAATTTGTTGCAAGGAGGCGTCTTAATTTTCTTCCTGTGGGATGGGATATAGATGATTTTTTTTTTTTTTTTTGAGCAATGAAATAGTTTGTTGTAATACAACAAGATTTGGACTTAACAAGGAGGTGAAAGAATCGGGTCAATTTTTTATCTTTAGTGAACTAGCTGACCTGAAAATTATTCTGCCCTTAGACTTCATGCATATGCCTCTACCCTGCAGCTAGAAATATGGCAGGTCCAAAAGGCTAATAGGTAAGTTCTTGGAAAGCAAACACAGAAAGAGATGGTAAAAGGACAACACAAGGATTTATCTCCAATAACTTTAAACCATCAATTGTACAGGCCAGGGTCACATGATCTCTTGAGATGCAGGATTAGGTCAGATGCACAACAGGACAAGGTAGAACGTATATCATGTTCTTACCCTCTGCACCTCACAGATCACACTTTCAAAGCCAAACTCTCCTGCGTTCTTAATCAAAGCCTGCAATCACAGGATCTCGGCATACACGTAGGACATCACCTAGATTGCTCATGGTAAGGTGAAGGCCAAATGTTGGAAGGAAGCTGGTGGAATGGGAAGAGAAGTGCTCTCACACGACCCTGACAGAGATCTAGGCATCACCTGCAGAACAAGGAGACCTGCAGGAACTTCAGTGGATCAACGGAAGGTTTAACAAACTTAGAATTTTGCCAAAAGGGAAATACTGGAATGGCATTCAGAGAAGTGTAGGGGGTGTAGACAGAGCAGAACAAAATGCCAGTTGACTGAAAGTTTCTCTGTTGTCTCATCTAATGTTTAATACCCTTTTCAAAGTGTGACACATACCAGCCAAAGTGTGGGAGGTAATTCTGTATCACTGGCCTAGGTTTCCTCCCACACAAAGCAAATGCTTTTGGTTCGTCCTGTGCTCAGCTTTCACTGTGAGGATACACAGAGTCAGTTCTTCCCCTTTTGGAAGATGTATTTGTAATTCAAGAATGTTCTTATGCACACATTTGCAATGACTAGGTATAACAAGCTGTGCCATTTCTGACTTCTGAAAACTGTTGTTCCCTAAACAAGGATATATCCTTGTTAACTGAGGCTTCATAAAAGTTGGTGGACCCTCTCCCAAACTGCACTTCATTGCAATGCCATTACTTACAGTCAGAAATATAACTGCCCTGACTACTTTGACTGATTCCAATCAATGAAGATAAACAAGCCAAGATATTCTTCCTGATCTTTATGTAATCTTTCAGGAATATGTAGGTATGCTATAGGTACCATGACAGAGCTACCAGTCCCATGAACACATTGTGAATGCAGTGCAGCTGGGACTACAGGCACTCATATCTAGATGTGAATATCTGGACTGCCCTCTTAGTGACTGATCTCTACCACACTGCCTTCTACACTACTCTTGATTGTACTGTAGGAATTCATATATCCAGACACCTGCCCATTTGAACCTCCAACCATCTCTTTAAAAATATATGAATTTCTTATAGGCTCTTTATCATGGTAACCAACCCTATGCAGGGGTCTTTCCCAGGAAGCTCCAGTTACATTACACACTATGTTGGGGCAACTGAATGAGGATTAAGGTTTCCATCATCTATAGCAGTATTTTAAATACCTACCCTGTAACTAGTTTTCAGTGTCTAAACCTCAACTGTATGTTGCTAGGAGATGGAAAGTGGATTTTTCAGTGTAAGATAAGCCTAACACGCTGATTAAGCCTCCTCTGGACAGCTAAAATACAGTCTTTCAGAAAACAGGGTTTTTTTCATTGTGGACAAAGCCTTTGAGTCTGGAAAAAATTAACTGACATGATGAGAATTTGCTACAAATAACCATGGAATTAGCCACATATGCGCATAGGCAGCAGCTCTGTGGGGTCTTTATATGGTAGCATTTTGAAGGCAAGGCTTCTAGATGTTCACAGAATCACAGAATAGTGGAGACTGGAAGAGATCTCTGGAGATCATCTGGTCCAACCCCCACACTACAGCAGGACTAACTACAGCTAGTTCCCCAAGTCACTCATATACAGTGAGCTTCTCAATAATTCGAGGGATGGAGATTCCACAGCCTCACTGGGCAATCTGTCAGTGCTCAGTTACCATCACATTAAAAAAAGTGTTTCTTGATATTTGGAGGGAACCTTCCGTGTTTTAGTTTGTGCCAATTGCCTCTGATCAGTGGACAGCACTGAAAAGTCCCTGTCTCTGCTCTCCTTGTGCCTTCCTTTAAGGTATCCCTTAAGCTTTCTCTTCTTCAGGCTTGACAGTTCTATCCCACTCAGCCTTTCCTTATTTGTAAGGTGCCCCAGCCCCTTAATCACCCTTGTGGTTCCTTGTTCAACTTTCTCCAGTGTGACCATGACTTTAGCACTGAGGAGCTCAGAACAGGACACAATGCTGCAGGTGGGGCTGAGCAGAGAAGACCTAATTGGCCGAATGAAACCCAGGATTCCATCTGCCTTCTTTGCAGCAATGACATATTGCTGGCTCATGCTCAGCTTGGTGTCCACCAGGACACCTAGGTTCTTTCCTGCCAAGATGCTTTCCAGCATATACTGGTACAAGGAGTCTTCCCCACGTGCGGGACTTTGCACTTAATGAGGATAAAGTTTAAGTTCATGGTGGAACAGAATATCAAATGTAGAAGAAATATAAGTTGACAAATATTGACGAGGTACTCCAGAAATTCAGAAACCATTGACTAGAAGGTGCTGAAAGGAGCTTGGGGTGCTGGCATGAAAGGACAATGGTGGCTATGGTTGGACTACTCAGAGGTACATTTTCTAAGGAAGACTCATGAGTATTGGATGATGTTTGCCTTTATCCTGGAGTCTGATGCAGTTTTCCCATGAAGCCTAAGAAGTGGGAGTGTGATCAGGAGTTCAGAAATTACCACGGACACAGAGTTACCCTCCTAAGTGGTGAGAGGCAAGGGTACTCCCCAAAGTGAACTCTCTGGCTAAGTCTACTTATAGTGATTTAAACAATAGGTAGGAATCTGAGGGGGTCCTGGGCTTTTGGACTGTGAAAGCTCTGGCCAAGACCAGTGAGGGCTCTCTTAACCAGTAACCAATCTGGGTGGTACTGGCTTCAGCAAGGGCTGAGGATCATCCCAATTTTTTTTGAATGACAGGCAATGATTGTGCCCATCAGTCTTCATCCCAGAAAACATTCCTGTGAACATCAGAGATAGGGAAGATTAGGGTACACATAGCAGTTGAAAATCCTCAGGTTTTCCACATGGCAGCTACCTACTGAGTTCTGTCTCCCAAGCTAAATTCTCAGCTGGCCCCTCCCCACTCTAATGATATATTCCATCCTTAGCCTAGTCCTATTCAAATGCTAAAGCCCCACCAGCCACAATAACCTAACATAAAAGGTCTGGGAAAACATTTCTACTTGCTAGTGTCTATTTCAGCCCAAATTATTAGCTGACTCAAAGTCAGAATTCATTTTTATCAGAGCTTGTTTGCAGGCTGTCTTTTTGCTCTGCCACAGTTAGTATGGAAGTTAAATAGCTGGAAACTGGGAACTCTGGTGCAACAGAGTTGAATGGAGATTGTATATCTTTCTTTGAGGTGATATGAAGGAACTTATATGAAAAAGGTCTGTTGAACTTCTAGAAACCCTTGTGCATTGCTGTAGAGGCAGAAAGACAGAGCTGCAGGTAAAAACGACCATCTAACACCACTTCAGACATATATTTTCAAGCAGGCAAATCTTACTGGTTTTGTCAGGCTTTGTCATACTCTCAAGGCTCTCTGGAAAAAAAATGAAACAACCCAACAAAACAAACAAATAAACAAAACAAATCAAACAAAAAGCCCAACCAGAACTGATAATTCCATCAATCATTGTTGTATTTTCTCCTAGTAAATGTAAAAGGCAGTCCATTCACCCTGGGCTTTTAGAGGTTAAATACTCAGATCCTGAAGTTCTATAATTTTTCTCTGCCAGATCTCAAATTCCAAGTTTCTTCCTTAATCCTCAGGAAAAACCTACAAAGTAAAATATGCTTGTTAGCAAAACATTTCTCTTCTCATTAGTCTCCATTGTTATTAGCATCACTTCTTCGGCCATATGCTTCGCATTTAAGCCTTGCTTTAGAAACTCCTAAATCTTGCCTGAGAATTATGAAAATAATTAGGAATTCAATAAAATTTGAAGTGTAACATAGTCTTGATATAATTTTCATGTTTGCCATCTTGACATATTGGTATAGTAGAATTTCAGTTTTACTATTTCCTATTCAAAATAATATTAGCTCACTTTGAGGAAAAAATTAATTAAACTAAGACATTTTAAATCATTAAAATGTGAGATTCTTTTTGTCACTGGATGTCATGTGTATGAAGATTCACAGTTATTCTACTGAGTCATTCTCACAGCTGCACCATGTTGATTCTATTAGTTCCAATGCAGAAAAACAAAGAAGTAGCACATTTCTGAGGCAGAGTATATAGGAGTAAAGACACAGAAAGGAATTTCCTAGCATAGTCATGCTTAGGTAGAAGATGCTTGTGGCATTTAAGTTCGAAATGCAAGCATCAGCTTGAACTGCCCCCATGCAGAATTTATATATGATTTTCATGCGTAGGAAAGGGGAACGTTATAAGCTCAAACAATACCTGACTACAAGATGTCCATGCCCCTTCAGTCTGTGGCATAACACTCTGTGCCCTCTGTGTGTGCTCCAAAGGACAAGGGAAGTCTTGGTTGCATCACGGAGGTTGATCATGCACATAAGGAAGAAATGAACAGCAATCCCTTATCCTGTTCTCTACAGCACACACAAAAACTCAAGCTCCAATGCTATTTTAACTGAGCAAAGTTGAAGAGGTATTTAAAGAGGTTTCAAACAGCACAACTTTATTAGGAGACCACCAATTAAATTTTAGGCACAGACTCAAAGCACAGACTTGCTGAATGTTCTCAATGAATGAATTTTTAAGAGTTTTTATACTAAAGCAGAATTTTTTTTTTTTCATTAGGACTACTGATATTTATTCTAAAATGTTAGAGGTGAACACATAGGTTCTGAACTGCAGGTTTCAGACCAGGTCTTAAATTTGACATAATTTTAAGCATCTAAAAGTCAGAAGAGATTCCAAAAATGTTGAAAGCTACGACAGTGAAATAAGGTAGAAAAAATACATGATCGGGTAAGTCTGTCGTGTATGCCATGTAGAGATGCTAAACTGTGGTAGGTTGGCCATGGTAACAGTGTAAGTCCCCTCCCAGCTGCTTGCTCACTTCCTACCTCCCTAGGACAGAAGTGGAAGATGATAAAAAATAGGAAGAACAGAAATAAAAAAGCCTGTGGATCAAGATGAAGACAGAAGGATTACTTACTAATTTCTGCTGTGAACTAAACACATTCAATTTAGGGAAAATTAAATTAATTCGCCCCAGAGGAGAAGGTGCTGTGGAATCTGTTCCCTCTGCTCTGTCAGCCAAGACTCCTCCTAGAGCAAAATCCTATGGAGCAGCTAAGAAAAAAGATGAGATTCAGACAGGATCATAGAGTTATGAAATAGTTGGGGTTAGAAAGCACCTTTAAAGTCAAAACTTTAAAGTTTCTAGTCAAATTATCTACAATGACAGGAACATCTTCAACTAGACCAAGTTTCTCAAAACGCCATCCAGCCTGACCTTGAATGTGTCCAGGGACAGGGCACCTCTGAGCAATCTGTTCTAGTGTTTCACCACCCTTATTGCAACAAGTTTCTTCTTTATATCTAGTCTAAACGTACTTCCTGTTAGTTAGGTCATGCTTCAGTGAAATATGTTTTGGTTTTTCTGTCTTTCATAACTGTGCTTCTGTTTTGTTCATCAATTTGCCAACCTCATCTTCACAAGAAAATACTCAGCTTCTGCCTTAACCTTGCCTACTCTTGAAGCATATGCTTGAAGCTTCCTACCATGTCCCACAATCTCTGTTTTCGTTGTCTCCTCACCTGAGGCACTGCTGATTCACCCTTAGTGTCCGCTTGTCAACATGTTTTCAAGCTCTAAAGGGCACTGCACTGAACTGTGAGCGTAATTCTGGGTAGCGGTGACATCAGCTGTCAGGTAAATGAAGAAAAATATGCCACAACCCATGGTGTTCAGTGTTCTGTAACATCAGGAGGTGGGATGGAAGAGGCAGTGATACCTGCACTGTCTGGTATCAGCATAGAAAACATTAGCCTGTAAAGAAACGCTACCAGCTTGAGATGGTGAAGATTGATGTAGGCTCAGTTCAGTCTTCTTTCTGTGTGGATCTATTTTACCAAATTCATTTCTTTTTCAACACAAATCATATCTCCACTGTGTATATGTGGAGCTTGTTCAACAGCATGGTCAGCAAATCTGGATAGCGAGGTCACCAGTCTGCTTCATCTTGAGCTTTGTGATACATACATGTCTGGACTTACTTCTCTTGATTAGAGCCAGGAATGATACATACATTAGAAAGTTATTGTTTCTTGAACCAGCATGAATGATATAACAGCTTTTCCTCAGACACCCATCACATCTCCTGAGGTTGCCATATGGTGGAGTTCCTGCCAGGTTTATTCCTATCCACACTCTAGTAACAACCCCCTTTTTATATCTCTATTGGTCTTTTAAGCCTTCACACTCTTCAGGAAAGCTGACATTGGAGTACCATCCCAGTGAAGCATCATTATGATTCTTCCCCTACACAGTTCATTCTCCCTTCCCTTCAGGATTATTTGATGACACATTTCCTTGTTCAAAACTATGGAAGCCAAGAAGAACATATGGTCCATAGTTTATAATAAACTCCTGGCAGCCTGCCTCTACGGATGTTTTAGCACATTGTGGGATTTGATAGCTTGCAACGTTTCCTTCTCAGACAGATTCATTTCCTGGTAGTTAGAGTTGGCTGTGTTGACAGCTGCAAGTTTGTGTTGGGACAAAGAGATATTTACATGTAATGAATAGCAGTAAAATGCCTGTGTGATAGAGCTTGCGAGGTATAAGGGTTTGCTCTAAGAACTGCTCTACTGGCCTCCTTGAGACAGCAAATGAAGAGATTTTTCTCATTGTAAAATGCAAATTGATTGCCCCTTTCCATAAGATCATTGATAAGCCTTTTTCTTAAATGTAGTGGCAGCCTTCATGTAAGTCCTTCTTCAAGATAAAGGATTTCCAGTTTCTGAGCTTATCTAAAGAAATCTAGCACAGATTTTTCTCCAAGGCTATACATAATACAAAGTTTCTTCTCTGGCAGATTTTTGTTCCTCTGAGACACAACTTACTGCCCCATGCATTGGGCTGATACAACTGCCTGCTGATTTTCCTCTGGGGCAGTTCCACAAGGGGTTACATTGAATGGGGGGACAGCTGAACTGTGCCATATATAGGACAGTGCTTTATGTGACATTGAAACCACATTATATTCATTGTAGAAAACATCACTCCATTCATAGGTATTCTGGTCCTTTCACGTGTCCTCAAATCTGTATTTTCCTTTTACCTTTACAGTGTTCCTAACTCTATCAAGACTCAAATTATGGTTAAGTCATTTCCCCCATAAAACAAACAAACAAACAAACCAACAGAAAAACCACAAGGATCTAGAATGGAGACAGGATTAGTTGCCTAAAGAGAAGTGAACTAGAATCATAGAAACATAGACTCATAGAATGGTTTCTGTTGGAAGGTAGAATTGAAGTTCATCTAGTCCAAATCCAATGCCAAGGAAAGTGGCATCTTCCACTAGAGCAGGTTGGTCTAAGCCCCATCCAACCCAGATTTAAATATTTCTAGGGATGGGGCATCCACAACTTCTGTGGACAATCTGTGCCAGTATTTCACTACCCTCATAAAACATTTCTCATGTCCAATGTCTATTTATCCTCCTTCAGGTTATAAGCCCCTTGTCCTTCACTACATATTCTTGTGAAAAGTCTCTCTTCCTCTTTCTTGTAGGGCCTCTTCTCTTCTCCAGACTGAACAATCCCAAGTTTTTCTGTCACTCTCCACAAGAGAAGTGCTCCAGTTCTCAAATAATTTTTGTGGCTCCTCTCTGGACCTGCTCTAACAGACCCATTTCTTTCTTATGCCGGGGCCCCAGAACTGGACACAGCACCTAGGCAGGGTCTCAAAAGAGCAAAGTAGAGAGGCAGAATCCCCTCCCTCAATTGCTAGTCACAATCTATTTTATGCAGTCCAGTATACAATTGGCTGTCTGGGCTGCAAGTGCACATTGATGACTCGAATTTATTTTCACCTTACTAATAAGTTGCAAATAGGAGATCAGAGCTACAGCATATCTGTACCAACACAGCAAATATAGCATAAGCCTTACATAAGACCCATTCTCTTCCAACTGAGCAACTGGAAGACAAGCAGAATAGTCCATTGTGACTAATAAGTCCCTGAACAGCTATTCAGGCAATAGAATGACAGCCATGTGAAATGTACCTCCCAAGATTACTTTGGTCTTGGTCATGCAAATTCCTGATCAGGGACAGAAGCCTTTCTTTTTGCTGTTGTTATATACCCAGCCACATAATGGGCAGTATATAAAGCTCAGAGGTTTTGGGTTTTTTTCTTTTTCATTTATCCTAGGAAAATACCCTACTTCAGTATCTTCAACAGGACTGTGTTCTTATAGAAACCCAGCTGTTCACTCTGGCAAGGTCTTGGTTCAAGGAACAAAACTAGAGAACAGAAGAAAGCCTATTCTATTTATTGCACCTGGCTCAGGTGGTTTCCACCCTCAACCCATCCCCACCCATTCATTTTCATTTCTGGCAAATTATCTTGGTCTTGGAAAACACCTCTCAGAATTTATGATCAGGATTATTTAACACTTCCAAGTGCAGGCAATTTTATTACCACGTAAATTCACAGAAAGGAGTGAATTGTAACCTCTGATGATGGAGACAGAGAGAGACAAAGGGCAGCAGTTCATTCCTCAGTTGGGGAATGCTGAGGGCAGGAACCAGTAACTAGCTGTGAGCACTATCCTTGGGGAACTGCTTCATCTGGGTCACGTGCTGGATACCCATACTTCATTTGCTAACATAAATTGGCTTGGAGCAGTTCAGACTTTTGTTGCCTATTTTACACAAATGTTAAGTCTGAGGGAAACACAGACAATATCTGCTACCTGACCTTTACCTTTTAGAATTTGTCTTCCTAACCCAGCCTAGAGCAGGTTCTCTAAACTTATTCTAGAGTTATTGCTCTCCAAGAATAGATTTCTTTACATCTTACAGCCACTTCCTAAAAGTGACATCTCCAGTCTTGGTGAGACATCAATGTTCCTCTAAAAAGTGAAATGGTAGACACCTAATTTGGTATCTAATATATATGTTTTACTAAGAGTATATATCCACATTTCAAACAGTTGAAATTGATTGAATTGATTCAAAACACCAAGCTTTTTTGAAAAATGAACCAAATAGAATTATTATTTTTGCCCTCTGCTTCCCATGGAAGCTTATTTCCCTTACTCCAACACTCTCATATATGTTTCAGTTCACTTTGTTCTCTGAGAACAAGTGAGTTGGGCCTAGGCAACAGCAACTTCTGCTGAAAGTCAGCATCTAATTTCTTCAGGGCTCAAGCAGGGATGTGGGAAACCCAGCTTGCCCATACCAGGGCAAAGAACAGAAGAGAATGCCCTTGAGGAATCCTGCAGGCAGAAAGCCAGTCAAAGACCCATTAAAATCCCATCAAAGTGATTTGATGACATAGTGACAAAATTATATTTCATCTTTAACATCTCATTATCCAGAGGATCTCATAGCTCCTCTAAGGCAAAAGGCAATGAGGCTGGTGATGCTTGCTCTGATACATACAGTCAGCACTTCCAGTGCCAATATTCTCCTGATCCTGATACCTACTGGGGTAAACTGGCAGGGCTGGCAAGGGGCTGGAGCAGCTGCTCTTGTGTAGGTACAATGTGCTGTGAGTTTATTAAAGCAGCCTGTAGTCTGCTGTACTCTATGTCCCAGGCTATGACTGTACCAAGATGCTGTTAACTGGCTCCCTGGCAACACTGATCCCTGCTCTTCTGCATAGCTGGGTGAGTAAGAAGTCTGGCCATGAGGACCAAGGTAGAAGCATCCATCATTTAAATTGTGTCTCATGGCTTATAAGGTGGATGCTAGATGCTAATGGGTATTTATTAAACTTATCTCCTTACTGCTGTTTTTTATCTCTCTGCTTCCAACAGGTCACTAAAGCTGCTGAGGACATACAGTGTGACAGAAAATTGCTGAAGGAATCAAGGTAATTATAAAATTTTCCTTCATTTTCAAACTGAGCATAAAACATTCTGGTGTATTTTGAGGAGATGGCTGGGTATACAATGGCACAAATTACTTGCTAAGGAGCAGGGAATTCCAGACAGAGGAAGAGACACAGTCTGAAATTAGTGACGTACCGTGATAACAATAACTGCTGGTGAGGACCTCTCTAACCCTCCCAAAAAATTGATGTGAGTCAGTGCTGGGAGCACAGGCCTGTTTAGCCACTTCTAGGAATGGAGAGAATCAAAGAATTTTTTGGGTTAGAAGGGACCATTAAAAGTCATCTAGTCCAAATTCCCTGTCATGGGCAGAGGCACCTTCCACTAGACCAGGTTGCTAAGAACCCCATCTAGCCTGCCCTTGAATGTTTCCAGGAATAGGGAATCTGTTACCTCTCTGAGAAACCTGTTCCAATGTTTCACCACCCATATTTTTTCCTTGCATCTTGTCTAAATCTATCCTCTTTCAGATTAAACCATTACCTATCATCACCCTGTTGAAAAACCTCTCCCCATCTTTCCTATAGGACCTTTTTAGGTACTGGAAGGCTGTTTAAAGGTATCCCTGGAGCCTTTTGTTCTCCAGGCTGAACAATCCTGACTCTTCAGCCTTTCTTCACAGGAGAGGTGGGCTGGATCTCTCATGAACTTTGTGACCCTCATCTGGACCTTCTGTAACAGATCCAGGTCTTTCCTGTGCTGAGGACTCCAGAGCTGGATGATTATGTGTCCCTCCTTAGGACAGGCACCTATTCAATGTGTGTTAGTAAATAGTACCTTGCTGTCTGTGCAGTGGGGGTCTGTTCAGTCCTCTATGGGAATAAATGTAAATTTTTTTCCTGGGGCAGGGACCTTTGACATCCTCCTTAAGAATCAACACGTTCAGGGGACTATTCACCCCACATTTGCACACTGGGCCTTTTTCTCTGTGGAGCATGACAGTTCAGAATGATCTGAACACTAAGCTCTTCCAAAAATTTTGTCAAAGAACTTTGGTAGTGCCTCAAAACATTTCTCCATAGTTTCAATCTTAAATTAATTATTTTTTATTGTAAAGTAAAATAATCAAATTTTATCCAATGAATTGGAAAGACGATACTGATAACCTAATGAGTGAGGAGGAGTCAAAGGACAAGATTTAGGAGTCATCTCCTGGGATGACCTGGCGTGGACTAAGGACAACATGCCTTTGTACAGACTGGAGAGCAGAATCACTCATACACCAACACATTAGTTATGCAAGCAGCAACCAGCTCTGATGGCAAAAATAAGACCTTAACAGTGGGTGATTCTGCAGTGGAGGAGGGCAGGCCACTGAGGTGATCTTCTGTCTACAAACATGCCTGTGGGATCACATGGAAATCAATGCGGTTGCATGGCTACCACTGAGGACAGGCTTTGGCACAGCATTCCAAAGAGGTCAGTCACACAACCAGAGCAGTTACATCACATGTATTAAATAACTTTTGGGCAATTCAGAATCTAAGGAGCAGCTCACTCAAAAAATGTTAGTCTTAATTTCTGAGTGCCTCCTTGGCAAGCGTCCTCACAGCTGTGCACCTGAATTAAGTATGCAACTGAATTATGCAATCTTATTATGGTCCATTACTGAGTATCTCTTGGACATGTTTTGTGTAAGTTGAAAAGGAAAAATGTTTAAACGTGAAGTTTTGGAGAGAGGGGCAGAGAGGAGAACTTGTTAGGGCCTTGTAGCAAGATTGTGGTGGATTGACCCAAGCTAGCAGGTAAGATCCATCCAGTTCCCTCCCAGGAGAGATGGGAGAGAGTCAGAAGAAAAAAAGCAAAAAAACCTTACAGTTTGAGATAAAGACAGTTTAATAAGTAAAAGGCAAGGCAGCACATGCAAGCAAAGTAAAAAAAAACATTCATTCACTACTTCCCATCAGCAAGTGAATGTTCAGCCATTTCTAGAAGGCAGAGATTCATTCATTCCCAAATGGTTATTTGGGAAGACAAATTTTGGACATCCCCCTTTTTTTGTCTATCTCTGAGCTTTCACAGCTGAGCATGTCAACATAGGGTTGGAACTGCCCTTTGGCCTTTGGCTGCCTTGGGACAGTTGTCCTGGTTGTGTGTCCTCCAAGCTTCTTGTTCCCTACTGGGGAAGGGACAGTAGGAAGAAGAAAAGGCTTTGACACTGGAAAAACTTTCAGCAATAGCTAAAATGTGTTACCGACAATGATTTCGTCACAGATCCAAAACTGTGCTCTCCAGACTGCTGTGAAAATTAGCTTCACCTCAAGCAGACCTAGTACAAAGGTTCATTTGTTTCTTCTAACACAGTTGGTAGCACAGCTAATGCTATAAAACACTGCTGATAGGTGCTTTACACAAATTTTACCAATCTGTTTTCTCATCTTTGCTCACACTGATCCCTTTGCAGCCAGGAGTCTGCATTTGTATCCCCAGAAGCTGCAAGAGCAGAGAGACTATGAGTGTATCTTTACTGACAATAGCTGGATGAGGACCTGCCTCTCAGTTCCTATATTTTGCTCCCAAAATATTTTGGTTACTTTACCATCCTGTTTACCCAAACTCAGTTAATCAAAAGTCTTAATTAAATAAGGATTAGTTTTACCCTCAGGACTTGACAGTACTATTTCCTGGATCCAGAAAACCAGAAGTCAATATCCCTTGGACAGCTTCCCAGCACAGCGTTTGGAGAGAGCTGCTCTGCAGCTTGCTGAAAGCCAATTATGCTCCAAGATCCCACACATCCTACACATTATGAGGCTAGCAGAACTGGCTTTACAATTTTGGTTTCTTGTCAAGTATTTAATTCGGCAAACTTCCAGTTTCCTCCTTAGGTTACTTAAAGGTATATCTCAAAATGTTCTTCCAGTCTCCGTGCATTTTAATGCACTTCAGTTCCAAAAAGCTGTATCTGAATGCTTTCTTGCCTTCCTGTATATCTCCCCTGAAAAGGGAACAGCACATGCAGTATCTTCAGTCAAGGCATCTTTCACTGCTTGCATTTTTAAAGCACAGAACAGCTTCCAATACTGAATTTCCAGTAACATGTTGTGACGGGGAAGGTCCTTGCTTTCAATTTGTTTCAATATACAGGAAATAAGATGATTCAGCAGTAGCTTCTGATGGGAAAATTCATTTGAAGTGACATCCTTTCAGTTATAGCACTTCTCTTCCTTGGGATGTCATTAATGAGGTTGTCCTGCAGACAAATAGCCTGGTTTGTTTTGCAGATTTTTTTATAATAAAAATGTCCAAGTTATATCTAATTGTATGTATGATGTAAACCCTGTGTTTACAAAGGCATGATCTCAGTTTAAGCTCCCGCAGTATCTACTTTCCCCACAATGTGATGTGGCTAGGTGTAATTAACACTTTCCCTGGGGCTTGAGTCACTCATGTATTGAATACATAAAGATGAACGCGAGCAAAAGTCTTAACTAGAATTAAAAATAGCAAAATATTAAAATAATAACCAACTGAATTTCAGAGTTGTCCTAATTAAAAAAAAAAATAAAATATTAAAAAAAAAAAAGCCTGTAGTGCATGATTTTGAAAGCAAATTACTTATATGACTATTTTACTCATCATCAGACATTCTCTATGTTATTTTCTGTGAGGACAATTGCTGGTTTTTACCTAAAACTATCATAATGACATGAATATCATACATAAATCACATTTGAAAATGTCTGCCAGTGTGTTTGCTTTTCATTGTTTTGGGTCTTCTTTTCTTCTCTTCTTTGCATAAAGAACTCCATTTATGTTAGGCAAGGTTAGAATTTTGTAATGGTAGATGATAGCTGAAGTTTTCAGGAATTTTGCCAAATAAGCACACACTGAGAAATGTTAAATTCAAATGTTTTGGAAACAAAGTTTTGAAGCCTATGAAGCAAATCTGAGTCTGCCAAATAAATTAAGCTGTTACACATATGCTACATAGGTTACAGAAAAATTATTTTAAATGTTTTACAGACATTTTTTTTGCTTAAAATATTCAAACTTTGTGCCCTTTCAGACATGAGCATGCCTCAGTTTTCAATTAACCCAAGAAATTAAGCTTAAAAAGGATTCATAAACCCTCCTTGAAAGTGGTGTTTCTATATTGAAAACATGACTTTCCAGGACTATAGCCCGATATCTTCAGCTTCTAACAAATATAACGTCATCTTCATCAATTCAGGGTCTCTGATTCAGCATGCAGAACATTCTCCAGCCTTACAGGACGATGAGGTTTCAGACCTTGAAACTGGTATACTGGAAACATGTTACTGGCCCAAAACTGAGTGTTAATCACCTTGCAGAAAAGCTGATCAAAAGAATAATTCACAGTAGGGAGAATTCTTTTATCCACAAGGACAAATAAAACACCTTTTTCTAACAGGAAGAGTTTTAAAAGGCAGTTTTTTATTTTGCCCAGAAGACTGGAATATCAGAAAAGAAACGGATTAGCAAACAAACATGATTGGAATCAAAGGAAGTGTAATTTTCCTATTTGATATGTGACTGCTAATTTTTGTTGGAAAGTTCCTGCTATTGTGCCACTTCAGAGAGTTCCTCACCTTTTTTCTTCTGGTTCTAGGGAAATTCCTTGCGCAACTCTATCAAAGAAGGAATGTAACACAAGCACGTAATAAACAATTTCCAAGAAAAAAGGACCATGAAACTGCTATGCATTAAATGCATTGTTTACAGCATTAAAATGCATAAAAATACAGGAGAAAAGTATCATAAGGGCTTACAGAACACACGGATATTTTGATGTAATGAGCATTTATTGACTTAGACAACTTTCTACAGAAGCAGCAAAAAAAAAATCCAAAGCATTTATGCAGAGCAAACTCTTAAATCTTGTCAATACTAATTATTCAAACCAAAAGACAGCCCCACTACTAAATGGGTATGTATTGGGAGGGGTTTTCCAGCTGCATGTTATTTTCAAAAGACAGGAACAATCTGAAACTGGAAGCTGCATATAACAACAATGTAAAAAGTTAAAGATGTGTCATTCTTCAATGAGTGACTATTCAGATGTGTTCTATTTCATTGGTTTCATCAGAAGAAGGTGAAAATAAATTAAGTGATATTACATTTTAAAAGGGCACTTTTAAGTAAAGTCTCATTTTTAAAGATTTTTAGAGAAAAAAGTGGCATTTCTTTCAGTGAAAATTATTTGTTTGCACATAATTTACCAGATACATTCCTTCCAGAAAATAACAATGTTAACATTAATGTTTTACCTTTCTTCATGTGGCACCCACTCAAGACTTGCTTCTGGCTCCAAAAATTATCGGCAAAGTGACCATTAAGTTGAATTTTAGCAGCAACAACTAATGGCTACCGTCATCACACCTGATAGATCTACAGTAACAGTGGAGTAAAACTCTGTCGCCTAATCGTAAAGGTCTGACAGGTTTGGGTTTTTTGCGAAAGTATTTATAACTGACATGGTTTCTGTTCCTGGGGATCACCCAAATGCCTGCCATAAAAATACGTTGCCTGGGGTGACTCTGACATGTACATAAGAACATGTTCTTCATTTGAGCTGGTGCCCTTACCTAATGGGATTTATAGCTCTGCTGAAGGAATTGTTGGCAGGGAAAGAATAAGAATAGGCAGACACCATATAGTACATCTTGATCTTATGCTTTGTGAAGAAGATTATCCCTTAACAGGGAATCTCTTACACTGTGTGTAGAGCTTCCTGTGCAGTTCTGATGAAAAGGAAGATTTTGCAGGAAAATATGCATGAAATGAGTAATCTCAGTTCTATCCACAGCACGCTGAAAAGCTCTGAGGGGAGCTATTGCATCTAGCATGTTTTTGCCAGGCTTAGTTCATCATCTTTTCATCTGACAAGTCTTTGTTCTGGGGACAGCAGGTTTTTCCTAGGGCAAAAGCACTTGCGAGGCACTGGCACAGGTTGCCCAGAGAAGTTGAGGGTGCCCCATCCCTGGCAGTGTTCAAGGCCAGGCTGGATGGGGCTCTGAACTACCTGATCTGGTGGAAGTGTCCCTGCCTATGGCAGAGAAGTTGGAACAAGATGATCTTTAAGTTCCCTTCCAAACCTCTCTATATTGCTGATACTATGATCCTTTAAGTGTCTGCCTTTGGGTATGATCAATTTGCATTAATAGAAAAGCATAAGCAGATTCAATGTACCTAAACGTTGGGATTAATATCTGCCACATAACTTTTCTTTGCTGTTTTGATTTTACAGTTTTTCAAACTATAAAAAGCCATGGAGATAAGACATCCAGGTGACATCTTATTAAAGCATCCTGAAATCTTGAGAATGGATGAAAATTTTTACATTTTAAAACAACATATTCAATTTTTTTTAACTTGATTTCTTACTTTTGGAAATAATTGGTTTATCTATTAGGTGCTTTTGTTTGCTTTCTTGTTTTTTTCACCTATAAGACTTCTGATGAAGAAATTAAGATTCTATGGTATTCATCCAACTCCAAGGCCTAGGATTTTAAATAAAAGCACAGATTTGAATGCCACACTGTAGATGGATAACAGGGTAGCTAAAAGCAATTTGTGTTGCAGATTAACCTGATCTGTTTTGATTTGGTTTGTACCATGTTGATAGCTGATATGAGATACTTTGACTAAGCCAACAGATATCAACTGGTTAAGGTGAGGTTAATGTTTCATTGATTGTGCTCCTTTTATGCCAGTGTGAATATGGCAGCAGCAGAGACATTTAGTTGTTGGTTTGGGTTGCTGCTATTGCAGACATTTGTTGTGCAGAAACTCGTTCATAAACAGAAAAAAATTGTAGGTTTATACCAGCTGTGAGTTCATCCCTGAGACACTGAGGACTGAAGTGTCAAATCTCACTCAAGTGAGATTCTTAGCAGTGGAAGAGGATGATTTGGAAATCGATCCAAGTTGGAAGAGAACAGAGCAAATGTTATCCTATCTGGGAAAATATATTGCTCAGAAATTCCAGGCCTCATGCCTGATTGACTAAGAAATTCCCTAGAATTAATATGTGGTTCTACTACTAACAGGGACCTATCAAACATCCTGGATGTATGGGAAAGATGGAGGAGGAATAATCAAAGGAAGAAAAAATACGTTGCTTAAACAACAGTGAAAAGTGTACACTATTTGTCAATTACATTATTTCTAGTGGGAAAAGAATTTCCTTCTCTTTTCTTCAGTGCAAAACTTTGTCACTTTTTTTCTTTATAAAACTATTATCTTCTAAACTCCTTTCTCTCCACATCAGAGCAATTTAAAATAATAATAATTTTAAAAATCTAACTTCATTTATTGCATCCCATTGATATTCTCATGTACTGGGAATTTTGCTCTGTGCTGCTACATTTAAAATTTGTATTTATTTGAAATGCACTGCATTTCTAAAAATTAAATCTGACAAACTGCTGGAGTTCCAAGAAATCTGTATAATTAGTTACAGCTGAACCAGAACATCACATGGCCTCTCCCATTGCCTCATGATCTCCTCTTAAAACCAACAATGCTATAGTCCCACACAGGTATTAAAGGGTACATAGGAAGTGGTGACAGGGCAGGTAGGCATATACAGAATCTCTAAATATCAGAAGTAGTGACTAAATGGGATATCCAGGGCTTCATCCAAGCTCCAAGCACAGATAATGGCTCTTCTGATGGCAAGCAGGAAGTCCTGCCCCTAGAAGGATGGTAGGGAGTCTTTTCACATGGAGAGCTACTGTGGGGATGCTGTTGGGCAGCAGTTTTTGCTCTGGATGGGACAGAGATCACAGCTGTTTGGAGAGGGGAATAAGATTTAGATAGTAAAACAGGATCCCTGCTTAAAAGGTGAGGCGAGCAAAGCAGACAGTGATGAAGATAGATTTCAGGTTGGAGGGGAGGAGAAAGTGGTCAGGACATGAGATGGGTACTCGGCACATTGCCATTTTAAGGAGGCACAAGGGAGGCACAAGGGAGAGCTACTGTGGGATGCTGTTGGGCAGCAGTTTTTGCTCTGGATGGACAGAGATCACAGCTGTTTGGGGAGAGGGGGAATAAGATTTAGGATAGTAAACAGGATCCTGCTTAAAAGGTGAGGCGAGCAAAGCAGACAGTGATGAAGATAGATTTCAGTTGGAGGGAGGAGAAGTGGTCAGGACATGAGATGGGTACTCGGGCCATTGCCATTTTAAGGGAGGACAAGGGAGGCACAAGGGAGAGCTACTGTGGGGATGCTGTTGGGCAGCAGTTTTTGCTCTGGATGGGACAGAGATCACAGCTGTTTGGGGAGAGGGGGAATAAGATTTAGGATAGTAAAACAGGATCCCTGCTTAAAAGGTGAGGCGAGCAAAGCAGACAGTGATGAAGATAGATTTCAGGTTGGAGGGGAGGAGAAGTGGTCAGGACATGAGATGGGTACTCGGGCACATTGCCATTTTAAGGGAGGCACAAGTAGATGACAGCTGTCTGTAAGGCTCTGTGTGTCCATCCCATTTCATTTCTGAGGAGAGGGGATGTGCAGAAATCCTCCTTAGACTGCTACTGAGGACACTTTCCACTTTATAGAAGACTATGCAACTTCGACTTATAGACACGAAATGATGGAAAAGCTACCATGCATGGATTCTATCCAACAATGATTAGAATTATAAGATTTTGAGTATACTAAAATTAAACTATTGGATATACACATATTGATAAAAGATGTGCTTCCTCTTAATTCAGAAGCAAGATTTTTGGTGTTCATAGTGTCAAAAAGTAGAAAAACTATAGATGATTGTGGATTTGATCCCTATATGACCCCTTCACTTAAGAGCTGGACTTAATCATCCTCGTGGGTCACTTCCAACTAAGAAAATTCTGTGATTTTGTGAAAACCCTGATCTTACCTTTACATCTGTCCTTGTGAACCAGCTGGTTTTTCTTTGTATTCTGAAGCCAACTAGGATATAAAATTACCCATATTTTTCCTTTTTCTTCACTATCACTATCTTCAAGGCTAGTTTCCACTTAGCTCCATCTCAGCCTTGAGGAATCAAAGTGAGGAAGGAGAATGCCAACAATGGCCTGAGATCCCCAGTAAACTGGGCTAATGGAAATTAACATGCTGAGAAGTCCATCATCCTGTCCCTGACAATGACCAGCACTGAGTGAGTGGGGACAGGGAGCACTACCAAGACACTGACAAAGAATAATTTACCTTCTTGTACATGATGAAGAATAGTCCTGTCTATGGACATTTTTCAAAACCTTTACTTAGTTCCTGATGTTTCTTTCACTGTTATGCTGTTCAGAAAATCCTCAGTAACTCTCAGAGGTCTGAAGTGCACCATTTTGCAGAAGAGAATAGGATAAAGAAACCAAGCATTTCATCTCAATTACAGGAAAGAAAAAGAGAAAGACAAACTAAGAAAGGAAGGAAGTAAGAAAGAAAGAAAGAGAAAGAAAGAAAAAAATATCAAGTGATGTAGATATTTTTGTCACTAACTATTCTTGGACAATAACATGCAGGGTCTGCTTAGGGTGATCACAGTCATTACTGCTTTGATACTCTAATAAAACTATCTAGCATTCATTTTCATTCTGAAATTACAAAGTACAGTCTTGTACTTGTAATCTATCAATGTTGTACTTACTTTTCACTAAAATTCATTAGAAGTAGATTTTTTGAAATCCATGTCAGCATTAACAATATTTATTTTCTTCATCATTCTTTTCTGGAAAGTGACTAAACAGCTCAATACACACAGCTAACAAAAATTTTAATGGTTTGTGTCAGATTTTAGGGTGAGCACAGAAGTTCCTCTTTCCAAGTATTTAGTCTGCAAACTATGTACATACTGCAAATTACTCCTGGACTTTTTGATTCTTTCAAGATGGAAAATATAAGTAGATTTATGTGTTGCATGAAAGATAAGGAAAAGACTACAAGAGTCATTACTTTTTCCTCTTTTCTGCTTTAGTCATACTGAAGTTAGACTTCAGACAAAGACAGGGTGAAAATTTGTCTTGCATTTTGCTGGACAGCCATGATCTTAATGTATATTTAAAATAAATAGAAAAGTGCAAAGACATTTGTTGGACATTTTAATTATAGTCAAATCCATGTAGGCATATTTACTCAAATTCATGAAAAAAAAAATCAAATTCCTCTAAGGTTTGCAAAGAGCTTTGGTATTGTAGTAGACCATAAGCTGCCACAATGAAAATGCTGAAGATGCAATGATCAGAGATGTTTAGGAAGAGGTATATTGTAAGAGAGTGGATTTTCAGACCACTCTGAGTAGAACATGCAACTGGGTGGAATTAGATTAAAATAAATGTGTACTTCAAAGTAATGACAGACTTTCCTGGATACCTTATTCCATTAGAGAAACTGCTATTAAGCAGGGAGACTTACTAAATATTGCAGTGCTTATTAAACTTGTCAGCCCACACAAGCCTTCTTATCTCATACAGTCATCTGACGTTTTAAATACCCCTTGGACTGCCTACTCTCATGTTCTCCTGAACCTCGTTGATTTGTTTGGAGGGAATATTTAGTGTTTGATTAGCAGATGTATTAAAAAGTGGAACAGTGCTTTTACTGCCCTATGGGAAGGATTATTGTAATCAACTTGAGATTTAAAATTCTTCCAAAGAGAGTATTAAGGCATCAGATATTCAAATTACAGACTTTCTGTGTCTATCACTGTGGAGAGAAGGTTTATGTTATGAAGCAGCCCAAAAAATAAAGTTTCTTAAATGACTGTAAAATGTCTGTATGTAATTAGAAGTTTCTGAAATTAACGAGAGGAAAGTGTAAATTTTAACCAAGAGCAAAGTTTTTACCCCAGAAGGAGCAGTCAGTCAGGGGTAGTCAGCTTCTTATTAGAGAAGCTACTTTAGCAAAAGACCTCATCTATCACAAATTTGTCTTTACACCCCTTTTGATACAGTTATAAAAATCAAAGAAATCCTAGAATACTTTGGCCAAGGAATTATGTAATTTTCATACGTACCATATAGGGAATTATAGTTCTAGGGGCTCTGTTCAAGGTCCTTGAAGATCCGTTCAAGAGCTGTCCAAGTGAGAAGATCCTCAAGCCTGTCTCATGCTCTTCACTGGTGTCAGCACAACATCTCTCAGGCCTGTAGGGATGTTTGGAGACCTTTAGAGATAAGGGTCCTAAGAAGTAAACATCAATCCCCATTTCCCATGGGAGAAGTTCTGAAAAGCTGTGGCAAGCTTCAGGTTGGGTAAACCTAGTAAACCCTGAGAAAGGGTTGTATGGTTAGAGCAGTCTTCCCACACAGTAAAAATAAATACCATCTGTGTGTAAATAGGTCAAGAAATGGGTGGGATGCAGTGGCTGTAGATTTGTATTTGGAGACTAGGTGAAAAGGGGAGGAGATGGGATGAAAGGGTGTAGAGGGGATGGGAGAGGGTAAGCACCTTGGGTTCATGTGAACATAAGATTCTGCATGCTCTCCACCGTGTGTTCTATTGTTGAGCCTGTGGACTGTACTACATCATTCTCCCTCCTCCACTCTCATCAGAATTCAAAGTTCTTGATCAAAACCGTCCTGTGTTCTTTTCATCCTGCAGCTGAAACTTATAATTTCTCCTGCTGACTCACCAGTATCACCAACCCTCCAATGTCCTTTTCCATGCTCCTTCCCATCCTGTTAGTTCATCCTGACTCTTAGCAGAATTAGACCACCTAATCTGCACAGACGGTGATGTACAGATGGGAAGGTACAGTAAGCCCCAAGGCTGATAAACTCTCCAGCACATACGGCTGCTCACTTTCTTTGCATTGCAGTTCCCTTCTGCTGAACTAAAAGCCATACTCCCTACTCTCTTTCCCACCCTGCCCCTATGTTTGCACTGTCTTACTGGTCTGATGCCTTTATTCTAGCTCCCGTGGTCCTCTTCTCACCTCCCACTAATGCTGTTGCAATAATTTTTCATGATCTTTGGCACATTTCCAGATGCTTATATTGCTCCCTGTACTTATCTCAGGCATTTTCCATCTTCCCTTTCCTTCTTTCATCACACCATTTTTAATTGGTGAGTATCTTTAGCCCCAGTCTACATATGCATGCAAGATCCATGTGTTCAGTTTTTACCAGTTATCTGTTAGTCTGATCAGGATATCTCTCAGTCTTCACCGCCTCATCTATGTCAGGCTGCAGAAACCTTGCGGCAGACTTCAGTCTTTCATCCTTTCTTTAATGGGCTGCAGGCAACACTTTCATTACCCAGCTGTTTATCAGTCACAGTCCCAAGCTTTCTATTACTTTAGCTGCATAGTCACAATAAACAACCTTTATGATTTCGGTGCCTGCATGACATCATTAGTCTTCAGCTAAGCCTCCAGGATACTCCTAGAAGTAGGTCTGTTTCCTTCTCCTCATTCGAACTTATAGGTCTCTCTAGTCTCACTGAATCTAATTCTGTCTTCACTTTTTCAGATACAATTTTCAGATGTTACCACATCACTTTTAACATAAGTGTTTTCTTTTTTTGAGTTGCAGCAACTGAGACATATAATAAATATTCAGAGATAAACCAATGCATTGCCTCTTATATTCTCCATTCTCTATCTATGTTGCAGCAAATAACATATATGCACCTTCATTATTTCAGTGTGGTTTTTTAACCTTCTGATATATCCACATCCTCCTTTTGGGTTAAACAGTACTTAATATCAGCCCATAGAACTGAACTATAGTAATACCGAATGACATTAGTAAGTTTTTTTAAAAACTGGAAGAGGTTGCAGTAGCACTGAAGAACTTCTGTCATAAACCATGGTCTTCTTGCGAAATACAGTGGCTAGTCACTGCACAAACATCAAAAAAACCCAACCTAGTACCTACTTCCTCCTCAAAATAGCACCTAGTGATGGGATTTATCTCCTCCAAATTTCCTCATTCTAAAAGCTAAGTCCCAAATTAAAGTAGTAAAAAAGAAACTAGCATCTCTAGAGGAGAGTTTATCCTATTCTGAAAAAGATGTCTAAACAGAGATGAGTCAACTGTGAGGTAAGACACTGGTCACTCTCCTTTCCTTATTAAAGGAAAATAGAGGACTGTTCTAAATGACACACTCAAACCCAAGATGGGTAAAGTTAAATGGATGAACAGCGTCCCAAGACTCTGGGCATCTGACATCCTGAGCACAAGAGGGCAGAGCCAATCCAAGAGATTTCTGGAGTGTGGTGGTGATAGCTTCCTTCTCCAATTAATACAGGAACCAATGAGGAGAGGTGTTATGCTGGACCTTGTTCCCAGTGCTGTGGTGAACCTTGTTCTCACCAAGGAGGGGCTGGTTGGCAATGTGAAGCTCAAGGGCAGCCTTGGCTACAGTGATCATGAAACAGTGGACTTCAAGTTCCTTAGGGCAGTGAGGAGGGCACAGAGCCAGCTCATTGCTCTGGCCTTCAGAAGAGCACACTTATGCATCTTCAGGGTCAAAGCCCTCAAGAGAAGAGAGGCACAAAGATCACCTCCTCTAAGGTCAGGAGTGATGCATTCAATAAACAGGAAATCAGGCAAAAATGCCAGGAGATCTGCGTGGATGAAAAAGGAGCTCCTGGACAAACTCAAATCAAAGAGGAAGCCCACAGAGGATGGATGGAAGGAAGGACAGGTGGCCTGGGAAGAATTGTCCCTGAGACTGTCTGAGCATTCAGGGATCAGGTTAGGAAAGCTAAAACACTGAGAGAATTCAGTCTGGCCAGGAACAACAAGAACAACAAGAAAAGCTTCTACAGGTACTTGAGAGATAGAAGGAAGATTGGGGAAAATGTGTACTCTCTCTGGAAGGAAACAAGAGACCGGATTACTGAGGATATGGAAATGGCTAAGGAACTCAATTAATTTCTTAATTGCCTCAATCTTCACCAGCAAGTGTTCCAGCCACAGCTCAAGTCATAGAGAGCAAAGTCAGGGACTGGGAAAAACCATACGCTGTGGGAGGTCAGGTTTGAAAACATCTATGGCACCTGAAGGGGCACGTGTCCTTGGGACCTCATGAGATGCATCCACAGGTCCTGAGGGAACCGGTGGAGGAAGTGGCTAAGCTGCTATCCATCATGTTTGAAAAGCTGTGTCAGTCTGATGGAGTTCCCACTGGCTGGATAAGGGGAAACACAGTTTCCATTTTCCCATTGACAGGTGGGTCAGTGTCATCTTGATGCCTATCAAGATTAGGAGCAGATACTCCTGGAAACTATACTTAGGGACATGAAAAATAAGGAGGCAATATGTGAGAGACAATATGGCTTTACCAAGGGCAAATGATGCCTGACAAATGTGGTGGCCTTCAATGATGAGCTTATAGCATTAGCATTTTACAGTGCCCCACATTATATCCTTTTCTTTAAATTGGAGAGACATGGATTTGACAGGTGGACCACTTAGTGGATTAAGGAACTGGTCACCATCAAAAGTTTTGTGGTCAATGACTCAATGTCCACAAGGAGAAACCAGTGATGAGAGGCATTCCTCAGGGTTTTGTACTGAGACTGGTACTGTTTAACATCTTTGTCACCAAGATGGAAGGTGGATTGAGGGCACCCTCAGCAACTTTGCAGATGACACCAAGCTGTGTCGTGCACTTGACGTGCTGGAGGGAAGGGATGTTGTCCAGAGGGATCTGGACAGGCTTGAGAGGTGGGACTGTGCAAACCTCATGAAGTTCAACAAGTACAAGGTTTTCCACTGGGTCAGAACAATTGCAAGCACAAATGCAGGCTGAGCAGAGAATGGATTGAGTGCAGCCCTGAGGGCAAGGACCTGGAGGTGTAGGTTAATGAGCAGCTCATCACAACTTAGTAACCACAGAATCATAGAGTAGTTAAGGTAGGAAAAACTTTTAACATCATCAAGTCCAACCATCAACCTAACGCTACAATCATGTTCACCACTAAACCATGTCCTCAAGTGATATAGCCACACATTCCCATATCTATGTGTGCTTGCATCCCAGACAGCCAAATGTATCCTGGTCTGTATCAAAAGCAGTGTGGGCAGCAGGCAAGAGAGGTGACTCTGCTCCTCTGCTCTGCTCTGCTCTGGTTAGACCTCTCCCTAGAGTGTTTCATCCGCTTTGAACACCTTCAGTACAGGAAAGATAGGGCCTGTTGGAGTGACACCAAGAAGGGGGTCATGAAAATGATCAGGAGGCTGGAGCATCTCTTCTATGGAGACAGGTTGAGAGTGTTGGGGCTGTCAAACCTGGAGAAGAGAAGCCTCTGAGACCTTACAGGACTTTCTAGCACCTTAAGGTGGGCTACTGGAGAGCTGGGGAGGGAGCTTTTAGAGCAACATGTAGTGTTAGGTCAAAGGGGAATGACTTTAAACTGAAAGAAGATAGGTTTAGATCAGATATAAGAAAGAAGTTTTTTACTGTGAGGGTGGTAGCCACCAGCACAGGTTACCCAGAGAAGCTGTGGATGCCTTCTCCCTGGGAGTGTCCAAGAGCAGCTTGCATGGGGCTTTGAGCAACATGATATATTGGAAGGTCTCCCTGCCCATGGCAGAAGGGTTATAACTAGACATTATTTAAGGTCGCTTCGAACTTAAACCATTCTGTGATTCTATGCATAAAGAAGATTTTATTTCACATTCATTATCTCTTTGTTTGCTCCCTGATTCTAAATGTTAGCATTCTTTGTAGCTGTTGTACTCCATAATATAAGGCAACCTTCCACTACAGAACAGTGAAGTTTGGCTTTGGTTATTTCACAATCAAATTCACAGTGACTCCTCTAGCTAACAATAAAAGCACCTGCCACCCACTTCAGCAATAACATTTGACCAGCTTTATATTCCCTAACAAGCAAGGGTCTTTTGATATTTACAGAGTTTATTATTTCATTTGTTACAGAGTTTATTTGTCAATAAAGAAGAAAAACATTCTTTTACAGTACATTCACCTAAATAATACTTAGTTCCAGCTGGTTTAGTCCATTTTTTTAATGTTCTGTGAAAGAAGGTTAAGCAAGAGGAGCAGAACTTTATTTTGACCTTAGGGTGTAGTGTTATAAAATATTATATAAAAGACAGATATGGATTTGTCAGAGTCAATTATGAAGTCGCATTGCAGTTAGAAAGCTCAGCTGAGCTGATAGCCAGCCCACACAGTAGTGAGTCATTTTTGCCCCATCACACACAAAAGCACGCAAGCAAGGCATGTCAGTAAGTGCGTCATACACACCTCACCAATGGCTGCAGCTCCACTTGTGGACAAAATGAAGTTACTCACTGCAGTCAGCTTCTTCTGAGACTCCAATAGCCCATGCTCAGGATGTCACACTGACATTTCACAAACACAAAGAAGTTACTTCTGTTCTGCTCAGCCAACTCAGTTCTGTATAAATGCACCAGCCAGAGAAAAAAAAAAAAATACGTGCAGTGTTGCTGCTTCTGATTGAAATGTTTCTGCTTAAAACCATTATCAATTGAAATGTATTATTATTTAATATCTAGAGTAGAAAAATAAAATTATATTTAATGAGTGGGAAGAGTGCAGAGGGACCTCAGGGATATGGTGTAAGCCCACACAATATGTGATTGCCAGTGTGTTTATCAATAAAAAGGACAAAACAGTGTCTTGGTCAAAAGAAAGGCTTGATTCAATTTCCCACACAGAGACATCTAATGTCATTTAAGGTATGCCATGGTGCCTGGTACAGGCACCCAAGGCTGTCACAGCACCTAGAAAAGGCTTCTAACCAGCAGTTAGGCAGCCTTTAAAACATCTCAAGTGCCCCAAGTTGATGTTTAAGGAGCCATACTGATTTCCAATGTAATGGAGCCTTCTTTTACTAACAAATTCAACAGTTTGCAGTGATTTTATTTCCAAAATCCGAATGACATGCCCAGTGTACTTCTGTTAGCCCTGACCTTCTGGCCCCAGGTAGAAGCCTTGACCAGATGAGATGCTGTGGAGGACCAGACGCATGTGCACAGAATTGACCTGTAGGGCACATATGCCTCTGGCAAAGCATCTGGATGTCAAAGATGATCTCAGACTACCCTATTTCATCCATGTTGAAATAACTGAATTGTTTTTAGTGTCTAAGTTCCCATTTTAACCATTGGATGAACTATTACTAATAATATTACTAATTATCAGTGAATGAGCAGTGCAGTGAATGTAAACTACTGAGCACTTCAGAGATGCCTGCTGTTGGGTGATTTTCACTGTTCTCTGATCTTAGATAGATGTGGGAGCTCAGACTTTTGTCTCATCTCCTAACACCTACATGCAGATCTCTGCCCCTGGATGTGCATCCTACTGTGTCTCTATATTGCATTTCCCCAAATGCAAATGAGGATAGTAATAGGTAGCCTTTATTGGTGCCACTGTGGGGAACATTCATTAGCACATCAGGAGAGCTGTCATGGTATTGTGAGTGCAGCACCATGAGCAGCTGAAGAACACAGCCATTTAGGCAGCCTGCATTCAGTAATTGCACTGTTCAAGAATTCTCTGAGCTTTTATAGGAAGAGGTACCTACAAATATCTGTAACACACAGAAGTCGCTAAAATCACCTTTCTGGGTTTGGGTGGGGATGAACCAGGCAGCCTACCAAACTACCCGATCTTCCAACTACAGTTTCCAATTTCCTGCAAACTTCAGGCTTTTGGACAGCTAAATTGAGGAAGTATGCATGGTCACACACTACCCTACTCTAACTTAGGATACCACCATGACTTGTGGTCAGCTGGATAATGCTTCCCATGTAAGCACAGCGTGCAGCTTGAGAAAAATTTCTCAGATTTTTGCAGATGTGAAGTATATTTCTTTAATTCTTCATTTAAGACGTGATGATTAAACAACTCAATATGATTCTTTGTTGAAACATTCTCTACTTTTATCATGATGTCATGGTTCATTTCCTTAAATTAAAGGTGTAAACCGAACATAAAAATTTGATATAATGGGTAAATTAGGCATTTTCCTTCCTAATTGCACTTCGATCAACTTTTGCTGAAAAACTCTTGCTATTTCCTCCTATTATTAAAATAACATAACAATTTTGTTATCCCAGTTCTCAGGAAATCTGATTTTTTTAGTTCTTGCTTTCATTGGGTATGACAACAAAGAGAAAAAGAGAGAAATTACTACAGAAAGAATTTTACAGCCTGAAAATTTCTTTTTCATTCAATGAGGATGAAAATTTTCATGTTCACAGAGTCATATAATAGTTTTAGTTGAAAGGGACCTTAAAGACCATTAAGTTTCCAATTTCCATGTCGTGGACAAGGACACCTTCCTCTATAACACATTGCTCAAAGCCCCATCCAACCTGGCCTTGAACACTTTTAGGAATGGAACATCCACAACTTCTCTGGACGACCTGTTCCAAGGCTACAACACTCTCACAGTAATTTTTTTTTTTTTTTTTTTTTTTTTTATCTTGTCTAAACCTACACTCTTTGAATTTCAGGCCATTCTACCTTGCCCTATCACTACATGTCCTCATAGGCTTTTTAAGGTGCTGGAATGTTCTATAAGGTCTCCCTGGAGCCTTCTCTTCTCCAGGTTGAACAACTCCAGCTCTCTCAGTTTGTCTTCAAAGCAGAGATACTCCAGCCCTCTGGTCACTTTCCTGACCCTCCTCTGGACTCAACAGGTCCATATCTTCTCTGTACTAATGGCTCCAGAGCTGGACCAGTGCTCCAGGTGAGGTCTCACCTGGAGAGTGGATTAAAAGGGCAGAATCCCTCCCCCTCCCCCTTAAACTGCAAGGTTTACATTATAAGGCTGAGCATGTCATAAACCTGTACACACCCAAAGATGTATTTGTGTATTTTCTAGTCAGGCTGCTGTCATATAACTTCATATAGACTGCACATTATTTTCAGATTTATGTCTGAGAGGAGAATGTCAGCTTGCAGTAGTGATGCTGCAATCTCAAATTTAAACTGGGACAAGGTTCTCTTAGGAAGGAAGAAGAGAACACAATCCAATGTAGAATGATCTCATGCAGGAATAGGAGCTCTGGAATCTCTCCTTACCTCCTTTATAACTAAAAGTAGAGTTTTGCTGTCTATGGTCAGCAATAATCCCGGAGACTGTAGATATGATACAATACTGTGAGTATAGAAAAGGAATACTGACTGAGTGCTTTGAGCATTAAAACAAGCCTAAATTTATTAAGGATATTGTATAATCCTGATAACTAATTTCTGATTCTGATTAACTGATAGTTATGGGGTCCTGATTCTGGATCTGACACTACAACATCTAGGAGCCAGTTTAGTATAAATCTTACCCTGCTAGAGATGCTCACATCTCAGTTGGCAATGGAGAGGTGTTTCCAGATGTTTCCACAGGAGCATTCACGTGACCCATCTTACAGACATCATACCAGAATAAGATGAATCACAACTGTAGAGGGGAATTGGGGTGCCTAACTCAGAAGTGAATACCTGCAATGCAAACACTTGGAGGTGGTCAGATGAGTCCTGCCTTGACAGACCAGGAGCATTTGCAAGATAACCACAGGACTGGAAAACAGTCAGGAGGGAGTACAACAAATATTACAATGCAATTAGTCATCCTGATAGCTACTAGTGAAATAAAAAATTGCTCAATCTTTAATTATCTCCATCTTTCTGTAGAGGGATGTGATTTACTAGACTTTCCCCTTTTCTCATGCTTTTTCTTGTCATGTTACATCAGTCTGGGCAGAATTTCACATAGATCTCAGGGGCCCTAAGCCTTAAATCAAGTTTTAGGCAATATTAAAAATAAAACTGAGCATTTAGTCTCCTAAAAGTCTGGATGAGGACTCCAGTGACTTCAGATATCATCAGAAGGGAAATAGAATTAAAACAAAAAACAAAAACAAAGACAAAAACAAAAACAAAAGCAACAAACCAACAACGGCAACAAATACCAAAACAACAACCCCCCAAAAAACAACAAAATCAAAACCAAACTAAAACAAACAAAAAACCCACAACAAAACCCACCAAGACAAAAAAAACCAAAACAAAACCCAATAAAACTAAACAAAACCAAACAAAAATAAAACTACACCAGAGAAAATCTAGGGAAAAAGTAGGTAAATATAGAATAACTTTGGTTATGGCAATCTTACATCATACCAGGACCAACATTTTTTGAAGGTTAGTACCAAGTCTTATAAGCATACAAAGTTTTCCAGAAGCATTTTTCTAACATAAGGATTAAGTGCATTAAGTAATTCAGGAAAGAAAATCGAAAAAGTAGTTGCTTTTTTTTCTTCAGAATTTTTTACTGGTACAGAAAATTTGTGTATCACTTAAGGACTCTTCATGTTAAGAATGCACTAGAAGTTCATAAATATGTTTCTAATGCTATTTTCTTTACAGCAACTTAATTGGATCTTCATGGAGGGTTTTTTTGCCCATTAATGACAAAGCCAAAATGACAATCAGTAAAGCTGTCAAATGTTCAGCTCAGTTCTTGCAACTTTATCACTAGGATGTGAGACGCAAATTGCAACAACATTCTATGAAATTAATCACCCAGAGTTTTTTCCTGAGTTTATAGTTCATGTGAGTCTCCTGCATTTCAGGTAGTGATTTGAAGAAAAAGGAGATAGCCACTGATGCTTGATTTGTGGCCTTCCCATTGCAGGGTGGTATTGTGTGAAAGACTGCTAGAGAATACATAATGTGTCATGTTCAAATAGAACTCCTGGATAGACCCACAGAGCTCAGTAAAGTGACACCAGGAAAGATCATCAACAGAACTGCTCTTTGAAGCCAAAAGATTTTGCAGGGTGTTTGGTCAAGTTGACAGCATCAACCATGTTCTCAATACTTAACAAAGAAATTTCTAAATTATGTCTTATACCTAAGATACTTCAGACAACACTTTGGCTGCATGCATACTTTCAGACAAGTGGTAAATGTTCATCATCACTTTTTTACTTTCTTGGCATATCTGTCCTACATTAGCATATCAACAGAGCCATAAAATCTGCTTCATTGTCCAGATATTCATCAGCATGTTCCCTTTTAAAAATGCTGTAATACTAGTGAAATACAGCAAATCAAGCTGGTGCAGAAAGCTACAAGCACATTGGTGTGCCAGCTTTGATGATCTGCCTCTTCCAGGTTTCAGTGGGTTTTCATCCATACTGACATTGTCTCTCTGTAGTATGCAATTGTTAATAAAGTCTGGGAGATTATTTGTGTTTTTGCATCAGCTGACCATGTCCTGTGGCTCCATGGCTGCCAAGAAGAAACAAAGCCCACAGACAGTTATGTCCCACACTCTCTGACCTCTCAAAGGACACAGATGAGTCATAAGCTCATGATGTCTTTCTTCCGAACTGCCTGTTGTTGTAGCAATTGCATGGTAGATTTTGGATATTTTCCATCAGAATCAATATATACTGGCACTCATTTCTCTGAAACCTTTATTTCTGACAAGATAATCACTGTTTTTAGCTACTCTTCTGGAACATGTAATAGTTTTACTAGTACTATACAAGTATCTCAGGCTTTAGGAGGACTAGCTATTTTGATCATAGAAAGGCCAAACATGACTAAAATCCTCTTTAGTCCTGGAGTTAATATGGGCACACTGTAAAGCTGTATCTATTGATTTAGAAACATACACTATACTTTTTCCATGTATGCCATATCTGTGCTCCAGCTCCCCTGGGCCTCATAAGAGTCCCACACTTTCTTGGAGGAGATGCTTATAAACTGCCACTGTTCCATCAGGTTTTTCACTATGGGGGAGAAGCCTTAGCCCACATTTTACCATTCCCATCGTAAAAAGGCAGGGGTATTAAGATGCAGAAAAAGACACCAGCAATCCTTTAGAACATATTCCACTACAAAAAAAAAAAAAAAAAAAAAAAAAAAAAAAAAAAAAAAAAACAAGCGATAGGCCAATAGGCACTCTGATGTCACTAGAAAATAATTTATAAGTGTGGACAGAGATAATATCCAAAGTGGAAGTACCTGGATACCTTCTTTTCAGTTCATCAGACAATGCCTAGTTCTCAGAGGTTTCAGACATACATCTGTGTTTTGTGTCCATTTCCAAAGTTTCATAAGCCCACTTGCAGGTCACTGGTATTTCTTCTTACCTTCCAAAGAAAAGTCCACGGAGTTCACCACTCCAATGAGGACCCCACTTTGTGGTTTCAGCATTCAGGGTGTATAGGACAACCAGGCCCTGAAATGCAGTGTTGAGATGGGTTAAACAGAATGCTGAGTTTTTTGGTGTGTTACCAGTAAATTGACACAGGTCACAGGAAAGGTCTGCAACAACCTTTAATGAGGCTGTTTTAACCAGGCAAGATTTAATGTGTCACCATTTAAGCTGTTGTCAATTCAATTATTCAAATAGAGAGTTAAAAACTAACTAACACAGAACCAAATAGTATATCCTCACACCACTTCTGTTCAGAACACCAAGTAATGTAACAGATATGCCAGAATTTTTAAATGAAACAGCAAAACTTTTTATTACATTATGTCAAAATAATTATTAAATTAATGTTAATTATATTTTTACTATATTTTATTTATAACCTTTCATTTCTTTTTATTTTGACTGCACAATTACTATGCTGAAAAAATAAAACATGGAGAAACACAAATCCTGTTTCAGTTCTTCCTGTTCTTGACAAATTTTTATTCTATGCTCATCAGCTTAATTTCTTAGTTCTTTTCCACCCAGGGCAATTCAAACAGCTAAGGTGTGCAGAGTTCACTCTTTTGGAGTGTGTTGTTCAGTGCTGTGTGGTTGCTGAATGCTTTGTTGGAGAATGCCTGGTCACAGAAATACCCCTTTTGGTGAGAGCAGAAAAGGCAAGAGTCTTTCCAAAAGCCATTTGCTCTGATTGGAGATCACTCCACAGCCTGGAGGACTCCCCAAAGAGCCCTACACCTTGGCAAATGAGCATACCCTATGGCAAAGGACTGAAGGTGACTCCTGAGAAGGCATGAACACCAGCACTCCTCCAGTATCTGGACTGCCTGGCTCTTCTTCTCCCAAAGCCACTTCCTCTAGTCCAGAAGATCTTCCTGTGCTCTCTCAGTGCTGACCACAGCCTTTACTCCTCTCCCTACCAAGGTTTCACTTAAAGGGAATCTGGATGTGTAAACATACTCTGTATGCTCTCTTTTGCTAGACATTCCCACCAGCTGTAAGGGAACTGAAAATAATTCCATTTCAAAATCTCCAACACAAATCTGCACTAAATTTGATCATTGTTGCACTTCTACTACAGAGGACTCAGTCATAATTCTGGTAGAGATCTATAATCTCTTGGATTTATAATAACATAACATAAAGAACATCATAACATAACATAACATAACATAACATAACATAACATAACATACAATGAAACAGTTATCAACCAAATTATGGAGCTCAAATTTTCAAAGTAGATTTTTGCAAGTACAGGAATGTTTCCACATATTGCTCTAAAGTTTTAGGTTTTAGAATTAAATTCATTGTGGAATACAGAATGGGAAAAGCCAGGGACATTATTCTGGAAAAGGGAAGATATCCATGTGCCTTAGGTCTTCCTAGTGTCAGAATTTTCCTGTTTACATGGCAAGGAGTCATCCACCTACACTCTGCCTTCATCCAAGCCTGACCATATTGTTTAATGATGGATTTATGTGCTGCTCTAAAATACATTTTTTGCTGATGTCACAGACTGCACATAGGAGTCTTCCTGATCTCCCTTCCAATGTGAGTTATCCTGTGATCCTGTGATTGCATAAGGACTGACTGTCATCAAGCAAAAACTGCCTGTGGTAAAATGAACTTCAGATGCAACCTGGGATATTTATAGAGGACAAGTCACTAAAGAAGTACAGCTGCCTCTGTATGTGAACACTCCAATTTAGCTGCATTGGCTCATGGCACTTGTGTGTTCACACAGGCAAGTGATTCTGTCTGGTGCTGTCCTTTTTACAGTTTCAAATACAAGCAGCTGGGAAAGCCCATACTTAGTCATCTGTCTGGTTGTCTCCTTCCAGGAACTCCACAGAATGCCCATATGTTACCCTGTCAAAAGTGGCACTGCTGTTATCCACGGAGAGCAGAGAAATAGCAAGGGGAATGTTCAGAGAGCCCAGTGCTCAACAAGATCTTTAAATAACCCAGGTTCTAATCTGTGCTATCAATCTTTATTTAGGTATAACAAAATGATATGACATTTAGATGAGCTAGAATCTATAAACATTATTTTTACACACTTAGGCCAACAATGCTTACATGTAAAGAGCATATAAACTTGTAATAAGCCTAGCTGTAATTGTTGGGGCCTTTTATTGATACCTATCACTAAATGAAAGAGAGACCAGATGCTGGTTTGTGTCAGCATCATTACAACCATGGAAGAGCTATCAAACCTACTGAATATGCCTCTGGACCAGAGAGGATTTTTTTTTTGGGGGGGGGGGTGGGGGGGTGGGTTGGGTTTTGCTTTGGGGACTTTGATGTTGCCATTGGGGATTTTTAATGATATCTTTAATCTAGTTGACAACAGCTGGAAAAGCAATACAACAAATTCAAGCAATCCAGAAGATTGCTGCAGGATTCTATGTCTCTGGAAGAGATGACAAACACCTGGATCTGCTATTCAATATCAAGGAAGAACTGGTGACAATCTTGGCAGTAGTGCCAATGAAATAGTGGCCTTCGAGGGCTTGAGGGGACTAAGAAAAGCAAGGAGCAGAGCACACAGCCAGGATTTCCAGTCAGCAGACCTCAGGCTGCTCAGGAAGGTTGGAGGTGGGCTTCCATGGGAGACAGCACTGAGGACAAAAGTTGTTCAGGGTAGCTGTCAGGTGTCTAAACAGAGAGATAGATAAAGTGATTCAAGTTCATCATAAGACAAAAGCATTCAGAAGATCATAGAATCACAGAGCCCTAGAATGTCCTGAGTTGGAAGAGGCTTTAAAAGATCATCTCATTCCAACTGCCCTGCCTTGGGTAGGGACACCTTCCACTAAATCAGGTTGCTCAGAGCCACATCAAACCTGTCCTAAACACTTTCAGGGATAGGATGTCTACAGCTTCTTTGAGCAACCTGTAATTGTGACACCCACACAGTAAAGAACTTCCTTGTAATATGTAATTCAAATCTGCTCTCTTACTATTAAAGCCATGCCCCCTTGTCCTGACACTAATGCTCTTGTGAGAAAGTCTCTCTCCATCATTCTTGTAGGCTTCCTTCAGGCACTGAAAGGCCATAGTTAGGTCACCCCAAAACCTTCTCCAGGCTGAATAGTCCCAATTCTCTCAGCCTATCCTCATTGGAGAGGTGCTCCATCCCTCTGATGCCTTGGAGTAGCTACCTAGAACAGAGGCTAGACAAGATTAAGAAAATGAAGTAGGTATTTATTAAAGACCTTCGACAGATACACCTTGGGCAGTCAAAAGCCTCTGAGAGGGGCTATACCCAAGGTGGACAACAGTCACAAGTTTTTTAGGCATATATAAGTTTGGTCCATTTACATATCAGGGGTTAATCCTTCAAATACAGCTTCAGGTAATGAAGTCATATACCCCCAGTATTCTCCCCCCAATTCACTTTTGGTTATACTTTTTAGACCCTGAGGCATCCTTGAATTTCAGGCTTAGAGGGATTGTTCTGTCTGGCCCAAATGTGAAGACAGTAACTAACATTGTATGTGGAGTTTAGGCTTATACATTAATGCAGTACAGGATTTAAAAAATACAAGAGCTAAAATCCTAAGGCATCACCTCTAATCAACTTCGTGCCCTTCCTCTGAACTTGCTCTAATAGGTCAATGTCCTTCCTGAGCTGAGGGACTCCAGAGCTGGATGCAGTATCCAGGTGAGGTTTCATGGGAGCAGAGTAGATGGGGCACTTGGATTGTGAGGAGACACTGAGGAAGCTGGACTTGCTCAGAATGGAGAGAAAACAGCTTCAGAGGGACCTTATGGCAACCTTCCAGTACCTGTGGGTAGGTTTTCAAGAAGATGGAGCCAAGCTCTTGACAGTTGTATGTGGCCTGAGAACACAAGACAATGGTCACAAACTGTAAGAAGAAAGGTTCTGCTTGGATATAAGAACTTTTTCAACATCTAGACAGACATGTACTGGAAAAGCTGGTGCATAAAGGCCGTGCAGTTTTAATCCTTGAAAGTTTTTCAGGGCCAAGCTGGAAAAAAAACCTGAGTAACTGAAATAACTTGGTCTGACCACTGCTCTTTTATAGGCAGGGGCTGGACTAGTGATGTCTGGGTCTCTCCCAACCAGAATGATTTTGTGATTCTTCTGCTGCTGTTGTGCTTTCATGCAATCAACAAAAATTTCAGTGTGTGTCAAACTCTGGGAGCTATGAGGTACAATTCTCTGGGATCATCCAAGAGCAATATGAAAGGCAAGAGCTACTGAGATAGATGTACCACAGCAAACCATCCTATACTGAAGAAGGAAAATACAGAGATTGTTATAATTGCATTAGAGGTCTGTAAAATCTTGACATTCAGTAGAGATTCATACCTAGTGGATCTGCAGAGCATGATGAGGACAAGGGATAAAGACTTACATTAGCTTATCTGAATAAAAAAACAAATCTGGAAAAAAATAGTTTCACTTAGAATAACATATAAAAGCAATTAAAAAAGTTTCCTACAAATATGTTTGAAATGCAAAAACAAAGGAGAACACAAGTCTAGTAAGACTGAATATTATTTGCAGGTCATATAGTAGATGATGCAGAGAAGGATGAAGTATTCAATAGTGTCTTAAATTTTAGTTTGGAAAGAAAAATCTTGCTAACAATCCATGTGAATTTCAATAAGATAAGAATTTGGCTAGAATGCAGAAAGGACACATAAAATAATGAATTTGAGTTGGCAAGGCCTGGTGGATTTCACACTAGAAATTATGCAGAGCCTGTCTTCCCTCAGCCCATTTTCCCTAAAAATGAAGAGGAACAAACCCAGTACTTATGTCATAAAAAAGAAAAGGACATGCACATGAATAAAGACCCACCATTTAGAAACAATTTTTGAAACATCTGACTGCTGTCAGAGCTGCATTTGTGTAAATTGACAGTGTCTAACTTTGATGGAAGTAGAGAAGTAAAGAATTAGCCATCCAGTATTACTCATAACTTGTGGCCTGATTAAAAGTAACATATGGGGAAAATCTCTTATTGAATTCAGGTTTTTTATAAGCCAGGCCAATTCCTTTCATATTTAATTTGAAAGACGGTTTATGAAAAAGATGCTCACTTGTCAATTATGAAAGCTGATTGATACAATTTTCTGTAGATCTGCAGGTTAAAAAAGAGGCAACAGATATACTTCAGTTTAATGAGCTGTTAGGAAACATCTGTGCCTTAGTGTACCTCAAGTTTAGAAAAGTTCTGCACCAGGTACATTTTTTACCAGAGCTTGGATCAACCTCTATTTTAAACTTTAGCATTAATAACTTGCTAATTTTCTCCTATGGGGCCTAGGAACATATCACTTTGTGTGCATCCTATTCCCAGATGATCATGCATGATTCAACATAGAACATTTCTATGAGCTGCATTCATTTAATGATCTCATAACTAATTAAATTCTGGGACTGAGAAGCAGAATCTGCAGCTCCCCTTAATAGAGTCCAGAGCACACAACACCTGGTTACTTTTTGATGCCTAGTTATGATAGTAATCTCAGTGAGTGATTGCCCAAGTCTATTCACGTGTTCAGTTTTCTCAACAAATTCATTACTTAAATAAAAGATTTTGGCACAATTTAGTATAGAATTGAGACTTAGAATAGAAAAGAGCTTCAATACAGACATTTTATTTCAATTTCACCTTAATTTCATTTCAAAATTGATCTTGAAAAGTCCAAGAGTTAAGTCCCTGCTCCAGCTCCTACAAAAAAAAATCAGTAGACATTTAAGGTTATTACTTAATTTCTGTTTATTTGTCTAGAACACACATCCTCTAATCCTAAGCAATACAAACCAAAAACCAAAAACCACCAGCTGTATATAAGTTAATTAAGCTGCAACAATTTATGCCAGCAAAGGAGCAAGCATTTCTTTTTAGATAATATAAATTAAACAAGTGGGATCATCTCATAGCTCTGAGTCTTAATTATGAGTTCACGGCAGGTCCTGCTGTTTTGAATTCTAAGTGCTAAATGCCTTTAAAACCTCTGCAACAGTGTGGATTTTGAAGATGCCAAAGAGTCTGAGGAAGCAGTCTCCCGGCCCCATGGAGAGAGGAGTTCAGACTGCAGCAGGTTTGCTGGTAGGACTTGTGACCCCACTGGGTACCCACCTTTGAGCAGCCTGTTCCTGAAGGACTGCAGCCCATTGGGCACCCAAACTGGAGCAGTTCATGAAGAACTGCAGCCCGTGGGAAGGACTCACATTAAAAACATTAGCAGACAACTGTCTCCCATGGGAGGGACCACACACTGGAGAAGGGGAAGAGTGCTGAGTCCTCCTGAGGAGGAGGGAACAGCAGAGACAATGTGTGATGAACTGACTGCAATCATATTCCCCATCCCCCTGCACCACCGTCAGAGAGGAGGTAGAGAAACTGGGAGAGAAGCTGAGACCAGGAAGGAGGAGGGGTGAGGGGAAAGTGGTTTAATGGTTTGGGTTTATTCCTCATTATCCTGCTCTGACTTGATTGGCAATAAATTGAACTAATTTTCCCACTTCAGGTCTGTATTGTCTATGCCAATAATGTGTGAGTTCTCTCTCCTTGCCCTTATCTCAGCCCAGGAGCCTTCCACTCTATTTCCTCTCCCCCACCCAGTTGAGGAGGGCAGTGATGGAGTGACTTTGGTAGGCACCTGGTGTCCAACCAGGGCCAAACCACCACATCTGGGTGAGAGCCATTACAGGTTGACTTTCTTAGACACTTCAGGGCATCTTTGCACACAAAGTAAGATTCCTTTACAGTATTTGAGCTTCCATGGCTAATGTTTTTTGTACAAACGTGAAGCTCTAGTGCTGTTGCAGATACCCCATGGTATTTAAGGCATCTGTGTGAGATTTGCTAATGTAACACAGAACCTGTGTTAAAGCTGTGCTGTTCTGGACTTGTAGCTGGTACCAAGCCACCATACCTTATATACTCAAAGGCAGTGAACTGTCTTCTAAAAACTGACCTGCAGTCAAGTCAGTGCTGTCAGTAGAGCTTCCTGAACAACGAACATGTACATGCTTGCTTTAAGTCGAAGTGACTCATTCTATCCCTTGACTTTGATGAATAGGATTCATCTGCCTAGGCAGAAATTTCTAGTATTATTTGAGGTGGTGTAGAGTTGCTACTTGGAGATGCAACTCCAAAAGGGCACAGATACGGCATATGACCATTGTCACATCTGCCAGCCCTCAGCAGAAATTTTGGGCAGCCTCAAGGATGTCACATAACACTGATGTACTGAACTGCAGTCAGCTGAAAACTGTAATTATAGCCTAGACAAACAAATAACATATACACATCTACATGACCACACCATAGATTAAAGAAATTAATTTCAAACTGAATCCTTCACAGTTTTGTCTTCACTCTGGTGCATACTTCACCAAGCTTCGTGTATTCAGGTGTCCCAGATGAGATCAGCCAATTTCAGGAAACTGTGGGATGACCTGAAACAGTCAATGATGCTTCAAGCAAGAGAAAGCAACAAGTATCTGTGTGGGGGACACAATGAGATTACACTAGTGCCCATTATACAGTATAATAAGAAGCAGTGACACTCAGTGTAATGAGCAGTGGTGATTGCAGTGCATGATCACATTCTCACTGATGGTCTGGGAAATAGAACATGAAATACATGAACCCAGAGACCTAGTGATCTTGAGTCGTGTCTTGTTCATCATTAACACCTATATGAGTCATTAGAACATGGTGAAGACATTACATAAACTTTTATTCTCTATCTGCTGCAAACTGCATTGTTTAGCTGTTGTTCTGACTATAAAAGTCATTTCTATAAGGAGCTATGAAAAGAAAAATAAAAAAAAAAAGAAGAGTGAAAAACATTTCTGTTTGTTGAGGATAAATTGCCAGTCAGACACCCTCTTCCCTGTGATACGTATCTGTCAGCTTGGTTAATTAGCAAGTCATCAAAGAAAATAACATTTCACCTTCCATACAGCTTCAGTTATAACTGCAATTTGATAGGATTGACTTCAGTTTAGTCATATTTGTGATAAACTAGGCTATGTTGTGCATGAGATTTTTCTCATCATCATTTGAAGGCATAAATGTTACTAGGGCTCTAGCTCCAAAATCCCATGGACCATGGTGAAAATTCTTACTGATTTGTGTCAGGTGTACACTGACAAACTGTTCCTGCTTTGGAGAATCATCCTGGACATATTGCCTTTTTCTTTTTTTTCTGGGCAGTTGGTCTACTAAAGGATATTTGCAGCGTGGCAGAGAAATACTGTGGACCAAAGGGGTGTTGTGGGATCTGGGATCTTGTGTGTTTAACACAAGTTACATGGTTGACTTCAGTTACAAAGGACAGGATTGTATTTGATTTGATTTGATTTGATGACCCCAGTTCTGCGTTTCTATAAAATAGTATAGCCCATGTATGTGTATTGATCAGCATCTGAGAACTGGTCATAATCTTTTTTAACACTTCTTTTCTAGTCTACAACATGCATCAGCAAAAATCCCAATAACCCTGGAGAGACTTGGAAAAATTAACAACCCTTGTGTGAGCAGGGGCTTGTAGCTGAGTGTAAGAGCACATGCTGTCAATCTGCCTAAGGTACTCTAAGTTTGAGACTGTGGGTGTGATCTCTCAAATGGGAAAGAGCTGAACTATGCAGAGCTGTGTTGCTGTTTTCTTGTAAGGGAAAAAAGAAATGTGGAGATTGTATTTGTCACATACTGCATTATGAAGCAGTTATGTGTGATAAAATATGTCTCCAGAAAGAAGTTCAAAAAAGCCTCCTTGGTGGCTGTTGCATCATCAGATGATGGAGGACTGCAGCTGGAGCACTGATCTGAGCTAGCAAAAGTAGATGCATCTTTTTTCCACACAGTGGTTATTTGCTTTCCCCCTCAGCCAGGCCAAATGTTGCCTTTCTTGCCTTTTCTGCTTCATCTCTGCCTTATCTAACCTGAATCTAATCTTTGTAGTCCAACAGGTCTTACAAATTAGCAATAATGTATTAGCATTCTCTGAGCCAGACTCACCTTGGCTAACTTTAGAGAGAAGCCTTCCTTTCAAGAGAGAAACCAATTTTGCAAGTGTAAATGTCAATCTAGGCAAAATATTCTTCACTCTGCATTCTGCTCTGAGACTAGTTATTCTGGGTTTCATGTCTAGTACCTGTACAAACAATTTCAAAGCAGCATATCTTCAAGGCATATCATCAAATTTAGGAATTTCTGCTATGTAATTATTATTAGAAAGCAAATCTGCTTCTCTTATCTACTTCTTTAAAGGTCTATGTTGTGGCAAGAACAATCCTTGCACCTGGCCAGAACAAGCATTTCAGCATGAAGGAGGCCATCAAGGATCTAATGCAACTCTACTGTAGATGTTTTTGGTGAAAGCACTCTTGAGATGTGGTTCACTCGAGCTTTATTAAATATCTGTTTCAGAAAAAAAAACACCACTGCAATTTCATCACAAAAACCATCTCATCTGCTTCACTAATTTACAGTTGCTGGAATTGTGAACAAGTAGTTCAACAGTAGTTGAAAATATCACAGTCAGATGAATCAGCCTTAACCTTCTCTGGTACCTTGTTTTCAATGCAGAAGACACTTACCTGCATGCTAAAGAATGAGTTCTAAAAATATAGATAAATAGAATTACACAATTCTCTTAAGATTTATCCTGGTTTCATTATACTGATCCATACTGCCCTCAAATAAAGGGTCAGCAAAATCTATAGAAATGAATAAATAAAAATTGTGATAATTTTTATTTTGGAGTTTCACAATGAGATTGTATTTTGCATACCCATTTCCTCTAGAAATTTAATTTTTAACAAAAAATCCTGTTTCATATCTTAAATTACCCTAAATGCTGTCAATGTTCAACAGACCCTGATGGCCTTTGCAAGACATTAGGAAAGCACAGTGATGATACAGCAAACTGATCTGTTTCTCTCAGCTATTTAGCATCAGCATAATTACAATGAGCAAGAAATCTTCTTCAAATATTCATAAATACTACACATCACCTTGCAGATATTCTGGAAGAACAGCCACTTGGGGCATCAAAGAATTAGCATGACAAAGAGAGCTGAATTAAGACAAATGCCTTCTGGTGTATTCCATATTTATGTACAGCCTGCCACCAGTTACCTGTATTTAGATTATAGCAGATAGAAAAGAATGTAATGAAACTGAAGGATCATTCTTCTCCTCAGCTTAACTGTGAGTCCAGAAACTAATTGTTCAGGAAAGAGGTGCTGACCTTAGATTTACTGGTCATCCTTTCTCTTTTCATGGGCATTCAAGCATGTTTATATTGAGAGCTAGGCTTTGGGACATACAGTCACACTGCCCTGTTGTAAACCCTCTTTCTTAGCTTTACTCATCCTATTAATTAAGAAATAATCTGTGAACTTCTTTTCCTTTGAAGAAATGTGTCAATACAACTCTTATCAGAGCAAAAGGAGGAAGAAAAAAACCCGCTTTGTTTTAAACACATTATTTCCTTTAGCAGTATAAATTATTTCATTAATTCACTGATAAAATTATTTGGTTCATGCAGGCATTATGTTCTGCAATGCATAAAGATAAATGGTAACACACTTTTCTTTAAACGAGTAACTTGAATATTTAATTACTTTTTTAATGTAAAGAGATGTTAAATAACACACTCTTATTCCCTGCTCTTTACAATAGTTTTTAATGCAGTCTACTTATCAAAGAAAATGTACTCGTATGCATAAATACATGGATATTTATAGACACATAAACTAGTCAATTCTGAAGGAAATTTCCTTTTGAACGCACAGGCAAGGTTCCATAAACTGCCAATTCTTCAAGAAGTAACTAAATCCATCCTGCACATGAAATCTGCATACCGGACTCACAGGGATGTCAGTCCTCCTCAGGCAAATGTTTCAGCTGATTGATATTTATTATTTATTAGATCTACTTATACATTGTATTTCACACTTCTAAAGACTCTTCAGGCAGAGAGCCACTCCCCATTGAGCATCAGAGGTGTTTTTCTAATACAATTATCCATCCTTATAGAATATATCACAATACTGTAAACTTCATGCCTTAATTATCTTCTCCAACACCTGTTGGTCTGTTATTCCCAAACCCAGATAACCTGGATAGATAGAGAGCCTGTTTCTCCCTTTCTGCTCCTAGATCCCTTCTTTCCCCCATAAACCCAGACATCTTTTATCACATAAACCTCCTTTACAGTAACATTTCATCCTCAGTGGCTTTCATAGGCAGGCATAGGTCTCATGCAAACAGCCAACTAAATAAAATGAGAACATAACTATAATGCAGAAAAAAGCACTAGTAAATGTCAATATATTTCCATTTTATGTTGGAAGGGATATGCCATCTTGAAGTCTCCATTTATATTTGCTGTCCATTCACTGTTCAGTATAAATCCTGTTCAGTTCCAGGCTTCATGTTTCACACAGCTTGTCATTCCTTATTCAGTCACTCTCTTCAACATCAGCATTGCCAGGCGCATGAATAAGTAATTACACATTTTACAGGCGTGTCTGTGGGAGGGCATGAATGAGTTATGACCTTCTTTGATTTACAGTCAAGAGCCTCCAAAAATTCTGCTTTTAGAGTACAAATTTGCCTTGTTGCTAGGACCTAGCTCCTTGGTAGCAAACCTTAAACCTTCAGTCTGAGCTTGGTTTATCTCCCTTAATCCAGATTTTTCATTATCTCCACACAGAAACCTGTCTCCAAGCTCCAAATAAAATATTTTCTTAAAATAATAATCCATTTTTCTTTACTGCAATAAATCAGATTACTTCTCTCTGTCTCCTCCAATCATAGTGCATGTGGAGAACAATTGTCCATTGTCTATTTTATAGCAACTTGTTACAACCAGAATGCTGTCTTTATGCTTTGTCTCATGTTTTCTTTTTCTGGATTAAACATACCCAAGTTTTTTAGATCTTCCTCTTAAGTCATGTTGTCTAATAGTTTAATTATTCTTGGAAAGAGTTCTGAGAGCAATCAGAATTTGTCTACATTTTACTTAAACACAGTGCTCAGACTGTATGCAGCATTTTAGTAAGACTTAGCTTAGCTAAGTGCTTAGTAGTTGGAAGAAAAACCTCAACTCTATCTTATAATTTCTGCTTCTATTATTGCACAACACAACTTGTATTTCTGAAAAAAAACAAAACAAAACATTGCACTGTGCCTCAATTTCTTTGACATGATAATTTGTTAGGTTGGTTTTCTGATTTATTGCACCCCTAAATCCTTTTTCTGTTTCTCTTCAGCTGGGTTACTCATCATTTTTAGGTCTGTGCATTTGATTTTTTTTTTCCTAATAGTCATTCACCATGATTACCTGTATTGAATTTTATCTTGCTGATTTAAAATTTTGCTCTCTGCAGTCTGCTGGGATCTCCTCACTTACAGAAATCCTTGCAGACAATTTTTAATGGTTAAGTTCTTTAATGACTTTAGGGTGAACTTCAGTAGGTCTGAACAAATTGTATCCATCTAACTTATCTAAATGCCTTTAATGTTTCTCTGCTCTATCTGGCTCTACACCTCTATATTGTCATTAAAATTAATTTAAGTACCTGGTGGTGGCTGACATTGCCTTTTTGCATTGGCTCAAATGAAGCACTACATATCTCCACCCTTTCTACCTGTCATTCATATACACCTCTTCAACATTCCCTCTTTTTTCACTGCAACTATAGTGAAAATGCACAATAAAGTTAGCAAGCCACGAGATTATCTTCCCCTTTCAAAATTAAATCTAGACCCTGATGCCACAATGAGATATGAGCAAGCTGAAACACATTTCTCAACTCTAGTATGCTTAAAACGTAAGCAAGGTCAGACAAGAAAATATATAATAATGTCATTTTCTTACTTAGCAAAGTTATTTTCCCAGTTGAGATGAAAGGATACTAACTGGGCAAAATATCTTATTTTTCTAACTAAGCTGCATTAGTTCTGGTGTACCAAGGAAGAGAGAGACACATTCAATTCTCCTTGATTGAAAAGAAAATTCTAATTAAACTTTCTTTTTTTTTTTTTTTTTTTTTTTTTAACGCAGATAATGAAACAATAAGAAGGCAATCTCGCTTTTCTTTATTGCAGATTTTGAGTTTGTTGCTGACAATCAGATGCATAACTTGAAATCTGAAAAACATAGAATTATGAAACAGCATACAACTATATTATATCTACAGGCCCTTATGCCCATTGCTGTCCTGATTCTGCAATGAACTACTCATGGGTGCATTTTTGTATTTGGAAAATTTACATAACTAGGAAAATAGCTGTGGACTAGAGCACCAAATCAGAGTACTATCTCCAAGATAGCGCTTATGGTAGAAGATAAATATATGAGAGCCTCATGGACTCATAAAATAATTCAGGCTGAAAGGGACCTCAGGAGGCCTCTAGCTCACAGAAGGATCAGACCAGGTTATTCAGACCTTCATCCCACTGACTCTTGAAAACTTCCAACAAACCACATTCTTGGACTCTACAACTTCTCTGGACAGCCTGCTCCAGTGCTCAGTCATCATCACAGGGAAGAATTGTTTCCTGGTGATCAGAAGGAAACTCCTGTGTTTCTCTTTGTGTCCCTTGCCTCTGGCCCTGGCACTGGGCACAACTGAAAAGAGTCTGGCTGCATCCTCCAAGGCATCACCTCCCTTGAGCTACATATTGATATTGATGAGATCACTCTAAGCATTCTCTTCTTCTGAAGAGATGCTAATTCCTTCCACATTCCTTGATTGGACCCTCTCCAGCGTGTCTGTGTCGCTCCTGTACTGAGCAGCCCAGCACCCAACACAGCACTCCAGATCTGGACTGACCAGTGCTGTGGGAAAGGATGACCTTCCTCTCCCTCAATACATTCCCTAATGCAGAACAGGATGTAGCTGGCTGTTTTTGCAGAAAGGGCCCATTGCTGGCCCACATTCAACCTGGTGTTCAACCTTTCTGCCTAGTTGCTTCCCGACTGGGAGTGCCCTAGTATATGCTGCTGCCTGGGGTTGTTCCTATTCAGGTGCAGGACTTTGCATTTACTTTTATTGAACTTCATGAGGTTCCTGTCAGTCCATTATTCCAGGCCATCCAGATGCCTCTGGGTGGCAGCACAACCCTCTGGCATATCAGCCACTCCTCTCAGTTCTGTGTCATCAGCAAAATTTTAAGGGTGCATTCTATCCCAGCATCCAGTTAATTATAAAATTGTTGAATAAAAATGAACCAGTGTTGACCCCTGGGGTGTATCATTAATTACTGGCCTTCAACTAGATTTCCTGCCATGATCACAATCCTCTGAACTCAGCTGTTCAGCCAGTTTTCAATCTACTGTATAACCTGCTGATCTATCCCCTCTCTATGAGAATGTTATAGAAGAGAGTATTGAAAGCCTTTCTTCAACAGAGACATAGTTTTGCACCTTCTCCTGATGTTTCACCTCCAGTGACTTCTCCTATTGTGAGACACTATCAGGTTAACAGTCACTGCTCCTGAGGTTTTCTTGTGGATGGTTGAGGTGTTCAGTTGTTCACTGTAACCCTCTGTTCATGGAACAGAGTTACATTTGAACTCTTCCATGACTTTACTATGTAAGGTTTACTGTGTAAACTTTGGTTTCAGATGAGTCACTCCCATGACGAGCCTAGGCACCTTACAGCACTGGTTCAGACCCTATGCAAGAAGTCTCTGGCTCTTTGCCTCACATTTTCTGGACTGCACTTGTGTCAAGCAGCCAATCTTTTCTGCAGTCATGTTGAACTTTTGCCAGCTACTGGATTTGGAAGTGGAGACTTTCATAACCTCATGCCTTTCCAACCAGTGGCCTAGAAGTTGTATTGCAAGTGAGGTGTAGAAACTGCACGTTGACAAAGGAATGAGTGACAACAAACACTCTTGAAGGAAGACAAACTGGAAGATTAGAGAGGATAAATACACTGACATGATCACAAATTGAGCTGGTATTAGCAGTGTAGAAAGTACCAAGGTACAGATGAAGAACTGGGTGGTTTGGTGACCACAATGCACTGAATGGTGAAAAATGGAACTCTGGGTACCAATTATCTAACGAGAATTTTGTCTGAAAGCCGAGAAGTCATCTACTGGAAGCAAATGAAAGAGATGAAACTGATTATTGTCCAGGATAAGCATAAGCCACCAAAGTGAAAAGGGTATCCTGCAGCAAATGAGTCCAGGAGTTTCCCATATGGAGCATGAAATATTGCGCAAGATGTGACTCACACAGAATGCTCTATACACTCCCTATTCATGTCCAAATATGAATTTTAATTTGAAAAGCTGTAATGAAAAGCTAGGATAATGGAGGAAATATGAGGACTCTTAAAAGTAGGTGTTGTGTGTGACATGAGGTATTGAAATGTGACTAGAGTGATATAAAAATGAGATTATTTTTGTCTGACTTTTGTTTTTACTTCCATTTTCAGTATTATTACATTCCCAGCATTATCAATTATTGACATTTTTAATATTCCAACAATCTCTGGAAAACTCCATAGGAAGAAATAAATCTCTGAGAATATTCTTAACTATTCCTCTAAAGAGGTAAAAGGTTAGGCAGTAAGGAAAGGGAGACATATGCTAGGAGAAAAATTACTAAATTTTTTTTGCATATTCAAATCTTTTTATTATGTGGAGTGACTGTCTAGTGTCTCCTACTCAATGGTAGTTGTTTGACTTTTTGGAAGAATGGAAGTAGGGAAGTACTTGAATGAAAAGAGATGTGTATACTGGTAGGTAAGCTCAGAAAAGCATTCCTAGCGCAGTAGAGGTAGAACTCTCCAAACAGCTCTGCTATGCAACTAGAAAAGGCAAAACTTATCAACTGAAGAGATGAAATATACAGAAGTGACAACATGATGCAAAATCCTAAAGGTGAAAGAAGAATGACAAACTTCATGTAGTAAAAGGGAAGAAAGATAGAACAGGATTTTGCAGATGACAAGGCAGTGCTATTTTAGGAGTTCAAATGTGACTTGTGTAACTACCAACAACCACAGATCTGGAATCCAGACATCACCCTCGCTCACTATTCCTCTTCTCATTTTATCAGCACCGAAGATTCAATAATTAAAATCCCATTGTTTCCTTACTGACTAATGAGGACAATAATACTCCAGCTCAGTCTTCCAAAATAATGAAGAGCCCACAGTATAAGTTACATTGGCTTGCTGCCAGATGAAAACAAAACTGGTCCAAAAAATTCCCTGTGATGGATGTTAAAAAGAACATCGTAAAGTCAACTTTTTCGTCTTGTTACAGTCTTGAATTATTTTCACGTACTTCCCTCTTGGCTACTTTTTCTGACACCTCTCATCACTCTTGCTTTCCTGTATAAATTACACCAATTTATTAGACTCCGATTTTCTGGCATGTAAAAAAGCTCACTGGCTTCAACAGCACCTCTGAACTTAATTCTGCCTGACAAGAAAAAGTCACAGGCTCGTTGCATGTGGTGGAGACAGAAAAAATAAATGCCCAGAGCAGCATGATGTATCACATGGTGATAAAGAAGAATTAACAGCTGCTTGAACCCTTTGCAATGAAAGCACAGCTATGGCCTATCAATTTTCAGAAGACCTTGGGAGCACTTTAATGTCCACAATCAACAGTCCTACAGAGGGGAAATTTTTATCTATTTGGTTTCACACTGTTTTTGGAAAACCTTGAAGCTGTATTGTGTACACTAAAACCTGCAAAATCATATTAAATCGTGGAGTTTTTGTACAACTGTGTGCTGCAATGCTGGGAGCAGATCAGAAAAACAGAACTCAGAGCTCAGAGCACAGGGAATTATTTGCCTATTCACAGAGAGAATTTAACACAGTAAGCCCTACAATACCCTTGTGATCTTTGTATTGTGTGCTCAAAAAATTAAAGCTGGAGAAGAGTCCACAGGCAGTAACAAACTCCCACTCTGTAGCACCCTTTAAAACAGCTTTCTAAATTAAAAAAAAAATAATAATAATTGCTTTTCAGGCTTTCAGGATCTATCCTAATAGCCATTTTGTGGAAAGGAAGAGATTCTTCTGAAGAAGCATGAATTCAAATTTTTTTTCTTCTGATACAGCTGCTGTCTAAACTATGCAGCTAATATATAGGGAGTGTACTCCTTATTCACCTACCACATGTAGGTGCATCAGTTTGTGAAAATGGTTCTGATTAAATAGATAAATCGCATAAATTCTTTCAGTGAAAACACTGATGTCTTGTCTAAAGGTAATTAGTTTATTTTATAAAAAATCTTTTTAGCTTATTAAAGCATATATGAAAGAGCAAGCCAGGGTATGTAATTTGGACATTGTGTCTCTGCTCTGAGGGTTTAAGGTCACTAGAAAAAGGACCATTTGCTTCTTGTCAAGGTATTCAATCACAGTCAAACTAAATCACATTCAAACATAAATACATCTTTGCTGGATTAGAACTGATGCTAAATTAAGTATTAAAGAAATCTGCAAGGTGACAGAAGTTCTGCATTTTCTCTTTCAGTTATTACTTAGTTCTGGACTTTAAAAGGTACGGGATTTTTTAACTACAAAACCTATTTATTCAACAGGAGTTCTGGAAATCAAAGCGAAGTTTTTTCCAGCTAACCACAGTCTGAAATAATTTCAGAAATGCATTTATGGGGAGACAGGGGGCTGTCAGAGCAATTTTAGATGTAGTGAAAGCGTTGTAATGATCATTTCAAAGAGTTTTCTTTATTAGTGGTGCGATAACTGTAAAGTGAAGAGCCCCGTTGGGTATCAGAGATGAAATCTAGTTTGCAAGACTAAAAATTAGATTTTTATTTGTGAAGTCAGTAGAACTGCTGCTGAGTCACTGAGACATAGAAATATGGCACCTTTTTTATTTTTTCTCATAGCCATTTTTTCAGCCCATGCATTGTAAGCACTTAATGGATTTGATATAATGGCACTTGGAAAGGGAACACAGATCAAAACTGTGTTACAATCTGTATATATCCTACCATTATATTACCAAAGTAAGTTTTGCTTCTAGGGTAGTCAGAAAGTAACACATGAGAGCAATTGTACCATGACACAAGACAGGTGAGACTATTATTAGCATGGCCAGAATCAAAGCTAAAACATTCTTAGTGATGGTTCAAGTCCATTAGGGGTAATATGATCTCATTTAATAATTAATAGCACAGTAACCAGTTTCACTAAAATCTGTCTACAACAGTCTGTAAAACTGATGAAGGAATTAATGTACCTTCAGCCATTCATGAAAACTTATAGATTTTATATATTGATACTTCCTTGAGTACTGATCAAACAACAAAAAAAATCACTTTTTTATATTGGTTGTGCCACTGAAATCTTACAACACATCTTCAGATTTGTATCGCAGTAAAATACAACTTAATCTAAAATTAACCTTCCTTTGCTGTTTGCAGACACACTGCATAAATATTAATGTATGAAAATATACTCCATTTATAACCAGTTACACTCCCGAAACTTGGGGATCTCTCCCCCAGCCTACATCCCTTCTGACTGCTGACCACACTGACAGCAAAGAAGCAGGTCAGCAACTGGCTGAAAACAGAAACAGCACTTTGCTCATATTTATATCCCTTCTCTGAGATCAGACTCTAGGTCCTTTTTGCAGACCTTCTGCCACTCAGCCTGTTTCTGTTGGGATGTATTTTTCAAAGCAAAAAGGCACTAAGAAGGCATCAGTGGAAAAGAGCAGCATTTTCCAGTCCTGGCTGTGAGACAGTATTCAGGCACAACTCACTGTTGCAAGTACATCTAGGCTTGAGAGCATCCTTGTAATGCTGTTGGACTGGAACAGGATGAGCCACATTGTGAGGATGCCACCACTTCCCAGATGCTTGGTGACAACTGCTCAAGTGCACTCAAATGACTCTGGTCCGAGGAGCAATTTTAGAAAAACAGGCTTAAATTTGGAAGAATTTGCCAAAGAAGTGTCAGATTTAGCAGATAGGAATGTGGCTATGAAAAGCAGAAGGCTGTTTCTTTACCCTGTAAACTCAAATGGTGTAAGGTGGATAAGTAAATCTCCTGGAATGTTCAGTGAGAGGTAGCAGAATGAGAGAAAAGCAGAAGACTGTACCAGAAATGCAGGTTTCAGTTCTGGAATCAGAGGGGCTACTGATCCATACTTTCCTTCTGCCAGGGCTGACTTTAAAGGATGAGTGAAACACACAGCAGCCCTGTAAGCACAGTTTCAAAGTCAGACGGGTTTGCTACAGCTCTTTGGGACACCTGATACACCAGAATGAAGAGAGACATAGTGATCCAGAGTAGGGACTGATAATAACTGTGCTGGGAAAACTAGAGAGGAACTCACCAAGCTACATTATTATTACCCACACTGTGCATTATTAAAAACCCATCTCTGACAGACATGCAGAGGAAACCAATAAGCTCTTTTAAGCAACAATGCTGTCATAAATGGGAAGGGATGGACATGGGAAAGCGAATTGCTATCACAAGGAACTGAAATTCCAAGCAAATTAAACCAGTTAGAAAAAGGACAGTGCTCTTAAGCAGGCATTCCTTCATGGAATAATGGGTCAAATGGGGGGAAACCATTAGGGTAGCAGCAGGGGAAGCCAGCTAGAGCAGCAGCAGCCACTGAATCAGACTGGGAACCACTTCTTTGGCTGAATTAACATCGAGGTTCCAATAAGCAAGGAAAATTTTGAGAGGTGAATGAAAGGCTCAAAGAGATAATAAACATAGGAATGAGTCAGGGCTCTAACATTTGCTAACAATGACTTGCAGCAATTGGACTTAAGAAAGAGGGGTAAGAGTGAAGTATTGTATAAATAGAAGAGCCAAATATGGTACAAATACCAGAAGCAGAAAACAAGAAAAGAAAAGGAGCATCACCTCTGAGACTCCAACACTCATTCTGAAAAGTTTTGGAAGAAAAAGAGAACTACATACAAAAGAATATCTAAGTGCTGGAGCAGCTAAAATGTTTAAAACTGAAGAACTAGACAAGCAAATGCAATACAATTCGAATGAAAATGAACCATTCACATTCACAGAGAGTATTGTTAAATTCAGGGAGGCATTTGAGGAGGTGCATGAAAGAAACCTGGGGGGGGGAGGGTGGTCCATTGTCTACAAAAAACCCAGAAAAATAAAAAAGACAAACAACAACAAAGTGCTACATAGCACAAGTAATTAATTAACAGTTGACAGAATGGCGGATTAGGTGTGATCCTTCAATGGGGGGGAGAGAGAGGTATTAACTATTTCATTGAATTTGGAGAAATCTAGCTCTTGAATACTGAAGTTAACACTATAATGTCTGATTTTAAATGACATGTAAAAACCAGTATTTTTTTCAGAGTACAGATAAGGAAATGGAAAAAACAAACCAAAACAAAACGTGCCCAGAAAAACAACTAATCAAAAGGAAAGGAAAGATTGGAGAAGCCTTTCCATATATAAGAACTTCTATTTTAAGATAAAACAAACCTATTAGTATAAATAATACATAAGAAATGGATAATAAAAGTTCATTTAGTAAATATAAACGGTAGTATAGCCATATTAGCTGATGAATTGTGTGAAATAAAAAAGCAGACATGCAGTTAATCAGGCCTTTAAGATCACTAGAAAATCCTATGGTGAGAGATACTTAAACTGGAGTAACTCGGATAACTATTAATGACAATCCTTAAGCTGGAGTAACTCGGATAACTATTAATAACAGTTTGTAAGCTGGAGTAACTTGGATAACTATTAATAACAATCCTTTCTGCTATATGTGCCAGAGGTAGAACAGAAAAGGAATCTATTCAAACCCTATGATTATATTTAATTATAAGTTGCTTGACTTTATTTCATTTGATTTTCATTTCATTTTATTATCATATCTGAAATGGGATAGATGTTGTACTTTTATAGGTCAGTTGCCTTGTCTGGTGTTCTCACTGATGAAGGATATATCTTATTCTATTAAGATGAATATGATTAATCAATCACCAACTCATAAAAGTGTATATGTAATATAAAAATGCACATAGATATGATTTTTTTCTGCTTATAGGACTTACCATTCCAAGTGTTGAAAAGCAAAGGTGAATCAGTCATAAACACAAATGTAAGAGTTGTATTTTAAAAGACTGCACGTTTATGTAGTGCTACAGCCAAGAATTTTTAAAACAACTATGAATAAAATCATGAACCACAGGTAGAACAAAAGATGGAGTTTTCTGGGTAGTCTCTGCAGAAGGAAGACAGCAAACACCAGGGTAAGGCAGGAATTACACTTAGGAAGATAACAGCTCTCTGCTCCAAAAGTGGTCAAAGTGACTCTTGAATTGTCCCATCCTTATCCAATCAATCTGTAATTGCCCATGCAGGGTGCAATGGTCTTTGTGTGTGTTTTGTTCCCAAACTACCATAAGCTAATTTATAATATGTATGTATGTATGAGAATATTTACTGTAAACTCTATGGAAGGATATTATTTCTTACTACACACATTTTAAAACTGCACTTATAAACAAAATTATTGCAAATGTGTGTTATGATAGGCCAGTAAATTTTTGGGGTGAATTTTAATCAATTGCAACGAATGCTAAGGGTATTTAAAAGGTGAGCTGAGTTGGACTTGATGCCAGAAGAGTGTCCAGGGTGATTTTACTGACTTTGCAAATTGTGTGGACTACAGCAATACAAAGCTTAGCAGGCTGGTATATAACCAGTACTAGAAGATATCAAAGGGCTGCCTTAGACTTTTGCAAGTTCTGACATCACAAAACCAATAGGAAAAAGTGAAAGCCATGAAGAAGAACCATTGACCTATCCTGATTCTGACCTCAAGTACAATGGTTTAGTCTTAATATTAAAAACTATTAGGGGGAACTTTGTCTCAGTAAAATGTTTGCTTCATATAAACATGAATTTCAGAAAGGCTTTGCTGACACAAACATAGATTTTAGAGGCACATCTTTTGTTTCAGTCTAACATTTGATTTTTTTTTCCCCAAAACCCTAAAATTCTTAACACTTCTCCTTTAAACATGCTATCTGACATGAGGTAGTGGTACCAGAAATACAAGTAGTCAGAACTAGCAAAGTGCAGATTAAGGCTCATAGGTACTATCACTCAAGTGCCAAAACCTCATCACAACCTAGAAGTATTAGTGTACTTCTGTGGGCATTACAAATGTGAGTATTTCTGTAGGAGTTCCAAAACCAGGGGACTCCTATAACACACCAGTGTTAGGCTAAGTTTTCCTTTCTTTTGAAGCCTTTCTAGTCTCATGGAGGACAAGTTTTTATATTAGTGAATAAGAGCATATCTTAGACCTAGGGGTGTTGGTGGATGGCAGGCTGGTCACGACCTGGCAACACAGAGATCCAAACTCATCCTGGGCTGTATCAAAGCAGTGTGGGCAGCAGGGTAGGGAGGAGATTCTGCCCCTCTGCTCTGCCTTCATGAGACTTCACCTGCAGGGCTGTGTCCAGCCCTGGGGTCCCAACATAAGAAGGACATGTAGGAGAGCCATGAAGATGATCAGCAACTTGGAGCATGACTCTCATGAAGACAGGCTGAGAGAGAAGAAATGGTTTAGCCAGAAGAAGAGAAGGCTCCAGGGAGACCTTACTGTGGTCCTTCAATACTTAAAGTGGTCCTACAAGGAAGATGGGAACAGACATTTCAAGCTCAAGCCATGAACTCCTGACAATTGCATAACAAAAGACATGGGTACCTGTGGCCCATCCAGGTGACCAGACCTTTAGAAACACATCAGGATCCGAAGGATCTGGAGGAAGAGCTGAGACTTGGACTGTGAGGGTATAACAGCCCCCAGCAGCTGCTTTGTTCCAAGTCCCTTCTTGAAGGCACCATCTCAGGTTGTTTCTGTGTTGCTGCACCAGGAATAAATTGCTTTATGGAATAAAGCAATTTATGGGACTCTGCTATGGAAAATCTGGTGTCAACTCCAGGGTTGAAATCTGGTAAGGAAACCTGGTCTGCCTGTGTGTGAGTGTGGGGTGTGTCTGGAGTCAAGCAGGGTCTGGTTGGGTCTCTGGAGCTGCCTGCTGTGAAGGGGCTTCGGTCCTAGCCTCTGGCATTGAGAGTGCAACTGCCAGAGAGTCTCGGGAATGACCAGACTGGGAAGTTTACCACCATCCAACCCAAACACTTCTATGGTCTTCCAGCATGCTTCTTAACCTTTCCAATTAGATTTTCTTTTCATTACTTGGTCATGTTTCAGTGACACAGTTTTAGTTAGGACTGCACAAAATAGAATAATGGTGCTATTCCTACTAGACCCATCTGACTATCCTCCTCCAGTTTCACGTACTTGGTCCCATGGTCTCTGAAAAAATGCAGCCTCAGCAATCATAAAGGCAAGACTGAAACAGGGAACTTATATAACAGTGTGAGCCATCATTTTTCAAATACAGGGAAAAAGACAGGAAAATGTAATTTCAAGGGTATTTAAGAAGTCTTTAAAACAGTTTTCTAAAATTATGTTAGTGTCAAATAAGGAAAAAAAAACCTAACTAAGATTAGAAAGTTTTTAATAAAGGAAATTGCTGTGACATTATGAAAGCTTCTTCAAACATTGAGACACAAATTTGGAAATGAAGAAACTCTACTATAAATATAGGGGCAGGAGGACTGTGATGTCAAAAAATGGTAATCATAGCTACTAAAAAACTGACTGAAAGAAAAGGTCCAGTTTGTCCCAAAGGATGACCAAAAAAGAAAAAAAAAAAAAAAAAAAAAACGCTTAAAATGACAAAGTAGAAAGACATACACATGTATGGATCTAAGACTGAAGATCACAGACGTAGTTAGGCAGACACCTGGGAGAGAATTCTGGAGTTGCTATTCTTTTCTACTTCCTTTTCTCAGAAGATGTAGTAAGTAATCTCAAGCTCAACCAACCCCAGAAACTCAAGAAACAGAAACTCAAGAAGATATTCAAACCCCACCATGCTGTTTGCTTGGACCTAAATTTTAGGCTAATGTCATCTTGTCTCCAAAGTTACAGGGCAATCCTGTCCATAGCTTCTATTCTCCTTCAAGATGTATGAGCTTTAGTCAAGTTCTAATGCTGACTAAAATGGGGGAATCCTATTTGGAGAAAGTCGCCCCAAATCTGCAGAGATTTTTCTCTCTCCACTCTGTGACTATTGCAAATACAACCTTAGCACAGTAGTTGAATGTATTTCATCCCCACCATGCTGCTCACACTGACCTGATTTTTCGTAGTTCGGTCAAAAGCTGCTTCCCAGAGTCCTATGTCCTGAGAGTCACTGAATTGTGTTTATGACTGGAAATGAGAAAAAAAGATCCCCTAAGTTCTCATTTCCCTTAAACTGTGTGAACACCTTACAGCACACAAGGGAATTTTCCTTCACTTAGTCTGGAGAAAGCAAATATCAATCCAATGCAAGTCAAAGGAAGGACATAGCAAGAGGAGCCAGTCAGTTAGGACAATCAGTCTGGCAAAGCTGGTAGAGGGCCCACCCTGCCCAAGAAGCCTGGCTAGACTTTCAAAAATTAAAATCAAACAAAGCAGTAAAACAAGATAACATGAGGTACAGACAGGTAGCTGGGAAGAGAAAAAGGGATCAGCAACAAGGGAGAAAGAAAATACAGGACTGATTGATATTAAAGCAGGAAATGGGTGCTAAGATTGGGAAGACATAGGAGCAAGGAAAAGGGTGAAAAAAACCTTCCACGGTTGAAAGGGGAACTAGGCTTTGTTAGGCAAGGAGACTGCCTGCACATCAGAAAAGGGAGGTAATGGGATCTCAAAGAACTTCCCAAAGGACTGCCTGAGAAAGCAAATAGGAATGAAGCAATGAGGGGGTAGAAAAAGAGATTAAAGTATGAACAAGGCGTGATACACCCAAAGAGAGAAGAGGTGGAGGAACTTGATATGATACAGCAGAAGGGAAGATATATGGGAGAATCAGCTTGAAAGATTAAAACACTAAAAACACAGCTTTTCCATACTCTAGAATGAAACAGATTCCTGAGCTTCTATCTTCTTCCAAAATCAAGTGGTCATGAAAGTCAACAGCTTCAGACTAATTTAAAGTTGATGAAAAAAAGAGAATAACAAATTGTGATGTCATCAATATGAAGAGAGATGTAGGGAAGATTTAAATGCATAAGGTTCACTATCAGTGACATCCCAGAGGAAGGTCGATTTTTGGGGTTTTAAAAAAAATAATCTAGGACATGACAAAAAAAAAAGGAATTCCAGGAAACTGCAGCTTAAGGTTGCCAAGTCATGTGTCAGGCAAATAGTAAAATCAATGCTGGTACAATCCAAATTCAACACTAATTGTGTCACCCTATGTCACAGTTGTGGATGACCACTTACTATCTCTAATGGACAGATGTGTTCCATAAGTGGATCCAGTTTTGCACACACCAGTGGGTGGGGAAATGATTATTAGTTTACTCCTGAAAAAAGAATGGAGTATCATTAATTTCCCTATCTCAGTGGTGTACTGGTGGGTTTTTTTAATGTGGCCCCTCTGAAATTTTGAGTGGAAAAGACTATATATTCTATTGTTCTTCATATCCTTAACTTGAAAAATTGGAAATGGTTCTGGTTTTCTTTCCCTTCTGCAAAAGCTTAAAGTATGATAGTTTGAATTGACTAACCCTTTATGATACAGTGCATTTTTCAAGTACCCCATTTTCAGTAATGTACTAATTAAAATTCAAAAATAGAAAAATAGGCTATTTTTGCTTTGTCTTCCTTTCTAAATTTTCATCCATGTCCCGTACCATTTCTCCATAACCCATGCAGCCCTCATCTACTGCCAGCAAAGTTTCACTGCATAAAGCAGATACACTCCTTTCCTTTGTTAGTTTTAAACATAATGCCACCACAGCACGTTCCTGAATTCTTCCTTTGTTGTTCTGCTTTCAGTAATATCCTGCATGCCAGCCTTAGCAACCCTGACAATATTTATTTTCTTATTGTTTGAGCTAACAATCATACTAAGTTAAAAAACAATTCTGAACTACTTGCACAAACATATCTCAAGGCATTTTGTTCAGTTAATGAATTCCAGTCAATGCATGAAGAGTTAACATTTACTATAAATATAGCTTTGTCCTAAATGATTTTGTCCTTTGTGCTAAGAGTGTGACAGAAGAAAACCATGATTATTACTGCACACAGATGAAAAAGTAGTTGGAGATTCTTTTGAATTTGACACAATAAAATCCTGAACTAGATGTATATTTTCAACATTAAGACGAAGACTCTAGTGCAGTGAATGATTTAATAACACATAAAAGCACCTCAATAACTTTAATAGATGAAACTCACCTGGAATGAAGGCCACTGCAAGAGTACTGCACCTCTTAATCTATTACAATAATGTTTCCCTCTTAATACTACTAGAGTAACTGAAGTAATGTTTAGCCTTTATGTTGTTTGCCACTGAAGACAGAAGACAGACACACAGCATTGCCCCTAAACAGCAGCTATACCTTAGGTGGTAGATTATTCAGTGGGTCAGCTTTTGTTATTCATGCAAAGCAATGAATCCAGACAGTAAGTTTCAATTTACACCATGATCTATTGTTCTGTCTCCCAGGCCTGAGAAACATGATCCATCTTACCCTGCAACTGAGTGGCACCACTTAATCAGCCACTGCTGACTCGATGGTGGTCCTGTTGATTATCAAAGGGCCAGACTTGCTGCATTGGGTTTTCATGGCCACGTTTTGGTAGCAGGGGGTGACAGGGGTGGCTTCTGTGAGGAGCTGCTGTAAGTTCTCTCCATATCCAGCAGAGCAAATGCCAGCCAGCTCCAAGATGGATGTGCTGCTGGCCAGTGCTTTGCCAATTAGAAATGATTGTAACACCTCTATGATAATATATTGAAGAAGAAAAAAAAAAAGTTATTACACAGATATAATTGTGGTCAGAGAAGAGCAGGGTGGCAATATGTGAGAGCTAAAGGTCAGTGCAGAAGGAGGGCAGGAGGTGCTCCAGGCACCAGAGCTGAGATTCCCCTGCAGGCCATGGTGCAGCCCATGGTGGGGTAGCTGTGCCCCTGCAGCCCATGGAGGTCTGAAAGGATGGAGAGATCCAACTGATGGACCCCACCTGGAGCAGATGGATGCCTGAGACAAGGCTGAGAACTCATGGGAGACCCATGGGAGAGCAGGCTCCTGGCAGGGACCTGCAGACCCATGGAGAGAGGAGCCCATGCTGGAGCAGGTTTCCTGCTAGGACTTGTACCTTGTGGGGACCCACACTGGAGCAAGCTGTCCTTGAAGGATTGCACCACATCGAAGAGTGGTGCAACTCTTGCCCAAATTGCAACAGTTTGTGGAGAAATGTTGCCTGTTGGGCGGACTCACAGAGGAGAAGTTCATGGAGAACTGTCTTGTGTGAGACACCCCATGCTGGAGCAGGGAAAGAACTCCTCTCCCTGAGCAGGGGGAAAAAACAATGTGTGATGAAGTGACCATAACCCCCATTCCCTGTCTCCCTGAGCTGCAGGGAAGTGAGTACAGGAGATAGAGCTGGGAAGGAGGGAGGGGTGGGGGGAAGGTGTTGTAAGGTCTATTTTTACTTATTATTCTGCTCTGATTTTGTTAGCAATAAGTTCAGATAATATCCCAAATCTGAGTCTGTCTTTCCTGTGATGGTAACTGGTGAGTGATCTCTCTTGGTTCTTACCTCATCTCATGAACCCTTCATTATATTTTCTCTACCATGTCCAGCAGTGGAGGGGAGTTATAGAAAAGCTTTGGTGGGTGTCTGGCATTTAGCCAGGGTCAACCCACCACCTATGAATCATAGGTAATAGTGGGAAAACAAATTCAGCTCAGGATGTAATTTGGTTGGTGTGATGGTGGTTATCAGAAAATTATATATTCTAATCAAGCAATCACCAAGTCTGACTCATATTTTATTTCCAGGGGTCGATCATGTTCCAGCTCCAGTCCCAGCTCTTATGTCCCTGGCATATAAGAACATATGTGAGAGGAACAATCGGTGGATACAGCTCTTGGTAATCTTGGTGGAAGTGTCCTATTACAAAATCATTGTAAGCTAAACTTCCCATAAAAATTTGACTTAAGATAAGCCTTCTATTAACATATCTGGCCTATTCTTAGCCACTCCCAACAACTTTCAAACTTTTGCTAAACGGCACCAGATTTGAGTCCTGGCCTAAAGCTTTGAGATTATTATACTTTCAGACATTTTGAGAAAATTGAAAGCTGGGTAGAGAAGCCAGACTTCCACTCCTTTGGGGAAAATGGCAGTTGTAACCGTGTTTTTTGTATATTGTATCAGCCACCTGACTGATCTCAGGTGATACATCGTATCTCGGTTGATACCTGCATACCATGAGAAAAACCAAGACAGCACAGTTCATATTGTCTTAGGGGGACAACACTCGTGGAAACTGGTGACGAAGAATGAAACATGACCACTATCTTTATAAGAAAGTTGCATTTAAGTTTTAAACTCATTTGATTCACCAAACCAAATTATTCCTTGGTTCCAAATTTCAGCTCATGTGGAATGCATGGTCAACCCTGTGAGGCAGACCATCCGTTACTGCTGGTATTGGCAGAGACGTGTGGGCTTGGTTTTGTGCAGCTTAGACCATTCATGACAGCTTTGCATTAACTTTTTAAAAAAGGACAATAAACTGCATAGCAAAATTAAATTTATTTTAAAACTTAAACAAATTCACTCTCAATTCCCTTCCAGAAGTACATAACAGACTTTCCTTAGCCTCATTTTAATGCAACAAGAGACAAAGAAACAAAATCAGTTAGTTAGTTCCAGTCCCATGGTAGATTCATGGAACAGTCACCACCAGGACTTCAGAGCCTCCTGATTGCCAGTGCATCGCTCGCTCCCCAGCCTGTCTAGGCCTTCTGGCTGTGACAAAACTAGCAGCTGCTTGCAAAAAACAAGCTGAAGGACAGAGATAACAGCACCTGAATGCTACATAAATATAGGGATTGTGGTAGCTTTCTCTAATAATATAAACCAATTATGTTCTTCTGGCTCTGGTTTCCATCTTAAAAAGGATTAGTCATAGGGTTATGCAGAATAAGGGAATTAGCCTTTCACCTCTGAAAAATGTAAGTTCAAATATTAGTTAAGGTCATGAATGAAAATCAGTTTCTTCCACTCCAGCTTGTGGTTATATATTAGGAAAGCACCACACAAATTGGCAGAACAGTCCCAGGAGAGGAATAGCAACAGCAGCTTGTGGTACACACAGTGTGTGTGCATGTTCATATATTGTATACAAAGTATATATATGCATATATTGACTTACACTAAAGAATGGGGAAGGTGGAATAGGAGAGCATGTTTAGAGATAGGATGGCTTTGAATTATTTTGAAATGTTTTGGACACTGAGTCCAAATCAAGAGATCTGATGCGTAGTTTTAGTCCTGCAATGACCCTTGGAGTAATCTTCCCCAGGCAAGAGCCCCCTCTAATCATGTCACTCTGCAGTACCTGTCAGAGGTACTCAGTACTCAAAAGCTCCTCTTCAGTTTCAGCAGAAAGACATGCACAAGGTTATCTATTCCACCCACTTCCCACACCCATCCAGTCATCATAGGGCAATAAATGTGCACAATCTTTCAGAAGCTGATGTTGATTTCTCTCCCTTAGGCTGAGATGTACTCAACCTAAATCCCTTCCCACTCCACATCTCTGTTTTGTCCAATCTATTGATTAAAGCTTCAAAAATGGGTGACTCTTTTCACTGGAAATTCGTAGCAAATTTTCTTATGTGCCATGGAAACTCAGTGTGACTAAAACATCAATAAATAATTGCAACTGGGATGGCAGATCTCATTTTATGGGAAATTTCCAGCAGGTAAAAACGGGTTGGAAAATTTTGGACAACAAAATAACCTTCCTCTAACTACAGCTTTGATTTCTACATTAAAAGTATTAACATTGCATGGAAAAAGATGAAACCCAGACCAGAAAATATTAATAAGTGAAACTTCTATTCCTACAGAACAGAAAGACCCTTCTTGATCAGAGAAGATACACTTTTTTTTTGTACAGGCTCAGGACAGTAGTGGACAAGAAAACAGACTCATTTAAGTGGGCTCAGGTTGACTTGAAAATATAGACCTATGTAAAAAATCCCCAAACTGAATAGAAATGGAAGAGGTATAAAAGGTATAAGACTCCATCCCCTGCCATGGTGTACACTGTGAGAACAGTCAACTCAAACTGAGATAGTTAAAAGTAGGAACACTATTTGGAAACTGTGCATTTTAGCTCTAAGTGCCCCTTGGTTTTGTAGAAATGTGTGCTGAAACAACAAAATAGAGGAGATATAATTTCTTCTTCTGTAGAATACCTGACATTCAAGAGATTTTGCCAAAGGAATCATCTGAAATTGCATTTATGCTTATGAAAAGTTTTGACTTCTGTGACCAGTTACAGATTCAGAAAGTCAAATCAACAAATCACGGAGAACAAAGCTCTCGAATGTATCTTCAGGAAGCAGTCATTTGCCTTCAGAATGGAAAGAAAAAAAAGAGAAAAAAAGACAAACAAGAGAGTTTAGCCTCAGGCAGCAGAGAAATGCATAGAATATTTGATTGCTCCACCATTCAGGCAATTCCGGGTCTCATCCTGCAAAACACAAGAAGAGTTTGCCTTTAGAAAACTTTAGATTGCTTTCAAAAAGAAACACAAGACACAGTTAATTTTCCTAGACATAGAAGAAAATTTCCCCAAATTTAAAAATATAAAGGCCTTAACAATCCAACTGTGAAGAATATTTCTCTTCTTCTTGAGATGGAGAGCTTTCTGCAACAATGAGTTTTTTCATATTAACTGCAACAATCAGTAGGCTTAAATGCCCATTTCACTTTCAAAGAGATTTTGGTTGATTTGAAACAAGGCTACTGAAAAGCTGAGTAAGATCATCCACAGATCATTTAATGCATCTTAATCAATCATTTTACAAAGAAAATAAGATTAACATTTAAAATTTGTCTTTTACAGACAACTCTACATAATAATTCCAATCTATGTTACTGATACTAATGAAGAGAGTAGAAATCCAGAGCAGATAAAGAACATTCTCTTTTAGAGATTGCTGAGGCAGGAAAGGTACCAGTTTCATTCCTGCCTGCTTGTTTTTCTACTGTCAAATGCCAGTGCATCCACAAAAGTCAGACTCTTGTTCCAAAGCCAGAATGCTCATTCCGTTTCACATTTTGTGGCAGACTCATACTTCAGGCCAAGCTCAGGCCATAACTTTTCCAATTTTTCTCTAAATCACTCAGTACACTTTTGGGAATTATAAAACAGAGTGAGCCATGATACATAACAATTGTGTGTGACAGGGAGAAATACATTGTTCCTCTTGTGGGGACAAACTGCAAGCGTGGATAATGCCAGGAGCAAAGCCTACCTTGAAAAGCCACATTCATGCTCAGGGACAGTTTAAGCTTTTGACAAACAGTTAAAGATAAATCCTGTAGTAATGACAGACAACAAAATGGTACAGTTCTCCTGAAAGCACTTACACAGATTCTGGAAAGATGCCCAGAAAGAGCCTCAGGCATGAAAATAAATGATAATATGTGTAAGTTTTCCATAACAAGTCCATAAGTAGAGTAGTATATAGATAATGGACAGTGAGAATAACAACTTTCTGAAAAGGGAAATTGGAACAGAGGCAGATAAAGGAAAAAACTGTAACACAAAATTTATTCTTAAGCTATTCTTGAAGATCATTATTCATGAGTGAAAAATCCTCCTTTGCAGTGATGAATACAGAAAATAGGCATTTCCTTGGATCAACTACCTTTTCAGCTTCTGGAGAAAAAAAAAGAAAAATCAAGTGAACTTCTGCTTCTATCAACAACGAGTCTGTCCTGTCAAGTGTGCAGTTACTACTTTCCTATGTCAAAACTGTAAAATAACTATTTAGGAATCATAATTCTCAGAAGAGAGTTCTTTGGTTCAAGCCATGAAGCTGTGATAACTCCGGCTGTAGTTTGAAAAGGATCATGATGCCTTACATATTGCCTGCATTAAACAGAAAGAATCTAAAGTGGGGTTGTTTTCTTTCTTTAAAATCAGTGTAAATAAGACTGGCACAAAAATCAACATGCACGACCCTATGTTCATTCCAACCAGGACTACTTCAGTTTATCTAAAATTGACTAGGAATTTAAATTGAACAATCAACTATTTCTAATTTGATTTAAAAAAAAAATAAATTTTTAGCATTTTGATTATGCCAGTGCACGTTAAGTCAAGCAATGTACGCCCAAATAAGTTATTTGCTATTAGAAAAGACAGAAACTTATCCTGTTTTTTCAAACTAACTCTACAAGGCAGGTTACCTCAGGATCTAATTCTTGGAAAACTGAGGGGCATACCTTTCTCTGAAAGCAGGGCAACGATACAGCCTGACCTGGATGACCTGAAAACAATGTGAAGTAGGGCACGAAACCCTCCCGAGTTACGTCTGCTGAGAGCGGCCCTAATTGCCGGCACCCGCTGTGCGAGCCCGGTGTCGCCCTGGCAGCGGCACGGGGCGGCTGTGCCACGCCGCCAGTCAGGCACGGCGACACGCGGGCTGAGCCCTCCTCTGCCGCACGCCTCATGCCTATTTGTTTAATGCAAATGAGCATATGGTAGCTGTCACTTGGAAGGCCCAAAGGAAACGATATGTTTCAAGCGTAATTGCACAGTGAAGGCCGTCGGTGCCCTTCTGTCTGCCCTGCGGTTTGACAGGAAAATCCCGCGGAACGCGCCCAGCTTCCCAAGCCGACATCGGCACGGGCACGTCCCGTCCGTGGCGCTCGCAGCTATCGCCCCACGGGCGCTGCCATCAGTGTCGATCGGGCCGCTGTGTTCAAACGCGAGGCACAAGGCCACGGTGAAGGCAGCGTACAACCCCTTCAGATCTGCTGCCAGGCCGACGGGAGGAACGTGCCAGGAGCACCCGTCTGGGCGCACCGTGTGCCTGGCGGCCAGAGAGGCGGGGGGAGCGCTGGCCTTGTGCTGCCGGGAACACCGCGGTCCCAGCCTCGGGGCACGGAAAAAATAACCAAACCAACTCCCCAGAACCAAAACACAAACAACCCCCAAGCAAGCGCTCTCCGAGCGGCGGATGGCGGATGTTCGCGGCTGAGCCATGGGGCAGGAACAGCGCTTTGGGACAGGGGCTTCTCCGCCGCCCTCGCCTGTCCCCACGGCTCTCCGGCCACGCAGGCTGTCACCGGGGATGACCGAGCGCGGCCGCCTCCGCTGCCCGCTGCCGCTGCCCTCGCCCCAGCAGTCCCCGCCGCTCCCCGCTCCGCTGCGCTCTCCACTCCGCGCCGCCGCTCCCGCCGGCCGCCCCCTCCCTCCCCCGGCAGGCGGGGCCGTGCCCGCCCCCGGGCTTCCCCCACCGCACGGGAAAGGGGAGGGGGCTCCGGCCCCGCCCCATCCCCGCCCCTCCCGGTGGAGCAGCGCCCGGCGCGCCCCTTAAAGCCGTTCCCGTCCGCCCGCGCGGTCAGTCCGCGGGGCCGCCGCCGCTCACCGCGGGGAGGCGCCGGGACGGGGTGGCCGCGATGCTGGAGAACGGCTCCCTGAGGAACTGCTGTGACCCGGGCGGACGCGGACGCCTCGGCTTGGGGGAGCGGGAGGCGGCGGCGGGAGCCCCGCGGCCCGCCTGGGTTGTGCCGGTGCTGTCCAGCGTGCTGATCTTCACCACCGTGGTGGACATCCTGGGCAACCTCCTGGTCATCCTCTCCGTCTTCAAGAACCGCAAGCTTCGGAACTCAGGTAAGGGCTTGACCCCCGCACCCTGCCACAGCCGTAGCAGCGAGCGTCCGGAGTCCTCCCGCTATCCTGGTCCTCGCCTCCAGTTATCCTGAGGACTCCAGCCCGCTTGTCGAGTCTGTGCGGGCCGCCCGCTGAAGGCGGGGGAACAGAGCCCACATCCATTGGTTCTCGCCCTGTAGTGTGTGCAGAGACCCCCAGGCGCTCAGTCACCCTTCCCAGCGCACCGCCTCTGCGCTCCCCTTGGGCTCCGTCCTGCCCTCCGTCCGGGAATGCAGATCCTTCAGTGGTTCCTAATGAGGTATTATGTGGTCTCTATGGGGTTCCCGAGGAGGGGAATCCGTGCCATCCGCTTAAAGTACTGGCGACAAAAAGAATGCCCAAGCGGTCGGAGGAATGAAGGAGGAGCTTTTAAAACTTGCTGAAGAGTCCTAAAGATACGGTGATGTGCATGCGTGGGGAAGCAGCTCAGCCTGCTTTCTGGAGCTTGCATTAGAGTTCACTGTAGTCTTTCACGAAATCGCCTTCGTCTCCTCATCGCTTATCCTTCAACCAGAATGCAACAAATAAAGTGGGCTGTTGTCTATAGTTTCTTTTTGCGTGTGCTAGGACGTTGCTCTGCGACTTTTACTTGCTAAACTTACTGGCTTTACTCCTTATCTCTGCCGGGCTGGTTACACGTGTTTCAAACTACAAAACTGTAGTTACGCACCAACTTCTCTGACTTTCCTCCTGGCCAACTTCCCTGATTCGCGCACGTCCCGCTGCGTGCGGATCCTGTACCCCCTCCGGCTCCCCCCGTCGATGGAGCCGATTGTTCCCTGATGCGCAGAGCTGGGCACAGCTGCGTCCGGCTGGGTGCTGAGTGTCAGTGCAGTATAAAGTGCTACCTCCGAAATTGAGGTGTATGTACTACAGTTCTTATAGCACTTAGCTGTTCCCGGAACTCTTCATTCCTTCGAGACTCGAGTTCCCTCGTTTTGCCATGCGCACGTAGGTTGGGGTAACCAAACTTTGCTGGGAGTCGGCAGAGGTCCGAAGCGCAACGTTCCCCGCGCTCGGAGCCAGAAGGCTCTGTCGTCGCTCCTCTGTGTCAGCGGGAACTCCCTTCCACGGGGAAGGAGGGAGAGCTGCTGGCTTGTTTCTCCTGGGGGTGGAGGGGGTGTTGGTTTGGGTTTTTTTTTAACTAGGGTCGCTTCCCAAGCGCTGCCGTGTCTCACGTGCGGTGACTAGCGCTCCTGCTATCGGGGACTAGGCGCTCGCTTGCCCTAGCTCTAAGTTAAATCGTACTTAGGGGCAAAAGCAGTTTATGGAGGGGTAAGTCTTGCTCTCCCCAGTCGCTGCACGTCTAACTGCGGGCGGGGGATACCGGCAAGTAGTCCCGTTTACATGGGGCTGAGCGATCGCTCCCGCCGAGCAGCGCCGAACCTGAGAATGTCTGGAAGGGTGTGTTGGCTGAGCGAAGGAAGACACGGGGATGCAGCTGCTGGTGAATGGGCTTGTGCTTGGCAGTCCCAAGGGACCAGGCCAAGAGAAGCAGAGCCGTGGCGAGGCCGGTAGCGCCGGCACACCTCGGAGCCGGAACCCTGCGTGCCCCGAGCGGGACCGCGGCCCCGAGCAGCGGCGGGCGCTGCCCCGGGAGAGCGGAGCGGGGCTGGGCTGGGCTGGGCTGGGAGTCCCGCGGGACCCGCCGTGGCCCACCGGAGCTCTCCCGTGCCCCTCGGCGCCGGGGCATGGCGAGTTCCCGAGGGATTCGCGCCTGGACTTCGCGGGGAGGAAGCGCCCAGGGAACAAGCTCTAGCTGGAGAGGGCGGCCGGCCCGAGGCATCAAGTCCCGTCCAGGGGGTGGAAGAGAGGGGCCTCTTCTGAAACGTTCCCTTCGCCCAAACGACAGCAAAGGGGAGGGTTTGGACTGGGAAAGAGCGATGCCTGGAAGAGTAAATTTCAAGATACTGGTCAAAGTACTCTGTAGCCCCCTGGGACTATTGGGGAAAAAAAAAAAAAAACCAAAAAACCAACCCCCCCCCCACCAAACAAAAAAAAAACCCAACCAACCCACATCGCCACTAAACATAGTCGTTTTATCTAGTTCAAATACCTGCTAATTGATCTCCTTCTAGGATTATCCTTAATGTGATATCTCTGCCCCTGTCCCAGAGATCTCTTTATCTTTGATAAGTACTTCGAATAACAGCAGGAAATTCCTTCATGAGGTTAAATACGTTTTAAATCTCCAGTTCGTATTTTTAGGTAAGGGAGACATGACTCTTGGAGATGAAACTGAAAGGGCATAGTTTCGTAAATGTCTACAGAAGTCTTTTCAGGTAAAATTTCTTAGGGAGGAAGCAGAGTGGAAGAGGACTGGAAACTGATGTAGGCAGAGTGACAGAGGGGATGGGTAAGTGGTGGAGAGCTAAGGCAGTACTTGGGAACCCTTAGCCTCTGACAAGGAAAGAAGATGGAGAAGCAGATGGACTTTCTGAGCAAACAAGAAATGACGCATTTTTACTTGCAAGTGGAGTGAATGCAGTAGAACGTGAAATGGTGAGGAAAAACAGCATGAAAGGAGTTAGACTTTGTCAGAGAAGAAAAAGATGAAGTTAGGGGTATGGTTATGACAGGAAGACATCTAGATGATTGAAGGAAAAAGGAAGAGCTATAGCATCATGAGCACTTGGTTCCCTTTGAAGAAGTAGTGAGAGATTATTCTTGGATGAGAGTTGGGGACTTCAAATAAGTCACAGGTGTATAAGGAATGAAAAAAACAGCTGTCTACTTCTGTGGCACAAGAAGTAATCTTACCTTCAGAAAGCAATATAGGACTTTAGCAGTTTTTCCAGGACTTATCAACACTATTCTGTTGTAGACTTCACAGAGAGATCTGATAACTGGAAACAATGTAATTATGCATCACTCTCCTTAAAATTAGAGCATGACCAAAAGTAATTCTATTCTAATGCTGTTATATAATGGGAAGTGCAAGAATGGAGTGAAATAAAATGACCTATTAGCCTTTGGGCTTGTACCTATTATGTTCAGCAGGAGAGAAATAAAGAATGGGTATGATTGCTGTTTCTGGACGTTGCTCATTCACTCCTCAAACATGGGAATTTTACCAGGCTTACAACAGAATGATCGTTTCAGATCATAAAGAAGCCTCTTCCCCACATTTAAATTTGTTTTTTGGGAATATCTGTGAAGACTCTTCCAAGTAATGCAAAGCATAATTGGTATGAATCAACATGCTTGTCTTACATAACTGCACCCAGTCTTTCTGTGAGAGGCTGAGAGCAACTTCTGATCTCTCAAAGTGATTTAATTTACAGAAATGAATGCTTTTATCAGTTCTAATTTGGGAAGAGAGTAATTTCATCTAACACACTACAAAATTAATAAAAACTTTGTATGTGGAAATAATAAAATTAAATCAGCTTGCTTTTCTATTTGAAATGTCAAATGTGTTCTGAATTTTCAAAAACAATTATTGATTTTGTGTGTCTTCAATTAAATGTGCCCAGTTGAAGGCAGCTTTTACACTGCTGAACTTTTGAAGTGTTAAAGTTTACATGAGCTCAACAACCACTGCTGTATGATCAAGTATCCTGAAGGTGCATCAAGTAAATCAAAGCCACTAGATGCTTTTAAGAACTTTAAAGATACTTTTGTATAGCCATAGCTATAAACGTAACATTATGGGCTGGGGTAAGAACATGGTAGGAAGCACTCTAGATGGTGGGAACCAGCAAGGCATCTCCCAGGGGACAGAGATAAAGCAAATTGTTTATATTTCATTGGCCCTAAAGCCAGCATAAAGTCAGTGAGAAGTGAGAACTAGGCACATTAACTCAATATCATTTCAAATAGTAATGAGGATTTGGGACCCTTTGACTTTTGGCAGAATATTAATATTCACCTTGGTGCATTGCCAAAGAATGCATTAGTGGAAAATAGTATTTTTAGTGCATTTTGTCAGCCCTCCTCACCCTCTCCACTATTTTCCTTTCTATATATATCAGCTAACACAGCACAGTGAGACTCTGATTTCCATTTGAATAGCAAGGTGCTGTTGCTACACAAATTAAATCAAAATTCATGTTTCTTTTACCTGTAAGAGCATTGGTGTATTTGCATGCTTAGTTCTGTCTAATGTGTATATGGCTCTGGAGGTGGACAATGCTGCTCATATACATGCTCATGTACATCTGCACAAAATAAACAATCCTGCATATATAATTATAATATTGGTACTTATCTGTCTACTAAATAAAAATGTTCAATAATATAAGCAAGTTGTGTAGTCTTTTTCCATGCTCTTTCCCTTTCCATAGCCTTCACTCCACATCTCTGTGATATAGCTGAAGGTATGTTATTCCCAATGTTAAATGCTGTTTTCAGTTATTCTTCATCTCTTTGGCCACACCAATTCTCTTTCTCTCCTTTTTTCCTCCCCTATTATTTTTTCTGTCCACTGTGATACAGGATAGCTGTTCCCTGTGATGGAATCCATCTCTTACAAAACTACAGTGGAGAAACCTGTTTCTGAAACCACTTGGAAAAACTGTCCTTTCATACCAGCAGTGATGCTGACAAGAACATATTTTGATGAGCAGATCATGAGATCCCACTCTGGCGGTTTCAGCTTTTGTAGTCCCGACTTCTTGAACCCTGAGTCCACAGAATTCTTATCTCTGTGACTGTGTGTGTTTGGCCTTCATATTCTCTCTCACATTTAGCTTGGAGGTGTTCCTTGCTAAGAAACTGATGGGAACATAACTTCAATTTTCACAGAAGGTCATTGAACTCAACACTTATAACAAAGCTCTTCTATCTCTTACCTTGATTCAAACTCGTTTTTACTTTATTTTAACTTTGTGATTATTAGTTGTTTACTTAGAATGGATATCTTCATTTGTAGAATTACAATAGTCATTTAATTTGAATAGATAATTTCTCCACCTGTTAAGAACTTCTGTGCAATATTAATGGGGACTAAACACATATTTACCTCTCAACCATTTTTTATTTTCCCCATGGGAAACAAGTCAAATACTTTTAGTTTTCACTAAGCAGCTGCACTCTTCATTTCCCTGGGTGTTTTAGGCCTTTCAGATCACTCATTCAAAGTAAATTAATCTGTCTTAAACACAAAACTTACCTGTTCACAGTAGTGCAGATGAAGTATCATCAGTACCCTCAAGAAAATATTAACATTTTATTCTGTTTTGTCCTTTCCTGGATGGACAAAATGGACTTGGTATGCCTTGAAGACACATTTTCCATTTATGTAGTAGCATCATATAGGTGACTGTTCTTGGTACAGTCACTTGCTGATGCAGCTCTTTTTCTTTTGTTACACAATTATTCCTTCAGTACCTGACCTCATATCTCATGTTATTATACTCTATCCACTTTCTGGTCTTTTAGGCCTCAAGCAAAAAAAGATCTTGAAATTTCTGTGCATCAGTATAGGCTCAACTTTGTATTATCACAAAATTTCATTAGTTCTCTTTGTGTTTTGTGACGTAATACTTCTGAAACATACAAAATTAGTTCAATGTAGGTTATGTCCCTCTGGTCCAACAATTTTCTTTCATCATTTTCCAGGCAGTGGTAGCAACAGACTGTAAGTGGTACCCTGGTGATTCCAAGGCTAGATCTGTTTGGAGCAACCTCCCAGATCCAGAAAGTCCAAGTCCAGCTTTTATTAAATAAAGATGATCAGATTAGTTGGCACAGCCACTTTGTATAAGCTCACATTGACTTTTATTCCATTTGTCTCTATATGCATCTTTAATTTTTCTATCCCTCCGAGTTTTTCTCTCCAGTCTTGTCTGCAATTGAGATTAAGAGCCCAACAATTTCTCAATTCATTCTTCCTTTTCAACTATTTCCCACCTTAAATACAGATGCCATGAAAGCACATACTTTACAGTACACAAATGAATCTTCCACAGGTTCCAACACTGTTTTACTGTTTTTATTACTCCCTGACTAATTGCTTTTCTGACTTACTGCAGGCTCCATTCATGCAAAAAGAAACAGCATTTGTGCAGCACCATAGCAAAGGAGGAGGAAATGGGTAGTAAAGTGTGAGAGCACCACAGCTGCAAGTGAGTCATGGCAACACTGCTCTTTGGGATGCATGTGGGAGCCAAGCTCTGAGAGAAATCAAATCACTCAAGCCTGAGAGAAATCTGCACTTTCCTACTGGCAGTGAGGACTAGAGAACATTTTAGCCCCTTTTTACAGGTCCCACATGGAGCTCTCAATACTTTCAGAGAACACAACACTATCTCTGAGATAACAGATGTTATATTCAAGTATATTCAATCTTTCTGATATTTTGCTTTACTGTAGATATGCTAATTCCTCACCTCTCAGCCTGCCTTGTCCCCAAGTCCACTATTATTGTCCTTATTAAAAGGTCTAGCAAAATTTTTCTTCAAACCAGAAGCCATTTTAACTCAATTTTCAGGATCCCCCTCCCCCAGTAACTTGTCTTTCCTTTCCTCTTTTTTTACTGTGCTGAAAGGGCATTTTAGTCAATTTAGAAGTCTTTGCAAAGTCAAAGAAGTTTAGGGTGTTTGTCAGTTTCCATTTTGTCCATTTCTGCTCTCTCTAGAAGTTTTCTTTGGTGGACATATCTTTTACTTCTAGCCTCATTTCTTTCCCCCAGTATCCTTACTGAGACAACTTCTTCTTTATCTAGATCTGGAACTTTTCCTTATATTTTCCCCTCTCTTGGATGCAAGTTACAGATAATATTTTTGTACCTTTAATATGAAGAAATGCCAACCTTCCTCCACACTCAAGTCCCTAGACTCCTCAATACAGCTGATTTCACTTCCCTAATTAGCTTCTTTTATTTATCAAAATGTGCAAGTCCCCTTCTTAGTTATGTCTTCTTTGCTTATTCTTCTATTTAATTTTGAGACCAAAATAATCTCATCTACTTTCAATACAAGCTTATTTTCTATGGCAGGCTCTTCAGGGATGTCTTTGTTCTTTATAAAAACAAAGGCTGGGTTGTATTGGCAAATAGACTCTGAATTGAAGAAAGCTGCTGGGTGTATGTCCAGAACTCAGCTGCCATTCCTGTGCTGATTTTCCCCTTTACATATGAGGACCTGCATTGTCCTGATATTAAATTGGCTCCATTAGTGTTTTCCTACTAAAAGGGAGGCATTCTCATCCTATTTCAGGTTTCTCATTCTTCACTGCACATTGTCTTTACAACTCTTCCCTAATGTAATTTTGGCTTTTACCAGGCTATCCTCCCTCTCTCCTCTCCCTCTCTCTCTCCCTCTCAATCTCTGTCTTCATTCCCCTTCTTTTATGAAGAAAATAGTCCTTTTGGTTAGTATTTCTTTTCTCTGATCACTGATGCAATTCCATTCTAACAGAATTGTTTCCATAAAGTTTTATTTTTATTTCTCACTGGGTTTGGATCCTCTATTTTATTGCATAGGTTCCTGGCACCCTTTATCTGACTCTACTGCATTTTATATTACCACTCCAGTTGAACTCCACAATGTTTGAGCTCCTATTTTCTATTTTTTTTTTCCACCACCTTCCTGAAGCCAAAATTCCCTTGCCCTGGGTGTTAAATGAAGAAACTATATGGTTTCTTCTCAAGCTCTCTTCCCATCTCTCAACTACGAGTTCTTTTTATTCATTATGCCAGCTTGGATTGCAAGCTGGTATCCCATATGCTTAGGTGAAGTCTGTCCATGAAGATATGAAACCTCTTCCCAGAAAATACCTCCAAATGATCAATAGGCCAAATCTTTCTATATAACTTCTAGAACTATACAGTCATGTGCCTGTGACTCATCTCATACTTCTAATTATGCTTCTGTTCGCTTCTTGGAGAGGAAACAGAGTAAGTTCATCACCAATTCCATCCTCTTTTCTGTGAGACTTGGTTCAAACAGTAACCAAATGAGAAAATAAGTCTTCAAAGTTATTTATGAAATGATAACTCTAAACTTTGTTAACCTGTAAATAATTGCAAAAGTAGAAGAGCAAAATGAAAAGCGAGTATTATTAATTTGCAAAATAAGAAGCTTTCTTTAACAAAGGAGGTGAATCTTGCAGGTAAATTTAGAAAAAAGTGAAAAGTAGAAATCTAAGATTGTTCTAGAAGAGAAAAAATCTGAAGGATACAGATTTTTAAAGTCTCTCAGAAATAGAAAGTTTGTGAGGTAATTATGAGCCTAGAGGAACTGGAAGAGGTATTTAGGAGTACAGAAACATCACAAAGTAGAAAAATAACTTCTCTACCAATCTGCATCATAGGGAATCCTGTTTATAGTAAAACTGTACTTGGGGCAGGTTATTCTGCAGCCATAGGGTATTTTGTATCCTCCTTGGAAGCTCTTGGCAATACCTTATTTCCAAGTTATCATTGCTCTAAATTATCATTTCTTTTATCCTGTACAGTAAGTATTCCATTTATTGATAAGCACATAGGAAGTTTATTGCCAAGATCAGGTCCAAGATACTTTCATTTTAGAATGTAATAGTAAGTCCTATTCCACTTAGTAAGTAGAGCTATTGGTATGCTTATCTTTAGAGTAATAGAATGATAAGGATTTATTTGAGCTGTATGTTTTCTTGAACTTGTAAAGAGGTATCTAAGGGTGTATTTATGTTGAGTGTTTCATTTGGCACAAGTCCACTCTACCCATGTTTCAAGGGAAGGAAAACCAAAGAGTGCTGTTAGTGTGATGCTTTCCCTGCAACGCTGTATTCAGGCTCTCCATAAGGCCTAGTCTAACAGTCACATGGCTTTTTTTTTTCCCTTTGTCTCCTTGAAATAGCCAACACAAACATACTCTCGGATACAGGAAATTAGAAGGAGCTCTTAGCAGCTGTATTATGGCAGTTTCAAAGTGTCTTAGGAGCACTCCCTTTCATGCTGGCTCTCTCCCGGACTCCGGACTGACATTCCTTTTGCAAGACTCACTGACTGCATGAGGAATGACCTCCCTGCAGTAATGCTCTATTCTTGGATGGACCAGCAGAAGCAATTCAAGGATTCATGGTGCTCTTTGGTACAATCAGACAGAGCTAAGAGACCAAACCTCCACACAGAGCTCTAGGACAACTCATTTTAAAAGACTAATTTTTTCATCTATTCTTAGCAGATATATATTCACCAGGTGACTTGAATCATTGTGTTGAAGATGTTTTAGGAGACTACTCTCACTCCATTAAATCAGTGACAACCTGTTCTCTGCCTCTAGGAGTAAATTCTACTCCTACTCCAATTCAGCTCTATTATGAGTACCATTATCTTCAGATGTGTTTCAGATTTTAGCTTTTTAGAAGTTGTCCTTTACAAGTGCATATTGGTACCTTGACACAGACTGGCAAGTACATTGCCTTGTACCCAAGAATACATATGAAAATAGCCATGTTTTCCTGAGCTGATAAAATAATTTTTTCATTTGCAGAAAGGGATGTTAAATGCTATGGCAATTTTCATCTTCCTAAAAATCAATCCAAGCAGTTCTGCTTTTTTAACCTTCCACCTTGATATGGGCATAAAACAGATTTCCTGATTGCAAAATCTCACAGAAACTTGTCTAAATCACTGTGGGTGCAACACTGTGGTGTGTCCTCTGTAACAACAGTAGCTGCTTTAGAATCTTCTGGTTTACTTTTGAGCTCCATACTAATAAGGGCTGAGCTATATCAGAGCATTTTCCTGACATTTCAGCTGCATATGAGACAGCTATGTCTTGACACAAAACAGATAAAACCACCCTAAACACTCAACATTCATCAAATGACTAGAATCTTGATTGTTGGGATTCTTTTTAAAATTATTTATTAATTGCAGATGTATTTGATTACGCTGTTTAATAAATGCTTCTTAAATTAAGTCCGCAGAAAAAACACAACCTTTCTGATTGACTTACTAATTTTTTCAGCCGTATTTTATGGACTTGGATCAGTTTCAAAGTTTAAATACCTTATGAAGATGATAATAATTTATATGATCATTCCATAAGTAGTCATCTTTTTGCTGTAGAATAACATCTGTTTACCTGTTGGTTTATATTGCCATATTTGCAAAATGTAGGCAACAATTGTTGTCAGAAGATAATCACATGCAGCTACTGGAGCTAACAGTCTGACTAACAGGAAAAATATCCGCTTGGTATCTCAGCCCTTGCAAATATAATTATGTTAACTTGTAGTTTAATTGTAAGTTTAGAACTTGCAGCAAATTGCAAAATGTATCACTGCAAAGAAGACAGGAACCAATAAGCGGCATCCTCACATCTCTATGATTTGCTCCAATACTGCCTGAAATTCTCAGTGTCCTCTCATTCTAAAGCCAGTTAAATTTTTCCAAATAATTCAAGTATACCCAGCATTTCATTTGAGTGCAAATAGGGAAAAGAACATTTTGTGAGACAGCTGTCACCTATAAATATATGTAATAATAATCAATCTAGGTATTTTTATGTCCTACTTTTTATTCAAGTAAAAATAACCTACTTATTGAATATTATTCACATGGTTTAATGAAAAAAGTATCTATTCAAGATGCCCATTCTGTGCAGATCCTGTCCACAGTGAAATTCATTGGAGTTGTGATCCTTAGGACTTTTAAAATATGTTCTTAGAAGTAGTCAAATAAAAGGCAATATAAATAAATAAACATTAAAACATGCTGCTTTTCTTCAAGACAGGTGAAGACACACAAGTGGCATAGTCACAACATGCCATCTGGGAGTTGCCCACCCCTCCTTTCTCTAAACTGCAGCTTAAGGTTCTTAAGAGTCCTGGGAATATATTCAAGAGACTAGACATTCCAACCAGCTTGCTTGAAATCAATTGTTACTCACTGGAATGCACAGGGTGTAATTTTTGGATTGTTACAGAGGAAAAAATATTTGATTAATAGGGCACTGGTATCTTTGTATGCCTTTGCCTTGTTATGTTAGAGGTCACGACAGAAAGAATATCTAAAATTCAAACTTCCCTGCCACAAGTCAGATAGTACACCATTATACTCCGGGTGTTTTACTGGCATAAAATATAGTGCCAGAGAATGTTGTGCTGTGGAAATTCAGAGCACTCCTACTCAAGGACAAGAAATCTCCCTGTGATATTTTTAAAGTAACTCAAAAAGGATTTGTTATAATACTCACAGGTGGGGTTAGAGCCCACAGACAAAAGATTACTTTCTGAATAAGTTTTCATGTTAAGCAAGATTTTCCTTTGTTTTTTTATTCTTCCCTTTGCTGTCATTAGAAGCAAAATGTGTAAAATATTAATCAGATGTTGAGGCAGGCCTTGTAAAAGGTTTAACCATACTAATCTGCCTGGTAATACTGGTAATACCACACTTATCTACTGGTAATTGGGTTGAAAGACTTTATAAGATTTTACCTATAATTATGGTGCTGGGTACGAAACCTCAACTACACAATCCAGAGTCCAATTGTTGCACTGGACATCTGGTGTTTCAAAGTCAAAGAAAAATTAACTAATTTGAGGTCCTGTAATCATGTATTTGGTTAGATAATCTGAAAACAATACAATCCTCTTTAGTCACTCTTACAAAACACCTGGTAGGCCAGGACTATAAAGATTGTAAAGCTTGCTGTACAGTCAGCTTCCTGGTTAAAGATGAAGCAAGAATATCTGCTCTGCTTATGGAGAGCAAACAAAATAGGGAAGTAGGTGACCTTCAAACACCCTCAAACATTCTCATGTAGTATAAATGTAGTGATTTCTATTTGAGCCTGACTTAGTCAAAATTATATTGCCTTGGTCCGGTTTGCAAGTGTATTCACGGAGTAAAAGAGGTGTGACTCAGTAGGTTAGGCAGACAGGAGTCACCCACAGCTCTCTTTCTGGATCACAGGCCACCAGGTCACTTACTGGGGTTTCAGCTAGAACTGCCACAAGGGGCTAGTCTGAAGGGCTGGTTGCAGTCAGTTCACAGGTCAGTTCAAAGGTCATCAAAGTAGAATGTGGAACAGGATTCTGCAGCTAGGATAAGCTGAACCTAGGAGGTGAATATCTAGATAAGGAGGAACATTCTAGCCTTGCTAAAGCTAGTGGGAATTGCTTTCTGAAAATGATTTTGCTAGGAGCTGGTGCCTCCTGCCTCTTTCTGTGCAGATTTTACCACACTCCACGCTCCATCCCCCAGAGTTTTGTCCCTTCACTGGTCTGTAGATTTACTGGTCTGGAAATGTTTCTTGGTCCAGGTTCTCTGTTTGGCTCAGACTATTTCATCCAGTCAAAGATTGTTCAAAAAGTTCTGCTGTCACAAAGAATCTGAAGGCAGAAGTATAAGAAAAACAAAGCCCCATCTATTCTAATTTGAATTGGGGCATCTTCTTCTGACTAAGCAAATCTAGCTCACTGTTACTGACCCTGTCTGGTGTCTGCATGCATAGTAACAGTTAGGATCTTAAGTACCCTCTGCTATTTAGCATATCAAGTAGACCCCTTATCTGTCACAAAATCAACAGCATCTTGCCTCTATTCCTTAGTGAAAACAGTAAATATCCTGTACACTGATTCCTTACTGGAATGGGTCACTCTGAGAGGTTGTTGAGTTTTTGTGGCTGTAGACAGTAAAAGGCTGACTGGACGTGGCCCTGAACAACCCACGATAGTTTATCCCTCTTTGGATGGGAGGGTTGGACTAGATGAACTCCAGAGATCAATTCCAACTTTCATGATCCTATGGCTGTATTGGTTGCATGCCTATCACCCCTTATTTACCTGTCTCAACAAAATCATGACTTGCAGGCCCAACCACAGCAGAGTTGTTGTCATTTTTCAAGGCTTCTACTGGCTCTCATAAAAGACCTTGATTCAGCAGATGATCATTACACACTTTGTCTGTATTGAGTTGGAACACAAAGCAGCTAATACTTCAGAAGAGAATACACAATCATCTTCTGTAAAAGCATTTTATTTATTCATCTGTTCACATGCTGTTTACAAACCTATGAGTACCATTATACGATGAATCATGTCACTGTACTTTGCTTTAAGACCTTGTTTCCAAAAGAAGCAGATGGCAGAGACTGACAACAGCTTCTGAAGACATTCATCTTATGCATATACAGTAATGAGGCCTTCCAAAAACTCAGAACAGAAAGGGTAAGACTTTTCTCACCAAAAGGTTATAATGGCCATTTTCATAAATATCCTCTATTTTCTTTCTTGGTGAAATAGGAAACAAGAGAAGAAAAGAAGATTATAATGAAGGGACTCCATAGGTTGTTAGAAGCACTGGCAACTTGTAAACATAAGCATTTTCCAATTAGATATTCCTGTGTACTATATTTACTGCAGTGTATCAGATCCTATTTTATAAAAATTCAGGATCGTCCACTGTGTCTGGGAGTTGAATACAGGAACACCCAAAAGTACATAGCAGGAATAATGTGCTTAGATTTGGTTTCTTTTTGCAGATTGAATCAGTTGACATGTACATGCTTTGCACATATTTGTCTCAGTAGCCGACACAGGCTGCGAGTTCTTTACCTGCAGCCCTACGGAGCAGTTGAGCAAACCACCGTGGAAATTGCCACTTGCATTACTTTGGTTCAGTAAGTGGAGATCCCTACATTTACACTGGTCAGAAAGTTCTGGGCTGTTTAAATTGGTCTGCAGGGCTAAATTACAAGATGCACCTTATAATGGCAAATCAAATCTCTTGGCAAATTGGTCCTGAATGTGTCCCATAGCCTCCAATAGTCCCCAATTTTATTCACTTCATGTACCAGCATGATAACCTTCATATCTTCAGTTATATCTTAAGCCTCATATTTTAAAATGGAACTATTTAATGTCTGACATTTGTTGGTTTGTTTGGGTTTTTTTTTAATTCAACTAATCTGCTAGCAAATATTAAAATAAAACACAAACCAAACAGCTTAACAAAACAAAACATGGTTTTAGTTAGAACAAATTTTTTTTTTTCCATTTTTCAATTTCCTGTCTTTTTTTTTCCAAAAGAAGGTGGAAGTTAAGTTATTCTAAGGAGTTGAGCAATGTTTTGTTGCAGGAACAAAGAAAAAAAACAACATAATTTCCTTTGACACAAATACAGTTTAAAGATAGTAGCAAAAATGAAAGTAATAATGAAGGTGATGGAATGAACTAGCATTTCACACAATATAAATTAAAATCTATCAGGACATAATAATGTTTTTTCCAGAGGTCTTAGAGTGAAATATCCTTACTTTGTTTTCTTCCACACTTCAGTCTTTTATAGTTGACCTGGAACAAGTTTTGGGATAGGGTTTTTGTTTGTTTCTTTAACAGAGCCACATCCTATAAAATGCTACATATTTTACCTTTTATATGACATGCAATACAGTGCTGAGACACTGAAAAAAAAGTTATTAAAAATCATAGGTCGCCCAGCTCTTTATAGGATCTAACTAGATTGCACCTGTTTTATTTTACAGCTTTTTGTATTAGTGCTTTTGTCAGCAGTAAATGAGTTTTCATACTTGCAGTTGTACAAGTAGGTTCCCTATTCTTTCTTGGTTGAAGCAATCAGCAGCTGTGATTACTTCAAGAGAAGAAAATGAAGCTGATATATACTGACAGACACAGAAAACATGACTTCTTTCATGAACCAGTGAAAAAACAGTCTGTTTTTGTTGTTATTTAGTGATTTTGCTCAGCAACTGGAGATTCTGAGGCTGGGCTGCCACTCGTGCCCATGGTACTAAACTCTCAGAGTGAATGTCTTGGCTTCACTCCCTGTGTGACACCTAAACTGAAAAAGGGGAGATTCTAAACTAAAGAGGGTAGACTTAGACAAGCTATTAGTAAGAGATTCTTTACCTTGAGGGTGATGAGGCACTGGCACAGGTTTACCCAGAGAAAATGTGGGTGCCCAAACCCTGGAAGTGTTCAGAGCCAGGCTGGGTGGAGCACTGAGCAATCTGACCCAGTGGAAGGTGTCCCCGCCCATAGCAGAGGGGTTGGAACAAGATGATGCTTGAGGTCCTTCCAACTCAAACCGTTTCATGATTCTACAAGTCTGTGATTCTCAGCAAAAACATGGGCCTTTTCCATCCTAGACTATCCTCAAGGCAAGAGCCTGACTTCACTGTTAGGGCATGGATATAAAGGATCTTCTCCCCTGAGCGTGCTGCAAAATGCAGCTCAGTTTCAGATGGCTGGAGACACAGAAGGAGGCATAGCTAGACTCATACTCTGTCTTTAACAGTAGATGGAAGCAGGCACTGAGGAGAAAAAGAGAACTGCAACCCTGCATGATGCTTCTGTATTATGACAGCTTGTGACTCCTTCCATCTCAGAGGATTTCCTAAACCTAGTATGGTATGTCAGCTAAGTAACCTCCAATTGTAGTACTTCAAATAAGTACTTTTACAAGTGCTTTTTCAGTCTTCCCTTGAACACAAGTGAAATTTTTACATCTGCAAAATCTGTTAAGGATTTACTACTTAGTGCAGCACCCACTCCCTTTTGTCTGCTTTTAATACAAGTAGCCTTATTTAATAGATCTCACTCTTCTATTGGCTCCATCCCTCAACATCAGTGTTTTCACTATGATGTCATTTGGAAGAAGAAAGCTGGACTAGTGCCGCCACTTTTCCCAGAGTATGCCTAACAGAGGTGGTATTATCTATCATAGAAAAGTAAGAGCAAGGTTCATGAACCTGGACTGTTCTTCCTAATCAGTGTCTTGGAGAGTTCCTGCACCTGTCTATCTCAGTTTCCCAGCTGTTAAATAATGAGAAGGATTTTTTTTTTTTTTTTTAAAGAGCTTACTGATAAAGAGCACTCTACAATACAAGTGGTAACCTGTGTATTCTGATTCTAGGCTGAAATTCTTGAACATAACCTAGAAAGAGACAAGCATGCTAACCCCAGGAGAGCAGCAGGGCTGTTGAGTAGGGCACTCTCTGGGGAGTACGAGAGACATAAACTCAAGTCTTTTTCAAAGAAGGGTTCTTCTGTCATGGAAGTGTCCAAACCACTAGGTAACAGAGAAATTTCTGGTAGTAGAGCCTGTCTTGCCTCTTCTGCTTCACTTTTTCTCTCTGAAAACACCAAGTACTGGAAAAGTTCCTGCAATCTCAGAAAATATTGGAAGCCCAGAAAAGTATCTATCACCCCATAAATGTAGTATCTGATTAACGATCAATGTTTTGTTTTGGAAGCACTGGCCCCTGGCGTCTTCCTCCTGCCCCGCTAGGTGATTCGATGTGTTGTCTCTGCTGTGGCTCCGGCTCTAGGTGGTAACAGAGAGTCACCACCATCTGCTGTCTCTGAAAATAGCCTTCTGATTTTAGTATAGTGGAGTCGGTTCTCATGAATTGTATGATAAACAAGAATCGTGTTTGCATTCCTTTGTAGAAGATATCACCTGATGGACTTCTCAAGTGACCAGTGAGATGGAGAGGTGGTAACTTCTCTGTCCAATCTCTGATCACTGTCCAGAAACTTATACATACAAGGTCAACAATAAACGAGGGAGTTCTTTTCTTCTTCTCTGCCTGAACACCTGTTGTGTGTGTTACTGTGTGTTTCTATCTGCGTCACAGTAACAACTGTCCCCACCAGCACCAGACGAAGCCACAGGCGACCAAAACTGTTCACCCAGGGGTTACAAACCTCGGGCCTTTTTACTCAGCTTTTAGCAGCACAGCACTTTTGCACCTGTAGTCTATTGGCAGAAAACTCACAACAAGGACTGGTGTTCCCATATTAATTGGAGGGAGAAGAAGAGTGAGCATGTAGAAGTGGAGGGTTTAAGTTACATTCATGCCTAGCCGCCAAGCATGCCCAAATCATGATCTCAAAAACAACAGTGCAACTTAGGTACCTCTTTTCAGTAAATCTGTGTCAACAACTGAGAGATCTGCCTATTGAGCCTAAAATTCACCTCCTGCAAATGTAGCTTCCAGCACTAACTCATAGTTGGAGATAGAGGGCCAAGAACACAGCTCTATTCCAGTCCAGGAGTCTGCAAGTCACTTAGCCACAATCTCAAGGTCCTTTTTACATGCTAAGCCTTCATTCTTGTGAGTCCAACATTCTTCTTCAGGCCAGTTCTGTTTAATATCTTTATCAGTCATCTGTAAAAGGGTCCAGAGTGCCTCCTCAGTCAGTTTGCAGACGACACCTAGTTGGATGGGAGTGTTGATCTGCTGGAGGGAAGGAAGGCTCTGCAGAGGGGTCTGGACAGGCTGGATTGATGGACTGAAGCCAACTCTATGAGGTTCAACAAGGCCAGCTACTGGGTCCTGCACTTGGGGTCACCACAAGCCCAGGCAGACCCAGAGGTTGGTGGGAGAGGCTGGGAAGCCACCCATTGGAAAAGGACCTGGCAGTACTGGTCCACAGTGGCTACCATGATCCAGTGTATGCCCAGGTGGCCAAGAAGGCAAATGGGATCCTGGCCTGTATCAGCAATAGTATGGCCAGCAGGGCCAGGGCAGTGCTTGTCCACTCATACTCAGCACTGGTGAAACCCATATTTGTTCTTGGCCCTCCTCTAGAAGAATGACACTGAGATGTTGGAGCATGTCCAGAGAATTTTTAGTTGATAGGGTTGTCAAATACTGGAACAGGCTGCCCAGGGAAGTGGTGGAATCACTATCACTGAAGGTATTTAAAAGGGATGTAGATGTGGTACTGAGGAATGCGGGTTAGTGGTAGACTTGGCAGAGCAGGGTTAAAAGTTGGACTTAATGGTCTTGAAGGTCCTTTAATATCTGAATTATTTTATTATTCTACTCCCAGTGCTGTGCTTTTTCTGTACATATAAGAGGGTAATTGTAGTGACCAATAATTCTAAACAGTTTCATAGAATACACATCTTCTAAGAAAGAAATAACCTGGATGTTCCAAAAACTGAAGACCAGCTTTGATTCATTGTTTATGATACTTTTTTTTTTTATATGTTTATATTACTTTTTTTTTTCTAAAATATGCTGTTCCAGTGGATATGTATTGCATGTCTCTTTCCATTATATCAAAGTCTGCAGTATACCTCACTAATATGTGAAATCAAGAAACATAACTACAAAAGAGCATATCACTGCCTTTAAACTGTAATATTCAAAGAAAACAAACACCCATCTGGCATTTGTTTGGAGCATTATGTTACACCTTCTGTTAGCAACACACTGTTGAACACTATACCAAATTAACATGTCTCAGTAAATCGAAGCTTACCCTAGGTCTTGGCTTGTACTGTCACAGGGAATTCAAATGTCAGTGTGTGAAACACTTAATTCTCTGCTCCACCTGCTGCTGATGCCATAGATTGAAGAGGGTGATGTCTGTACGCAATGTATAAAAACTTGTTAAACAAATGTGTAACAACCAAAACAATACCTAAAAAAACCTCCCAGACACCATAATATATAATTAAGCATTTTCACCAGTTTTAAACCAAAGACAGAAGAAAAACCTTAAAAAAAATAGCTGCAATTGCAATTGCTTCTGGTTTTAGTAGAGACATTAAAAGTCAGTTGTCTTTTCAGAAGGCAGATGCTTTTAGCTCTTAAAAGTTGTGGACTTACCAAAAATGTTCCATGAGTAAATTCCTGCAACATCAAGTCATATCAAGATTACAAGAGGATGTGACAGTTCTCTTTCTCCTGTTAGTTGTAGTAAAACCAATATGCAGGAATGCTTCATGAAATACGGATCTAGTTCTGTTTCCCCGAAGTCAGTATCAGAACTTATTTTCTTATTTATGCATACAGCTATCACAAATGTGTATCTTTTTGAATACTTGCAAGACATTTGGCTTTTAGTAACTACTGCTTGTAATTAAGGGGTCTTTCCATTACAGTGAAAAATTGAATATACTTCTCTCTCTTATGAAACTGAAATTTAAGAACAAAGTTCATCAAGTAAAGTCCAGAAGCAATGATAATAATTCCAGCTATATGAAAATTCTGTGGTTTCTATTTTGTTACAAGCAGCAGAAATTTACCTTTTTTTAGTTATATTATGAATATAACTTAGTCCACTCTAAAAGCCCTGGGTTAGGTGTATCAAGGAACATTTACTTTCTCCAAACACATAAAAGATGTCTAAGACCTTTGATTTCTCAAAATATTGATTATTTATGTTTTATGAATTAGGAAAGTTTCTCTCTACTTCTGTAGATTATTCATTGCAGTAATAAACATTAAACTTAATTCTGCAGTCATCCACAGAGGCAGAAAAATACCTTTGTACCTTACTTTGCAGTGCACAGTGGGAACATTCAACCCTGTAAAAAGCCATAGAAGTGACAAATCACCTGAGGCCTTTATAGATATTAGACCATTTTTCTTCTGAGTTGTAAACTAGTAAATTATGTTTCTGACAAGTTCCTTGCTCACTCTATTTATTTATTGCACCTGGAATTTTCAAGAAGTCCTAAATTGCACTCAAAACTTGGAAAATATCTTGCTAAATGAACTTTACAGTAAATTTCCAAATGTGATTGAAAGACCTGAATGCCCACTCTATTTCAACTGAGCAATTACATTTTGGGTAGAAGCTGATGCTGGGAGGCCTTAGAGTTTAGATTAATCTTAGTGCACACACTAGACTAAATTCTCTCTTTCTCCAAAAGGCATTCTAAACCAGAAAAAAGTATTTTCTCCTTCTTTCAGTAATTTTTTCCTTCTTTCCTTTCTTCCAACTTCCAACTTTTGACTTCTCTATATTCTAATGTCAGATACAGTGATGAAAAAACATAAGAGAAATTCTTGTTGCTATGATGTAAATACATTCTGATAAAGATGCCCCTGTTCTTTATTTTGGTTTTTGTCCTGTTTACCACATGGCTACAAGAGGCCTTCACAGTCATCTCATCCTTCCTATACAAAGGGACCAGCTTTATCTAGGCTAGTACTGGCAAATACTTGTTTTATGTTCTCTTACAATCTTCAGTGGCAGACTCGAAGCAAGGTATTCCCACACTTCCTTCTCCTTGCCATTAAACTCATTTTCTCTGTGTCTACCTTGAAACTTCCTTGTTGTGACTGAAGCTTGATTGGATTCACAACTATCATAGGAACAGTTTATATCCTTCCTGCTTTGCTTATTTGAAGTTATCATGGCCCACTCAATCGTCTCCCTCATTTGCTCAGTCTTTCCTCACAAATCATAAAACTGCAGCTGTGGAAAGACTTGTGTAACTTTTTAAAATATATAAACCAGGCTACTAAATATATAACAAGGAACTATCTAAAATAAGTTGCATGCTGCTCTTGAGATGGGTGCTCTTTCTGAGGGTACAGATGAATAATCCTGCTTTCCATTAACTTTACTTGCTCTTGTGCAAATTGATGAGCATGGTAGTTCCCTAAAACATATGGGAGGAAGATAGCTCCCCATTCCTTAATTCACGAAGCTACAGAAGTAAAGCAGGTGGAGCAAACAGAGTAGATGTGAAATTCTGTCATTTTTGATGACTATATTTCTACATGGTTGTTTCTTTTGCAACTTCCAGTTAATGCCATTCTTAATATGACATGGAGAACTGCTTTGTTAATTGAGGACTAGTAAGCTCAGGATTTGTAGAATGGAGCATCTAACTGCTCTTCTCAAAAATTATTATGTTCCATGTACAATTTTAAAAATTGCTTGGTGTTTTCCATATACGTTCATTCTGTGAAGGACTTACAGGAAAGAAAAAAAGAGTATGCAAAGAATATATAAAACCATACAGACCATATGCATTTTATGTTAGCTAAATGCCAAGAATTCAAAGGTAGTACCCCTATCTTCTTGAGTGAAGTTCCTAAAGAACATTTTTCAGGAATATAGTTTACTATTTCACTATTTTATAAAAATACCCTTAGATCCAATGTCAGAAATTTCAAACTGATGAAAAGGACACTGGTTAAAGAGAGACAATAGGCCTCAACCATATCACCTATTTTCCCTTAATATCATCACCAGAAAGTATGAATACTTCCTCTTGTATGCGTGGAACTTTTCTTTGTATAATTAAATATGCCTTTCTGCAGATGGTGGTGAGACAATTCACTCTTGCTTAGACAATCCAATGAGAAAATAACTGCAGTATGGATAGGCCATTCATGCAGAAAATATCTGTTCTACAGAGTATCGTGTAGCAATTTAGAGTATTCATAAAACAACACATCCTTCCAACAGCTATAGACCTGGTCTTTGTATTTCCTTCTCCTTTATGCTTGTCATGCCTGTTAGCATTCCAGGGATAGGTTAGAATGGCATAATGGCTTACCTACCTGGCACAATTTACACTTTTTTTGTTTCTTTTTCATTTTATCAATACAGCCATGGAGTTAGCTACACTTAAACAACTCAACATGTGCTTATGAAACAGCTCACCAATGCCTATATTTATTAAAGATAAAAAGAGCAAGAAGGATATAATCCAGTCACCAACAGATTTGAAACATCATGTTGCTGCAGATATCTCTGTGGTGTTCCAACTTACATTGTAAAATCATTTCCCTCTTGGTCCTATATACCAGCTGCTTGCTGAAGTCACCAATAATTCAGCATTGTAGACATCCAAAATAATGTAACATTTTTCTTCTTCTTCTTCACAGCTATGCTTGCTTTCAGACTTATCCCTCTGTATTCTTCTTTCCTTCCAGGTAACGCATTTGTGGTGAGCCTAGCTTTGGCTGATCTGGTGGTGGCCTTGTATCCATACCCACTGGTGCTCTTAGCTATTTTCCACAATGGATGGACACTGGGTGAAACGCACTGCAAAGCGAGTGGCTTTGTGATGGGACTAAGTGTAATAGGCTCTATTTTCAACATCACTGCAATTGCAATAAACAGATATTGCTACATATGTCATAGTTTTGCCTATGACAAAGTGTACAGCTGTTGGAATACAATGTTGTATGTCTCCTTAGTCTGGATATTAACAGTAATTGCAACTGTGCCAAATTTTTTTATTGGCTCTTTGAAGTATGATCCACGCATCTATTCATGCACGTTTGTCCAGACTGCAAGCTCCTACTATACAATAGCTGTTGTGGTCATTCACTTCATCGTCCCTATCACCATTGTCAGCTTCTGCTACCTTCGAATTTGGGTTTTAGTGCTTCAAGTTCGAAGACGAGTCAAGTCAGAAACAAAGCCAAGGTTGAAGCCAAGTGACTTCAGAAACTTTCTTACTATGTTTGTTGTTTTTGTAATTTTTGCCTTTTGCTGGGCACCCCTAAACTTCATTGGACTGGCTGTAGCCATTGATCCTACGGAAATGGCACCAAAAGTTCCTGAATGGCTATTCATTATAAGCTACTTAATGGCCTATTTCAACAGCTGCCTTAATGCAATAATATATGGTCTTCTTAACCAGAATTTTCGGAATGAATATAAACGAATTTTAATGTCACTGTGGATGCCAAGGCTTTTCTTCCAGGACACATCCAAAGGAGGTACCGATGGCCAGAAGAGCAAGCCTTCTCCTGCTTTAAACAACAATAACCAAATGAAAACTGAAACCTTGTAAACATGTAATAGTCAATGCAAGAGATTGTTGTTGAGAAAACCAAGACCATAGTTGTAATGTTCTGGTCATTCCTGCTTAATTCTGGGGAGTTTCAACTTGGATCACACTTTATGACTGGAATATTGTCTTCATAGTAAAGCACATTGCTCTGGAGTCATGATTTATACAAGGTATTAATTGAAAATGTGTTTCAGAATTAAAGCAGCAGGTGGGTGCAAGCTGTTTTAGTTCTGAGAGCTGAATCCTGCTTCTAGACATATGAATGAGGTATTTTTTTACTTCAGTGGGAGTTTTACATTCTTTATACAAGATCAGGATTCATTTCTTAGACGATGTAGTGAGTCCATGTGTACAGCAGCTCATCAAGGCTCTGGAGTGGGATTTTCCTCCCTTCTCTGTCTGAACAGAGGGTGAGACAGACACTCTATTTTCCACACATAAGCCAAACACTGCATTTCTGTGCATGTACTGTTGACAGTAACAGTGTCTTTGAATCCAGTTTTTAAACTGGAGAGAAGAATATTTGTGTAAAAGCAAATATTAACATAAGAGACTTTCCTCACAGGTTTTTCATACTTACATACATTGAGAAGGGAATACTGTGTGTCTACTCTGTTCATCTTTTGTGGTTAATTTTATGGTAGATAATGTAATTGGTTGATTTGTCACAGATTTACCTTTAGAAAGGATTGAATTTTCATTGAACTTCATTTACTTACCAAAATATCTCTACAAAATGTCATTTGATGAACTTCAGCCCACCTTACACATTTGTGACAGACTGGAAATTATAGCATATGACCTGTGATCATCTGGAGTAGCAACTGGACACTAGACAGAATATCCTAGATCATCTCAAATGATGCTAGACCAAAAGGAGAACCCCTTTTGACTATAATGGTAGCTGATATACTTGACTCACGTCTACATCTAATCTTGAACAAAACCTACTGCTGGTGTCTAACCTAAGACAACCTTCAAGGTTCCCTATAGTGGATAAACACATCCAAGGATAAGATTAATTGCTTTATGGAGGTGCTGGTCTCCTTTCACTGACTTCAAAAGTGGCTTTGATTACTAGTTCAGACACCTAATTTTGGATAGTTAGGGAGGGATTTTCTTGCTTAGTTTGGGATTAACCCAGTGTAGATGTTTGCACACAATCCATTTTCTAAACACTCACAGTAGTCCTTGGAGTCCTAGGAAATTATTTTTTTTCTTTTAAAACAGATATCTTTATTGATCAGGGGGGCTGATCAGCAGAATTCAGTAACTGTACCCTCACTGACTGTAAAAATGATCAAGTACATACACACACATTTCAGGCAAAGAATGGTCATCTTAATTCCATAAATAGCTTACCTACACTTTATATTTGCAGTTCATAAAATAAAAAGATTATTTTCCATTTTATTTTTAAACTCAGCTCAAATTCCAACTGGATTTCTGCTTTTCCAGGTAACACCTTGTAACAGTGACTGTGCAGATCAGGTTACAATTTGGGTTATACTCCAGAGCATTATAGTAATTTACACAATGTGGTTGTACTATCTATAAATCAGACTAGGGATCTGTTTGCAAGCACACAGTCTTATTTTATCATTAGGCTTGAAATGCACATTACTCTTAGCATTTTTTAGCAGTGCTGTTCAGGGTAGAGGTGCTAGATCTCCGGTAAATCCATGTCAGGTATTGAAATGGAACAATGAGGAATTCAGGTTGCTATTACATTCCAGTTTGGGTTTCCTGACCTGGCTATTATGAAAAATATTTCTGTAGTAATATTCATTTGTACAGCAAATATACTCCTTCTGAAGCCATAAAGAGGCATTAACCATCACCCTTATGTTGCTAGAGTGAGAGAAAAATATCAAAGAACCACAGTATTTTAAATGTTCTATTTGCTTGCCAAAAGCCTATGTAAAGTACAACAAAGTAACAAATGTGATTATTATTTTAGCTGCTTTCATGTTCTTCTCATGATTTCTGATAATCTCAGAAGTTCAGTACCCTTGGACTCATACAGTAGTAGGCTGATAAGAAGCAGAAAACTTCGTGCATAGGGGTAATAAAGAGATGAGACAAATATAACCTAGTGGCAGAAAATAAAAATATTGTGGCTAGAAGTAGCAATCATTAATAAGTAGGTTTTACCTGAAACATAATTTTGTAAGTCTGAAACAATTTCAGTATGAGATTCTTCATGACTTCCACAGCAAGATATGGAACACAAAATCAATACACATGTATATCTACATGTAAAATTTCCCCCAGAGTAAATAAGGAGGTTCAAGAGTCTCTGAAACTTGTAGGAAAGGATTTAAAATTTGATTCCTGGCAATCCTGCATTTTCTGAATTCTCTGAGTAATCAAAATTGTGACTTGAAAGACAAAATTGGTTGTCTGACTTATAGGTGAACTATTATTGGAAGTTAATTGATAGACCTTGGTTTATCTCTCACTGGAATGAGTCAGAATAGAGTCCAAAAATTATTGGTTTAGCTCCATAAAATAAATTTAAATGTTGGAACCATTTCTTTGGCCATAAAAATGAGCTGATATCACTATCAATACTCATGAGGAAAAGACTTGAAATTTGTATGAAGTCATTTTACAAATTATATCTTCTCTTTAAAATTAAATATCACTTTAAGAATCCTTGTTCTGGTATGTTCCCGACGATCCTAAATGAATCTCACACAAGTAATTGAATAGAATCACTGAGTCATAGAATGGCCTGGGTTGGAAGGGACTAGAAAAATCATTTTGTTTCAGCCACTCTGACCTGGTCAGGGACATCTTCCACCAGTCCAGGTAGCTCAGAACCTCATCCAGCCTGTCCTTGAACTCTTCCAGGAATGGAGCATCCACAGGTTCTCTGGGCAACCTGTGCCTGTGCCTCACCACTGTCACAGACAGGAGTGTTCCAGAATTGGATCCTTCCTCACAAGTGAGGGAAAAATTTTGGAACAGTGCTAAATTATTAGGTGTGGATTTTACCACCACATCATTACCTAAAAGTGGCCCTCCACTGCATGGGTGTTGCAAAACCAACTTTGCTGTTCTTGTGCCAGGTACTGCTACTTGTTGAGTCCTGGTATATGGATAATAACTCACACCTGTTAAAATAAGTTTCATACCATTACTACTACAAAGTGTTTCATTTGAGTTGACCTGGAAATCAATCAATTCCATAAAATTTAAATCTTCCAAGCCAATCAAATGCATAAAAAATTATATTTAGATGACTAAATCTAGCTTTCAATGGTGAAAAGTCTTTGTTTAGTAATGCATATTTCTACCTGCATCAGAAGCCTTACATTAATTTTCTCCCTTTCCTTACTTTAATTTAAAATCCATTTTCCCAAAGTTAAGTTTGAAGGAAAACTTTATAAATGCACCGTCAAGAGAGTTGATATGGTTATAGCATGATTTGAAAGTATAGTCAGGAAGAACATATCAGCTCTGAACAGATTTATGCATCTTTGAGGAAAGTACCACTTTTGTTATATAAAAGTATTTTCACCAGCATATCTGATATAGGCACTTTAAGAAAAAAGAGGAAAAAAGTCAGGTAGACCTTGTGTCCTGCACAAGGTAATTAGTGAAGGAAAAGTTAGGGCCTCAGGGAAAAAGTCTGTTCCCAGAAAATGTGGAGTGTTTTCAAATTTTAGTGTTACTGTGATTAAAAATTGTTGTATTTTTTGTTAATTAGAAGAAGTCAATGTATTCTAGAATTGTTCTTACAGTAGATTTCAGATTAGAGAAAAGCATATTCTCACATAGATGGATGAAGACCAGTTGTAAATTCTGTTTCAGTAAAGAGAGAAGTGGAGATGTGCTAAAGTCTAAATGAGTCTGAAACAATGCATTAGTCTTATCCTGTCTCTCTGTGCAAGTGGAAATGTCACTCTCAAGGAAGAATTAAAACTAAAGGCACAGTCCTATTACTGTTGACTTTGATGAGGTTTCTCATGAAATTATTGACTGAGAGGAATAATTCTGCCTGGTTCATTCTCAGGGGCAGGAATATGTTTCTGTCTCTCCACTTCTTCCTTTAAGAACATACTGAGAGAAAAATTACTGCTTTCATTTGCCAATTGTATTTTAATGAATTGCACCAGTCTGGGAATTTGCCAATGAATAAATATATATGAAAGATTGTATATATTTCTTAATATGTATAAAAACAGTTTGGGTCATCTGAACAATTTGTTTGACTTAAAGATGTTTACAGATTTAATGGAAAATGAGGAAGATAATTTATTTTTGGTCATCTATTGATATGTTGCTAGTTTAACTTGATCTTGCACATCATTATTATCTATAATAATATATCAATATTTTACCTCAAGTTACTATGAGCTTGCAGTGAGACCACTATGAATGTCAGCTGCAGAACACACAACTGATTCCTGTTCATTGTCTTGTTAGTAATACCTTCATCTGACTAATGAGATTATTTTTTCAGTCTATAAATATTTTCATGGCATTAAATTGCTCCTGGTTAAGAACATGAAGGAGCTGTGAAAAATTGGATACCCTAATTTAACCACTGGAGTTGGAGGTTGAACCTGGAGGTGACGCACTGTGTGATCCCCTTGGCTTGGTCACAGAGGTGGAACTGTCCCATTCACTAACTGTGGAGACTCTTGTGTTCAGCTTTGTGGGTTTTACTCCTTGTTGACAGCTGGGAAGATCCTATGGAATGTTTCTGTGTTAATCTCATGGCACTGCGCAGGCAAAACTCCAAGTAGTTCAGTGGCTGCAGAATGAAGCCTTGAAATTTTTGTATAAAGGGAGAATTTTTCTTTGGGAGAATGAAGTAAAGCCGGCCACAATAACAGCATTCTAAAAAATAGTATTTTTTGTCTGAAATACATAGCAACTAATTTTACTCTTCCGTAAACCTACTGAGGCTTCCTTTACCTACAGTCATGATAAAATCAACTAAATGCATGTGAACTGATAGTACAGGCAATCATTTGTGAGGTCTGTTGATGCCAGACGTAAAATTAATGAACAGTGAGGTTTTGTTCAAGGAAAAAAAAAAGGAATAAAAATAAAAAAAAAATATGTGAAATTAATTCATGTGACTATAGTTTTAAATTGCTTGTGGCAAATAACCAGTTTGCCTGTATTTAGGTTAAGTGTAATCATTACATCCTGGGAACAAAAATCCAAAAGGCTTTGTAAAAACTAAATTATACAGTCCTTTTTCAAGGCAAAAGATACTCTACTCTAGAAACATGCACTTCCCAATTTCTAATTTTCAGAAGTCTCCATAGGACGCTGAAGATATACGCAGGATGGTGTGAGGGGAAAATTTGGAAGATTGCACAATTGCAAATTTAAATGCTTTTTATTTTGCCCACAAAACAGAGCTTGCCTAACTACTCAGGAAACACACCTCAAAACTGTTCTTAAGGGACTTTAAAATAAAAACTACCTCTGGCTTGAAATGTTCGTTTCTCTGTGACAATCAGTATATGAGCAGATAGAAATTTTCCCTCACAATCTCAAGAATACTGTCAGAATTCCAGAATCATGTATTAGGCTGAGAGGGATCTCCAGAACCAAAATTGTCCTATGCCTTGCTCAACACAGATCTAAACTGACCAAGTTGTTCAGGTCTGTGCCCAGGCAATATTGTACATGTCCAGGGATGGAGACTACACAGCATCTCTGAACATCCTGCATCACTATTTGATCATCCTCACGGAATCTTTTCCCCCCTAATATCTATTTAGAATCTCCCACCTTGCAACTTGCCCCCATTGCCTCCCATCCTATCATTGTGTGCCCTCAAGAAGACTTTAGCTCTATCATTCTCTGATCAACTTGTTGTGGACAGCAGCACTGTCAGCCCTTCAGCTTCTCCAAGATGAACAAATGCAGCTTTCCCAGCCTTTTCTCATATGGCCTGTGCTCCATGTCCTTTATCAGCTTTGTGGTCTCTGCTGGACTCACTCCAGTATATCAATACCAGTCTTTGTACTTTAGAGTCCAAAAGAGGACACACTGTCCTGGATGTGGCACTGAGCAACATGGATCACTTCCCTTGCATTGCCAGTGACCCTTTTCCTAATGCAGCCCCCGGTGCAAACACATGATGCTGGCTTACGGTGAGCTTGTCTACAAAGGAATCCCGCATCCCCTTCTCCAGAGCTGCTTCCAAGATGGCTGAGCCACAGCCTGTAGTGTCACATAGGGCTGCTATTCCATCCTACATGCAGTATCTTGCTCTTATGGAGCTTCATGATGTTCCTTGTAACCTATAACTTGTCCAGGTCCCTCTGAGTGGCAGCCTTGCCCACCAGGACCTTGGCTGCTTTCTCCAGCTTGTTGTCTACAAAGTTATGAAGGATGCCCTCTGTCCCATCACCTGGGCTCTTACTCAAGACTTTAAGCAGGATTGGTTCTGTTACTGACCACTGAGGGGCTCCATTAGTCACTAACCATTAGCTGGACTTTGCACCACTGGTCCCAGCTCTTCAGGTCCACCAGTTGAGCCAGTTCCCCACCCACCATTTTGTCTGCTGCTACAGCCCTTATCTTCCAAATTCAGTGATAAGGAGACTATGGGAGACTGTGTCAAAGACCTCATCAAAATCAATGTGTACAAGATCCCCTTGCTTTCTCTTGGCCACAGCACCCATCACCTCTTCACAGAAGGCAGTGAAGAAGGTTAGGTACGATTTCCACTCGCTAAACCTGGAAAAATAGGTAAAGCCTGGGAAAGAGAAGGCTTCAGGATGATCTCACTGTGGCCTTCCTGTACATTGAGGGAACTTACGGGAAAGATGGGGCAAGACTATTTACGAGAGCATGTAGTGGCAACAGGAGGGGAATGGGTTCAAATTGAAAGAGACTAGGTTTAGAATAGATTTTAGGAAAAAAAAAATCTTTACTGTGACAATGGTGAGGAACTGGAACAGGTTGCCCAGAGAAGCTGTAGATGTCTCATGTTTGGAAGTGTTCAAGGCCAGGTGGGACAGGACTTTGAGCAGCCTGATCCAGGGAAAGGTGTCCCAGTGGGGTGAAACTAGATAATCTTTAGGGTTCCTTCAGACCCAGGACATTCTATGGCCCTGTGAATCTATGATAAACATTTGCTGGCTGCTCTTAATCTCTTTCTCATCTATTTTTGAGTTCAGAAATTAATTATGACCCTATTTGCCCAATCATCTTCCTAGAGACTGAGGTGAGACTGATTAGTCTGTAGTCCCCTGAATCCACCTTCTTGTCCTTCTTAAAAAAGATGTGACATCTGCCTTTTCCAGTTCTGAGGAGCATCCATAGTTGATGCTCCATGTTGGTAGCAGCCATGACATCTCATTGTAGGGCATCACAATGTCATTAGCAAGCTTAGATGCATCCCATCCAGTTCTATGGACTTATGTATGCATGAAAGCCTTAAATGATGCCTAACTTTCTTCCTCTGCCATGGGTACTGGTTTGCTCCCCTGGATCTTGCTAGAAGGCTCAGGGACCTGGAAATCTGGAGGACAAGACTTCCAGTGAAAAAACTGAGATGAAAGCTGCAATGAGTGCATCAGTCTTTTCCTTGTAGCTTCCCACTAAGTTCCCTACCCCACTGAAAAGTGGGCACCCAGCGTACTTACCATTCCTTTAAAACCAATGTGTTCATAGATACTGTCCTAGTAACCCTTCACCTTGGTCACTCCAGGTCTTTTTGTGCTTTGTGAAGGTGATTACTGCACAAATTCAATTTCCATCTCTGTGCTCCAGAGTCTGAAGAAGCCTTTCCATTTCCATTCCATTTGCAGCAGCCCGAGATTGTAGCTGGGAGAAGACATGCTATTTTGTGTGTCTTAAGGTGAGCTGGTGCAAGTTAATCTTGATGATCCTAAATGAATGCACAGCCCAGGGTGAGAGACTGTGCTGGCAAGTCATTGAACATTCCTCAACAACGACATTTTGATCAAATGCTAGAGCAAGTTGAGAAGGACATATTTTTGTGAAGGAATCAATCAACCAAAAAGACAGAACAGGCTTTGGGATTTTTTCCTCTGATGTTTCAGAAGCAATCAAGGGACTTCTAAAGACAAGGAAAATGTTATTATCATATTCTTCTCGCTTTCACTACTATTCTGCTCTTTTTCACTACTCTCAAGAAGAATTTCACTGAAAGTCCATTTTATCAGTCTAGTTCAAGCAGTTGTGTCTCTCTTAGTGTTATAGCATTCTTGTCAAAAGTTGCTTATCCAGAGTAAACACTGCAAATCTCTTTTCTGTTTCCTTTATAATTCACTTTATTTAAAAGGCAACAAACCAGGAATAATTAAAAGAAGTGTATGTCATATATATAACTTACAAAATTTAATGTAGATTTTTCAATCTTTAGTGTATTCACCAATCCCACGTGCCTTAATTTATCAATTGAAATCCATAAAGTCAAGAGCTAGTGATCCCAATGCTTTCTAAATAGCAAACCCTAATTCAGTATTTAATCAACTGCAGCCTTTTAGTCATGCTTCAATTACTATGTCAGTGGAAATTAATGCAAATTTTATATTCATAGAACTAGGTTCCTGCAAGGGTTAATTAGTTTTAGTCTAAGCACTTTACACAACAGCACAGCAGGAAATTGGAGTGTCAAGCAAGATTATATCATTAAACAAAATACATCAAATATTTTTCCTTTTGCCCAGAAATAGCAATGTTCTTAAATTGGGTGTCACTGCAGCACCATGAAAGTCATTCTGCTGCTAAATTTCTAGCAGATATTCAGTATTTTATTTAGAGTATTTTATACAATTAGCAGATACAAAATATATAAAAAGCTACTTCAGGGATTGATCTGGATACTCTTGGGTTGGACATAAAAAACATGAATACAATGGCTCTAATAGCCCATTCTGGTATGGATCATAAATTGGTAGGGCCTTCAAATCATCTGTATTAAAGTGCTTTCTGCATATAGAATTTGGATGGAAAACAATTAAAAATTAAAACTACAAAAAAATCCTCAGACAACATGATCATGTGTCGTTGTGGAGCACAAGGTGGAACACACAACAACACACGACAGGTGTTCAGGCAGAGAAGAAGAAAAGAACTCCCTCGTTTATTGTTGACCTTGTATATATAAGTTTCTGGACAGTGATCAGAGATTGGACAGAGAAGTCACCACCTCTTCATCTCCACTGGTCACTTGAGAAGTCCATCAGGTGATATCTTTTCACAAAGGAATGCAAACATGATCCTTGTTTATCTTACAATTCATGAGAACTGACTCCACTATACTAAAACAAATCAGAAGACATTTTCAGAGACAACAATCATGTCCCTTACACAGCAGCCATCTCTCAAATGGATTACATGCAAGGAACTGGGCGGCCTCAAGTATCATTTTTTTGGTGGGAAACGCATATAGATTCTCGAGTGTTAGAGAGTCAGTTCTTTGACTGACCTTCCAAAAGATACACTTGCTTCTTGAACAACTTCTGCCATCATCTTAACTTTTCCAGTGTAAAAAAGTACATGAATTGAACTGAAACTTTTGAATGAAAAATGGTGTTATTTGAAAAAGTTTGATGCACCGCTGATGCATTTAGTTCTGTGCCCCTTCCCTATGCCACCTCATAGGGCTTTGCTGCAAAAAGGTTATGATCCCATGTCCTTTTTATCCTGATACATTCTCCCTTATATGCTCATTTTCTTGGGACTGGGAACGAATTTTACAGTAAATTTGAATGTGGCTCTCTCTAATACACTTAATTATTTAAAAAAGGTATCGGAAACAGTGAAGTCTTCTTCATAGTTTAATGAATGGCATCTGAAGTTGCAGGAATTACCAAAGAATATGCATGCAAATCATGATTCATTCTGTCTGTCCTTAGGCCAACATGCAGCAAGTGGAACAATATGCAGACACCACGGCTGTTTTTGTTGTTGATCATCTTGAATAGTATATCTTTGTTACTCAAATTCATTCCAAAAAAGATGTCTCTAATGACAAGAGATTTTAAACATCTCATACTTTTTATTCATGGAATGAGTATGTATAAAAATCATGAAAGGCATCTGTACAGTCATAAAATTCAATCCATGGTGTGAGAATCTCCTAGATGTCACACACCATGCATGTCATTACTTGCCTACACTGAACACTCTTCAGAGCAGTAGGAGTCCCTGTAGCATAACATGTCCTACATGGCTTCCTGAAAATAAACCCAGGTAAGCATATTTTCTACCTTGGCTTTTTTCCCTTGATCTGACAGATTTGATGACACTACAAATCATACTGCCTTAAAAACTAGAGATTCAACTAGAAAGCCAGACTATACTGGTTGTGAGGATGAATTTGTTGTGCGCTGCAAATGGCCCAACACAGGAAGTATTTCTGCTCCTCAGATTGACAACCTCTGGAAAGGACCTCAGTTCCCAACTCATATGCAAATACAGGCACTGAGGAACTTCTCACACCCTCCTCTGGGACACAGGCAGATAGACGTCTGCAAATCCAGGATCTCTGAAAGTGGCTCAATAGGCTCAGGATTCCTCAATGACTCTGTTAGCAATATTTGCTCTCCTCCTGCTCTAATGCTGCCACTAGTACTTGTATCATGAAGACTGGATGCGAAAGAAAACACCTAATTATGATGAGAATAGTGATAAAACCACAGGGGTTAGACACAATTAGTATAAAATGGGAGTATTTTGGAATGAGATGATGGTTAAGGTCACTCTCACTTCACAGACTATTCTGTGATTCTATATTGTTTATTTTGATCTTTTTTCCTAGATGATATTTCTTGTAAGTAGTTTGAAAGGGATGTCTTATAGTTTAATGATACAAAGATAAAACATGCAGTATTTTTCATGGTTCCATGGAAAACTCAAAGTAGAGAGGTTTAGTCTGATGTCTTGCAAGTATTAGTATTCCAAGTTTAGAACACACCACCTCATGCCCTCAAGGTAAGGACAAGAAGGCAGCACTTCTGTCAGCTTTCAGTTCTGGCTTCCTGGATTTGCTCCACTGAGGTCCTGGGTTTTGTTCCCACCCAAACCCTATGAGCACTCCATAGCCTCAGCATTGATGGGCCATGCTGAAGCAGCTAAAGAGAGGACAGTAGCTCTGCCGTGTGTGGCTCCTAATTTCTTATGATTCCAAGGAACCCGAATCCTTTTGGGGTTTGTGCTCCTTACCAGTTCTGTACTGCCCATATGTGTAGGTGAAGGAAGACCTAGCCTGCCCAGCTGCTGGGAGAGTTTGGTATGGTGGCAGCATATTTTTAAAAATAGGTAAAAAATGTCAGCTACAGATTTGTGTGAATATGTAATATCACAAATACACATACAGACTCCCTAGAGTTGATATGCCATAAAAGATTGCACAAGAGTGATGGGATTAAACTGTTATTTTTAAGTTGTAAACCCACTGTGAGCATTTAGGAAGGATGTATTTAAGAAATGAAGGCATACCAATCTCCAGTTTGTTCCAGGAAGTGGGAAAATTTACTTGAAATTTCCCACTCCATCCTATAATCCTGTTTTCTTAAATTTATGATAAAATGTTCATTTAAATTGGCAGAAATGGGATACAGGGGTGAACAGTTCTTTGACACAAATGACATTTTAAACTATTTTATCACTCATGAGAAGTACATGGAAGGAAGTTTATTTTATTCTTCCCCAAACATCACTGCCTATTTATATTTTAAAAAACAGCATATGTGTTAAAAATATGTTCCTTTAATTTTAAAGGCTTTTTTTTTGTATTTAGAGACTCATTATTTCATTAGGCTTTCTGTATTGTAAAAGGTGTGCATGTTTTTGGAGGGTAAGCAGTAAGCACAGTCTCTCATCAGGCCACAAGCAGTTAACACATTCCTATTTTCCAAGTGGCTGACAGCTCACTTGTCTGTTGCATTTAAGCAGTGTCTTCAAAGTTTTAATTGGATAAATTGTAACACAAAGTATTGAAAAATTAAGAAAATTTATTTTTGAGAATCTCTTAGAAGAAAACCACTTGGCAAGCAAGTTTTTTACCACCTCTTACTTTATGTCTGGTTTCTTTTGCCTTTAGACATACTGGTAGACCTCTTTATCTACAGTGAGAAGCACCAGGAAAAGAAGAAGCAGGTGCCCAAGTGCTCTTTAGGAAAACTTGATAAAATATTGCTCGTAGCATCCATATTTCTCCTCTGCTCTATAAGATATGACAGCAATAAGGGCTGAATCATTTCCTATGGTTCTTTAGAGACAATAGCTGATGGTAGGATAATGGCTCTCTCTTCATGTAGAGACAAATGTTTCAGATTTTATTGAGTCTTCCCTGGCCACCCAAGTGTTAAATTAGCTGATTTTGAAAGGATGAGTAAACAAAGCCTAAGAGACATTTCCCCACCCCCCACCCCACCCCCCCATTCCAGGCAGCGTTGCATAGCTTGCTATGTAGCCTCTGTAATTCTTCTCATAGCCCTTTTCATTTATGTTTACTGGATTGGCACTGGCTGCAAGATTTAACTTAGGGTTTTCAAAAGCCCATGATTCTTTCTTTGAAGATGCAAAGTGCCCTTTGTGAAAAATTCACATCCTCAGCTTTGAACTTCAGCCGCAGCTTATTATTTTAACACTTAATTTAAATGTCAATGTGCTATTTTCTTAACTTCAAACTGCTAAACTGCTGCATGATTTCCAGACTCCACAATGAAGGTTTTCATGCTGGAATGACATTTCCTCTAGATTGCACAGATACAAGCCCCCATAATTACAGAAAGAAAAGCACAAGGCAAGGGTTCTGGTAGAAGAGAACATACCTGAATTGTTAACTGAATAGCTTCGCTGAAACAGAGGACAGTCATTCTCAGGCTGCTTAGCATTTAAAGACCCTTAGAAAAGACCATTTAAATCCCCCATGCAGCCACAAAACAAGAGAAGCCTCATTCCATGCTGCAGTAGCCATCTGCCTGTACAATTGATGCATTTATGCAAGACATAGATACATTTACAGTCCCAGTTAGGTTCAAACTGCCAATGAAAATAGGGATGCTGCCTTTTGGTGTAGGAGGGAGTCTTCATATTACAAATTTCATTTTTCATCATAGGTGGCTACTATATGGCATCCAATCTGCAACAAGTTTATATTTTAGGTAAATAAAAGGTATAGCCACAAAATTTCAACCCTCTTTTCCTGGAGTAGGAAGAAACAAGGAAGAGAAGTAAAAAATATCTAAATGTACTCTATATTTCTCCCTGTATTCAGGGATCAGCTACAAGGGCACAATTGTTACACATACTACACATTCTTCATCTAACTATCTGGGTTCTGGAACATCCAAGAACACAGTGTGGGTTTAGATGTGCCTGACTCCTCTGCATAAAACTGTCATGTCAATGCCTGTTTGCTAATGGATTAAGCTACATATCAGGCATATTAAGCCACCTAGCACTCACACATGGGTGTGCAGGGTACTACAGGTTTCCTGGAAGCACCTCCTAGTTGCTACAGGGCCACATTTTTATTGATTTTAGCTTAATTTTGGTTCCGCTATAGTCCTTCATTTTAACAGGCTCTCAGTGTACTGGATATAGAATATCTGGTTCAGTTTTCCTCAAAAGATGAGTAAAAACTTCAAGCAAATAGATGAATCTAGAATCATGTTCTTATAAATCCATAACGTACAAACGATAACGGGATCATATCTGAGATATTTGAGGCTATATTTTAAGGCATGTATAACCAAGGGAAATGTGCAGATTTCTGAAGAAACCCTAGGGCATTTCAGACGATTTAAAGTGCCTCTGCATACCTGGTGAGTTGGATGTCTTGTGTCTGGTGAGATAATTTGCTTTCAGCACCACATGGGTTCTATGAGTGGATCTGTCATAGACGGGAGCCTAGACATTTGGCTCATAAATGTTAAGTTTCATTTTGATGTCTTAATTTATGACTTAAACTTTCTACTAGTATCTTCAGCTGATGTCCTATCTGATCCCACTGCAGTGTAAGCACCATACCTAGCCTTGAAAACAAGGAGTTGAGAAACAGCAAATTTTCTGATCAGCAAGAAGGATTGGTGGGACAGGCAGAAAGACTCCTCCTAGAGTTGTTTGTTTCTTTTTATCAAAACCAGAAACAAAACCAAAACCAAACCCAAAACTCATCTAAAGGGTAGGTTCTGCACAGGAATATTTGGGAGGTGTAGTCAACATAAACAGAATCACAGAATCCTCTGGGAGGTAATTAGATGTTGTCTGACATAATCTGCAGTTCTAATTGAGGTCTGCTGGGGCAAAAGGGCTTTGAGAAATTACTATTTACTCAGTAATTCAGAAAAGTCCTTTTTATTTACATCCATTTGGGTTTATTGAGTAACTACACAGAATATTTATAGTATCTGCAGTCTGTTCACTGTTCGTTTGGAAACAAATAGAGCACATCCACAGTCGGTAAGTTAAAACCCTGTATTATGTCATCATGATGGAGGCAAGAGCCTTTTACACAGCATTTAGAGACACCCCCACAAAGATCTGAATCATGCTGTGTGTGGAGTTGTGGGCAGCTCTCCCTGTTGCCTCTCCCTACTGACTCAGAGGGGCTGTTCTAACACAGAATAAGGAGGATTTTCTGTTGTGGATCTAGCCAGGAATCAAGCTAAATCAGGTAGACATCTGACATGCAAAAATCAAGAAAAATATTTAGGATTTTAAAGCTTTGCAACATTAATATTGAAAGACTGACTTTCATTAATTAGCAACATTTATGTATCTTTGCTACATCATTAAAAAAAATTTGAAACCAAGGAGTGAAATCTCACATTTACACTGCTGTGTTGTAGTGGTTCCTGGAGATACAGAAATCAAAGGGTAATTCCACAGGCCACATAAGAGTTAGTATTAAGTGTGGTCTCTACATGCCTCAAAACTAAGGATCTGTTTGACATGGTTTTCAACTTTCTCCATATTCCCAAAACACCACTTTTCTTTCAAAAAGCATCTCAGGTAATTGAGCACTTGGTCAGCTTTATTTTACACAAACAATTTTAATGCAAACACCTAGCAGTCCAGGAACTACATTTAATAAGAGAATGCCTTAAAGCAATTAAAGACATTAATTAAATTAATTTACAATAATAATTGTCTAGTGTAACTTAAAGTATGTCAGTGGGTTTTCTTTTTCCTGCTATAGAATCTCAAACCTCTAAAACATTTTCCAACGAAATTATGGGCTTGAGAGCTGACTTGCTTTTTCGGACCATTTAGAAGTGTTTAGTATCTAGTGATGCAGGAACCTCCAGTTGAAAACTCACATCCAAAAGACAAACAATTCCCAAGGTTGAGAAACACAACACAGGCTAAAAGCTTTATAAATTCAATTTGGTTGTCAGTGGTGGGCAGAGCTGATCTGTGGAGGACTTGACACATAATTTAATACAGTGTCAGCTCTTTAAAGAAGAAAAAAGAATGGTTCCCAAAATAACCAAGGGAAATATCTCCACTTTTATCGAGAAGGGAACTATCTTAAAGTTGGGCATGAGGCTTTTATCACTCATCTTCTCCCTTTAAACTGTTAGGCTAGATTAAATCCTGACAACCACTCATTCCTGACTTTTCAGTATTTATAGCTCAAAGTTAATTTGAAACCTTGCTGTGCACTCAATAGTAGGCTCTTTTGCACAAAGGTTTAGATTCATGATTTGTCTTCAGAATACCACAAGATTGGTGTCACATACCCTGTCTTTGGTTGTGGCTGACTCAGATGAAAATTTTTCTGTCCCTAGCCTATGCCCAAAGGCTGGTCATTGCTCTTCACATCCAATGGCATAACTGTCTGTGTAACTGCTCCTTGGCAAAATTAATTCAGTACAACTAAGACTAAAAGATCTACCTTCTCTATCTAAGAGAAGGTAGATGATGCCTAATCAATTAGATTAGACAGCAGTTCCACAAGCACTTCTGCTGAAAAATAAAGGTTCAGAGTCAGCATCAGTAGCTCAATGAAGAGTGATTCCAGCTAAGCTCTACAAAGCTCTGGACACACACAGGTAACTGACATGGTATGAAATGACACAGAACAATCTGCTTTTAGTCTCCTTCTTCAGGGGTAAGAACTTGAAAAAGGATAATTGAAGTTTAGGTTCATAGCAAGAATAAAACCCTTCCAGGCAGACTGGAGTGCTTCAGGTTTTTGGCAACTTGTCTTCCAATCAGGCACTTCTGCTTGATGATAGGAAGTGCAAGAGCAGGTAAGTATAATTATATGCTGTTGGAACATCTTCACAGTTTCCAGATGTCTTGGAATCAGACAAAAGAAAGGAAAAAAGATTTTAATGCAAGAAAAACTCAGAGTACAGCCCAAGCCATGAGGGATGGTTAAAGGTGTCCCTCCACTTTTCTATTGTTTTTTGGTCAAAAAACTTTTTGGTATAGCAGTGAAATACAGCAAATTTCAATACACCACTGAAACTCATGGAAATTCTCTCTAATGCTTCAGTTTCTGGACTTTACTAATGACCAGTTTACTCCATAATGCCTCTGATGAAAAAAAATCCTCTTCTGTGGAGTACCACTTGTATACTTCTGTTCTGCCTTGTTTAGATGCTAAATATTAAGTATCAGCCAGACTTTCAAACTATCTTCCAGGATAAAAAGTCTCACTTTACCCTAATTGTCTAGAGGTGCTTTCAGTAAGGAGCCAACAGATCACTATCATTTGAAGCAAATTAAGTCAACTCAGCTTCTCACTTGCTGTTATTTACAGTGAAAAATGTGGGCTGAGATCTTCCATCTGTGTTAAATATTTCACTTTTTCACTTTTCATCTTTTTATGGGAGAGATTGGGCTATAAATCATGATTGTTATGGTTTGGTTCAGACCAGAGGGTAAATAAAGCTTCCAGAACATAGTAAAAAAGCTCTTGGCTTACAAATGAGCACACTGGATACAAAGGAGGTTTATGGACAAAAGGATGTAATCAAGTGATGTACTCTCAGATTGAACTGTTAGTGGTGCAATTGAAAAGGAAGGAGTCACAGCTCTTGTTTGCTTCTCTGGCACCAAGTTAAAGACAAGAGTTCAGGTCTTGAACCAGGTTGTAAGAATAAGTGTATAGTTGATCAGAAGGCCCATTCTTGCTGAGATACCAGGTTACAAAGCTGCAAGATGTCACAGCTCTCAACTTCCCAGCCTGGAGGAATTGGCACATACAGGTAACCAAGGGCAGCAATCAAAGCACAGCTGAAGTGAAAAGAGCAGACTTATTTCATTACCTCACTGACACTATATTCTATGCTGGAACTAAAATCTTCCAGAACCCGAGGAGCTAAAATTGTTTCTCTGTGAGCCAAATTCAACACACTTCAGGCTGCAGACAGTCTATATGCTGTGAATAAGAACTCAGTTTTACAAGGAAGAAAACTAAAATGAAAACCTTTGCATTCTGCTTAGTCATCCCTGTGCAAGTGCTAATATCTTCATTAGTCATAATATATCACTTGATCTTACTTCCGTTCAAAAACAGTTGCTTAATTTCCTTATCACAGGCAGCAAGGGATGAGGGCTGGCAGAGACAGCTCTTTGTGTAAGAAGGGGTAGCACATACTGCGAGTAAAGATAGTTCTTGATTACTTTGACCTTTCATCATTATAACTTTGCTTAATATTGTAATTAGAATATGTGCTTCATTTAGCCTAGAATGTGATAAAAAGTAATTCTTTCTGGGGTATTTTTATACGTCAGAAATTATTAAGAATTCAGTAAATGTGTGATTTTCCATTTTCTTTCCTATATCCCCTTTTTAACTTCAACTCATGAGAACTATTAAGTTAGACAAAACCCTAATTATTGCATTCTTTTGCTGGGCAGATTGAACTATATCACTAGAATCATTTGGCCTAACACCCTGAAATCATCATTTGGAACAAATAAGCTGTTAAGAGTGAAAAAAGGTGTGAAGGAAGGGGATGAATCAGGGCATGAAAAAAGGGTTCCTCTGGTGGAGTAAGAAGACAAAACCAGTACTATAACTGAAGGATCATGAGATATGAGAAGATGAATTTATAAGTATCTTAAGACAAGTATCACATGTTTAAAAAAATTTAAAATCAGCTTCTGGAATAATTTTTTTAACCAGTGCTTGAGATTTGCTTTTCAGTAAATTCAGCAGGGTCAAGATTTCCCTGAATGTTCAGAAATTCTCTTGATTTCCTACCAAATATATTACATTACATCATGCATGCAAAAAAGATAAAGTCAGGAACTCACTTTTAACTGCTTGTCCCAATCCATTTTATCTAAACATATACTTCCACAAAATTTTGGGGGGATTTGAAAATGTGAATTGGAGTCTTTCCTCTCTTCCTTTGTTGTACCATTTTTTCCCCCAAACAAGGAAAATTATTTACTTTGCAGACAGCGAATTTTGCATTTGTGTTGGAAACTGTATTGATAACACAGAGATATTTTAGCTACTGCTCAGAAGAGCTTCCACAGTTTTAAGGTCTTTTCTGTTTCTCACCACACCCTAACAGCGAGGAGGGTGGGGGTGCACAAGGAGCTGGGTGAGGACACAGCTGGGACAGCTGATCCCAGCTGACAGCGAAATTCCAGACCATATGGCATTATAGACAGTATATAAAGCTGGGGTGGGGGGAGAAGAAGGAAGAGGAAGGCCTTTGGACTGATGGTGTTTGTCTTCCTGAGTCGATGTTGTGCATGATGGAGCTCTGCTGTCCTGGAGATGGCTGAACGCCTGCCCGCCCATGGGAAACAGTGAATGAATTCCTCTATCTGCTTTGCTTGTGTGTGTAGCTTTTGCTTCACCTATTAAACTCTCTTTATCTCAACTCAGGAGTTTTCTCACTTTTACTCTTTCAAGTCTCTCCCACATCTAAACGTGAGGAGAGTGAGCAAGAGGCTGTGTGGGGTTTAGGTGCCACTTGGGGTTAAACCACAAGACAGCTGTAAAGAGAGGAAAACTGCTACGCCATGGACTGAGTTAGCTGTACACATTTTCCAAATCTAAGTCAGAGAGGGTCATGCTGGCTTCAAAAATCCTGTGCAGTTGAACAGACATAAGACTGTCTGTGCTCTAAGAAACTCCTGCAGATCCTTGAACTGTGAATGATGTCTCATAAGTAGCTCAGGATTTCTTGAAGATCAAACCATTTAGTAAGAAATTAGATGCCATGGGGAAGGCATACTCCAGATCCTACAGTGATGAAAACTGTGTGGTCTTGGCATGCTCACAATCTGCTGTATAGGGTGAGCAATATTTGAAGACTGGAAGAGAAGAATGCTGACCCATGCAGTGGTCCCAGAGCTCTTCTAGCAGACAGCTGCCATGCAGAAGAGGCCAAGGGACAGCCCTGAAGGAGGTGGGTCAGTAGGAGCCATGCTCTTAGAGAAATGGATATTGCCTGTGTTGGGGGAGCATAAGCTTGATCCAATGAGCATTAGTGGGAGCTAAGCCATTTTCCAATTATTTGAAATTAAGGTGATTGGCAGTTTACTTTGGAATTAGGTGTGCATATATACAGTGCATAATAGTACTCTGCAATGTGATTATATAAGGCAATGCTCCGAAGCCTCTAGGATTTTGATCATGCCTCAATTTTCCTCAGTAGCTAAATCCAAACTCCCCTCTAGCATTCTTGGGGGGCCTTTATTTAGTTTCTTCATTTGTTTGTTCAGACTCACAGAAATATAATAAAAATGCCTTGCTGGTGCATTATGCATTTTGACTGTACATTAAAAATAAAACACCTAACCAAAATCTTACCAGAAAAATTACTATGTAACCTGGTTTTGAAGGACTCCACCTTCATATTGTTATCACCAGGGTAAGCAGGATGGCTCGGCATTCTATGCCATGAAAGCACCAGTCTGGTGAACAGTAATACAGCCCTTGCATTATTTCACTCAGGTTGAATAGCAAAAGAAGATATCATAGAAAATCATGATTGTGCCTTAGGCCACAGGGGATCAGAGTAGACTCAGAACCAAGTGTTGTGAAGAGCAGTCTGTGCCCCTCTGCTCTAAATAAGGTTTGTCCTCAACAGTAAAGAAGTAAACCCATGTGAATGTTTGTGTGTGCCTCAAACCCAGAGATTGGTCCTTGTCTCCCCCTGTTTAGCAGAAGAGGTATAACTTCTCTATGCCTTTATTTCTTACTGTGAAGGGCTGCTTACTCTCTTGAAGGCTGCCAGGTCCTGCAGAGGGGCCTTGATAAATCAGAGTACAGGGAAATCACTAGTCATATGAAGTTCAAGAAGGGGAAGTGCCAGATTCTGCACCTGGGATGGGTCAAACCTGGATGTATGGACAGACTGGGGAATGAGATGCTGCAGAGCAGTGCTGCACAAAGGGACCTGGGGGTGCTGGTCTGTGGCAAGCTGGACATGAGCCAGCAGTGCCCTGGCAGCCAGGAGTGCCAGCCCTGTCCTGGGGGGCATCAGACCCAGCACGGGCAGCCAGGCACGGGAGGGGATTGTCCCGCTCTGCTCTGAGCTGGGGCAGCCTCATCTTGAATATTCTGTGCAATTTTGGGCACCACAATATAAGAAAGACATTAAGTCATTAGAGAGTGTCCAGAAGAGGGCAACAAAAATGGTGAAGGGTCTTGAGGTGAAGCCACAGAAGCCAATAAGCAAATGAGGTCACTTGGTCTGTTCATCTTGGAAGAGACTGATAGGAAACCTCACTGCAGTTACAACTTCTTTGTGAGGCGAAGAGGAGGGTCAGGCACTGATCTCTTCCCTTTGGTGATGAGTGACGGGACCCAAGGGAATGGCCTGAAACTGTGTCAAGGGAGGTTTAGATTGGATATCACCCAGAGGGTGGCTTGGCACTGGGACAGGCTCCCCAGGGAAGTGATCACAGCACCAAGCTTGACAGAGTTCAAGTAGCGCTTGGACAATGCTCTCAGCACATGGTGTGACACTTGGGGTGTTCTGCGCCTGACCAGGAGTTGGGCTTGATGATCCTTTTGGGTACCTTCCAACTCAGTTTATTCTGTGATTTTCCCACTATCATGAGATTTATGTTTTGGTTGATTGGCTTTTATTTCACAAACTCTCATCCACACTTTTCGTTTGGTGACACACTTGTTCTGTATGTATTTTTTCCCTTTCATCCCTACACAGAGATTTTCAGCATGACTCACTTCCTATTACATTGGAGACCTCAGATCTAGCCTACATTTTTGATATGCAAGGAACACTTCCTTCCTTTTGTCCATGAACACATTATACCCTTTAAATTAATACCTTTAATCAATATGCCAATTATATGAATTTTCTCTCCAAGTCTATTAAATTAAATCACATTCTGATCCTCTGCATGAATAATTTCAGGTTTACAGATGTATTCTCCATAGTTTTATCATAGACAGAAACCTAAAATGTTTGGCAGGCTATTCTATGATCACCTTTGATACTCCTAAATTCTGTAAAAGAAAATATCTCTTCTAGTTTGTTGGCCTTTGTCCAAGTCAGCAAGTCAGCTTTGTCTATACTCATCTGTAGTGCACTGCCTATTGCTACTCTTGGTCCTGGTTTAAACTCTCCTCAACAGATTTACAAGATAATCTTCAATGTTTCTCTTTCCCTTTCACGTGTTCTAAACTCTGCAGTCAGTCAAAGAATGACTCATGAAATATCCTTGGATAAGCAGAGAAA